>CM034708.1:50024355-50037471 GCA_020142125.1 Phrynosoma platyrhinos | reverse complement strand
TGCCAAAGGGCATCACTACAACACTCATCATCCACACACTAACACTTTGAAGGTTAGCAAAGTAATGATGAATTAGAGTGCTATATATCCTGTTTATTTCATGATTCTACATTCTGTGAAGATAGTAAGATGTTTGCCTTCTAAAAAATATTTAAGGGCTATCAGTAAACCTTTTATTCAAAAACAAAACCGAAAGGCAGCGTCTTTGCTCTACTACCGCACTGAGATGTTTCTAGTCTTAAGCTCTTTTCTTTGTGGAAAATGCATCTACTGATTAACTAGTTTTACAGAAAATAAAAGAAATATTAATTTCAGATATCATATGGATGGAAAAAGAATAATTCTGCTTCAGCAATCCATTTTATCTCAGAAATGTGGGCTGCCAAGTGAGAGTACTGCCTGCAGAAGCACTCAGTCTTTGGAGTCATGGACCCATGAGACCTTCAAATTACTTATTACCTAATTTATAACAGAGGCCTTGGAAATATGCTATAGCAGCTGAAAAAGAAATCCAGGGATAAATGGTACCTAGTGCACTATCTTATTTAAGCACTTCATGCACCTCCCAAATCACTTCTACAAATCATGGAAATAGACATAGGTTTTGCACATGCATGCATAATATCCTTGTCAGGTCAACAAGTTATTGCAGTTACAAGGAATACTGACCAAAGGAAAATCCTTGCTAACAGGGCTGGTCTGCAACAGCATCACTTTCAACTATTACATGAGCAGTTTGTTCAGGATCCGCCCCACTGAAAGGCAGTCACATAAATGTTCATGAGAAGGGGAGTGGGTAGAAATGGAAGGGAGAGAGGGAACAAAGTACAAAATTCTGGAAAGATGCAATGAGAAAAGGCCAGGAGAGAAAAATCAAGCCCTGGTGAGGAGGAAACAGAGCTAGGAAAGATACAGCCTGTCACCTCTTTACTTAAACAATTTCAAATTGCAGGAGCTGCAACCAGTTAACTGGAAAATGAAGAGGGTATGGAGATTTGGGAACTTCTTGTAAAGAAGTTCCCAAACTTCTAGTTGAGGGATAATGAGAAGAGCTAGCTCCTACCCTTGCTGGGACTCCAAGAGCTAGGGATGATTTGTATTTTCCCCAGGATGCTTGGACAAGAGCCTGGGGTCAATGCCGAAGTCAGGCCTATGACTTTAATAGTCTCTTGCCTCTGCTAGTCTACCAATCAAGCTTTCTGAGAGTATGGATGGAAACAATTCTGAAGGAGTGACTACCCTGTCAAAAAGCAAAACTGGGAAGTCTCCAAGGTTTGCATTCTGACAAAGCTGTATTTCCCTGGGATAGGCGTATGTGTACTGATCAAAATAAATGACTTATGAGAATTGCCTTTTGGCTTCCTCTCGTTTCAGGGGAACATGCTTTCACTGGGTCCAAGGTATAGATACCTAATTTAAAAATATATTTGCTATGAAAACAGTATTATTCTTGCATATTGGCGCTACAGAAATGCAACTTGAGTTTAAATAAAATTTTATTTGTTAATGTACAACATACATAATGGAAAAACATGATTTGCCCCTTTAACAAGATTCACTCAAAGACACATTAAATTTAGCCATAAAATATGCAGCCTAGTGAATAAGGCCAAGTATTTACAAAACACACTAGTACTGCAAAAGCACTTGCAAGAAGAGTTCATTGTAGCAGCCACAAGTTCCGTTAAAAACCCAAGTCTTGTAAAGAGTATTTTAATATTCAGTTTTCTGAAGATGCTAGTTTAAAACACAAACCTTGCTGCAGCTTTTAATATGAAGGTAAGACAGCAAGCACGTACTGCAGATACAAATATGATAATGGTTCAGAAATCCCATTTGTTCACTATATGGGTAATAAGTCTTTAGAGCAATACTAATGTGTTACATTCCTGTATCTTACACTGGAATTACATAATTACTTGATTCTAGTTAAGACAAAACTTTTAGAAGGCAAATATGTTATGAACTCAAAGAGGCATTAAAATGGCATCCACATTATGGAGTACATACTATTTGACCAATACTCTACATGAGGTGTATGTAACTGATTAAAAAAAGAGTACTGTTCAGTTTTTCAACAAAGTGCTCATTCAATTTTATAGCATTAATTATGTTTGTATGCTCCCACTCTAGAAAAGGCCAGAATATACTTAAAAGTGTAACAATAAAATTTGGAACCAAAAGCATATGTGAAGTTTACATCACTTAAGGCAAGGAAATATGTGGCCTTCAAATTGTTGGATCTCTTATCTCACTCACTGACTTCATCCGCACTGCAGAAATAATCCGGTTTGACACCACTTTAACTGTCACTGTTCAATGCTATGGAATTCTGGGAACAAACTACAGTTCCCAGAACTCCACAGCATTGAGCCATAGCAGTTAAAGTGGTGTCAAACTGGATTATTTCTGCAGTGCGGATACAGCCATGGTGTTGGCTAAACAGACAGGAGTCCAGTAACATTGGAGGACCACAAGTTCCTCAACTCTGGCTTAAAAAACTGTACAGCCTTCATGCCACTATTCTTACACAGATAATTCCAGGTCACTATCCCAACTAAATTCTCTAACAATTAGTTCTGTAAATATTCTGGCACATTAGATAATATTCTCGAATGGGAGAAGAATCCCTTTGAAAGATTAATTAGTTTGAAAAGAAAATCAATCTGAAGCTTTCTGCTTTACCCCTACTACTGTGAACAGGCAGGTTTTCAAATTATTCAATCTATTGTAACTTATTACCATATGCCTTGGATCAATTTGTTCAGATGCATATATCATACACCATATTTTAAATGAGTTATTGTAACAGTTTAATTCAATGATGATTTCCATACTGTATTATAGTAAAATTTTGAACTATGTTTTGTATGCGTATATTGTTTCAAAATAGGACAATATGCACTTTTATTTGCATTTCAGAGATTAAAACTGAAACCACCTGCCCTGTCTGTTTCACATACTCTGTAGTTGCTCACATTCTTTTAGGAGAATGGCATTTCCAGAGGCAGAAAACAAACATAAGGAAATAATGCCTGAGCAAATCCCACAACATGCTTGAGGAAAGTAATTTAACTTTTGTCCACAGGCTTCTCTCCTTGAACAGGGAAATTTTCATTCTCTTCTGCAGAGTTACAGAACCCATCAGGTACTGGTTCAATAGGCATTGTTGGAGTCACAGTATGTCCAAATCCTTGATAATGGCCCACAGGTGATGATGGAATGGAAGAGGCAGCAGAAATTGGGTCCTGAGTGGATGATGAGAGCAAACTTGTATGTTCACTCTGATCAAGATCTTCACCAAAAAACATTTTCCTTGGGGGCCCAAAAACAGTCCTTCCTAAAGAGAACAAGGTAAGAGAAATTACTATTTTCAAACTTTGGATACTACAGTTAAGTGAACAGCTGTAAAAATAATTTTACCATGATGCTCATATTAAATCTGGAAAAAAAATATTTATTTTTGGCATTTGCTACAGGTGCATCCATTTCTGTATACACCTGTATGTACATATGTATACATATACTGTATACATTTCTAACTTACCAACATGGCGAACTTGTTCAGTTACATCTGCCCTAATATCAGAAATATCCCACATTGCAAGGAAAGAATCAAAACATGAGCCTTCTTCAGCTTCTTGCACATAAGGCTTGTAGGAAAAACTGTAGTGGTGAGCAATTGCCGCAAAGAACATTTCCACACAAATAATAAAATCCTGAAACAAGAAAAGATGAACATTACACTATAATCACATCCATCTTTCAAGGAAATTCTGTAGCTCTAATGTCCAGTTTAATCAAAATAAGATCCTTTTTTTACACACTATGAGTATCTCAAACACATTTTTATACATAGCAGCACTGTCACCTAAGTATGTATATGCATAGTGTTGAAAAACTAGCACTGTAAATCTTTCATTATAAATTAAACTTTGTCACTTATTAGAGTTAACAAATGGTGTAATTACTGTTCTTTAATGACTGAGCTTAGCAGGTCACACAAAGTCACCAGTCAACCTTTCAGTGTAACTTACTTTAATATCACTAGGTATGCTAGTCACATTACTGGAATGTGAGTTTAAAATTACATGTGCAAACATTTATTTCTGTGTTGATAGTTAAGATTTGTAGAGCAGCCTGAGAAATGGAACTGTGGCAGGCAATTAATAATAGCTGTTGTTCAATTCCAGTGAGTGAAGCAAGACAGAATGAAAACCAATCAGCAGATTCCTCCTACTGTTGGAATGCAGAATAGGACACGGGGATTTATGTTTATTACAGCTAATCCTACTTGCCTGTAGACCAGTCGCCACAGCTTCAACACTTTGCCATTCCCATGTGCGTTTTTCAGAGATAACACCAACTTTCACCAGTAATGCAATAAGTACTGCTTGCCTAATAAAGAAATTCACATCAAGATATCTAATTTTAGGGTAGCATCACACCCAAAGACACATAACCTAGGGGCAAATTTGGCACGAAGTTTCAGTAAGCATACAAGTTAATCAGAAAAAGAAAAACTCGGGTTGAGATGTGAAAGCCACTGAAATTATAAAGCACATCAGTAGAGTGCTAAAATTAAATATGAAACCTACAATTCCTGTGGTCACTAAGTTCACAAGAAAACTGAATGTCCATCAGTCAGAATAAAGGCAGCTGGACTGAGACCCAGAAACAGAGAAAATTAGCAGGTCTTTCCCCATGTGAAATTTAGAGAAAATAATCGTGCTCTTTGTTGTTTTGAAGGCAATACGAAATTTTAAAGCAAAACAATCAGTCCCAAAGGTTTTAATGTGCAAATATATACTACACCTCTCTTTGGAGCCTACTGAACAAGAGGGCTTAAAGATGGGATAATGGTACCTTTGCTTATTTCAAACTCATGTGAACATTTTAGTTAACAAAATTAAAACAACAGGCAGGTTCAAACATGCATGCTGGTAAGGTTCTTCCATACTATATTTCTGTCTGTAAGTATGCCCTATTAAACACAACACAATTTGCTTCAGAATAAGCATGAATAGGGTTGTCAGGCACAATTTAAAATAAAGCAAGCTAGGCCTCAAAACAGACAGCCCAAAAGGTCCGTGCCAGGACTGCGCTGCCGCTATTTTTGCCGGGACCACAGCAACCATAGGTGCCGAGTCCTAATCTTGGCCACTGCTGCAGTACTGAACTGCACAGCTGAAAAGGAGCAGATTTTTTCCCCACTCCTTTTTGGCCCAGCTCTTCCAGGATGGGGCAGGCTCAGCAGCTTCCAGCCACGTTCGGGGCATATGTTGTGTAAACACCATGCCCCCAACACAGCCAAACAGCGGCCCTTTTGGCCCGTCTGTTTGAGGCCGAAGACTTCACATACTAATAATTGGTCTGAGACAAATACAACCATGTCCATAGTCGCTCTGACTTCATTATCACAGGCCTTGAAGAAGTCATTTATAAAATACTCACCAGAAAGAAACAAAAACCACCATCTTCACACAGAGAAATTTCCCCACAGGTCTGATTGGGTTCAGTTCATCCCGTAGTACTTTATAGAATAATACAAGGCAGTACATGGCAAACTGAAATAGAGATAAAAATGTTTAGTAACTTTTTAATAAATACACCAGATCTTATAATTATTTCTGAATAGTTATAAATCTCCAAAGTGAATTATTTTTCTACCATTTGAGTCTTTTAATTAAATGAGTTCAACTTTAAAGCAGTCATTAAGCCAAATTTATTGGCTCCTTCTCCAAGCATGCGTGTGAAAACCATCTGGAGAGGGCAGCAGAGCACAGCAGATCCCTGTCTGTGAACACAATTACTACACACTCATTGGTGACAAGGACCTAGGGCACATACCATGCTGCCATCAACTTTCTTTTACAATCCTATTAGATTTGTCAAATCCAATTAAAACATCCCATTTCTAGATGTGTACAATCCCATTTTATAGTACCAATACTAAACAAGTCCCATTCAGCTAATTAAACAGACAACTATCTCATGAAATAATTAGGCATACAGTCAGATTATGAACAAACAAGAACTTCTCTAGTTTTAAATTTTAAGGCCTGTTTGTTGTCTGTTTTTAAATCTGTTTTTTGGGATAAAATTTCATATATTTTTATGTTGTTCTCTTCTTCTGTAGGTTGCCTCTGGGCCTAATGGGCTGAGAAGCAACACATAAATAGTTTAAATAAGTAAAATATTACTCATTTAATGTTGATATTGCATTTACATAGCTATCTTTGACTTAAATGTACATCATCTTTTTAGCTAGCAAGAGACTACAACCAGACTTACAACATGGATTGAAATATATACCAAAAAAAAAAAAATCTGTCACACAAAAATGAACTAAGAATTTAAAACCCAGAATACTAAACATCAGTCCTCAACGAATTTATTAATTCTTATTTTTCTACAGGAATTTCTAAATACTGAACACCAACTAATGTAGACTAACTAACTAAATGGTACTTAGGTATTACCTTACCAGGCTCCCACTGATTTTTCTCTAGTGACTTTTCTCTAGTTGGGACTAACAATTGGTTTTAGGCTATAAAGTTGTAAAAGCTCCTCATATTTTGAAATTCGGTTCCCTGTCTCCCCCACATGCTTAAAATATTTAATTATAGATAATATCTTCAATTTGAAGAAAAATAAGAAAGACTTATTCATCTTTCTTGAATACAGACAAAAAGACTAAACTTTTTGCTACTCACCAACTGGGATATGTTGTTGAAAATAACCAAGTAGGTCCAAGCATTTTTGAAACTAAAGTTTCCTTCATCATACACACCAACTAATTCACAGATTCTGAAACAGTTTGACATAAAACATTGCTCAGCAAAAGCAGTACTATAAAGGCAGTAGAAATACATTTTATTAATTCAGAGTTTAATCAATTAATTTATATCCAACCTTCTTTGTAATAAGGGACTTGAGTCTGCTTACAAAGCAAATTAAAAGGGTTCACTAAAAACATAATAAAGACAAATAAGTGATTATATTAAACTCATATTAAAGCAGAGGCCTGAAAGAGATGGGCCAAATAGAGCAGCTTCTGGATGCTCCAGGGGTGTGGCATTTACATGACACACACACACACACACACACCCGATATGGCTAAAAAACTGCTGTTGATGGCCCATTCAGGACCACCACTGCAGCCCACTTTGGGAGTGGGCCATCCAGTTGCCATGGTCCCGGGCTTATTAGCACCCAATCACAGCTGAAGCAGTCAGAGGCCACTCCTAGCTGCCTGTCTGCTTTGCCCCTTAGTTAAAAGGCATAATAAAGACAACTAAATAAATGATACTAAACACAGCATTAATTTTTGAAAAGTCTTTAAAAGCATGTAAAATGACAAAAAGTAGATCAGACAGCCCAATTAAAAAAAAAATCTTCTGCAGCAATGAGCTGATAGCTGAAAGCTATTATAAAAGGTAATAGCCTTTTCTAGCTGGCAGAAAAAAGAGTAGAGAAGTAGACAACCTAGCTTCCAGTGAGAAGTTCTACAGCCTGGAGCAGCCACCAAAAAGGCCTTCTCTCATGTCCTCACCAAACATGTCTGTTGTGGTGATCCCAAAGGTAGAAGTGTAATGCAAATGTATGCTGCAGTAAAAAGGCTGTGCAAGAGGATATTTGCACAGCACATTTGTGCCTAGACAACTTTTCATGCAGAGTCAGAATTCTCTACTACAATATAAAACTTACATGAATGTGTAGTTTCATAAAAGATAGCAGGGATATGCATGTTCATAGCTGTCTCTCTGCATACCTAGCAAGTATTTTCACTACTACTTCAACAACAACAACAAACTCCTGCAAGCCTTACTTCATATGCATAATTCTTTATGAACACACAGAGAGAGCTACTGGATCTGTCATTGTGGGGAGACTGTTTTTGCTAAACAATATTCACTGAGATATCCTCCAGAACTAAATACAAAATTTACTCATTACCTGGAATAAGTAGAAATTGCCTCCAAGCAAACACAGCTAAGCTTTATTGGTCTGCTACTCTCCATTGTCCCACCTGCACAGTATGTTCATGCCAGCCCTTAAAGAGGTACCTGCTAGATCTTTAAGACTACAAGTAAAATTAAGTTGAGTGATAACTTTCTAGTTCTGCCTTGTGTCAAAATGCCTTTTGGGCTGGAAAAGAACATGGCTATATTGCTAGTAGACGCTGCAGAGCATCAAGAAGAGGAGCAAAACATATCAATACATTGTATTCTGAAACAAACATCATTTTCGTTATACTTACAAAGCAATAACAGTAGTGAATGGTCTAACAACGGTATACTGAAGAACACCAAGCTTGCACCGGAACAACAACACCCTACAGAGAAGGCAAAGAAAAAATAAAATAAAATAAATAAAACTTTTATCAACATAACCACTCTACTATTACTCAGAAAAAAACAAAAGATAATGGATAAGAGAGCTGAAATTATTTATTTAATGAACCCAGAAACTAAATTAGATATTAGCTTAACATAAACTACAGCAATACAGAATATATTAAATCAAAATACATCCCAAATACTAAGACATAGCTTTGCTTATATTTTTTTCAGATTTAATTAATATTCCAGCTGCTAACGAAAAGGAAGAGCAAGTTACCAAAAAATAAATAGCTGAGAATAATGTCTTAAATATTACTTTATGAAGGCCATCTGCCACATTTCTCAGCCATTTGCCAAAATTGGAAACCAGCTGTTTACCAACACTACATGTCAATAACAAGCTTGCCAGCTAATGTCTTTTGTTTCTGATTCACAGTCCTTTTTAGAGAGCCCAGCAAATCTACTTAAGACTTAATGGTATTTCAAACACAAATATTTCTCTAATAACTATGCGAAATATTCTAATACTTTTCAACCTCCCATAGCTCCACCATATGTTAAAGAAGTTGGCATCCACAGTTTTCCATATCTTTCAATAGCCCACACAACTGGCACACAATTTTTCTAATCTAACAATGACAGAAGTTTACAGAGCATTTAGAGTATACTGAGAATTCATCCTACAAATTTAACTCCAACTATTTTCAGTTAGAGAATATAGTTGGAATTCTGCTTGGGACATCCACATGTATAAGTATTCCTTGCACATGTGTTTCTCCTTTTTGGGGGGCACTGTAGGTGTTGTATGTGGCTCAATGTAGCATAGGTCTTTATGCAGATATTTACATAATGCTGAGGGGATGTTGGATTAAAGCCATTAGGTGTATTTGGACAATTGTCTATGGCTTTACAAACCAGAGCTTATAAAGCATTGACCAGTGTCATGGGTAAATGATACCTCAACCCTATCCTCCTTTCTTCCTATTGCATACAGCCAGGCTTCCCTTGGGCCAGAAATGTCTACACTATCTTATCCAAGCTAGGAAAATAAACAAGAATCAGTTACATGACATGCTGCTACAATTTCCAGGTTCCAACGAAACACTGAACTCTAGCTTATGCGAGTCAGGATCTTTACAGCAAAACTGCCATCCAATAGAAGAAAATGATAGTGACAAACATTTAGACAAAGTGACAAGCATGTAGATATGGACCCTAGCCCACTTATAACAGGAAATCATAGTTTGTTGCTATGGGATTATGCCACAGTAAGTTTGAGACTGCTCACTCTCTTGTCTTGTGTATCAGAAGACTGAAAGCTTCTACTTTTAGTTCTAAAAATATCTTCAATTCCTTGTTGATATCTGAAATTTGGAAATGTCACAAACAGTGATTTGAGAATAAATCAAGCTCTGAAAATGTCTGATCTGAGCTTGTTTTTATACAATAGTATAAACCAAGGAAGGAAACTATTTGGTGTTCCAATTATTGCTGGACACTAACCCCCAGGGTTCTGCACCATTGCTGGCTAGGGCTAATGGGAGTTGCAGTACAACAACATCTGGAGGGCCATATCAAGCAGGAAATTAGCTTAATTAAAAATCAGAAGCAGAAACTTTTAATTTCCACTGAATACCATCAAAAAAGAGAAGGGGAGCTTACTATAGCCTGCTCTCCTAAAAGGAAACAATAGTTTCATTTGAACCAAATCATTTTCAAATACCTTCCATATCATTTTTTATAATTAACGCCTCTTACCTCAGTTTGTATCAAATTATATACATCTTACTGTTTAGTTGCACAAAAAGAGAGAAATCACTATACAGCCTACCTCATTCAGCATAGTAAATTGTCACAATTAGATAAAAATTACATTTACAGATCTGTGAAACATGTTATCTTGCCAGCATGTAGCATCCCTTTCTGGATCCTTCAATATCTTTATCATAGAAGTCTGGTGAACGCTCACATTATTACTGCTAAAATCCTCTACAATGTATGCCAAACAGAGACATTGCCACAGTCACTATCAATGTTGGGTTTATCACTATTCTGCTGTTGCAGTCAAATTCAGTAATTATTATCACTATTTTTAGGCAGTAACTATTAACACAGATTTAAAACTCTATCTCACTAACTGCTACAGACATATCTACTTTTGAAGGACACTATTATACTGCATTTTTAACTCCACAAATGTGTTACATCCCATCTCATTGGATTTCCAAAAAAGTATTTTAATTGGAGATGTTATTGTAAATGTTGGTAATATTATTCAAGGATTTCAGTTCTTTTCTAATTGTGTGTATTTCCTCATATCTTGCTGTACCCTTTCAATTAATGAGTTCAAATTAGAATCTTCATTGGGAAGACGTCTTGGTGTCAAGAGGGATTGGTGTCAACAGAAAAACATGGTGACAGAAAGTGAAGAAACTCCTCATTTCTTGAGATGTATGTTTCAGTTAAGAATATTTTCCTAAGTTATTCTACACAGTAAAGCATATTCAGGAATTTCCAGTCTAGTACACAACAGGAGAAAAAGCTAGTATGTTACACTAATTAAAGAAGCAATACTCCTTATAAGCACGTCAACAAAACCTCCTTTTTAAGATATAATGCACTCACTCTCCCATAGCCCACGGTGGACAACAACAGAATGGTGGCAGATGTTTCTGCTGATCCTTGGCTTCTATGATTAACACCAGATTTGGATACCGATTGATCAGATAGTTTGAAAGAAATACCATGAAATTATAGATGACATATGCTTCATAGCATTCTCTACAAGTATCCACATATATTGCAATTTTGGGATACTTCAAAGCTATCCACTGTGAAAGAAAAGAGAAAAATAGTTAGAATAAACTATGAAAACCTGAAATCCCATAGTTTGTTGCTGTGTGCCTTCAAGCCATTTTTTACTTATGTCAGTCCTAAGGCAAATCTATCATAGGGTTTGCCTGACAAGTTTTGTTCAGAGGTGGTTTGCCTCTGAGGCTGACAGAATGACCTGCCCAAGGTTACCCAATGGGTTTCCATGCTGAACAGGGATTTGAACCCTGGTCTCACTCCAGCACTCAAACCACTATGCTACAGTCTCTCTCTTAATCCTATAGCAAACTCCTATTAAAATTCTTAATACTGCAGTTAAACACTTATAACTAAGAAAACCTTACAAACAGTCCTAAGCATTTTTACCAGAAGTAAGCCCAACTAATCTCAAATGGCAATTATTCCACCAAATGC
Source organism: Phrynosoma platyrhinos (assembly GCA_020142125.1). Lineage (NCBI taxonomy): Eukaryota > Metazoa > Chordata > Lepidosauria > Squamata > Phrynosomatidae > Phrynosoma > Phrynosoma platyrhinos. The sequence continues at coordinate 50,025,880 of CM034708.1, read as the reverse complement.
CCTGGCTCCTACTTAAACATAGATAAATAGTACCAATTGTGTGCAAAATACTATGTTAAATGAAGATGTCAGACAGCCATTGTGTACAAGCCTATACATGTTACATACAGATATGTCCATCTATTTTCAGTTGCATAAAACCAAAGTGCTGGAATGCTAATTAAGAAGCAATACATTTACAAATACTTCATTCACACTTCCTTTGACTTCTTTCCGCTACCTTAAACAAAAATGATGTCACCACTGAAAACATAAATTGCTTTATTTTCAAAAAGGTTATATTTTGTGACAATCAGTAACATAAGAGGTTTACAAGATTATTCAACTGATTTTTATGGAATAAAAAGAAATAAGTAACAAATCATAAAATAGACACTTACACTGTCTAAACTGTAAATTGGTACCATCCATAGAATCCTGTAATAACAAAACACATTTGCAGTTAATCAAAATGTTTGTATTGTTATATGAAATAAGCAACAATGCATATGAAGTCTTACCTTATTATTGGTTTCTGTAATTCAGGCTGAGTATAATGAACTAGATGCTGTAATATTCCCCAAAGAGATATTGGTATTGTCATCAATAAAAAGATTCCAGCTATAAACCATGCTTTGGTATGGATTCCAACCTTGAAGAATGCATTAAAAAAAACCACAAGCACAAGAAATTATACTAGGATGTTTGAGAAACAGTAGCAGTATGCTGACTGAATAATAATATAAATAATAATACATTATTTATTTATAGCCCGCCTAATCACAAGGAATCTGGGCGGGTTACAGCAATAAAAGTGCATAACAGTTCACAAAACTACAATCTACAAATTACTCCCTTGTATCCATGCCTCTTCTGTTCCACAAAAACAAGATACAATACAGATTTTAAAAAACTGCTTTCTTGCAACTATATTATGTATACTTAACGAGGCCATGTATAGACTAGGAATAATCAACTACAGAGAGGATGGGGGAATGACAGGTCCAGCACAAACCAGCACAAACCGAGGTAAAATCGTGTCACTTCTGATCCTAGAATTTGCCCTAGAAGTGGCTGGCTTCTATGTGTTGTGGATTGTGGGAGGTAGTGGGGAACAAGGGTGCCCAAAATGCCTTTTTTTATAATGATTTGAGTTGTTTACTGTTTTTAGGTCATAAAAATAATCCCTTTTAAAAGGAGACAAGAAAAGGGATCTCAGGGGCCACATGCAGGCTGCAAGTCACATTTTTGTCATCCTGGCATAGAAAAAAGTCCATGCAAGTATTAAAGATGCAACAACTGTCTTTTGATCCAAGCACTTGCATCATTTAACAAATAATTTAGCAAGCAACACTTAAAAAAAACCTAACAGCACGTCAGCAACATAGGACACTCCTTTGGATTTACACTGAACTTTAGCACAGCAGAACATGGGAGGAGTCAACACATCAATAACACACTATCTGTAGAGTTGTAAGGCGTAGGTGCATAACCATTTTAGCCCTTAAAGTCACAATTTAGTTATACTGGCATTCTGGAAGACATA
>CM034708.1:49993130-50012329 GCA_020142125.1 Phrynosoma platyrhinos | reverse complement strand
TCCACTTTATTTTCGCTTTCTGGCCCACATGTGATAACGTCCTATGAATGAGAGATTGCCAAGACTCCCTCTCATCAATAGCTCTGCTCAGGTCTTGCAGATTCAGGACCATGGATTTCTTAATTAATCTATCCATCTGTAATGTAGTCTTCCCTTTTCCTACAGTCTTCTACCTCACCAAAAAGCAGCACACCCAATGGCACATTACTCTACCTTGGTCAGGTAAGGCTGAATGTCTATTTGAACAAGAAAGACTTTGCCTGCCAGTGAAAAGACATCAGAGGACAGCAGACTGAACTAAGTTTGAAAGCTTGGGAGCAGCCACCAAGAAGGTTTTCTACCATATTGTCACCAGTTAAACCTGGGAAGCTGGTAGCTTAGCAGAAAGCCCTCGCAAAGAATGTAAGACTCAGGCAGGCTCCCATAGGGAGATATGGGGTTTCAGATAGTCTGGAACTAAGCCTGCATTTTTGCTTCAACTAAGTGGTTGAAGCAAAAATGCAGGGCCCCATAGGAAGGCCAGCAATTCAGATGAGGAGACACTGCACACCAAGGTCAGTTTATAGTTTCCCAGAGCATGAATGCATTAGCTGGACAGAATCATCTTTCTTAAATTGGGGAAGTAAAACTTTGTTCACTGGATCCTGCAGAGGTGATGCTGAGGTGTATATGTATATGTGTGTGTGTGTGTGTGTGTATGTATGTATATATATATATATATATATATATATATATATATATATATAAACCTCAGCATCACCTCTGCAGGATCCAGTGAACAAGGTTTTACTTCCCCAATATATAATAACACCTAACATGGATTCATAAACATCAGGATGTTATGTATTGAAAGATTAATAATTTGCCTAGATGAACTCCCTTTCCCAAATGATGTGCTGCTTACAGACGTAAGTTCCAGCACACGCTTAAGTGTTTGCAGGATCAAAACTTGGATTTACAACATTAATGCTACATAAAATGCATTATTCATATTCATACACTTGCGTCATGGGCCTTGTTGTTTTTGTAAGGAAAACTAACACAATTATGAATAGTTAAAGCCCGAAAGAGGATCTGACAGCAGTTGCATTTATGTAGTCTGCAATTCCCATGTATATAATTCCAGCTGCTGCCTACCCCAACAACCAGCTGTCACTTCTGTTGCCAACAGCCAGTTAAGTGCCACCCCCATGTCTTGTCCTGCCCTTTGCTCAAAAGGAACAGAACATGCTGGCTCCATTTTCCGTTTAAGTTCATGTTTACCTAGAACAATCCTTCCCAGATGAGATCTTTCTGTCTTTAGCATTAAATGAACTTGGCATAATCCTTTCTCATTTTTCTGTCAATTCCCTTGACATAGATGTACCCAAACAGATGTTTTAACACCGGAGAAACAGACTGATAGTATGACGTTTTTGTTATATGTCTGTGATCAGGCACAATCATATCTTGCTGTTGTGTGCCTTCACGTTGTCTCTTCCAACTCTATGATTCTATGATTCTAAGGCAACCCTATCATGGGGTTTTCTTGGCAAGGTTTGTTCAGAGGAGGTTTGCCATTGCCTTCTCCTGAGAGAGTGTGACTTGCCCAAGCTCACCCAGTGGGCTTCATGGCTGAGTGGGAATCGAACCTTGGTCTCCAGAGTCATAGTCCAACAATCAAACTACTATACCACGCTGGCTCTACAACCTCATCATCCTTTGGCAAAAGCACAGGGAATAGCCCATTTCTGTGCTTTTTGAGCTAGATTTCTACTAGATGCTTCATTGCCCCAGTTCTTTTCTCCCCCACTGCACCTTTGCAGTGTCTGCTAGAGACCAGGAGTGGGAAAATAACCTCTGCCTCCCTCTGCAACAAATGATTTAGATTCTCTGCCTTAGAGGCCAAGAGGCATCAGCTTATAGAAAGTGATTAGTGAGAAAGTGGAGTCTAGATAATGCCTGTCCTTTGTTTTAAGCTCCCTGTATCTTTTTATGGTCTGTGCACTCAAGCCTTTTGCTTCCTTCTAAAATGCAGATGTCACTTTCACCTTCTGTCAAGTAGTTAGTTAGTCTCTTTGCTTTCCTTTGTCTGGGAAAGAGCATCCATGAGGTTCCAACCTCAATAATAGATGCTAGCTTATGTCCACACATGAGAACCAGCTTTTAGGAGCTCTTCTAGCTGAGTATGGGTTAACTTTTTTTTGTCCATTCTCTTTACTATCCTAAGGTGGATTTCCTAAGACAGTAAACATAAGTTTTTATTTTTTATTTTTTACTGAACAAGAGTATCCAGAGTCATTTCTCTTACATCCACCACAAGTTCATGGTGCACTAATTCCACTGTACTCTGCTTAATATATTGTTGTTGCATGCCTTCAAGTCATTTCCAACTTATGATAACCCTATCATGAGCTTTTCTGGGGCTGAGAATGTGTGACTCACCTAAGGTGGATTTCCATGACTGAGTGGGGAATCAAACCCTGATCTCCAGAGTAATAATCCAAAGCTCAAAACCACTACACTGCACTGGCTTTACTGCTTGATATAGATACCAAGTATTCCTACAAAGCTAAAGTACACTGTGTACATGTATCCAAGGCTGACAGTGCTATGTAGGTTTAGAAAAATGGCTGAGGAGGCTGCAACTAAGACCAGAAATACAATCATAGAATCATGCATTGGAAGGATCTTGCATTCTATCTAGCTCAAAAGCTGCCATGTAGCAGCATACAATATATTTGTAGAAATGTCAATCCAACTTTTGTTTAGAGACCTCCAAAGAAGGAGTATCCACCACCCTCTGGGGCAGTCTATTGCACTGTTAAACAGCTCTTACAGTAAAGTTCTTCCCAGTGGTTAACAGAAATTTCTCTCTCTCTCTTGTATTTTGAATCTATTGAATCTTAGGGCCTTTGCAGACTGCTAGAAATAGTGCAAATTGAGTCCTCTTTAAGGGTTAGGGTTTGGGTTAGGGAATCATGGGAACTGTAGTTTATTGTGGCACCAGAGCTCTCTGGACGTTTTCACACAGGTGGCTCTAAAGCCGCCTGGAAGCCCCCTGGAAGCAATCAAGAGCCATTCCGGCGGCGAAAACAGCAGCCGCCGGAATGGCTCCTGATTGCCTCCGGCAGCAGCCCCTGTAATTCCTTTATAAAAAAGGAATTACAAAAACAGGGCTAAAGCCGGCTAGCGGCAGGGATGGCGCAGGGATTGCGCAAGATGGGGCGGGGCTTGCTGCGACGTCGTATGAACACGACGAGCAAGACCCCGGAGTGAGGCAGGGATGGCGCAGGGATGGCGCAGGATGGGGCGGGGCTTGCTGCGACGTCGTGTGAACTTATCCTGCACAGAGCCGGAGTGGGGCCGGACGGAGGTAGGAATGACTCCGTTTAAAGCCCCGTGTGAAAACGTCCTCTGACAGAGAAGGCTCAATGTCTCAGAAAAAAACAAAACAATTCCCATGATTCCCTAGCGCTAACCCTAACCCTAAAAGTGGACTCAATTTGCATTATTTCTGGCAGTCTGCAAAGGACCATGTAGTATCTACAGTAGCAAGCAACAAGCTCACTCCATCTTTTACATATCTTTAGATATTTAAAGATGGATATCATGTCACCTCTCAGTCTTCTCCAAGCTAAACATACCCAGGTCCCAACCCATTCCTAGAATTGCATTGGCTTTTTTGGCTACTGCATCATACTGTTGTTTAGCTTGTGGTCTACTAAGCTGTTGCATCATGTTTAGCTTGTAGTCTACTAAGGCACCGAAATCCTTTTCACTTGTATTGCTTTCCAACCAGTTGTCACCTTCCTATATTGGGACATAGCTTGGAGGATCCTGATATAAGAGTAAGCACATAATGTGTAGTTAACCCATCTGTGCTATGAATGAAACAACTTCATTGATTTGATTTGTGTATTTAGCCAGGTGACATTTGGTTCCATCCACTGAGAGACAGTAGCAAAGTTCATAAATTCTAATCTCCAGTCACACCATTTGAAAGGTAATTTTGACATCAAAATCAAGCTTACTTCTTGTGGAGTATAGGTTTCCTCTTTGCCAGGTTCATGACAACTTGTTTTCTTAATGCTGATTTCTGTCACATTTGAAGGCATGAGTAAGAGATACAATTTCTGAAAAGCTTAGATTTTGCTCTGACATGTTTCTGGGCTGCCATTCAAGTCTGTGTATATTCCATGGTTCTTTAGTGGGTAGTAATGGCTTTTTCCCTGTTCCAGAAATATGTCTCCTTTGTACAGAGTTACTCTGATCTCTGTTAACTATTGCTTGGGGGAAACAAGGGACATTCTGCTCTTGCAGTTACAAAAGTGACTGCCCTTTTAATCATGAATTCCTGACATAGTAAATTATTGTCTCTATTTTCCTGATATGGCACTAGCTCCATTTTGTTTATTTATTTGAAGTACAGGGGACACAAATTGTATTATGTGGTCAGAAGTCCAGAGGCTGTATAACACAGAAATGCTGGCCATAAAACAATCAAATATAAATAACTCACATTCAAGAACTCCTTTAAAGGGCTCATCTGTCATTACTTTGACTTGTAAAATGTTCAGAAAACGAGTACAAATGTTCCAGTGTTCAATGAGCTTATTTTGAAGTCTGGCCACAAGGTGCTCTGAGGAAGCATTGGCCCACTTCTGTAGAGTACAATAATGCAAGGCTCTCCAAATTTTCATCATATATGCCTGGCAGCACAAGATAAACGATGCACCAACTCTTTGCCAAAATGTCATAAATCTCAGCTACAATCTCAAGAGCCATGTACCTCACTTTAAAAAAAAAAGGAAAAAGAGAGACACAAATTGTTTCATGGCACATTGGACGCTGTGTGTATGTTTGCATGGGCAAAGGCAAAGGAAAAAACTGTTTGGCACAGCTTTAAAGTAATATAAAGACATAAAATCCTGCCTGTGGTGACACAAAAAAATGTTTAATGTCACCTGGGTGGTTATTATGCCCTTAGATCACAAAAAGAAAGGAACATTTTGAAAGCTCTTTATTTACATTTAAATTACAGTCAAAGAAGATCCATTTAAGTCTTCTCACAGTACTCACCTAAATCAAAATCAGAGAAGCAAAACAGGTAGATGAACTGTTGTATTTCAAGGTGTTGTTCATGCATGGGTCTTTGATCTTTCGTATTTAGAATTCACATTACACACACCTTGTTGCAGTCACTCAAGGCTATATTCCTAGCATCAGCAGGGCTATCTTCATTCAGCAAAAAGTTCAAAACTTAATATTGAAATGGTTGGATGTGTTTTTCCCCCCCTCTGTGCATTTCCCCAACGAGTTTGTTTTTCTTATGTCATCTAGGTGATGTCACAAATGTGGGTATTTAATTCCTTCCTCAAGTCCTCCCTTCTTTACTTTCCTCACATCCCTGCTATTAAGTTGGTTTCCGGCCATCTAACAATAAGTATCATCAGTAGGTGAACAACAGAATGGAAGCGGCTGTTACGGGTCCATGCCAGCTTTTTATGTGTTCATTCATACACCCATCCTGTCTCACTGTGTGTCTCTTTCTCTCTAAGAAGAGGAGTGGAAATTTTTCTTTCAAGACCCAATTCAGAACAACCTGTATTCAGCAAAGCTGTTATAGCCTCTGTGACATCTGTCGGATGTTGGGGAATGGAATTATTGTTGCTGTTGTTGTTATTAATAATAATTGGCTGGTCTGGACTAAGGCAACATCCTTACTTCATATGATGCTAGTCCCTTCTTGTCATTTTCGCAAACCTCATTGGATTTGAGTCAGTGCTTGCCTTCTTTCATCCCTTGCATTGGAACCAATGGGAGGCAAATTATTTCCACCATCTTCTGGGCTGGCAGACATTCTGTCACCTACCTCCACCTCCTGAATCAGGGGCATATCTAGGAATTGGGAGTGGGGGGTAGAATCTGTGGGTCCAATGCTTCTTCAACACACATAAACACACTCAGTTTGATTTTTGGGTGGGGGACTCTGTCATCTTCACATGGCGGACTCTTTCACCATCAAGGAATACCAAGCTCTGGCCTCAGATAGGGGAGGGCTATGGAAGTTTCTATAGGAGTTGGGAGGAGAGGATTTAAGTCAGACCCAGCACCTCCACACAGTAGATCTTTTTTTCCTCTCTTATTAGAGGAAATTCAAACTACTCAGTAGACCCTTGGATGCCTTGCGTAATTACATGTGATTACAGTTTTAGGATTTTAATGAAGTAGCATTACATTAATTTCTCAACATTCAGAGTCCATGGCATAAAATAACACACTACTGAATGAAGACATCTGAAATTCTTGCAATACCCAGATCTTCATATGCAGTTCTATTGAACATAAGAAGTACCCTGCTGAATCCAAAGTTTTCTTTTTAGACTCTTCCGTTATTTAAAATTTATTTATTTATTTATTTATTTATATTTGGCACTTATACTCTGCAAAGACTTTCAAAAATTCTGTTTCAGAATTCATCTGTACTGTATCCAGAGGAACATGGATTATATATAATCTTTCAAATAAATGAATGTATCATCCCTTCCACAAACACATCCCACATCCCATGGGTATCAGAGAGGGTTAAGATTTCTATTGCTCATAACTAATAATGTCACACAAAACAGCATAAATAACCATGACTTTCGCAGAAACATGTCACATGCAGAAATCATAGTAGCTGAGAAAATTGCTCAACATTCAGAGCCCAGAAAATAACACAGTACCAAATGAAGACATCTGGAATTCTTGCAATACCCAAATCTTTATATGCAGCTCTATTGAACATAAGAAGTATCCTGCTGGATCTAAAGTCAGGATTATTTGTTCCAGTATTCTGTTGCCCACAGTGGCTAACAAGATAAAATAACTTTCCCATGTTTTTCCTCTGATACTGTGTATCACCATCATGACTTCTTCCACAAGGGAAGAAGAGAAATGCACATTCCCAAGAAAAAATATTTTCTAATATAGCTGCATAGACCTCCTCAAATGCATCCAGCTCCTTTTACTCTGAATGAGGTTCTCCGCCGATCTAAAGAGATTGTTCTAAGATATTTAACTCCAGTTATTATATATGTATGATTCTGAACTTTTAAAAAAGCAGGTAAAAGGAGTTTGGTGAGCATTTGCAGACTCTGACAACTATCAATCCTACATAAATTAAATTTGCTGTTTACCACTAGGGAGTGCTATAGTTCTAAAAACTGGAACAATTCTTCATATTAGCAAATAATATATTTAGTGTAACTTCATTGCTGAATGTTGGGGTTATTTTTTTAGGTCCAATAATCAGTATTTGTTGATTTGATTAGATGGAAGTTTCAATTACATAAGTTGTTTGATTAGCAACTGAATTTTGTTTAAACATCAGTGTTTCTAACATGGGATACATTTGGACTTTTTTCATGTTGATTATATATAGTTGCTTTTCTTGTTGATTATATACATCTGCTTTTATGCTAAAGACAGTGGACACTGAAAGTGTTAATATAATTAGATAGCCTTCTTCTCTTTTACTATATTAAGCCTTGTGGTGTATATTTTATGCTCAATATATGGTGGAGAATCATCATAATCATGATAATTAAAAGCAACACATTCCATTTTAATAATATTAGATTCTCCCTTTCAGCTACTATAAGAAGCCCATTTAGCTTCTCATTGTAAGGAAGGCACTCCAACCTTTTGAATATTTACATCATATCTGTTCTAACATAATATCCATCCTGAGAAAGGGTAGTCGGAATGACACATAGCATTGAAAATATGCATGCATCATAGCTGTAGATATAAATATAGATATAATCAGTTCTTTTACAGATAATCATTAGCAAATTCACAGTAGAATATATTCAGTAATCATACTGAAAGTATATATTTTTATTGTTTAGTGAATGCACAGGGTGATTGGGTGGTAGTTAAGTGTTGGGGAATAGGGAAGGGGGGATGATGTAAATGTACTATGTTTGTGATGTGTAAATGTGTTTTGGATGTAATTGTTATATTTTAAAAATAAAATTCAATTAAAAAAAAGAACAGTAGAATATATTGTGTGTGTTCTTGTCTTTGTTTTCATTGGAACAGAGTTGACACTGAGCCGTTCACTATGCTCCAAGACTACTCCAAATCACAACAATTTCAGAAAGACCCATCACCACTGTGTGAAGTTAAAATCCCTCCCCATCCAACTTTGCATCACTTTGCACTTGATTACACTGAAATTCTATTACCCTTAATGCTTCCCATTCACTATGTTGAGAGAGATCTTGTTGAGAGAGAACTTCACAATCTGCTTGAATTTTCTCCATCTTAAATATTCCCTTGGGACATAGTCAGGGAGGGCTAATAACATGCATGTGAGTTGAATAGTTCATCAGCTCTGAACTTTAGTAGAGAAGTTATCCAAGGTTCTGAATTCCATACTCAAAATAGGTTTAGTACCATATCTCACATAATTCTTCTAAAGTCTGGACCAAAACCTATAGCAGATTAATCACCTTACTGGCATTGGAGCTATGGGCCACCCCATGTACCCATGAGTATGTACCTTAGTTCATTGCAAGTTCCAAAAGTGAAACCCGAAAGTCAGACCATCCAGTAGCATGTAATTATTACCAGAAGAAGAGCAAGATCCTTTCATAATAAGTGTAGAAGAGAGCGAGCCTTTCATATTAAGAAAAGTGGCTCAAAATAACAGATCATATGGCTTTGGAATTTCCAGAAGAATTGGCAAGGAATGGTAATTAGCTCTCACATTCACGCTATACATGTGTTTATGTGCTTAAGAGATGCTTAATACAGTAACCATGGTACGTAACATAGGAACCGTTGTTGTTGCAAATAACAACAATGATGCTGATGATACACGGTTAAGTAGTTGCATCCTCTTTAGCAGGATATGCAGGGGCAGCTCACACTGCAGCAGGACTCATAAAATAATAATTATCACCTGGTAGTTATTATGGTATATTGATGAAATTTTGCCAGTGCTATCATTGGTCCCTAAGTGCATGAGGTTGAGAAAATCAGCTCATTGTGTCCTTTATTTTTGTTCCCGGTTGTGCCAGAAGTGACTAAAGTGTAAGATGGAGAAGATTGAGGCTCACAGCATGATAAAGTTCCTGCATTTGAAGGGTAATAGTGCCCAGCAAATTCATGATGAAATTATGGTATTTTATGGAAATGATTGCCCATCTTATGACACTATTGAGAGGTGGAAAAGGAATTTCCAAACTGGTCACATGTCCCTAAGTACATGAGGTTAAGAAAATCAGTTTATTGTGTCCTCTATTTTTGTTCCAGATTATGCCAGAAGTGACTAAAGTGTAAGTTGGAGAAGTACGAAGCGGTATCATAAATAATTATCACCCAGATCTTATTATGGTATATTGATGAAATTTTGTTAGTGTCATCATCAACAAGTGACTTTTTCTTTTCCCCAAAATGAAAAGTCCATTGTGGAGTTGTCGATTTGACAACACAGATGACATCATTCATAAAGTGGAAGAATGGTTTAAGAAGCAATCTGCAGACTTCTACAATAACAGTATTCGGAGGGTCCAAAAATGCTGGGAAAAATGTGTAAATCTGGATGGTGACTACGTAGAGAGAAGTTAACAACTATAAATCAAAATAAACTTTCTGTCAAATTTTTGAAAAGTTGATAATTAAAACATTACGATACCCCCCTTGTAGATAAGAATGTTTCCATCATAGAATGCCTGGGAAACTGTTCCTTTGTTAGGATGGTGTGAACCTCCCACATTCCTTCTGGAAAAGAGAAAAAGGGTATTTAAGATTGGAGAGATCAGATAATTGGTCTCATCTTGGGCTTTCCAGCCCAGGAAAGCAATCCATTTGTGGCAGCATTCCATTCATCTTTTGGACCCTGGTAGACAGTGGCTGTGTGAAAGGACTGCTTTGATCAGCTGAGGATATAACAAACTTACTTTGCTTTGGGTCTCATTCCTGCATCTTGTTTGATATCTGGATATAGTCAATAAGCAATACTTCTGGTGCAGCTGTGACCAAAGTTCATTTTGACAGTCTGAAGGCCTTTGCAGACTGCCAGGAATAGTGCAAATTGAGTCCACTTTAACTGCCCTGACTCAGTGCTAGGGAATCATGGGAACTGTAGTTTATTGTGGCACCAGAGCTCTCTGACAGAGAAGGCTCAATGTCTCAGAAAAAAAATACAGTTCCCATGATTCCCTAGCACTGAGTCAGAGCAGTTAAAGTGGACTCAATTTGCACTATTTCTAGCAGTCTGCAAAGGAACTGAGTTGGCCTGAGAACAGAGTGGATCAGGGCCCTGAAATCATTACACAGACACACTTGGATGTTGCATGTCATAGGGTTTGCTAGATAGGTTTGGATCAGTTTTTTGGGTCTTCTGACTTTCGTGGGTGATGGGATGGGTGTGCTGCAGCCCAGGTGTCACTTTTGAGGAACACAGTTTAACCATTACCTTGGCAGTTCAGTAGTTCAGTAGATAAGAGAGAATTCTTAAGTACAAGAAGGAATATCCTGGATGATACAAAAGCCCCATCTAATCCAGAATTCTGTTCACAGTGTAGCCAAACAGTAGCCTACTTGGGAACCCAAAAGCAGGATATGAATGCAATTGCACCTTCATACTAGGTCAATAGCACCAGCCCAACTTCAGATTCTTGGGGGACACCATTGCCCATTTTTGTTTGGTTGTTTTTTAACCAATTGCCAATCCATAAGAGACCTTATTCTTCCATTTAGTGACTCCTAAGTTTACACAGGCATTTTTGGTACGTGATTTTGTTAAAGAAAGATAAGTTCACATAGCAAGTATTTGATTCTTGAATTTCATTACATTAAGGACAAACCTATATGATATTTCCATGTAAAAACACAACCATTAAATCTAAGATGGGTTACCATGGGGCTGGGGGCTACTCTTTAGTTTGGCCATGTGCTTGAGGGCCACTTTTTTTGTATTGTTTTGAGTGTCCCCGCCATATATTGTTTTTAATTTGTTTAAATGAAGAATATTAAAAAGAACATATTGAAAATAGATAGAAATAGTTAAAATTTATGTATACCTTATTTTTTATTAATTATTATCAAATTCATCTGACCCTCCGGATTACTTAGATGTTATTTTTTTACTTTTTAAAACAAGTTAATCAATTTATTTTTAAATCACTTAATTCATTTTAATTTCCTTACATAGTATTTTTAAGAAATATATTTTTATTGTATTAAATTCATTGAATTAATTCTAAAATAAATTAGCATCAACCACATCACTTGGGAAGTTTGATGTAAAGTATTTATACATATTTTCACATCCAGATGACTTAGAACTGTGTTTGCTGACACACTTGTAGTCTCAAAATTCTGATTCTGGCTACTGATTTCTATGAGAGACTTGGGAACCCTTCTCTCTCTTATTCCTTGTTTAATGAAGGCTCACTTATTAAGACAAAGGCTTCACTGAATCAACAACTTCCTTAACTAAAGTACAATAACATCCAAAATCCATAAAACAGTGATACCTTTATTGGGGGTCTTTGTTTTGTGGATTTTGGATGTTATTGTACTTTGTTATATGGCCAGCGTGGCTAAACCTGGATATATTTCCTTGGTTGTAAAAGGAATGTATCCAAATATAAATTGCCTCCTCTTTAGTCTTCAGCTTCCATTTTAGTGTTATTTCTGGTGGCAGATAGAGGGGGAGCTTTTTCAGAAAATTAAAATTAAAATTTTATGCATACTTTTGGGGGATGTGTAGCAAATCAAGAGGGCCACATTATATCTCAAATGTTCTACTTTATCCACCACTACATTGAATTGAATTTTTTAAGCATTTTGATTTGAAATCTTTCTATAATTGTTCTACAGAATGAGTGAAAAATAGAAAGAGAAATGCAGTTGTGAATATATTTTCTTTTAGCTTTGCAAAGATTTGTTTCAATGCAGTTACAATACAAACCTGTGCATTTCTTTATCTATATGGAATAAAATAATAAGGTATGCATTTTTTATAAACAGAAACATAGATCAAAATATTAACCTTTCTGGTACTGAAAGTAGACTTTTATCCTATTAAATGTAGGAACAACACAGTGACTGAAGATATACTTTTTACTATACCCATCCTTTCTTTTTCTGAGATTATTTAGTGGTTGAAAAAATATTTTTGAACAAGAATTTTAAAAGCCTTTATAGAATAACAGCTCTGATTAATGTATTGTTGTATTTGTGGGAGTTTGTGGCTTATTTGCTTTTATACTGAAGACTAAAGACATCTATAAAAGACACTTAAATTGAGTCTCTATTTAAAAAAAAAAGTCTTTATATTTGTAAACTGGCTTGTTGGGTCTCTTGAGTCTTTCTGACACATCATTCTCAGACCCTGAATGACTGGGATGCTGCCAAATAGCTCTTTTCCCACAAAACCTTAATAAATGTTTGAGTGAAAACTGGATTCCGGGTCATGCATTTCCCAGAAGAAATACTGACCTAGTTAACCCTGAGGTGATAAACTGTGTCTGGGCTATATGGTTTCAGATTGCAGGTGGGGGCTCCTATCTGTTGGTGAATGTTCCTCCATACAAAAAAGGTCCTATGCATAGGGAAACTAGCTTGTAAAGGAGAAGACATCTTTTCGTGCAGTCTCTTCACATGGGCAAAATTGCATGAAGGAGAGCAAGAACATGGTGGTATTTCTGCTCCCATTGGGACACCATTTCCTTCTACAGTGATAGCTCTCCGTGAGTTGAAAGGCAAACATATGAAGTGAGGAATATGGGCTGCATCCGCACTGAAGAAATAATCCAGTTTGACACTGCTTTAACTGCCATGGCTCACTGCTATGGAATTCTGGGAACTGCAGTTTGTTGTGGTACCAGAGCTCTGCTGAGGTGCCATAGCAAACTACAATTCCTAATGGTAGAATTCAAGGATATAGCCATGTTTGTCTGTGGAATCAGTATGTAGAGAGATCTCGTAGCACCTTTGAGACTAACTGAAAGAGAGACGTTGGCAGCATGAGCTTTCCTAGACTTAATTCTACTTCCTCAGATGCACTCCACTAAATGCATCTGAGCACATAGACTGAAGTCTACGAAAGCCATGCTGCCAACTTCTTTCTTTCAGTTAGTTTCAAAGGTGCTACAAGATCTTCCTACATACAATTCTTAGAAATCCATAGCAGTGAGCTGTGGCAGTTAAAGTGGTGTCAAACCAGGTTATTTCTTCAGTGCAGATGCAGCCATGGAATCTCCTTATGTGATTAAAAAGCCTGCTCATATAGATTTTGGGCTCATGTGAAGAAAAGACCTTGGTAGTTTAGTTAACAGAGGACTATAAAACTGCAGGGGAGGGATTAATGCATCATTGGAAGCAGAATTTGTTGGTTTGCCCTTCCTCTCCTTCACATTATTTTATTTGCATAAAGAAAGAGAATGTCTTAAAGAGCTTTTGTGGGAGGATATTCAAATACACCCTCACCTCTAATCTGAAGCTTACCAACAGCTCATTCATAGTCCAATATGAATTTGTAAACTTTTAAAAAAACAAAACATGCATGGACATACAGGAACTTTCTCATGTGTTTTCTTTGTGTGTTTCTAAATCTATATTGACTTTAAAATTTTGAAATTTTGAGGTGGGGAAGGCAAGAAAAATATAAATATAGGACTTGACTCAGAGAGCTTATAATTAGGAAAACAATAGAGTTAGGAAACTAAATACAGTAAATGAATGAATAAATAAATAACATATACACCACAGTCTGTGTGTGTGTGTCTCTGTGTGTGTGAATAAATGTAAAACATCAATTTGCAATAAATCTATGTAAAAGTCAATAATCTATATCAAATCTATGTAAAAGCACAACAGATGTGAAAGTATGCTTGGCATGTATCTTTTCACTGGTAGAAGACTATGAACCATTGGTGTAGACAAGCCAACACTTGAATAAAAGCTAGATGCATTTTGACCCACTGTCTTGTGGCCTCTGTTGAAGCCCTTTATATCTTGGTATCTTCTAACTCTTTCCATCAGTCAAACATGTCTCTGTACATGACCTCACAAGATATGAATAAAAATGTCTCTTGCCTTCACCAGCCATAGCCTGAAGTGCATCACTACATTCAGAGAAGTGCAGAATCCAAGGCATAACGTTGTTTTGTTCCACATGGAGGTACAATCAGTTCATTTACAACATTGCAGTGGTGTCATTAGGAGGAGTGCAGGGGGTGCGGACTACACTGGGTGACACTTGAGAAGAGGGGTGACACCCGCTCGAACTCTCCTCCCACTGAAGGGTAAGGAGGACCAACACACCCTTCTAGTGGCAGTGAATCCCTTCTGAGGAGAAGATGCCACCATAGTGAATGAGAAGGATGCGTGAGTCCCTCCAGGCTTCATCTCAATGGTGGCCTCCTCCTGAGGATGAGGCCACTGCCACTTCCACAGCAAAAGAGGATGACAAACACATCCTCTTGGCTGCCCCCCTTGGCATCTCTCCCATGGCAGGTGACGCCAAGGGGCAGGACACCACTGATGCTGGGCAAAGTACAGCCTGAAGGCCACATTCAAACCCCAGGGCAATTTCTATGCCCCTCAGAGCCCCCCAGGGACCATTTCTCCCAAAAAATGTGACCCCCCCATAAGGGATACTTAAAATGCGCTCTAGGATGCATAGGATTTCTGCTATAATTTTGGGCTCCCCTGGGGCATTTTAGGCCCAGGAGAACTCCCCCCCTTTTTTTTAAAAAAAGGAGGTGAAGAGGAAATAAGTCCCTACTATTAAAAAGGCCTCTCCTGGGTCCAGGAGGACTTTGAAAAAGTGATGAAAATGTCCCATGCTTCTTAGAGGATATTTTGGGAGCATATTTTTGTAGAGGTTGCAGTGAGCCACTGGGATGCAATGGCTCAAGTGGTTAAGAAGCGGACTCTGTTAATGGCAAGATCAACAGGTTGGCAGTTTAAGGCCCAGGTGCTGCATGATGGGGTGAGCTCCTGTCACTAGTCCTAGCTTCTGCCAACCTAGCAGTTCGAAAGTATGCAAATGCAAGTAGATAAATAGGTACCACTTTGGTGGGAAGGTAAACAGCATTCTATAACAATAATTTTTATTTATATCCCGCTCCTCTGCTAGGCAATCGGGGCAGTGTACAACATTATAAAACTTCAAAACAATAAATCAAATTCTATGCCATCATGCTGGCCACATGATCACAGAGTAGTCTCTGACAACACTGGCTTAGTAACGGAGATAAGCATCACTTCTATGGTTAGACACAACGACAACCATGTCAATGGGGAATACCTTTACCTTTACCTATAGTGAGGTTCACCCACCCCTTCATGACCCTGAATGTACCCGCCAAAAGCCCCTAAGAATAGGGTCATGTTGGCAGTTTTGCAACAGGGATGATTCACTCACATACATCTCAGGATGGCTAGGCAATCCAATCACAGAATTGTACACTAATTTCCAAGTGTTATGTTTGTTCCCATCTCACGCTCTGGTGGATTACCTGAATCCAGAGTTTGCTCATTTACACACCAGTTCTCACCTCGGAAGCCTTCTCCTCATACAATTTGGACTATTGGCCATAGGAACCCCCCTGCCCTTTGTCCAGGTGAGATTCTCCTATAAAAAACCCAAATTCCCAATGATCCTCAGATTAATTCTGTTTGCAGGCAGACACACTGTCACTTTGAACTCTGCTAAACCGAGTTTGCCACTATCCCTCCAAGCACTCTGGAACGGCTGAGTCCCACATCCCAACTACCAAACCACATCTACAAGAGCAACCTCGCCACTGGTAATATCACCATTAGTGGAGCCTATTTTCTATTCCAACCCAACACCTTTATTTCCTAGTTATTGTGTGAGGGTGTGCATTGTGCGTGTATTTTCCCCCTTAATAAAATATAATTCATAGAGGAATTCTGCCTCTGTGGTCCTTTGCCTCCTCATCTCCGTAAATGTTGGGAAGGTATCTTGGGCTGCTTGTAACTCAGCCACTTAACTGAGGTAAAATTAATATTCCTCTAGACTTCATAGTTACACATCTCTACAAATATTTAACTTCATCTTGGGCAAAATTCTATTTCTGTTCAGTAACCTTTTTAAATAAGGGTATTACCAATCCACTCTAATTCAGATAGATATAGCAAGACATCTGAGAGGTTGATCTTGTTTTTCAAAAGAATGCACTAGAATTTTCTTCACTTCATATACAGTGGCCTTGATCCATTTGCCAGTCCTATCTACAGTATTCCTGAATGATAACCCAAAACATATGCAAATCCCATTGATTCAGTGGGTTGATTCTAACTGGAACTAATTGGATTTAGACTATTAGTTTTAAAATAACATCACTTTCTATCTTTATCTTTTGAACAGAAGACATTGGGCAATCTTTCTTGACAGAGTAGAAATGATGTAGCAGTTCAGTTCCCATGCAATGGTTTGCTAATGTAAACTGCAGTTTCCCAAAGCCTTCAGGATACTTTTTTCCCCTTTGAAAAGGGCAAAATAGCTAATTGACCACAGGAAAGGAACCTCTCAGACAGTTTGTGTTTAATAGGAAGGATGAAAAAACAGCCATTCCAGAGGCTGAGCTATTTCAACAGAACTGAAATAGGCTTCAGTTTTACTCAGCAATCTGAAAAATACACACCATTAATCAGCATCATCTCTAAAATAAACTAGAATACTAGGCTTATTCTAAAAGCTAGAATCCACAAAACATCAAAAGTCTGTAAATGTGTTGCCAATTGGACAGTAAAATGAAATTATTATTATTATTATTATTAGTAGTAGTATTAGTATTTATACCCCATTCTGATAGTCTTTTGCCTGAAGAGCAGGGTATAAATACTTGAAATAATAATAATAATAATAATAATAATAATAATAATTTCATTTTACTGTTTTATTGTATTTATTGCTTTAGATTCTTAGGCCACTTACATGCAAATGCAATGGAGCAACATTTTGTACCGTTAAGACCATTTGGGGCATTCTTTCCTCACATGATTGCAATTATTTTGCTACCTGTGTTTCTACTGTCTTTTCTTTTCTAATTCTCACTATAATGCTCTTACAGCAGGCAGTGTGATGCTAGCACTATGGGAGTAATCTTTCTCACTTTGGTTTTCCAAATGTTTTGTATTTCAACACCCGCAGCCCCAGCCAGCATGATGAATGGTCATGGGTTCTGGAAGCTGAAGTCCAAGATATCTGGAGGACCAAAGACTGAGAACCAGTGTTTCATGAAGACAGCAATACTGCAAAACTGTACGGTAGTTCTGAAGCAAAAGGACATGTTGTGACATGGATAGATCTGCAGGTCAGTAACAGAGCTCATGCTTTGCACAAAAACGGTCCATATTCAATTCCTGGCATTTTCAGGTGAAACTTTGGAAAGCTCCTGTCTGTCAGTGTAAACCAGGGGTAGGCAACCTTTCCCCTTTAAGGGCTGAGGGACTTCAGCTCCCAGAAGCCTCAGCCATGTTGGCCAATAGTCCCATGTTGGCCAATAGCTCCTGGGATTCTGGGAGCTGAAGTCCCTCGGCCCTTAAAGGGGAAAGGTTGCCTACCCCTGGTGTAGACAATACTGGGCTAGATGGACCAATAGTTTCTTGCAGAGTTTGATACAGAATTTACATTACGATTTATTCAATTTATTTGTGGCCAGAAGTCTATTGGGTTCACTGACTGTGGCTGCACTGGCAGAAATGAAAGCAATGGTGAAAATAGTTGAGGAAGGGAAAAGAGGAAAAAGATGGCAGTGCTAACACTGAAAGGAGGAGGCTGACAGCACCATGTTCCCCATTTCTTGATGCTTGGTTTCTGAGGGGAAAGGGATTGCCCAATGAGCCAAAGCACTATGTGATACCTGGTTTGGATAATACCTCTGCCACAGGTTAAGCAATTGTCCAAAACTGTCCTCTCATGCTGCTTTGGCTCCATTGACCCAACAAAAACAAGGCATTTGGGAAACCTTCTCTGAACAAATCTTGCCAAGAAAACCCCGTGATAGGTTCACCTTAGGGTTGCCATAAGTCAGAAATGACTTGAAGACAAACAACAACAATAGCAACAACCATTGCCATAGTCTTTATTTATTTATTTATTTATTTTATTTCTATGCCGCCTTTCTCCCAAAAGGGACCCAAGGAGGCTCACAATATAAAAACACATTAAAAACATTTTTTTAAAAAAAGGTAATTAAAATCACCTAATTAAAACACTACAAAGTTAAAATGTAAAACATACAAAAGTTAAAAACATAATCTAAAACAACCCCCTTCCAAATAAAACCAGACTTGTATGGTTTTAAAAAGCCTGCCAGCATAGAAATGTTTTTATCTGCTGACAAAAGGCTTAGTAAAATGATGTCCCTTATAGAAAATGGCAAAATCAAGGTTTGCTTTTTGGAATTTATATATTTTTGAAATATTTTGAAGCCATGGATACTTGAATCCGTGGATCAAAAGTCCATGGATACAGAGGGCCAACTGTACAAAGCTGTTTTTATATATTAGAAGAGAAGGAAAGGTGTATTTCATTGTGTGTGTAAAGGGGGATTGGAAATATTTTTTTAAAAAAAATCCTGTTTCCTTATCTTGTCATTTAATCTTTCTGTTTGGTCTCCTTTCTAAAGATGATGTGCATACATAACATTATTAGTACTTAAGTTAACCACAGAAGAAGGCTTTTGCGAAACAGTTACATGTGTTTCTGAGAGAACTTGATTTTTATTAGCAGGATATCTAGCTATCCGTGTGTGGCAATTTCAAGAGTTTCTCAACACACATTTTGAAAGAAGAGATACCAGTTTGTTAAGTCTCCCTACCCCTTGCTGACTATTTGTTAATATTTAAAACAACCATGGCAGGCTGAGTGGTATGAATAATATCATGTCTAGTTTGAGTGAGTCTGTACATACTAGTAAAACTGACCATCTAGAAGTGTAGAAATCTGGGGAGACTGGCACAAACACCTCACTCATTTCATTATACATTTTAGACCCTGTGTCATAATGCACAGGGCAGAACAGTCTGGGTGAAAAGGAGATAGTAATAGAGCAATTGAAGTAGGATTTCTGCATTTGATTATTGCACAAAAACTACCTGTCTATTTGTTACAGTTGCATCTTACTATATACCGTATTTTTCGGCATATAAGACGCAGTTTTTCTTCCCCAAAATGG
>CM034708.1:49969257-49984441 GCA_020142125.1 Phrynosoma platyrhinos | reverse complement strand
AGTGGACTCAATTTGCATTATTTCTAGCAGTCTGCAAAGGCCCTATGATGAGTTCAGGATAATACTGAATGTTTACTTAACCAGTTTCACATGTTATTATTCTTACAATTCTCCCACTGGCACTGCAAAGTATGAGACAAACAGGTGAAGAGGAAAATTATTATTCCTTCAAACTATGTTTTACATTCATATGCCTTCCTTCAAACAGTACAGCCCTTACCTGGAAGCAGTTTTTGAACTTCTTGCTCACAAAATAGAGTGCTATAGGGTTAATGCAGGAATTTATGGTAGCTAGATTCAAGCCGATATAATCCAATGTCAACAAAAAGCTAGGAGTTTAAAAAAAAGAGAGAGAAGCAAAATAATTATAATCCTTTTCATGTTGGAAAGATATTACTCAGCCAGCTATCATTTCAGGAAATTCCTGGTTGATTGTCTGCATAGCAGAGCAATTGATCCTACAGAATATGAAACTCTCAGTTGTGTCTTATTCAACATTCACCTCTTCTCAGGGAAAAATTAGTAGGGACATCTTCTGCTATACCAACCTCTTGGGTAAGTGCAATCTTCAGGTGCTGCTCTCCATGTTGCATCCTACACACACTGGTAGTTGTTGGTTCTAATACCAATGAGGCATGGAATCCATTCTGGATTTTATATTAAAAGAGATGTGCTGAACCCTGTCCCCCCAAAAGCTGCAGCATCAAGGATAGTTCCTTTAAAGTTTGCAATAAAACCTGGAGCAGATTCATTGACCCATCAACAATGGAGCTATTACTACTGTCTGAGTAATTCACTCCACAGTTCCTATAGAAGCAGCAGATGTTAGGGTCTATAAGGAGAACAGTACAGAGATAGACTGATAGTTGAACTGGTCAGTTATATTTGCTCTTACATTAAGAACTGACTGAAGTGCAGTTTGGAAAAGGGATGAATGAATAAATGTAATGAAAACAATGAGACAAACATTTGAGTTGTGGTGATGGTGGTGGTGGCGTGCCTTCAAGTCATTTCTGACTTATGGAGAACCTATCAAGGCTACCCTATCAAAGGGTTTTCTTGTCAAGGTTTTCTCAGAGGAGGTTTGCTCCCATGAGGCTAAAGTAACCAATCCCAGATTTAATATCTTAAAATGTGGGGCACACTCTACAACTCATGGGATGCACCACAAGATTTTTGGGTCTTTTGGCATTCTAGTGAACTGCAACCATGCCGTGGCAGCTGTCACTTTGGCAAAGAGAAATTGGGTATAATGTTACCATCTACTTCAATATTGCTTCAAGAATCACAGCCACCTAAGGCAGAGCATGAGCTAGCATTTGAACTATGTGATACTCCTCCTCCACATTAGAGCTTAAGAGGCCAGAACAGATTTTAGAAAAGTTTTTTTTTTTGCTGTAAGTGAATGCTGGGATTAATAGTCCATAAATAAAATAGTCCATAAAAAAAAAATCCAAGCTCTGGTTCAGCCCTAATTAAAAGTTACAGTTACACCCACAATGAGGAATGTTATGCTTTGTTAACTAAAATCATTATTAAGTTGTATTTTTGTTACTGAAATTAATTATCAGTAATTAAGTTTTATATTTGTTATTTTCACACTCTAGGGAGGAATTGGTTCAGTTGCTCAACTACAAGCAACAATAAAGTAAAAACAAGTTGGAACAGATGTGCAGAACAGAGGCCGTAATACTTCAGCTAGCATCTTGATGACAGACCATAGAGATGGGTAAAATAGTCTACAGTTTTACAACATCAGCAGTAGATTAAAATATGAGCATTCAATGCTTAGCTTGTGTCAGTACTTCTCATGTTCCTTCTCATTTCTCAATTCATAACTTGATCTCCTCTTAATCCATCCAAATGAAATGAAATTAAGTGCCAAATTCAAAGTATACCTGAGTAATTCACATCTGTCAGGGTCACGTGGATCGTATAACGTTAACTTCAAAATCCGGCTCAAATGTAGAGGAATCCAGCAAAGGGTAAAAATCACGACTAAGCAGAAAACTGTCTTTGCAACTTCTCGTCGCTGGAACATGAAAGGACAAATAAAAATGCATTAAATGTGGACCAACACGAAGCATAAAGCTAAAAAGAAAAAAGCTGAAGCTGTCAGATATAAAGAAAACAGTCTTATATAGCACAGTTATTAGACATACAGCTAATGACCGATGGTGCCTTAGTTATGCAAGGAAAACTAACAAATCCACAGGGAATTTTTAATAACTAGGATGCTACCACAATAATACTGGTCTTCTCATTAGCTGTTCTACACTGCCCTAGAATAGCATATGGCCTACTGCACAGTAGTTGGACTGGAACATGGGAGATCCAGATCCTAGTCTCCACTAAGCCATGTAATTGTGTGACTCTGGACCAGTGCCTCTCTCTCTCTCTCTCTCTCATTCTCTTTCTCTCTCTTCCTCTTACCTACTTCACAGGGTTGTTGTGAGGATAAAAGTGGTGAGGAAAAGTGCCTTTGTGAGCTTTCTGAAGTAATGATGGAATTTAAATGTAAATCATCATCATCATCATCATCTGATGTACATGAATTTTTCAGGACGGAAATTATCACTCTCAAACCCCGAAAGTAAATATGTAGTATCTGTAGTAAATCTTAGGGAGTGAAGCTAAAAACTCAATTCCTGATCAAGCAGCTATCTTCAAAAGACTTTTCATATAGCAGCTATAAAATGTTCATAATTACATTAATCATCTTTCCCCATCACAGGAGGAAATACATAGTTGCTTGAATCTGGCTTAAGAAGAAAGAACTCAAAAGCATAACATACTGAGAAATAAGAAAGTAAGAACAAATCTTTGGCACATCCTTGGAGCTGTAGTTCAAGGAATTCAGAAAGGTTAGAGAGTGAGCAAGTAAAACTGCCACACTTGTTTTGAAAAGGAAATAACACTGTCTAGCCTCTAAAACACTTTGTCTGCATTATCTCCTTCTACTTTAAAGTACCCTTATGGCTCTGAGCTTGCCAGAATACCTTTGGGTCAAAACTCACATTTAGTCATGGTTTCTATTTTTGGAGTGCATTTTATTAAAGCCTGCAGTAAAAGCTTTTACAGACAAGGCAGGAAATGTCATCTAGGTATTGCCTTTTCTTCCTTACCTGCTTAAGATGTTCACTGAGAGCAATCCTTAAATTACTCTTCCTCCTGTTTAACATTTCACAGGTCATCAGGGTGTAAAAGAATGCTGTGCACAGAAGTGGCATAGTGAAATAGAAGCCAAAGAGCCACCAGTCCTTTACCTTGACATAAAACTGCAGCGACAAAATGTGACAAATTATTATCAAATATAATACTATTTTGTTCCCTTTCCTGCATTTTACACAGGACAAACAAGACTGCATCTACAATATAGGAATAATGCAATTTGATACCACTTTAACTGCCATGGCTCCATATTACAGAATCCTGGGATCTGTAGTTTTGCAGGGCATCAGCACTCTTTGGCAGAGAAGGCTAAAGGCCTTATAAAAACTACAAATCACAGGATTCCATGAGATGGAGCTACAGCACTTAAAGTGGTGTCAAACTGCATTATTCCTACTGTGTAGATGCACGTTTCAGTCACAAATCTGATATCAGAAATGGCGACACATAAAACATAGAACATTTCAGTCTCCCTGGCCACTCTGCTGCTGACATAAATTTTGCCATTCTCCAGCCAATAAATTTCAAAGCAAAATTCTACCTGGAAATAGCCAAGTTAGAATTTAGCCAAATTAAAATTAGTCAAATTAGATCTGACTGAGAGATTTCACTCCATTCCACTAACCATGAATAAAGATAGTGGCTTGCCACAGGGCTGGCTCATAGCATTTTGCTGCCTGAGGCATAACCCCACCCCCAATCAAGATGCATAATATTCACATAATATTCACCAGGTTAGCCAAGTTGTTTAGGTACCAGAGGCGGAAAATCTTGCAGGAACAGGTTGCTGCCCTCTCACAACACCATAAATCAGTTAAATCATAAATAATAAATCAGTTGCCTGTCATGAAACCATGTAGAATTCCCAAGATGTATCACTTTACAGTCATAGATG
Organism: Phrynosoma platyrhinos; assembly: GCA_020142125.1. Classification (NCBI taxonomy): domain Eukaryota; kingdom Metazoa; phylum Chordata; class Lepidosauria; order Squamata; family Phrynosomatidae; genus Phrynosoma; species Phrynosoma platyrhinos. Next base: position 49,980,375 of record CM034708.1, on the reverse strand, counting down.
ATAATCCTAATCCATTCCTCCAGGCTACCTGAGAAAGTGGGAGTCAGAATAAGGGAGAGGAGTGGCATTCCAACAGGAGAACTGCAATGAAGGTGTGTGCATCCTATTATGCCCATGTAGAAAGTGGCCATTGTGTTCATACAAACTTCTGTGGGCGTAGAAATACCAATGCTACTAGTAGTTGTGTTTCCCTGGTAATAGGGTCCAGTCCAAGGTAGTCTGGGTTGCATGTCCGTTATTGGAACCTGGGGGAAAATGGACTATAGCTCCCATGTGCCTGGAGATTCTGGGAACTGTAGTACAAAACATCACATTTCAAATTCCTTGCACTGCTCACTTTTCTCTGAAATTTTGTTGGTTCCCCTTGCATTTTAAAATACAAAATAAGAAGACATTCTGGAATCCAACAGGTTTGTCAACTTAGCCTGTGACAAAAATTTCAAGACATTTCCCAAACTGTCTTGGCCTGAGTGTTGTGGACTTTCTTATCTCTGTTGCTGTTATTTGTGGATAGGTCAAAGCTGACGTGCCTAAACTGACCCAATCTCAACTTTTAGATCACAAGGCTAGTAATCTTTGTATTAAAAATCAAAGCGCAATAGATGTCTTGCTAACAGCCTGTGTCCCAATGAAAACGTTTGTCTGTTACCTTTTAAGGCTTTTTGTGAATGACTTTGATTCCAAAAGGTCCAGGTTAAGAATGTCTCTTGTAAGTATAATCTGCCCTGCTATCAGTTGAAAGATTAACTGCCTTGCTTATGTACCCAGGCAGAAAGAGGCCACTTAAGAAAGCACTAGTCTGGAAAAATGTGGAGTCCAGATTGCTGTTTCCAGTGACTTTGAGGCTGTGGTTGTTTTAACCCTCTGCCTGGAATGTAGCCCTTTGAATGGTATGTGTATTATGTGACAGGAAGCAGGAGATGCTTCTAACATCCCTCTGTTTCCCCTCAAATTTATATTAAAAGGTCTTGCACATGAATATCTTTAATAAAACACTACAGAAATCTACTGCTCTACTAATGATGGTATGCAGTTTTTTCTAGCCATTTCTAAAGATGAGTAACATAAACAGTCACACACATGTATGTCAAAAAAATCAACTCCTGGCTCTTGATTATTAGTCATTGGGTGGATTGTGTCTGAAAGGAGACCCTCTTTTTTCTCACCATCTTTTTCTCATTAACTGTTTTTATTCCTAGCAGATATCACTCTACTTGGTTCCCACACCATAAGATCATGATTCAAATGGATGAGGATTTTGGGTGGCACTTTGCTACTGGTCATAAGTATCAGAAGGCTGTACAATAATTCTGCTTACACATACATCAGTGGCAGATTAATGAAAATACAGTTTAGCCCTCCCCCCTTTTAAAAGAATTACAGACATTGGTTATACAAGAAAGACAGTGAAAGAAAGAAACATTTACTTCAGATCTTTTCACGTGTGGGCCCTGAATGTAAACCTTTCTCATGTCAAGTATCTCTTGCCAAAATCAGATAGAATGTGTTTCTGAGGCCCTAAACAGTTTGAGCAGGAGAGCATGGGCTTGGGTCATGACCAAGGTCAATCCCCAGACTGCTGCAGCGATGGGCAGGTGTTTACATGCGCACCCACCACTGTACCATGGACCTGCTATTACTGCATGCCTCATACCTGCTTCCACCATCATGTCTGCTGAGAAGACATGGCCCATAATGGGAGAAACAGGCCACTTGGCTACATCCATGTGGCCAGGTACCCCCATTTGATGTCACAGGCCATGACAGGGGTCTTGTCAGAAAATGAAACGGTGGAGGTAGGTACAGGGCATGTATGGCCGTCCGGTCTGCTGGCTATCGCTGCAAAGGTTCCTAGAAACTCCGTGGCAAATAGCCGGTTTCTTCAGACAGTTTTCTTCAAAGCCTTTTGACTGGGATTGGACTGGATCCATTGGATCTACATCTAATCTACTTGATCCCAACCTGAGGCTAATGGCCTGTATCATCTAGAAAGAATGATGCAAGGCTGTGGGGAGGGGGGGGGAGCATGGGACTTTGGGCCCATATGTACAGGTCCTGTCAGTGCACTAGTTTGCCAAAAGCTGGTGGCAATGGAGTCAAATGCTTTCCTAAAGATATTTTCACATTGGAGCAAAATGGATTCTCCTTGATATGTTTGCTTCTATAAGATATAGGCAGGCTGAATTCAGGCAATATGTTTAAAACCATATTAGCAATCACTGAGATATTATCAAATCAAATTTAGCTAGATAAGTGGAGAGGAATTGTTCTCTACTATCCAGACTATTCCTTCTAATTTATTTATATTTATATGCCATCCAGTAACAAAATGTTCTCAGGGTGGTTCACACAATTAAACAGAATAAAGCCCTTAAGACCCTTGCTGCATCTGCACTGCCGAAATAATCCAGTTTGACACTGCTTTAACTGGCATGGCTCAGTGCTATGGAATTCTGGGATTTGTAATTGTGGCACCCAAGCTCTTTGAAATCTAAATATCTTACCAAAATACAAATCCCAAAATTCCAAAGCATTAAACCATGGCAGTTAACCAGCATCAAACTACATTATTCCTGCAGCGAAGACGCAGCCCCTGTGAGAAAGGATAGTTTGAAGAAGCAGGGTAGAGAAAAGAGATTCAGCCAACAGTCTACCAGAAAGGAATCTCTAATTTGTTTAAAGAAACACACAATTAAAATCTACCCACTTCTAGTTGGAGTCTACCCACTGTCCTCTGTTAGCATTAAATCACTGTGCTAAGAGTGCAAAAACTGATAGAAATAATATTAGAAACTATATCCAGCATATTTAGCATTTAAGAGTGTCACAATGACATTGTTAAGTGATACAAACTAAAGCAAGATGTCTGCAAATGATTAATTATGGCAGTTAAAGCTTATAGGGATCTCACTTCAACCCAATTTTGTATTTTGATGTAAGTGGCACAGGCTCCCTTTTGTTTCCAGTGCAAGTCCACATGGAACTAGTTTTCTACAGGAAACGTGCCTTTTCACATGTTCCCTAAAGCACTTGACCTTTAGGGATTTACATCCTAGTACAAATATTTGAAAGAAGGGCTTGAAAAAAAACCCCCTAAGAGCTTTCTAAGACAACAGGAAAGGAGATAATAATGAAGTTTTATTAATGTTAACTGACATGATTTATTGTAACATTTGCTATAATAAGTATCAGGATTAAATCTGGAAAGGCAGTCCTTCATTTAACCTTCATTCAATTATTTGAAACTTCTACAATGTGTCTTCTTTCTGCTTTCCATTCTCCTTTTTTTGTTTACTCAAATGTGTATTTAAACATTTCCAAAACTACAATGGGGAGGGACATCTCTGCAAATAAGAGTGCATGTCAAGTGAAAGTCTGTTTGGAATATTTTGGGGAAGAAAGAAGAACAAGCATACACCAAATCCAAAACACTTCCTCCCCTCTTACATTAAGTCTAATAATATGTGGGCAAAGGAACATATTGCTTTGAGAACTCGAGGATTTGTTTAGCATTTATGAAGCATGGCTGAAGTGTAAGATAGTGTTGGTAGGGTTTTCTTGACTAGATGGCCAATGAGACTCTGAAACTCTAGGCTACACACTGTTTACATAACAGTTATCAAGAATTCACAATCAAATTCAGTTGTTTTTCTTCTGGTACAATGGTTTACCTAAGCAAAAATAATTTTTACCTCACCTCACCCACTGGGTGACTTTGGGCATGTCATATGCTCTCAGCCTTAGAAGGTGGGACAACCTGTTTTCTGAAAAATGCCATATTATCTTGGTATTGCTCTATCTGAGGTCACACAATGATGGTGCCAAATCCAATGGAGATTGTGGTGGGGTCATTTCTATGCAGACACTCTTCCTCTCTCCCCTTCTCTCCCTCTTTCTCCGTGCTTTCTAAGAGATGAAAGCATCACTCATGCCATTGTTCTGAACTGCCTGCCTCCAAAGGACTTTTGCAATGAGGTCAAAAACCACATGGAGTTAGGCTGATGGCCACATGGGAATATAGGGTCATAGGTTGCTCACCTCAACTTACAGGGGTGTTCTTTGTGATACAAATTGGTGTGTTATTGGTGCTGGAGACCATTGCATGTTATACTAAATACACAGCTAATTTTCTGAACTAGGAGCAAAATGTCCCCCCACTCTGATAGCTGAGCAATCCATCTGATACCAGTATCTCCAACGAGGTAAGAAGAGGAAAGAAAAAGATTTATATATATATATATAAATATATGACACTTACTTTCAAAAATGGGGTATTAGCTACCATCATGCAGGTAACATAGTCCTTTCCTATGTAATTAAATTCTACCATGGTAAAGCCAATTGCTTCTGGGATAGCCAGGATAAAGGAAAGAATCCAAATGGCAACAATTTCTATAGCAGTGATCAAGGGGATCCCAATTCCTTGAACACGGCTCCAGGAAGCTACTGCACGGTATCTAAAATAAACAGAGAAACATTAAATTTACAGTTTTTTTAATGCCACATCTTTATTGGAGTTTTAAAGGCCTAGTATCAGCAACATATTTCAAGATTCTTCAAAGCATGTGAATCTTAGTTGTTTATAAGACTATGATAATTATAAGTAGATTACTATGTAAGGTAAAAGAGGTAAAGGTATTCCCCGTTGACAAGGTTGTCAAGTCATGCCCAACCATAGGGGCCGGTGCTCATCTCCGTTACTAAGCCAAAGAGCCAGTGTTGTCAGAGACTACTCTGTGATCATGTGGCCATTATGAATGCACAGAACACTGTTTACCTTCCCACCAAAGTGGTACCTATTTATCTACTTGCATTTGTATGTTTTTGAACTGCTAGGTTGCTATCTAGGTTGCTATATTACGATGACAATATTAATATTGTTACACAAATACATGCTGGAAAGGTTGTTTGAAATTGTACAATGGCTGTCATTTGATACATGTTAGATATTGTGGCAACAGTTCTCTAGTAATGCATGCTGTTTGATTCTGCTATTGATATTCTACATCAGGGGTAGGCAACCTAAGGCCCAGGGGCCGGATGCGGCCTGCCGAGGCCTTTGGACCGGCCCCAGACTGGTCCTGCCACCGCCGCCGCCGCCGCCGCCGCCACCTGCCATGATGATATTGATTATTGTTGTTATTACTTGTTCTTGGGGTTTTCTTGGCAAAATCTCCACAGGTGTTTTGCCATGGCTTTTCTGAGGCTGAGAGAGTGTGCATGCATATTTTTTAAATTTTTAATTGTTTATAATTTTTAATTTTAATATTTATTTATTTATTTATTTATTGGTGCTTTGGCCCCCCAATTGTCTGAGGGACAGCAACCTGGCCCCCGGCTCAAAAAGGTTGCCTACCCCTGTTCTACATCTTTGGTGCAACCTGTTCCCAGGTCAGCCATTGCAAATATTTAAAAAAAACATAATTCAACAACAAAATGAAACTATGCAATGTTATCAATGATAGAATAGTTAAAAAGAACAGTGTCTAGTGAATTAAAAACACCTAGGAAAATAAATATGCCTCTGGGGAGCAAAAGATGTAAATATAGATACCAGGTAAGCTTTCTCTGGACAGTATAGTTGCCCATTACCTGCCCCTCTCAGCATCTAAAATAACCTCCTTGTCCCTGACAATCACTCTCAAAGTGGTGAGTAAAAGTGAAATCAAATCTCTTCTTATCACCATTTTGACAGGGGACGTTATCATACCAGGGGTCTCAAAAGCGGCAAGAAAAGCTGCCTGGAGTCAATCCTGCACCATTCCAGAATGGACCCCTGAAAGCAGCTACATACCAGAATGGTGCAGGATTGATTCTGGTCGCGGCAGCCGTAATTCCTGAAGATGCCTGGAAATCAAAAGAGCTGCAATGATGCAGGGATAATGCAGCGATGACGCAAATATGGGCGGGGTTTGCCACGACGTCGTCTGATCCCAGGATCCAAGGAGCCGGAATGAGGCAGGGATGATGTAGCGATGATGCAGGTATGGGGCTGCTTTAGACCCCGTGTGATAACGTCCAGGGAGTCTTATGAAAATGGAAGTATTTAGAGGAGGTAGGATATCTGGTGGGGTTATGGGAAATTTCTGCTACACATACCCCATAGTGCACTAAAAAGACTCAATTTTTGTCAGAATTACTCCCAAAATGGAAGTCACATTACTTCTGGTCACCATTTCCAGAGGGACTCTGAAGAAAATGAAAGCATTTGGGGTTGCAGTGTTTTTTTTGGGGGGGGGGGGTTGATCATTTGGAGAGGGTTTTTTGCATAGTTTTTGGCCCCAAGTCACTCAAAATGAAATTTCCCAAAATTGGGGGAGGAGCTGTGGAACTGGGGAGGGGGAGTTGGAGCTTCAAACAAATGGCCCATGTGCCACTCTCGGCCATTTCTGGTTTGTTACTAGACTTAAAATAGTTACCAGGCCTATAGCTTTTTAAATTGCAAACCATATCTTGGACTTTTTAAAAAAAACTGTTCTATGTCTAGGGAATTTTTAAAAAAAATTATTTACCTGTCCACACTGAGAGCACAGAGGTTAAGGACGGTGATTCCCACAGATGCCTTCTGAATAAAAGGAACGCATTTGCAAAGGAACTTTCCCATAGGAGACATCCCAAAGGGCCACTGAGCATGAAGCTACAGAAGAGAAAACAGGAATGAGAAATGTTAAATGACTGTGAGAGTGTAGGAACACATGACTGAATTTTACCACACTAATTCTCAGACCACATTCTATTTTTGAAAAAAAATCTTCAGTTTAAATTGTATTTTATCATATCATCACAAGTCACCATTAAAAAAGAAGAGTATTTTCTTCATTTATTTCTTTATTTGATCATATCTATTTCTATTTGACTCCTTATCTCTATGTAAAATGAAAAAAGTTACATCCAAAAAATTAAAAGTGGCAATAAAAACTTAATCATAGTAAGAGAAAGACTTTAAAATTAGGCAAAGTAGTGACCTGAGATTACCATTTAAAATCCTAAGAAAACAACAGGGCCTTGCCTCACCAACCATAAAGAAACAGTGGTACCACATTTACTTGGAGGAGCATTAGATAACCATTGATCCATCACTTTATTTATATCCCCTCCTTTCCCACAAAAAGACAGAAAATACAATAAAAACATACGTATAACATATAATTTGAAACATACAAAATTAAGAGAACAGTATTAAATAACAACCATTTAAAATCTTTAAAACAAAGATTCAAAATAGTACAGCACTATATACAGTCTTTTCATTTTTAAAAATCAGCTTCCAAAAGATTTACTAGAAAACAAAGGGCAGGGTGGTCTGGGGTGGTCTGGGGACAGCGCCTGGTGACTCTCAAAAGGGGAAGTGACATCACTGTTCCCTAAACATCTGCCTTTTGGCAGAAATGGGCTATGACATTTGCCTGCGTCCCTTAAAACAATGAAGAGATGGGGTGACTGGGTGAGTCTCAGTGGGAGGAGAAAGAAGAAGCCTCAGTTTGTTTTTTTAAAAAAATTAATTTTAACATTTACAGTTTTTATTTTTATTTTTTAAAAAATAAAATTTAAAATCATTTTAAAATTTTCTTTTAAAAACATCACATCTTACCAAATTTTCACATTAACCACATGAAACTATGTACATGTGAATACATTTGGCCTGTGTGTATGATACTGTAATTTAAACGTATAATTTCGATTTCACTAGTTGTTTGTTTCCCGTTACATTCAGAGATATACGGGAACTACGATTTATGAGTAACACTAGTACAAAAACACTACTAAGGATTCTGTATGGCATGGTATGGGAGGGCAATGGTGGGAGTGACATCATGAGTTACTTCACCGATTGACACCAAACCCTAGTAAAGAATGTGCCATCCTCACTTCCCTAGGAAGGAATTACAAAATATGGAGGCAGCCATAGAGAAGGCCTTCTCCCACATTCCCGCCAACTATATTGGTGAAGGCAGCAGGATAGAGAGATGTACCTCCCCTGAAGATCTTGAAGCTCAGGTGGGCTCATATAGGATGATTTTTTGTTGTTGTTGTTGTTATTGTTGTTATTGCTGTTAACTACCCTCGAGTCAGTCTTGACTTATGGCAACCTTCCAGATGAGATCTCCAAAACTCCCTGTCCTCCACTCCACTACAGTCCTTCAAATAACTTGGCCCAGAGCTGTATAGGGCTTTATTTATAATGTAAATATTATATATTATAAATATAATATATAGTTCGAGGGCTGCTGAGAATTGAATTTTTTAAAGCCCACCCCATCAGTGCTGTCCCTAGGGTTGGAGTTGTCCTGTGCAGTTAACTCATGGTGTCACCCCCCACTGACCTCCTCCCATTTCATACTATACATAATCCTTAGTAATGCTTCTTGCACTAATGTTACTCATAAATCATAATTCCCATATACCACTGAATGTAATGCTAATAGTTGTGATATAAACAACTAGCAAAATTAAAATTATACCTTCAAATTACAATATCATATGGACAAATGTATCTATGTATACATAGTAAAGATTCGGTTTAAATGTGATATTTTAAAAGAAAATTTTAAAAGAATTAAAAAAATTAATAAATTTTAAATTTTGAAATTTGAAATTTTAATTTTTAAAAATTATGGGGCCTCTCCTTTCTCCTCCCACTGAGCTTCACCCCAGTCCCACCATCTCTTAAAGCATTTTAAAGAGACACAGTCGGATGTCACAGCTCATTTCTGCCAAAAGGTAGGTATTTGAGGAGCAGTGGTGTCAACTCCTTTAGGTCGTCACCTGGTGTGGTCCGCACCCCCCTAGTGATGCCACTGCCCTCTGTATGTTCTCTAGCAACACTTCTGTGTGGCAAGTGAAGGCCACTGGTGAGTGACTGTGGACTGGCCAGCTAGCTAAATATCTCTGAGTTTGGTTGGTGGATTTGAGCTGAGCAGGAAAGGTACTCCCAGCTGGGCATGTAGAGAATGGACATTAGGCATTTGAGGAAAGGATCTTCTCTCCCTCCCTCCTTCCCTCCCTGACTTTTTGTGAATCAGGAATAGCTCCTAGTAGGCATGCCCACAATGGTTCTGACAGCAAGGAAAGTGGACTGGATGGGAGGGGTGAGTGAGGTGGCCATTCCCCAATCCAGGCTACATTTGTTAGACCATGGGTAGGCAACCTTTCCCCTTTAAGGGCCGAGGGACTTCAGCTCCCACAATCCCAGGAGCTATTGGCCAACATGGGACTATTGGCCAACATGGCTGAGGCTTCTGGGAGCTGAAGTCCCTCGGCCCTTAAAGGGGAAAGGTTGCCTACCCCTGTGTTAGACTATTATAGAATAAGAATGTATAGTCCACCCCAGGCATGTCTGGGAAGTCTAGAACAGTTGTCCTGTGGCCTTGAACAGGGATGAAATTATGATACAATAAAGACTATCAAGTATCTTGAGGAGTCAACATCCTTACTTCCTAGAACTTCAGGCCTCTAAACATTACACAGTGCACAGCCCTATCACAATTTTAAAGCCATTAATTTTTCAAGACAAATCTGCAGTATAAAGTATAGCACAGCAAAATTCTGGCCACATGTTTGTAAGATGAAATCATAAACTCTGAAGATTTCATGGCTCTGCTTCTGGAATTCAGGAAGAATGACCAGACAGCCACCGCATGCATCCCTCTAACCTTGATTTTTCTACCCTAAGACTGGAGTGGTAATAAACAAGGCATGGGTGCTAAAAACATTCCATTTGGATGATTTGTGTAAATGTCATCAAGAGGGTGTCATTTTACTTTTTCACCTGACAGCATTTTTTACTGCTTTATAGAGATGCTTCAAACAATCTAAAAGCAACACAAAAAATATAGCAGGAGTAGGAAACCTTTTTGAGCCAGGGGCCAGGTTGCTGTCCCTCAGACAGTTGGGGGGCCAAAGCACCAAAAATAAATAAATTATATATATATATATATATATATATATATATATATATATATTAAAAAAAATATGCATGCACACTCTCTCAGCCCCAGAAAAGCCATGACAAAACCCCTGTGGAGATTTTGCCAAGAAAAACCCAAGAACAAGTAATAACAACAACAATCGATATCATTATGGCAGGCGGCGGCGGCGGCAGGACTGGCCTGGGGCCAGTCCAAAGGCCTCGGGGGGCCGCATCTGGCCCCCGGGCCTTAGGTTGCCTACCCTTGACATATAGTAAAACTCAGAGGCACAAAATTAATTTCTAATAATGCTTTGAGTGGCACATAGCAGAACCTTGAGCTACTTGTGGCAATCCTAAAGGTTTCTACATAGCTAGTTAAGACTTCAGACTTGATTTCTTAGAACAAAAGTCTGCTCCTATGCTGGAACACATCCACTTTTAATGCTGTGCTTGTATTAAAACCAATGTGCATTTATTTTTAACTGGCCTTTGACATCAGGAATATAGCTTTGCTGGACAGAAACATTTAGCCCTGTGTTAATTCCTAGTAATGGCTATCTTCAGTGCTACAGACACAGAGAGTAAGAGTCCTGTCTGTTCCCAAAACTTCTGTTCAAGAGGCTGAATTCATATGGCTGCTGGAATAATTAATTATATGATCCAACATTGATATTATGAGCAAGGCAGAATTGCAAAGATTTCTGATCCAATGCCAATTTACATAACAGGATGTGGGCAGGAGATCACATTTCTATTTCCATCTACACTTCAAGACAAGCCATGTATCCCCAATCCATGCATTCAGCTGCATTTACACTCTTATCTGTATATAACTATTTTTTTGGACTGAGGTTTGCGTTTTTTTGCCTGCTGATAACACTGCTCACTGAATAAGAACCTTGTTTCCCTCAAATATAATAATATATGAGTTTAGAATTAATGATCACAAATTCCTCAGCCATCCTAATTTATGCAATAAATATATCCCATATGGCATGAGAGATAGACTCTATACTTAAAGCAATTGTCCTAGAGCCAGTTCAAACATTGCTAAGTGGAGTGTTAGTTCAATTCATCTGTAGCTGATGAGGAATTTGGACAAAGGGAAATAATCAGGTTGCAGCTTGAAAACGTTAATTATTGGGCTACAGTTCCTAGATTTCCCTTGCCAATATGGCCAGTGCTAACTGGGAGATTCTGGGAATTGT
>CM034708.1:49925591-49942815 GCA_020142125.1 Phrynosoma platyrhinos | reverse complement strand
AGGGAGAGGCGGGAAATATAAATAAAAATTATTATTATTATTATTAAACAGAATATTATAATTCATGTCAGGGGTTTCTTTTGAAGGGGTGGAGTGTAATAGTGTATGTGTGTAGAGAGGGAAGAAGAGAGGGAAGATGGTTTTCATTGGGACTGGAGCCCATGGGGAGTGGAAATTGAATATTTCTTCCTGCAGGTAGTGTCTTGGCCCATCCCTGCTTTGTTCCAAATTCTGCTAATTGCTAAAAACAGCAGAGCGGCACGGCACGGTATGGCATGGCATGAAAGGAGGGACTTTCAGGGTTCATCCAGGGGAACCAATAATTCAGGTAAACGTTGAGCTATTCTGTTTATGGATTTCATGCCTTGCTACTGTTGTTCCCACTTCCATATCTAGTCATGCCCTAAATATACTGGGGTATCTTCCAGTACAGTGCACCAGTGCCAACCATGGGCTTGCCATCCACAGATTTGAGCTTCTGCGGACAGCAAGCCCTAGCTTTTTAAATCAGAGTGGCCACATGCCACATTAAGGTGCCACATTTTTTGCTATCCATGGAGGTGGGGGGGGGGTCTGGAACGGATCCCCCATGAGTAGCAAGGGAGTACTGTACTTTTTTTTCTTATTTGGGGTAGGTGGGATTTCTGTCTCTCCCCATCATCCCCTCCATGAAGTCAGCTCTTCCCATATGTTTGTTAGCACAGAGGGAAAACTGAGTCCATATGCTGAAGGCTGCCAACTAGGAAACAGACGCCACTGTCAAAGTCTGGAAAGTCACTCACAACTGCTGGGTTCTTCTGAAGAGGCTTTTTAATCTTTGTTGCAGCAAAGTATTTACAAGCATGATACAGCAATATTTACACCAACTGACATAATGCTCCTCCATCAACCGACATCCACACCACCACACTGTGTACTGGAGCATTTCTCCTTATATACACAAACTCTAGCTCTTGTTAGTGTTTCTTCATCTTCCTGTCATGTGTCTACAGTGACAGTGCAGTTTGGACCTGCTATGACTCATCTCCACGCTCAAGTTGCATCAGTTTCTTCTGAGTCAGCATTTCCTTTTTAACCCATTGCATGCACCTGAGACATTTTACAGTCTGAGGCAAATTCTCACTGACAATATAATGTTCTTCCCTGAAGTATCTGCATTATCTCTCTACAGATGTGGGGATTTATTCTTGCCTGTATTAGAAACTCCTGGGACAGAGAAACCTTGCCATGGATTTAAAAATTTAAGGGTTGTCCCAGAAATTCATGAGAAATATACCAGGAAAGGTGGTATATTGTATGGATATTTTTAAAAATCCAGTAAGTACAAGTACAATGTTCACCAAATTTGGCTAGTCAGGATGAGTCCTTGGTCCTTTGCACCTTCTAAACAAGCTTATGCAGTTTTGCAGGGTCAGCCCGATATCTTTTTCCTGCCCAAAGTAAATCATGATGGACGCCCACCCACCCACACACACATTTTGCCTATAGAAGCAAACTGGACTGGAAGTTGAACTTTATTCAACACTGGGAATGTCCTTCACTACACTTGAAGGCTCTGCTATCTTGGAAATAGACTGGGCTAAAGTAAAGGTCAATGTTCTCAGTTAATTTTTCATATGGGGATACAGGTTAGGAGACATGCATCCTGATTATTCAAATATTTGTTTGTGCCTGCATTATCTAGTACCTTGTCTAGCAGTTTCACAGTATACATGCAGATGTCATTAACCCATCTAATCTAAAAGAACTATATAGTTTCACTTGACCTGAATTAGAACCAAGTAATATCTCAGGGGTAGGAATTAAGTGGGCCTCCAGATGTTGTTGGACTACATCTTCTAACAGCCTGAGCCAGCAAAATCAATGGTGAAGAGTGGTGGGAATTGGAGTCCAAAAAGATTTTGAGAGCCACATTATTCCCAGGCCTCTAACACAAAAATGATGTAGTTTGGTATAAGCTTTCCAGTGCTACATCAGAAAGTGCAGAAAGGCTCACTTCTTACCTATTTAATGTCTTATTCTTGGAAAACCTCTGGCCCACTACTCTGCATGTCTGGACTGATAGCTGAGAAGAACATTTCCCAGGAATCTGGAGAAAAGGATGACAGCCAAGGTTCCCCCTAGAGATATTTTTGATTTTTATTAGCTGCTTGTTTCCAGTTTAAAGCCTGTGGTTTTGGAAAGAGCAGAGTGTCCTGTGGGACCAGCCAAGATTCAAGGAAGTTTCATTTGCTGTCTTAATGGTTATGTAATTTGATCATTAACAGAACGACCTGAAATTCTGTCTGCCTTCAGACTTCCACTTTTACACCCTGATCCAAAATGCATTTACAAGCTGATGAAAGTTTTGACAAGATTTACTTCCTAGTAGAGAAACTTTTGGTTAAATGAGAAGCTATAATGTAAATGCATGAATATATGTTTGTTTTTGGGTTTTTAAATTTTAAAATTCACTTCACAAATATTTCATACCAAAACAGTTATATCAGGGGATGACAACCTTTGTTGCCGTGGGGCCGGGAGGGTGGGAAATGGTGTGGGGGCCGGGCGGGTGCAGGTGCGTTTGCCACCTGCGTGCGCATGTGCACAACACCCGCCGTCGTGCACATGTGTGAGTGTGTGGGGGTGCCATTTTGCAAGGCCCAATGGTGCCGTGCGCATGCGCACAGTGCCATTGGGCTTTCCAAAATGGCGCCCTGCATAGCACATGCATGCGTGCATGACGCGGGCTCCATTTTGGAAGGCCCCACTGCACGTGGGGCCTTCCCTGGGCCTTGGGAAGGGCAGGCCTTGGGAAGGTCCCACTGTGCGTGCACCATGCAAATTTGCCCGGTGCACGGGTGGTGGCCCAGGGAAGGACCCACTGTGTGTGTGCGGGGCGAATTCGCACGATGCACGCGTGGTGGGGCCTTACCAAGGCCCAGGGAAGGACCCACAGTGGCTGCGCAGCTGCTGTAGGGCCTTCCAAAATGGTGCCTGTGTTTGTGTGTGCATGCGCGCGCGAGCACAGGCGCCATTTTGGCTTCCAAAATGGCTCCCACGCTCACACGCGGCATGCATGGGGTGGCGGTGGCTGCAGCAGCGGGACCGGGCATGGGCTGGTCCCAAGGCCTCCACAGGCCACACCTGGCCCATGGGCCGTAGGTTGCCGACCTCTGAGTTATATAGTAGGAATATTCCTGCATTATTTTGCTGGTCTCCCTCCCCGCATTGTTGTGGTAGGAAAACTGTGTGAACATTTTCTCATTCTTCCCAAGGCAAATAGAAGTTTTGAGGCAGAGTTTGGAAAAGTTTGGGACTACAACTCCCAGAATCTCCCAGCCAGCATTGCACTGGACTCTAGGAGGTGTAAAAATATAACTTTTCCAACGCTACCTGTGGGGATAGAAATACTCACTATAGACAAGGTTTAATCCAATCTTCCAATGCTATGGTCTTCATTCAGGTTGCCCTCTGGCCCCCACATTGCTCCTATGTGATAAACAAATAAAGAGGTAGGAACAAATTCATGTTCTCTCCAGTGTCATATGTAGTTTGTCATTTCAGGCTGGGGTGCAAGGGAAATGCCAGCAGGGCACAGCTGAGTGAAATGTAAATGCAGGGGTATTATAGCTGCAATAGCTATTCCAAATTCTGTTCTTCCTTATCCACATGCCATCCCTCTTCCTTACACAAAGCTTGTCATCCTAATAAAAGACACCAATACAAATGTGCTGTGGACAATGTCTTCATTAGCATGGCATGTCTGGATTCACTAATAACCTTGCAAAATTCAAATTCTTCTCAGGAAAAACCTCTAGGGACTTTTTTACACTGACCAAAAAAAAAAAAAAAAAAAAAAAAAAAAAAAAAAATTAAAAATAAATAAATAATGGCCTTACCTTGTAGCAGCCACAAGCAGGGCTCACTATGTTTTTGACAATTCACTGGGAAGTTTCTGCAAATTTGCAGGGAATATGATTCAGAGGGTTTTAATCTGATTTCTAAAACGTCACCTTTTACCCTGGACTTCTAAAAATCTGGATTTTCCTTTGTTTGGCCAGCGCTCTGAGACAGCTTTGTTGTGGAGCCAGGGGTGGGAGGAATTTTTGGTGGGCAGAACTAGTTGGGTCTGGCAAGCCTGGTGTGTGTTGCTATGTTGTCTTACTTCAGTGCATGTTCAGCCATGCGATCAGTGGTGAGGGTTAGATCAAGCTACTCTCTTCCAATTCCTACACGGCCCCCCATGCAAGTGTCACATTTATTTTTAATATTTGTACTCTTCCCACCACTCTGATCCTCCCCCCATCTGATCAGAATTGTATTATCTTTGTTTTTATTTTATAACATAATAATAATAATAATAATTTATTTATATCCCACCCCTCTGAGCGCAATCGGGGTGGCTAACAACAATAAAATACATCATATAAAATCCTGAGCCAATACCCACCCCCCTTAAAAAAGTATTAAATTAAACGCTTAGTGAGTGGAGCATGCACATGCCTTCTCCCTTCCCTGATCATGCACTTACTTGCTTATGTGGAGAACTCATGTACCCCCCCCGACCTTCATTCATTTAATCATTTGCTTGTGCAGAGATCTACTAGGTATGTATGGGGGGGGGGAAAGAGATTTTTTGGGTCAGTGTAGACCACTCCAGAGTCTTGTGAATGTATATGTTTCTTGACTATTGCACTACGCCAGAGGTTGGAGAACTGTAGCCTATAGGACACATGTGCTTTCATTCCTTTTTCACCCCAATTCTTGTTCAACTCCCACATTTAATTTGGTGGTATTGAAAAATTGTCCCCTAACCATCCTAAACTCCAAATCAGCTAGAAATTGGCTAAATTAGAAGTAATCATTTGGCCATTTCAGGATATTTTTTTTTTGGTATGCAAAAGTCACACATACAGCATGTTGCAGAGATATAGTGGTAGAAAGTGACCCTGATGCAATTGCATCCATGAGATATGGAAAGCCATTGATGAATGAAACAGTATGCCCTATGCCAGGAATTTTCTGGATTGTATGTGTAGCATGCTCATATCAGAAGGGTCATGCACGTGGATTGAATATAATGACATATATAAACTAGGGTGCTCCAATCAGGAGTTAGAAATAAAGAGCTACATGTAACAACATCTACAATGCTGTTTTAAATTTTTTACATAGCCTTTTGATGTTAGTGTTTTTAATGTTTTAAGATTTAAAGATTTAAAAATCTTTGTTCAAGGGGAAAGCTTATGTGTAAAAAGGAGGGGGGGAAACCAACATTCTGCACAAACTGTTACATTTCTCACTGATTTTATTTTTTTCTTAATCATCTTAATTTCTTATCTGGAAAGAACTGTTACTGCTGTTATGGCATTCAGAGCTCATTTTGCATGTTCCAGGATCCATATAGGTTATATTTCAGGTTGCACTTTTTGAGTGTGTCCATGTGTGTGTGCACACACACACACAGACACACACACACACACACACACACACACACACACACACCACTTTTCATGTAACTTTTGGCCTATGCAGCCCAGTTCTATGTTTATTTTCAGATACATTATGGCTCAAGACAGTATTTTTTGTCTCTGTGAGAGAAATGCTGCACTTGCTGGCCAAATTTACTTTAATTACGTATTTAGCAAACACATTGTACCAATGTCTAAAAAGAGCAATATATGAACATATATATGACTTAAATACACTTTCAAGATTGGGATTCATCTCCTGAGTGCACTCAAGTATTTTTTGTTATGCAACACTCACCTGGTGGTGGTGTGATACAACTTTTTTTATTGTTGTATATTTATTTGAATCTGGACATAATTCATACATTTCAGAGACTACCAATCAGAACTCAATGTGGAGTTTATTTCTAGACATTTCACAGCCCATTTGAAAAGCTTTTAGCTACTGCTAAAAATCAGGCATAGTTAATTTATCTGAAATACTTTGCATATCCTTCATCATATTTTTATGAACTCTCATCTATATTAATGAGTTCAAGAGTGTTCTGTGATGAACAGAATACCAGTGTCAGCCTGAACCACAACCCTTTGTTCTTAACTACAAAGTTTTACTTGCACTCTCCAGCTGTGGGCTGTGGTTCAAACTGATGTCAAATCCAGCTTTCTCTCCTTGACATTTGTAAACTACATGGATGACAGTCTGGAGTGAGAATAAACATGCCTCTTTACTGGCCTAAGATCATTTTACTTTTTTCTGTAATAAAGCGTTTCAGATTTTATATTGTATGTAAATTCTTTTAAGGAAGACAACAACAAAAAGCCATCATTCAAGATACAATCACACTTCTGGAAAGTACTTACGTATTTAACTTTACTTTAACTTGAAGTATTTAATTTTGAGCAGCCAGAAATAGCTACTGCTAACTTTGCCATTAAGCACTGGCTGCAATGGAACTATCTTGATTTGAATTGTGCATATTGAGACAATAGGCTAAGAGGGGCTAATATTCCAAGGTCTGTGGCTGGGATTTTAATGTACCTCCGTAGATTCATTAAATCATCTTAGGTCCAAAACACACTGCAGAAATAATTCAGTTTGAGACCGATTTAACTGACCTGGCTCAATGCTAGGGAATTCTGGGAACTGTAGTATTGTGAGACATTTAGCCTTTGCTGTCAGAGAGCTCTGGTGCCACAATAAACTGCAATTCCTAGGATTCCCTAGCACTAAGCCAAAGCAGTTAAAAAGGTCACAAACTGGATTATTTCTGCAGTGTGTTTTGGACCTTAGTCTATCTGTTTTAATCATATTTTATTCATTGCTCCCTTTTTTCAAAGTGAGTCATCCAGTTTCTCAGAGCTGATGACAACACCTTATCTTTGATTTTCCTACTACCACAGAATTAGAAGGCACCCCAAGAGCTATGTATTCCAGTGCCCTGTCTTAGTGGTGTCACTAGGGGGTGCAAGGGGTGCGGAGTGCACCAGGTGACACTCTTAGGGGTGTGTGTGACACCAAAGCAAAGCAAAGCAAAGCAGCTTCATTTATATACCGCTTCATCCCACGCTATGGGGTGTCTAAGTGGTTTACAACTGTAAGCTCATTGCCCCTCAACAGTTGGGTACTCATTTTAGCGACCTCGGAAGGATGCAGGCCTGAGTCTAGCCTGAGCCCTGGCTACTATTGAACTAGCAACTTTGTGGTTTATAATAATAATAATAATAATAATAATAATAATAATAATAATAATAAATTTATTTGTACCCTGACTCTCTGCATAGCAATCGGGCGGGGAAGCTTCCAACATAAAATACAATACAATAAAAATCAATTCTAACCCAACTTTCCCATGAGTGAGTGGCTGCAGTACAGGCATTTAACCACTGCTGCTCAAACACCTGTATTTTTGTAGAAACATTGTGGCATTTCACTATATCACTTTAAAATGCTTAAAGAGATGGTGAAAGTGAGGTGAAGCTCAATGGGAGAATAAAGGAGGACCCCTTAATTTTTTAACAATTAAAATTTCAAAATTCAAAATTTTAATTTTTTTAAAATTTCTTTAAAAACATTACATTTTAACCAAATCTTCACTATGTATATGTAAATACATTTAGGTTATGCTTATGATATTTTAACTGGAAGGTATAATTTTAATTTTGCTAGATATTTATGTCATAACTATTAGCATTAAACTCAGTGGTATATGGGACTATGATTTATGAGTAACATTAATGCAAAAAAAAATATTACTAAGGATTCTGTATGGTGTGAAATGGGAAGAGATCAATGGTGAGGTGACACCATGAGTTTCTGCACCAGATGACACCAACCCTAGGGACACCACTGCCCTGTCTATGTAGGAATATATAACTAAATATTCTGGAGAGATGGCTGTTTAACATTATTTCTTCAATAAAGGAGACTCCATCACCTTCTGAGGCAGTGCATATCTTTGCTAAACAGTTCTTATGATCAGGTCGTTCCTCATAATGTTAACTGGTCTTTGGTTGCTAACATTATCTTGTCAGCTGGCATACATGCAAACCTGGTTGGAGTGTTAGGGACTCTACACTCCATCATCTGTAACAGTAACAAACATCTTTATCATATCAAGTACTTATAAAGAGTATCCAAGAAGTCCTGGGCACTATCAGCTTTGAATCTTGCCCTGTCCCCATATGCTCTTTTTGCACTGTGACTACAGTTCAGTTAAACTGAAAGTAGTGTATGTGTATTTGACTGTCCCATATGACCCATCTGGGTATAGCTTTTAGTGCAGTCCTATTCTATCTAGGGCAGGGGTAGGCAACCTTTCCCCTTTAAGGGCCGAGGGACTTCAGCTCCCAGAAGCCTCAGCCATGTTGGCCAATAGTCCCATGTTGGCCAATAGCTCCTGGGATTCTGGGAGCTGAAGTCCCTCGGCCCTTAAAGGGGAAAGGTTGCCTACCCCTGATCTAGGGGCTCATTCCCACTATGATTTAAAGCGAATTGCTGATTGCTGTATATGTGCCTCTCGTCCCCATTAGAACTGGGGTAAATACATCCAATCACCAAACCACCCTCCCCTTAAAAAGATATTAAACTAAAACAATTTAAAAACATTACTTAAAGCAAAGTATAAAACTAAGATTCAACAACAACAATACTTCTTTGAAAAGAAGTGATTCAGAAGCATGTCCAAGAACTGTGAATGACGGATCTGAATCGCATCCTGCCAAAGTTTTAGACTTACTGGAAGCTGGCCTTGGTTGCTTTGGGAAAGTCGCTTCTCCACTCTCCTCCTTTTCAAGGTCAGGCCCCAGAGAGTGCTGGGGGAAAGCAGCAGGAACCTGGAGGCCATGGACCATGGAGGCATCCAGAGCGAGGCTTAGTGCCCATCTGGCCAGAGGAGAACAGGGGAGGCAGCAGGGGAAGAAGAAGGCTAATCCAGAGCAGAGGTCTCGGAGGCCTGGCTGTGTCCCATGGGCGAAGGGGAGCTGCCCAGGTAGGCAGGCAGGCCGGGCTGGGCTTGGGCTGGAAGGAGGAAGAGGGAGCTTCCTTGGCACCCAGATGGACTCCTGCACAAGGAGAACAGGAGGAAAGGCCAGCGCTGGACACAGAGGAACGCAAGTGGAGAAGGCATGCCTCCTGGAGAGGTGGGGGAAAGGGAGGACCTGTCCAGGAAGAGGGAGGATCTTTGGGGATCCCTCCAGGGCAAGAGGGGGAAATGTAGATCCTGGGATTGGGAGGGAGGTTCTGGTCAGTCTGAAAGGAGGAATCATGTTGACGCAAAGGCACTAGTGGGAACTACATGGTCTAAGGTCATAATTTGCTTCCATAGTGAGAACTAAGCATCAGCTTTGATCAAATCAGCCACCCAGTGTAAACACGATTCGCAAACTGGTGTAAATGTAAGTGGGAATGACCCCTAAGAATCACACCCCCATCATAGTTGTGGCTAGGAAAAAACAGCTGATAAATTATGAAGCTGCTGTACTGAGGCAGCACGTTGGTCCATTTAGCTTTGTATAGTCTATTCCAGGGGTATGCAACCTTTCCCCTTTAAGGGCCAAGGGACTTCAGCTCCCAGAATCCCTGGAGCTATTGGCCAACATGGGACTATTAGCAAACATGGCTGAGGCTTCTGGGAGCTGAAGTCCCTCGGCCCTTAAAAGGGAAAGGTTGCCTACCCCTGGTCTATTCTCACTGGAAATGGCTTCTAGGTTCAGAAGACAGAAAGGTCTTTCCAAGCATCCGCTTACTTGATCTTTTAACAGGAGATATCAAGGACCTAAACCAGAGATCTTTTGTATTCATAGCATGTGCTTCTACCATGGACTTCAGCTTCTTCCACTAACAATGTTTTCTTTTGGTTTTGCCTTTTAAAAACCTTTCTCTGCTGAAGAGGAAGGGTCATAAATGCACTGTGGCAACAGTTGTCCTCTGAGATTTTAATTATCCAGTATAAGCACTTTGTAGCTTCCTAGGGACAGCTATACTGCCATTCATGTATATGTGAGGCATACACCTAACAAAGTAGCAGCCTAGACAGTTTCAATGTGAAATATTTTCTCATGAGCTCACTATAGCCCAAGCTGGGTTTAAATTTATTCTGTAGAAACATCATATATAGGCATTTGCCAGGGCCAGTGAGTGGTGTTGGTGTTAGTGGCTGATCTAAGAACATTATCATAAAAGGATGGACTGCATGATGATCACCACTGTAAACTCAAAGGTCATGGTCATGAAGATACAAGTCTCTGTGTGCAATCAGGGCTTTAGTCATCAACTTCCAAGAAACAGCTCTCAGTATGGCACAATCGTGCAAGCTGTTCCAGGCCGTAAATGGAAAAGTGGAGAAGAGTAGGGAGAAATCACATGAAAATCTTGGGATTGTAGCCAATATAATTTATAATCTACTGATTCAAAAACCTGTTGAAAGATTAACTTGGACAGAGTCCAAACTGTGGGGGCTGAAGAGAACTCTCATCGCTGGAAGATGCAGCTGTAGATACTACCCTCCAAGCCTTCTGGGAGCCAACCAAGCTATTTCTGCCTGGTTTCTCTTCAGACAGTATAGATCTTTTACTCATGCCCTGGATGGATCCTTGAGTAAACTGAAAGTTCACACAAGGGTATGATAACATATAAAAATAACTCTCTGAACATTGGAGCATGGGATACATTATAGTGAGCAGAGGTAAAATGAATGACTTTCCAAGCAAACTAAAAATGTGTACCCTACAGTATGAGGGCTATGATTTTCACTCTTCCCAAATGCTACAAGGCCACCCAGGAAGCTGCAATAAAAGAAAATTACCACAGTGTACAAATGAGAAAACAATTCTTTCCCTCATTTTAATGTTGGTTTTAGAACATCTGGTAGCAGAGCTTGGAAAGCTTACTTCTCTGGACTACAGTTTCCAGTGGACACATTGGCTCAGGATTTCTGGGAGCTGTAGTCCAGAAAGGTAATTTGTCCAAGCTGCAATGTGCAAGCTGTGATATAGGGTGCATATGTACTTCTTTCTGTATTCTATGTGGCCAGTTATAATTGTATATTGCAAACACAATTGAACTTTAAATCTCTCCCTCTCTCTCTCATAACACTACAAGAAATTATATATTAAATCTGACACGTATGCACTGACCCAAAAGTTCCATGCATCCAATGAGCTGACAGTACAGGACTTGACTGCAAGACTCTTCTGCCTGTGCTGCTTGCTGCCACTGCAACTTTTGGTGAAAGCCCTAAATAAAAATATGACATAGAAGCAACAGAAACAATATTTGATACAAAATGTAGTCCTGTGACTCTACCATAATCACTTTTCTTTTCCTGTATAATTTTTAAACATCTTTTGCCCTGATAAAGAAGCCAGTGGAGCTTTGAAAGCTTACATGATGCATTTTGTGCGTTTTGGTTGACCAATAAAATTATCACTCTTCTGTGGATTTGAAAACACAAGCAAGACAGAGATTACCCCTATGTCCTTCCCCAGATACACAACTGAAGATACCACTACTTTATTCAAAGTGAAAAGGTCTTCCCTGCTACTTAGCCTTGACTTCTCCAGCTTTAGCTCTCCCTCTCCTCCTAAACTCAAGTCAACTACAAAATCTCTATACATATTAATTCTACAGACTAACATGGCTATATCTTTAAATTCTACCACTATGGAAAGCACCAAATTTAGCCGAATGAAGTGGAAATTCATCAACCTCTTTAAGAAACTTGCTCAGATACAGACAGATAGCTTCTTTCTCAACAAGTGCAAACAATGGGATGTCATTCCTAAGGACCTATCTATGAGGAGCCCTTTGCAAACTATGTATCATGTAGAGCTCATGGTTTCTAACCACGCTGGCTGGGTCTGCAGTAACCAGCATTCCTTTTCTTCAGTTAAACTCCTGCACTCCTATCCATCCTTGGCTTTCAGTCCACCATAAGCATCTGAAGAAGTAGACTAAAGTCTATGAAATCTCATGCTACAAACCTCTTTTTTCCCCAGTTAGGGGGGATGCAGATGGGCAGCCGTGGGCTGCCCTGGGAAGCGGTGAATTGGGGCCGAGGCTGCCCCATGCCTTAGCCCCGATCCTCCCTTTCGCCGCCTGGGAAAAAGTGCTAAAATAGCGCTCCTTCCATAAGACGTGAAAGGGGTGCCCGAAGAGCCACCATGGGGCTCTTTTGCACCTCTCCCGGCTCTGTGTGTCTGGACGCTGAGCTGGAAGGACGTCACCGGAGGCCCTTAGTCTCAAAGGTGCTACAAAGTCTTTATACATATTAATTCTACAAACTAGGTGGACTTCATAGACCAGCCAAATAAAGTTTTACAAGCTGTGCTTTAAACAGAAAGCAGACTACAGTAGTCACTCCAAGCAGCCTGCAGAGCAGGTGTGTGTATGTGTGTGTGTGTGTGTGAGAGAGAGAGATAATATATAGTTAGCATATATATAATTTTCAAGGAAGTGTTTTCACCCTGAGATTACATCTCATTGTACTGAGGACTGGAAAACAGAATCCAGGCCCTGTGCACTTGGAACCCTATCTAACAGTATTCACCTCCACTGGAAGTCAGCCTTTGGAAAACTCATAGCCTTGCCCACTCAACATCAAGCCACCCCATTTACTGTGAATTCCAACAGGGATAAATGGTTGTTGGGAATATCCATTACTCCTGCATCTCTTGTTCAGAGGGGACAGGAAAATCCAAGGGAGGATGGTGAATAATGTTATTGCCCCCTTTAAAAAAATATCCCTAGGGCTTTTATCCTGTAAGCCCTAGTTCCTCTACACCACCACCAGGCCATCTGGTGAGAGTTTCTTCTCATCCAGGCCCCTCTTGCACTATATATAGTAAAGATGGAATAATCTCAATGCTTCCTCAGTGGGCAAGATGGTATGGAAAGCAAGGGGGGGACAGAGATGTGAAATAAGTGCCTTTCTTTCTATTGCCATTTGTCTTCTGTCCTAACCCTACGGCAGATTTAGCTTGGTTTGGAGAACGTGGTTTAAAACATCTCTGTGCCAGCTTGGGGCAATGCACTGATTAGAGTTCCTGACGAAGACATCTGACGAAGTCGGGGAAGAAAAGCAATTAGTTTTGCCTAGGCCATTTTATATTTGTTGATTATTTTTTCTTCTAGTCCTCTAATCAGGATTCAGGACAAAGATGTTTTGGACATGCGTATTCATTGGCCTCCCCATCCACCTCCCTAACCCCATTTTTTGACAGCAACAAAAACATTTTGCTCACTGCTATTTTTGTTATTCTGGCAGAAAGGCAAAATAAATCTTTCCCCATCAGTGTGCTGAAGAGGGCCTGTGAAGGGGCACTGGTGTGATAGAGACCATTAATGGTGAGCCAAATTGCAGTGTTATGTGTCCATGTATTCTTCATTTTTCCACAATTTATTGTGTTCTGGATACAATACAATTTATCTGTACTGCTTGTATTCAAGCAATAAATCTTTAAGGGAACAGTGTGTGTCTGTGCATCTGTCTATCAGTACTTACAGAAAAGTTCAAACTTTCTAGGACCAAAACCCCTTGAGGATAAAGAAGATTTAAAGTGCTTAGATATTTGCTTATGCGGAAAAGATACAGAAATTATGAATTACAGAGGCTGATAGCATTAATGCCATGTTAGCAATAGTTGTACAACTCGATTGTTGGTGTTGCACTCTGTGGCTCATAGGTTCTCCTGATGGAGGTTTATTATTATTACTTCTTTTTCTGTCCTTATATATTCCCAACCTGGAATATGTTGGATAATACCTGTCATAATTTCTAGCTAGCTTGACCAGTGTTTATACTCTATGGGTATGATAGGACTTACTGTCCAACACATGTGAAGAACCTATTTTGGGGAGGTTGGTTAAAGTTAACTATTGTTAGCTGCTCAGGATCTCTTTATTTGAAGGAAGTAAATAATTATGAAATTATTTTAATAAATAATTATAGAGATTTTTGCATTTATCCTGTAACATACACTTTTGGGTTTTATTTTTTAAAAAATTGTATATTATTTTGATGGAGCCAGTTTTGTGTAGGGGTTTGAGTATTGGGCCAGGAGTTCAGAACACCAGGGTTTGAATTCCACTCAGCCATGGAAACCCATTGGGTGACCTTGGGCAAGTCACATTCTCTCAGCCTAAGAGGAAGGTAATGGCAAATCTACTCGTGTCAAGAAAATCTAGGAGAAGGTCGCTGTATGTTAGAGTCAACTTGAAAACATGTAAGAATAATAACAACAAATAAAATCTGTATTTTTAAAGGTTTATCATAGTTCATTCAATTGTTCAATAAGTTTACTGAGTACATAATGCAAGCCAGTGTTGTTTATATCATATCTATTAGATCAGGGGTAGGCAACCTTTCCCTTTTAAGGGCCGAGGGACTTCAGCTCCCAGAAGCCTCAGCCATGTTGGCCAATAGTCCCATGTTGGCCAATAGCTCCTGGGATTCTGGGAGCTGAAGTCCCTCAGCCTTTAAAGAAGAAAGGTTGCCTACCCCTGTATTAGATTATGACCTTAACCAGGGACTGTCTTTATCTTTTAATATTTGTGCTTAGGCAAAAATAAAGAAAATAAAAAATTGCTAAGCATTAAGCATAAGCATTAAATAATAATGTCCCCCTGTCATCAAATATACCATCAGTGGCAAAGAGATCAAAACAAATATAGTGGAGTTTACTCAAGAAAGTCCAAGAAATCAGGAACTGCAAAGAAGTGAAGCCACAGCAGAGATTTCTGAACACATACAGAGCAGGAGCATCTTCACACTACACAGTTATAACATTACAATTCCACTTCAACTGCCATGTCTGCATCCTATGGAATCCTGGGATTTGTAATTTGGGGAGTTGCTGGTTGAGAATTAGAGATACCTCTCTCTAAACTGCAAAATTTAGGATTTTTATAGGATAACAACTTGGCAGTTAAAGTGGAATCATAGCATTATACTTTTAGTGTGAAAAAGCCATAGATTACTTGAAGAAGTTAGAGAGAATTTGGACTACAACTGAAGACACAATATGGATTACCCATTCACACAAAGCACATTGAAAGGTTTCAAACATTTTAGTGATTCTACAGATAGGGAATAGAGGGATTCGTCTTTGGCCTCACAATCTCAATCTCTCTCCTTCTCTGTCTTTCTATTTCTTCCAAATTCACCATAGGCCAGAATTTGGAAAAGTTACCTTTTTGTGCAACAGCTTTCAAATTCCCCAACCACTATGGTGACTGCCACTAATATTACCAGGGATTAACCAGTGTTGCCAGATCATCCCAAGCCTATGTTTTTGAGACAGAACCTGAGTTCAAGGGATGAACCCTTGAATACCATTAAGCATTATGCATTTAGTATCAGTCACAGTTGCTTACAGCTTGCCATTCAAACACACACACACACACACACACACACGCACGCACACACACACACGCACACACACAGAGAGAGAGAGAGAGAGAGAGAGAGAGAGAGAAAACAAGAACAAATTTTCATGTTTCTGCATTAAGAGAGAAATCTAAGCTAAAGGGATTGTTTCAAGCTCAAGGTGAAATGAGGGGGTTGTTTCTTCTCACTAATTTAGGAAGACAGGACAAGGAACATTTAATCTAGCCTACTTGCTTCTAGCCCGAAGATGGATGCAGAACAGAGCATCCTTATACAATAACAATGAGGAAGGGAAGAGGATAGTAATTTAAAAAATATGCATAGACCTCAAGGAGAGTTTTTGCAATTTGCAGTAACAAATCAATTAAACCTTGAAAATTGTAGCAAGCTACTGCTCTACATGGTCTGTTCATGGTCCTTTCCTCTTCTCTGGAGCTTATCCCAGCAGAACTGGAGAATTTGCACCCTCACCTCTTAACTCGAGATGATCTATGAAAACTGGAGATTCATGGCCAGGCCCTGAAATGTAGCAACCCTACTCCATAACTGTCAAAACTTTATTTTTTAATTGTTCCCAGTTTCCAGCAATAATCTCGATTTATTTATTTTTTTGAAGAAACAATCAGAGCTGACAAAAGAAGATACTCAAGATATGTTTTGGGTGGATATAGTAATGATTAGCACAGGAAACCCTTCTACCTAAAAGCTGATATAAGAATAAGAAGAATAAGCACTGGTTCTTTATTGCTTTCAGTCTTCTCCAACAGATCTGTCTATAGTCTAGCCAGTTTTTCTCTCTCACCAGGCAAATAATTCCCTGCCAAATTTTATATTGACAGGACAAATCTCAGTTTATAACTAGAATTGCCAGTCTTCAAAAGATGAAAATACTAATGCAAAGAAAGGAAAAATGAGAGGAAACAAAAACACCAGCCACCTTAATTATGCAGCCATTGAAGAAAAATATTTTGCTGTTGTATAATATGTAGTAGTAGCTAATTGGTGGCATATGAGAAACTTAAACCAAAGAAACAGTTTTTTTCTTCAAATCAGATTATTCAAAGTATGATTTAAAGAAATGCCTAACAAATGAAAACACATACACCATCATATGTTGATAGAATTATCTAAGCATTCACTTGAAAATCATTTTTCTCTCTGTACAATAAGAGATCAAAAGCAAATATTTATTCTTGGAATAAATAACAATCATCTTATTTGTTCCATGTGGTAATACTTTAACATTTCAAAGGCTTCCTGTATGGATGCAGACAGAATTGTATTCAGATGGAAGTGGATCTCCTTTATTGTGTATTCCTTTATTCATCCACTTAATTTTTTTTTTTTACAAAGACCATTATTATTGTATTAGAGTCAATGGAATTACGATTTCAAGTTGAAAAAAAATGTTTGAGACATGCTTCCTTATCAGCAGTCTCTTCATTATGAGGATGGCTTCAGCTTGCCACTTGATCTATTCCAGAAGATTAAATAATAATAATAATAATAATAATAATAATAATAATAATATTTATTTATATCCTGCCCTTTGGTAACCCAATCAGGGCGGCTTACAGGCATAAAAAAAACACATACGATACCCAGTCCCAGAGACCCCTCCCCCCCTTAAAACAGTATTAAATCAATAAAGGTTAAACAAACAATTCAATTCAGTAAAACAGTACAACCAATATATGAACCCAGCGGCCATGATCCTAACCATCTTTAGATGAGGCCACATAAGGATCACTGGGGTGGGCGTATCCGAGGCCGGAGAAAATCTTAGTTTGGAAATTTTTAATCTGGAAAGGCTTGCCAGAAGAGATCCATCTTGACAGTCCTTTTGAAGCTGTCTAATGATGTTAGCTGACGGATCTCGTCCGGCAG
>CM034708.1:49899750-49925491 GCA_020142125.1 Phrynosoma platyrhinos | reverse complement strand
AGTGCCCCCGATACCCAACTCCCTCAGGTGGTCCAAGAGGATGCTGTGGTCTATTGTGAGTATGGACATTATCACACGCGGATCTCAAAGCGGCAAGAAAGCAGTATGGAATCAATCCAGAACTATACTGGTATAGACCCCACAAGATGGAAATTGCTATCAGACGCAACTAGCATAATTGCACAATGAACGAAAGCAGCATCATTCTGGTATCATTCTGATCGCGCAAATGTAATTCCCCAGGAAGCTGGCATTCAAAAGAACGGGGATGATGCCGCATTGGGACGGGGATGGGACGGGGTTCTCTGCGACGTCGTGTGAACACACGGGAAAAGGAACCGCAATGGGACGGGGATGGGACGGGGTTCTGTGTGACGTCATGTGAACACACGGAAAAAAAAATGCAATGGGACAGGGATGGGACGGGGTTCTATCTGCTTTAGACCCCATGTGATAAGGTCCTATATCAGGTTGCAAGAGCATATATTTTCTCAGCAGTTTCACCAGGACAAAAACATTAATATGGAGTGAAATAATTAGAATCCATGTAGATTATGATATGTTGTTGTTGTGTGCTTTCAAGTCATTTCCAACATGGAGTTTTCGTGGCAAGATTCAGAGGAGGTTTGCCATTGTTTTCCCCTGAGACTGAGAGTATGTGACATGCCCAAGGTCATCCAGTGGGTTTCATGGCCAAGCAGGGAATCAAACCCTGGTATTCAGAGTGATAGTCCAACAGTCAAACCATTATGCCATCCTCAGGTTTATTTCACCAATAATAGACTTATGGACAGACACAAAGCACGCAACATGACAGGTAAGGAAATAAACATAGGATGTGTCAGTTCAGACTTCAAATTTTTGCCCCAGCTGATGCAGTATTGCACAGCTTTAGAATGTCTATAGCAATAAATAAATACATTTGAGAATGGCCACTTGGCAAAAGACACTGCATAGGATCTAGGAAGTGTATATTTGCCAACTTCAGAGTAAAAAGTCCTAAAGGAAGGGGAATAGAATATTGGAAATTTGGCAATGAAGCTGTAGAAAGAGCACAATTTGATTTAGCAAAGATTATCCAATATGGGCATATGGCAGGACAAGTCTAGGCTTGTCGTGAGAAGACTGCTTGGTTTAGGAAAGGCATGGGAATCTTGTGGCCTGCAGGCCATTTTTGACAGTTTTCCTGCAAGCTCTCAGGAGCAACATTTCCTCTCTAAAACAAGAAAGAAGACTTGTTAATGCCATATACAATAGTGAATCTTGGCATTAGGGACAAAAGGATTTGAGGTCCTGTGTTTTTTTATATCTGTGGCAGGAATGGGGTGGTGGTGGTGGAATAGATTCCCATGGATACCAAGGTCCAACTGTGCTCTAGTCCAAGGTCTCAAGAGGCACAGTCTGTTGCTCTAAATTCATATTGTTCATATGTTTGTTTGGGGATCCAGACTGAGTCAAGCTTTTGCTAGGAGTCATTGCTTTTTGGAGACTAAATATTGCTGGAAATTGATGGCTCTTTCTTAGGAGATTATCACATGCCTTAATATTCCTTACTTCTCCCGAATTTAACTCTAATTCACCCTGCAACTGTGTTTTACTGCACAGCTTTTGCAGTGGAATCCAACTTCAGAGTAGACCCCCACTCCAATGCGCATTCAAAATCATGCTCCGGCGGCCATTTTTGCAAGTTGGTTCTGACTTGGAAAAATGGCCACCGGAGCACGTTTCCCAATTCACATTGGAGCAGGGATCTACTCTGAAGTAAGATTCCACTGCAAAAACCATGCGATAAAACACGGCTGCAGTGCGAATTAGAGTTAAATTCGGGAGAGGTAAAGAATATTATTTAAGGCATGCAATAATCTTCTTAGTCCAGGGTAGGCAACCTGTCCCCTTTAAGGGCCGAGGGACTTCAGCTTCATGGCTGAGGCTTGAAGTCCCTCGGCCCTTAAATGGGACAGGTTGCCTACCCCTGCCTTAGTCTATGCAAGATTTAAAAATCTAGCTATATTTTTACAGTTTCAAATTAGAAAAAAACCATACCTTTAACATATAGGAATTAGTTTAGATCACTTGTAGCTGTAGATGTATAAAGATGCTTACAAAAGAGAATTTCCATACTGTAATAGCTCACTGAGTTTTACTATGTTACAAAGTTGTTTCTGGTGGGATTGTGAATTTTGTTGTTCTGTGTATATCTTGGCATGAATAGTGACATTATTCTCTTTCCTTTGATTCCCCCTTCCCATGCATGCTGTATCTTGATGGAAGAAGATGGGGATTAATGGATAAAGCCTTTTATTTATCTGTGAGGTTTAATATTCTACATGTGCACATGCTAATTTATTTGGTTCAATCCCTTATTTTCTGAAATTTCTGATACGAGAGAATATCATAAAGTTATCACCTTTAACAATTTTTTTGACAGAAAGTTTGTTTTGATTTGTAGTTGTTAATTTATCTCTACATAGTTACCATCCAGATTTACAGCATTTCTTGACCCGCCAAATACCTGATATTCTAAAAGTCTGCAGATTGCGCCTTATGAGGGAGTATTGTAAAGTATCTCTATGTAGATTATCACTTGGTAGTTTTTATGGTATATTGATGAACTTTTGTCAGTGTCATCATTGGTCTCTACGTGCATGATGTGGAGAAAATCAGCTCAATGCCAAAATCAGCTCATTTATTTTTGTGACAGGTTGTGCCAGAAGTGACTAAAGCGTTAAATCCTTGTAAGGTGCAATCTGCAGACTTGATGTTTTGTTTGAAAGTAATGTAATGACTGGTAACATCATTACTTCTTTTTGTGTACCAAATAATGCTTACTTTTTGAACATTAGACTATGATGCTGGAGACGAGGGTTCAGTTCCCCACTTGACTATGGGAATCCTTTGGTTTCCACTTGGCCATGGGCAAGTCACACACTCTTAGCCCCAGAAAACCCCATGATAGGTCACCATAGGCTCACCATAAGTCAGAAACAACTTGAAGGTGCACAACAGCAAGAACTTCTTGTTACTGGGACAGTGCTTTAAAATGCTTGATGGGATTTTGAAATAATCCCCTCTTTGATTTTAGGACATTTTCTTACTGTTTTGGGGTGTTTTTTTTTTAAAAAACCAACAACAATGTGATAACAATATTGAATAATGTAATAAATAACTTACATTTTTCATCTAACAAGTAATGACAATTAGTATTTTTTTTAAAAAGTTGTAACTGGTAGCAATAACATTTCCTTTTAAAATATCTTTTCAAGGTCTATGGGAAAAGCTCCTGCAAAGTGCTTGAGAGATCCATTGCTGGTCATTGTGACAATAATGAGTTTGATGGACTAATCGTCTCATTCAGTAACGCAACTTCCTATGTAGTATATGACCTTTCACCGACAATGCAAATTATTCCTTACATTTTGATTAGATTTTTATTGTTTTTGTCAAAATGGCTTTCTCTTAAATTATTTCTGGGAATTACTTTACATGGTTTAAAGGCTCAATTATGAATGGGACAAATTAAGTCTTATTTGCAGCTGTTGGTCATATTTAAGCTTTGTAAAAAATCTCTGGCCTTCCAATGGTGTAACCTGACACACTATTTACTGTAGCAAATGCATATTTAAGACCCCTTTGGGATCTTCTACTGCTATGTGGGAAACTATACATTTCCATTTTCCCCCATTCACTGCCTTACAGGTTTCCAGCTGGCACATTACTCTGAGAACTTCATGACAGACATGTCTAATACAAATATACTACTTATATTAAGATAAACAAAGGATGTACTAACTCTTTTAATATTTTTTTCAAATGGCCAAGTATACTACTTAACTTCTGACGGCATCCCCCCACTATTGCATAGGCATCTTCTCAGTACTAATTACCATAGTCTTGTAATATAGGGCAATGTTGTTCCTTTTCTTTACAGATGTTGAACTGAGACAGAGAGTTGTTGGCTTGCTTGAACTGTGAGTCTGTTGATGAACTGATATTTGAATGTGGGATAGATTCATAGCTCATGTTTGTAACCACAATGCTATACATCAGAATGACAAAGTGTCCCTGGCTGTGTTTTTCAATATATTTTGAGATTTTGAATATTTAGCCATCAGTGACTCAATACATTTACATATAATGCTTTAGCTACCAGTTAATTGATTTGTAGAAGAAAGCAGTGACATTATCACTTCTTCTCATTTTAAATGTAGACAAGAAAAATCACAAATCTTACTTTTGCCATTTATATGTAGAGTTGACAGCAGGAATTAAAGTTGTATGGTGAGCCAGATGTTGAACTTCAAGTCCTGTCATGACTCTGACCTATGGAATCCTGGGATTTGTAGTTTGGTGAGGTATTCAGCTTGGTCTGCTAGATAACTCTGGTGCCCCACTAAATTACAAATCCCAGGATTCCACAGAATAAAGTCATGGCAAAGTGGCAACAAATCACTTTATTTCTGTAGTGTGGCCATATCTCTCACCATTCTGACTCCTGGTGAAGTTTTGCTTATTTTTTGCTTGTAACTCATCTTGTATGTCTGGCTAGGAATACTTCAGGATTACTACTTCTTTGGCCTTCAGGTCCTGGCCTGAGATGAGTGTGTGAAAAAATTACTATTGTTAGTTCAAAAGTAACTTTTTACAACCTCTGCTTATGAGTCAGAGAGAAGCTCTGTTCAGCAGCTGGCTTTCAATAATATTTGAATTACACCAGAGATGGAGCAAGGATATCGGCCTGACCTCACTGTCACATTCTCCTCACATGTTGGGAGCTGATTGTCTGTAATGTGGAGTTAATGCTACAAGTTTAGGCTTTCCCTGTGTTTCTGAACCCTACAAGATCAAGGTTCTCTAAATAATGCAGAGAGTATATGCAAACAGAGAAGGCTCCCCACTGCAGAAACAAAAAAGTGGGGTGAGATCCTGGAGAAAGTGATGAGGGCACAGTGGAGGACCAAAAATCTCATTCTTGCTCTCTTAATCATTTAACTGGAAGTAGTTCTCAAGGTTTTTTGGCAGGTTCCCCCCCCCCATCCTCCCTGTAGATCCCTTGTATTCACTTGTAGTCTCCCTTAAGTGTTACCCAGTCCAAACTCTGAAAACATACAGGATTGTATGCGTTTATGGTGTATGATAAGTAGTGAACCTCTGAATAGTTCCTTTTAAAATTATTGTAAGCTTCCTTGAATCCTATTTGGGGTGAAAGATGGCATATAAATCCAATAAATAAATAAATAAATAAATAAATAAATTTGCAATGTACAGTGCACAGCTGCAGCATGCAATTCTGCTGTAGATGAAACTCTGATTTCACTGCTGTCAGAAGAATACAATTGTTACACTATGGTGAATAGTTTTCCCTTGTGCCATGTGAGCATATGCATATCACTAACAGAAGTAAATTGGCATGTGGCATGGTCCTGACATGTGTACCTTTTCTGTTGCTTTATGTGTGCAATAGTGCCTGGGAAAAGAGAAAGGTTCACTGCAGAGGACCTCCCCTGACCAGCGGAGTGAAGCTCCACTGACATGGTGTCTTATGGGTGCTCTTCCATGGGCAGTAAGGGCATAAAGACATACTCTAGGGACATGTTGGGTCAATTGAGGGGGCCTTTGGATCCACCAGATACATATGGATTGTGATCTTCCTCTTTACCTACTGCCTTCTACCTCACCAAGCATTATTGTCTTTTCTAATGAGGCTTGTCTTCTCATGATATGGCCAAAGTACAGCAGCCTCAGTTTAATTATCTTGGCTTCTGGTGAAAGTTCAGCCTTGATTTGCTTTAGCATCCATTTATTTGTTTTTTGAAACATTCACAGTATCCATAGAACTCTTCTCCAGCACCACATTTCAAATAATTGTTTTTCTTCCTATCAGCTTTTTTCACTGTCCAGCTTTGATAACCATACATAGGCTGAACTTTCCCCAGAAGCCAAGATAACTAAACTGAGGCTGTTGTACTTTGGTCATATCATGAGAAGACAAGACATGATAAATAAATGGCATGGACAATCCTAACTTTAGTAATAAATGATATATCTTTACACTAATAATTATTACACTAATTGTGAACAATTATATTGTCTCCTAATAGTAGCTCTGAGAATGTCAAGCAAAAAGCTAACAGGGGAAAGTGTTTAGACAAAAGACTTCTCCCCCTAATTTGTTCCTTATCCAGTACAATTTATTTATTTATTTATTATTGGATTTATATCCTGCCTTTCTCCCAAAATAGGATTCATTTCCCTGTACAAGGCTGAGAAGTGGAGGTTCCTCCACCATGATTGTATAAATTATTTCCTTCCCCCCCCCCCATTGGGATAATACTCTACATTTAGATGCTGTTTTCAAAATGCACAGTTATTTTAAAGGATGCTGACAGAGGGTATTAATTAATCTTCCAGCCATGAGGAATTGTCCGTATACCCCTCTTTATCTATCCCTGTGTGCTATATTTCTAAAGGAACTAGAAAGATGGAATGCACCTCTATAGAAAATAAATTAAAGGAGTACAGAGTTTTAGCTGATCCAGCAGTGAAATAAGTAGTCTGGGGTTGCTATGGAGCTCAGACTATAATAATTTTTTAGTCTACATTCATAAATTGGTGTTTGCTTTAACCTGAAGATAGCCAATATATCTTTATTTTATAATGGCACTTGAATAATCACTTTTTTTTCTTGCCAAAGCCACTCTACTTTGTCTCTGCTGCTCTTATATATATCCACTTAGTTCACATTTAACATCAATATATACAACTTGGCTGTCAGATTTCAGAGTCACCCTAGGTCCTGGGAACATACCACCCTTATTTTGATCTTCCTCTGTGAGTTTCCTGCCCAATTTCCTTTCTGTCATGAGCTTTGGGAGATTTATCCTTTGACATTAATGATTTTCCCCAATATAGTTATACTAAGGCTGTGTTCACCCAACTAGTGGGAGAAAATGTAATGAAATTCACTACTTAACTGAGTGAAGTAGACGCACACAAATACTTAACAGTGATGGGATTAAGTCTGGAGGTGTTTTGCATTAATTTGAGTTTGGAGCAAAATAGGGCAAGAGCTGCATTCTCAAAGAATTCCTACAACCCAGGTTCAAAGTTCAGCCCAGACTAGTGAAGATGTAAGCACAATTTTTCAAAGACAAAACTCTCATCATCTGCACTATTGAAATATCCTTGATATGAATTCCTGCTAGTGAAGAATGGAGGAAGGCTTAAATAGAGTTTTGTGATCAAATGAAAGGGCTATCTGTTCATGCATTCAGTTGATAGTGCCCACTCAGATGGGCTGACAGAATGAAAAAGAACTTATTGATGCCTTTCATCAGCATCATTTAAAATATATATATATGAAAATATGCAAACTGAGAAACAAGATGTTAGAACATCAAAATAAGGGAGAGATGTGGAAAGCAAGATCTTGAGTAAACAGGCATCTTTGGTGAACCTTGATGATCTCTGGAAAAGTCCAAATTGGGCTGCTTATATAGACTACTGTAATGTACACTACGCGGACCTGCCCTTGAAGAAGATTCAGAAGTTGCATCTAGTGCAAAATACAGTGACTCAACTGCTGACTGGCATATCATACAGACAGCATGTCATGCCAGTCTTAAAAGAATTACACTGGCTGCCAGTACATTTCTAGCCTGAATTTAAGGTGCTTGTGATGAGATTTAAAGCTCTAAGCAGCTTGGGATCTTGATATTTGAGGGAGTGCCTTTTTCTATATGTTTCTGTCAAAGGATTAAGATCTTCTTGATGGGCTCTTTATATCCCACCACTGAGATTAATAGACTGGGTTGAGACATGAGAGAGGGCCTTCTCAGCCATGGCACTCCAATTGTGGAATTCCCTCCTTTTGGAGCCTGACTTGCAGCTTTACTCACAGTTGTTCATCAAAACCTTTGGGCCTCATCAATTCATCCCATGATTCTATGATCAGCTCATAGCAGATGTTGACTACAGAATTGCACTAGAGGACCTGGAGATTCCTAGAGAGGTGTTCTCTCAGATAAACAGAATAGTATTTTTTTTTTATTTGCAGTTTTTCCACATTCATGGGGGCCCTTCACCCCTAACTACAGCAAAGGTGGAGAGACCACTGTAATTATTTAATTAATTTAAATGGTTTAACTTGTTTTGATGCTATTTGTGAGTTGCCCTGTGGTCTAAATACTTTTAAAAACAACAACAATCAAATACAAATTCAAATAACTAAACTGACTCTTTGAATGGATGTCTTTTAGTATAATAGCAACAGATCTGAATGCATATGAAGAAGGGTCAATTTATCCTTGCATTGTCATCCTAATGTGTAGTACTGGTGTTTCTGACTTCATTGTTGTTTTCATGTTCTTTTAATGTTGGCCAAAGTTATGATTTATGACAGTGCCTCAGGAATTATGGGTGAAGGAGGAACTGGATCAAGCTTCCAATGCATTGTAAACATGTGTACATAATTTTCCTCAAATCCTCCTTCCCCTGTGGCAGATGATGTATGAATCAATGTGTGATGCTTACTTAATGAGGATGGTGGATGGTTTAGGACTTTCTGCCTCCACTGTAGAACCTTTGCAGCACTCCCAAACTGTCTGGCTTTCCCTGTCCTCCAGAGGTTCAAAGAAAATTGCAATTGGGAGAGGAAGTACTGCTCCCATGCTCATGAGTCTACTGTTCCATTATTGGATGTTCACCATATGATACTGCTGCTAAGTTTATAAGCATATCAGAGATATATGCTGATGGATTTTTATATTAAAAATCTTCCAGAATTGTGGGCATTTCATTCAAAATCATTTTTTCTTTAGGACCAATTCTGATTTTCAGACACTTATATTGTTTCAAATTCTACCTGTTTGTTACCTTTTGAGCAATAAAAATTGTAGCAATGCAGATTTTCTATGGAAATGGATTGTATTCATCATCTGACAAGGAAGTATCATTTTGGATTGTTGGGTTACATGCATTAATTTTTATAATGCACTTCACAGAGAGGATAACTTATTATTCTGAGAACCATATGATTAGTCATCATTGTTCTCAGTTAAAGCAGGGTGGGTGCCAAATAAATTAGTTTGCTTCAGCAGGCTTAGGGAAAAGAAAACCACCTATTACATTTGAAAATGAAAGTGCTGGTAGGAAATTCACAGTGTTTCATAAACATCACACAAATCAAA
The DNA here is from genome assembly GCA_020142125.1 of Phrynosoma platyrhinos. Taxonomy (NCBI): domain Eukaryota; kingdom Metazoa; phylum Chordata; class Lepidosauria; order Squamata; family Phrynosomatidae; genus Phrynosoma; species Phrynosoma platyrhinos. The sequence continues at coordinate 49,916,306 of CM034708.1, read as the reverse complement.
GTAACTTTTAATTACTGCCTTTCTGCTCAAGCTGAAACTTTTAAAAACTTTTTAAAAAATTGATGTTTTTTTGCAAAGTACCGGAGAAGTATGGATTGGGGACGGGATGCTAAGATCAGGTATGCAATGCCTCTGGACTGGGCCTGGAGGTGTGCGATAACACCCATTTTAAAAAAGTTTTCAAAAATTTTGGCCTACACTGAGGCTGGGTAGAAAGGCAGTGCGATAATCACCCTAGTTTCTTCTTTAAGTTCTCTTTTATCTAGTTGGAAGTGGAAGTATTTAACTTGAAGCCAACTCTAATTTTAAAGGCTGTTAACCTTTAACTTTGGAGAGCGAATGTAGTATAGTGGCTTGAATGTTGGACTACAACTCTAGAGTTCAAATCCCTGCTTGGCCATGGGAACCCACTGGGTGACCTGGAACAAGTCACATTCTCTCAGCTTCAGAAGAACTCCCTGATAGTTTTGACATAGGGTCACCATAAGTTGGGAACGGCTTGAAGGCACACAACAACATTTCAGTTTAATTATTAAAAAAAAATTATTTAAACCTCCCATGGCTTGTGATGATGAGGAAGAGGAAGTGAGGTGGTTTTAAGCTTAAACCTAATTAGAACTAACTATTATGAGGATCTTCCTGATGGCAAGTGCTATTCAACAGTGGAATAGACTGCCTTGGAAAGTGGTGGACTATGCTTCATTTGAGGTTTTCAGACAGAGGCTAGTCATCTCTTAGGGATGCTTTAGCAGTGAATTCCTGCACTGTTTGGGACTGAACTACTTTACCCTTGGGGTCCCTTCCAACTCCATGATTCTCTGATTCTATGACTGAGGCTGTATCACTTGGAATTCTTTGTTCTGCACATCTTTCTGTAAAATATCTGGTTGCCCCATGTGGTGGTTTGGCTTGTGAAACAATCTGTGGAGATCTCAGAAGCTGACTAGGGGCCTTTACAGACTGCCAGAAATAATGCAGCTTAAGGCCACTTTAACGGTCCTGGCTCAGTGCTAGGGAATAATGGGAATTGTATTTTTTTTTCTGGGACATTGAGCCTTCTCTGTCAGAGAGCTCTGGCGCCACAATAAACTACAGTTCCCACGATTCCTTAGCACTGAGCCAGGACAGTTAAAGTGGCCTCAAGCTGCATTATTTCTGGCAGTCTGTAAAGGCCCTAGGTTTTTACCAATGGGTCTTTGATGAAGATGACTCATGGCTCCTTTCTATCTCACAGTGCTAGAAGAAGTATAAAACCTTTCCTAAGTCCTTACTAAAGTCTTCTGATATGATTGCATGTGTAGCAGAATGCAGTCTATATGTCTATATCTATATTTCTATAAGGAACTTATTTTGGAGACATTTCCATGTTTAACTTTGTGATTTAACACTTATTTTAATGCAGCTGTTTATATGAGTATAGTGAAGCATGCAATTATTTATGAGATCTATCCTTTAATCACTGATACAGAATAGAACAGCAACACATGGCCCAGCTCTTACAATGATATTTCCCTTTCTTTCAGTATTTCAGTATTCATATTGTTTTCCTTTAATATGTGTGACTAAATCTCAACTCCTACATATTTGGAATTGGTTAACCATAGTTCAGGTTGCAGTCCAAGGCTTGTTTTTTTCTTCAGGGGGGTAGTTTTGTAAAAGGTAGCATTGTGTGTAAATGTCTACTTGAGGTTTTTCATTACATTTCAACAGCTATCAGATTTGCAACACAAATCAAGATAATTTAATTCTCAAGATAACATACTTCTGAGTTGATTGATACAGGATTTCAGTGTTGATTAATTCATATAATTGTATTATTCAACTGAGCCAGTGTGGTGTAGCAGTTTGAATGTTGGACTAGGATATTGGAAGACCAGTATTCAAATCCCTGCTTGATCTTGGAAACCCATTGAGTTACCTTTGGCAAGTCACTCTCTGAGCCTCACGGGAAGGCAAAAGCTAACCCCCACTGAACAAATTCTGACAAGAAAGCCCATCAAAGGTTTAACTTAGGGTCATCACTTGAAGTCATGCAACAAAAGCAGTATTCTTCAACTAATAATGTTTATAGCCTTTCTTGGATTTGAGATATTTTTAATTTTCCTTTGGTTTTTTCACACTCAGGATTAATTTACTATTATTTTTCATATTGGAAAACATTTTAATGTAGAAAAAATAATGAAAATGTATTTAGATTATCATGTGCAATAATTACATGTATGTCTCACTACATATGCATTTTTAGTTATAGTTAATGAAATGCATATGTATGAGATCGATACATGTGATGTGTACATGTGGCTTTCGTGCTTTTTTCCATGGTGGAAGTGGTTTGTGAGTAAAAATGTGATCCTTATCATGCAACGTTTGTGTTCAGTGTGGTGAATTCCCTCACACAGGGCAGTATGTGAGGACACAAGAATTTTGCTTTTTTTCAGAGGCCATTATTCTTTGTTTAGGCATACAATCTCTAGACCAGGGGTAAGCAACCTTTCCCCTTTAAGGGCCAAGGGACTTCAGCTCCCAGAAGCCTCAGCCATGTTGACCAATAGTCCCATGTTGGCCAATAGCTCCTGGGATTCTGGGAGCTGAAGTCCCTCGGCTCTTAAAGGGGAAAGGTTGCCTACCCCGGGTCTAGAACAACTGTGATGCCCATTCATGAGATTCATGCTACATGTGCAGTGAAAGCAGGTAGGATTAAAAAAAAGTGATGAGTTGTAAACTCCATTTTATTTATGACATTTACATGAATTGTCACCACGTTAAAAATAAATTACTCTGTACTTCTCTCACCACCCTGGGAGACCACTTCAGCTACTAACCAGAATAGGCTAATGGTCCTTTTTAATGTTATCTTAAAAATATGTGAGCTAGTGCAGCATCTTTCCTTCTTATGGCTACAGTAATGTCATGTCGCAGAGTTGATGTGGCTACTAATGTATGTATGTATGTATTATTTATTTATTTATTTATTTATTTATTTATTTAAAACCCACTTTTCTCCCCAAAATGGGAGCCAAGGCAGATAATAGTGACAAAAGCATTGCTTCTTCCAGGAGCTATGGCAGGGGTGGCCCATGGACTATTAATAACTAAGTCAGCTCAAGTCCTGAGTTAGGGTGTCAAGTATGTAGGGAGGTGCCATATGCTACATGTAAGTAGAGTTCTTTGTAATCTTTGAAAAAATTAAAATCTTCCTTGTATTAAAAAAAGAAAAAAAGAGTGCTATTAACAGATATGTAGGTTTAGCTTCTATTAGATGGCTTTAGGAGTGTATTTTTGAATGCCACAAATATTTTTAAGAAGAATGCTTAATTTTGGATTGTGTCTCATGATCTCACCAAGGTCTACTGAAATTAAGCACTTGAAAGCAAAGGCACGTCTTGTATATAAGACACAATATTGCTGTTGTCTCTAACATTGTCTATGTTATATGGTCTAGAACAGTGCTACTTAAATTAGTGGTTGCTGGACCAGTACTAGTCCCTGTTGGTTTTCTGGAGGTGTGTGTGTAATTTTAGTTTGTGGACCCAAATATGGTGCCAGTTCCTGACATATTGGGGGGGGGGGAACCCTGCCAGCCCCCCACATCAGATAGCTTGGGCTAGAATATATAAAAAGTAAGCCTGCAACATGTATGATCATTATGCTTGCCCTCATTACATTTGACATTTTTGGCTTGCCAATATTTGTCAAAGACCACAGGATTCTCAAAACGGGAAAGAGTCAACCCAGATTGCTTACTCTCCCTCCCCCATTATGTGAATTGGGTAGTCATGGACAGTGTGCACATTTCAGCCCAAGATGTAAAGATTGCAGATCCCCATATTTGACTTTGCTGTGAAGGCAGCTGATGCCAGTCTCATTCAGTATGATTTCAAGCCAGAGTAGAAATTGCTCTGTGACCTCTGTATCATCAGTGAGGACTTAAGAAAACAGAAGCATACTGTGACTGCAGAGTCCTGCATGCAAGTATTTCAGTCTCATGAAGCCACCCATAAGCTACTGCTAGTATTCCCACACCCACTTTCATGCTACCCACTGCTCTCCTCTTCCTGCGGAGTCCCCCCAGACAATGCTCAGCAATGACTTTGACAAAGACCTTTGACCAAAATGTTGATTGCCAGTATACTTCTGACAAACAGTAACTCAGGAAATCACAGATACAATTACACTCATATTCCAGATGGAGACCAAGAAAACTTACAAGAAACACCAACGAATTATGCCAGATTTAAATGATAAATAATTATTGTGCTGTTTCCAAGAACCCAGAGTTCAGGGGAATTATCCTTTTTAGAAAAGAATTTGGGGTTATACCAATTAAATTCACAGAATTATTATTTACAAGTAACTTCACAGAAGAGCTAGCATGCTGTACTGGTTTGACCATTGGACTATGACTCTGGAAACCAGAGTTCAGTTTCTCATTCATCTTGGGGGAGTCACACACTCTCAGCTCCAGAAAATCCCATGATAGGTTTGCCTTAGGGTTGCCAAAAGCTGGAAAGGATATGAAAGCACACAACAACAACAACAACAACTTTCCAGATGTGTTCTCAAACTGATTTAAGAACATATTTAACTATCCATTATAACAAGGTCATCCTATCAGAGTTTGGGTAAATATTCAAAATTTAATCTGTTGAGTCTGTGTTGCTGGTGAGTATGTATGGCTGTACTGAGGATGTATTGATCCAATAGAGTTTGTATGGTTTACTTTATTTTTGACATCAGTTCAGACTAACATTTATCTTCATTGCCATGATCTGATCTATCCCAGCCATGTGGCTGCTGCTAATACAGTGCTTGTGACTAACAGTCAATCTGCTTGAGTTCAGCTGGCATTTCCCTTTTTCTTAGCCAGTGAAGCATAGCTAAAAGTCAGTGTGGTCCTCTTTTTAAAAATGCCTGCCTGCAATGGATTGAAAGGAAGTTATTGAATTCCTGGATGAGAACTGAAAATGATATTTTAGTATGGTGTGGTGTTAGACAGTGAGGTGGGATGTTTGGTCCAGCAGTGTGCTGCTATTTTCATCCATATGGTATACAGGAAAATTGTAATTGAAGCCAATTTTTTTGTCATTAGTTATATTGCTTTGCAGAAGTATTTATCTTCCTTCGACTCTTCCATATTGTGTTGTGTTACAACCTGGAAAAGAAATTAATGTAATTGACATTGTTTCCACTTGGTGTACAGAAGATATTCAACATTGTGAAGGTGCAAATTATTGTTATTATTGTGTCACAAAAGTTAATTAAACAAAAGCAAACAGGCACTTGCATTTTATAGAAGTATTCACCAATATTTGGTAGAAACATGTTTGGCAGCAATTATAGCCATGAGTCAACATGTGTAACTCTCTATCAACTTTGGACATTGTGATCAACAATTTTTGCCCTTTCTTCTTCACAAAATTGTTCCAGTCTGTCAGGTTGGAAGGAAACCATTTGCAAGTCTTACAAATTCTCAGCTGAACTGATGCCTGAACATTGATTAGTCTATTCTAAAATACCCAAGTTCTTGTTTTTAAACCACTCTATCATTACTTTTCCTGTGTGTTTAAAGCTTTTGTCCTGCTGGAAGGCAAACCTCTACCCCAGAGATAGGTCCCTGCAGACTGAAACAGAATCGTCCTGTACTTGGCTTCATTCTTCTTGCTCTTAATCCAGACCACTGTCTCAGTCCCTGCTGTCCAAAGGCAATCCCACAACATGATCTTTTCCCCTCCATACTTCACTGTGGGGATGGTTTTCTAAGAGAATGAGAACTGTTGTTTTCACATTGCACATAGCATTTTTGTGGCAAGGCCAAAAAAGTCAGTTTTGATCTCATTAGACCAGAGCTGTTTCCCACATGTTTTCTGTGCCTGCCACATGACATTTTCAAACTCCAAATGGGCTTTGGTATGGGTTTGTTTCACCAGTGATTTTCTCAACACTATTTCATTCTTTGTGACATGTCTGTATGATGGTGTCCTAGAGATGGTTTCTCCCACCTCAGTTTCAGATTTCAATACCTCCTTCAGATTTACCATTGGGCTCTTGGTTGTTTCTTTAATACCTGCTTACTAGGGGGGGTTGCAGACTGCCAGAAATAGTGCAAATTGAGTCTACTTTTAGGGTTAGGGTTAGGGTTAGGGAATCATGAGAACTGTAGTTTATTGTGGCACCAGAGCTCTCTGACAGAGAAGGCTCAATGTCTCAGAAAAAAAACCCAATTCCCATGATTCCCTAGCACTAACCCTAACCCTAAAAGTGGACTCAATTTGCACTATTTCTGGCAGTCTGCAACCCCCCTAGATCACTTAATTTAGGCAGATATTTTTCTTTTGGAAAACCTGTAACTGAACTATATTCTTTTGATTTTGTATTTATGGATTTAATGGTGTTCTGGGGGATATTTATAGTTTGGGATTAAAAATAAATAAACTAAACCTCACTGGTGCTTCTGCATAACCTTCTAATGCAATTATTTTAATATCTCCTTGGTGTTTATGACACTGATCTTTTAGATATGCTCTCCTATGAATTTAGGGGCCTTTCAAAAACAGGTTTCTTTAATCCAAGATCACACAGCACGTACAATCCTCCCCGCGCACTCCGGTCCTCTGGGAGGAATTTGCTCCAGCCAATAAAAGCAAGGTTGTCTGCAACCTCCCAGAGGGCATTTTTGGTAATCACCCCAGGTTATGGAACGGTCTGCTGGACAAGATCTGTCAGATTACAAGTTTATGCAGCTTTAAAAAGACTGTGAAGACGGATCTCGTTCGGCAGGCCTTTCCTGATTAGATCCCAGCCTCAGGAGTTGTGCATCTCCATCTCTTAGCTTTTGGTTTGCCACTGCTTTTGCTTTTGTTTGCATATAGTACCTTCAATTATTTCATTTTACCCTGCTTTTAAGCTGTGATGTTTAGTTTAATACTGCCTTAATGGGGGAGAGTGGGGTCTTGGAGGGTTGTTAGTCTGTATTTCTTGTGTAATTTTAATTGCTGTTGTAAGCCGGCCCGATTGTTTGACAGAAGGGCGGGGTATAAATAAAATTTTATTATATTATTATTATAATTGCACACTGGTGGACTCCATTCAAACACTTATGTGACTTCTGGAGTTAGTGGGTTGCACCAAAACATATTTGATCATGCCACAGCAAAAGCGGTAAATACTTTTGCAACAAGTCAGGGTGGTTTTTTTTGTTGGTTAATTTTTATGCTGCAATACAACTATTTTGCACCTTCACAATACTGAGCGTCTTGTGTATATCAAGTCAAAGAGGTGTTTGTAAATACATCTACAAAGCACTGCATCATTGGCTTGTACTGTATTGTTTGAGATACCACCACAGTATCTGCCCCAAACCTCCCAACTAGCTTCCTAATATTCCCACCATGCCAAAAAGCCATTTCACAATGAATAGTGTCATCACACATGAAGTCATGGCCTCCAGTAACGTCTCTACTTTGGCAGTGAATGCATGCTTGTATATACAGTCCCAGACACTCTCATAGTTTAGCTAAGTAATAAAATTACCGTATTTCCTTTTTTAAATACATTCAACTCACAGGGGAGGAAACTGAGCTGCCAGTTATGACATTATAGAAGTAAAGTACTTTACTGCAGAAGATATCATCAGAAAAAGCTATTGCTGGACTAGTACTGAAGGGAAGGGCTTGAGGCAATAGAGGACATGCAACAAACACATACAAGCTACTCCTCCCCAGACTCCCATCTTTTACATTAAGCTGGAATTGCTTTCTATGATGAACAAGAACGTCTTTTAAGACACAGGAACTGTACGTAACAAGTACTGAAGTTCTATCCTGGGGTGCAACATCTTAGGTGGATGAGCACATTGTGACCTGGATGGAGGAACCCCCCCCCCCGGTGGCAGTATATATTTAAAAAAGGAATCTTCTAGCTGTGATGTATTCTAACAAAAGTCAATATCTACTCAGAGAAAATTTACTACAAATAAATAGTTTAGGGCAACCCAACATCTCTTTCTCATTGTTGGTTAATAGAAAATTAATTTGTGTGTGAATGTGTACATGCAAACTCACATGCACATACACACAGAGAGAGAAAGAGACTTTTGATTTTACAAAGTTTTGGCTTATTGCTGATGTAAAAGGATCCTCACGGGTTAAGTCTGGCTTTAATTTACTAAGGGCCTATCTGATTTCTTCTTTACTTTTACTTCCCCCCTCCCCTGTTTCTTTGCTTTCATAAAATAAAACTTTCCCAATAAATGTAGTTGAAACAAAATTTTGTTGGTAGATCCAAGTCTCCAACTCATGGTAAGCAGAACAATGGGATATTGTTCCATAGTGGTAAATGAGAAAGAAAAGTGGCAGTGAAAGCCAACCACTGACTCTGAAAGTTGAACACAAAATAAATATATCCTCCTGACTCACAGACAGGAGGATAATTGGGGTGGGGGGGTGGGGGGATTCAAGCCTGACTGTATATTGTTGAGAACTCTACTATCTGTTGGGAATCCTTCCAAACCTATAATCATCTTGTGGCCAATTTTCTGACAGCCTGCAGGCCATAAATACTGTCAGAAAGAAAATGGAAAGAAACAACCTTGGAAATGATGATATAGTTTAAAAAAAGACAGCGTATTTTTGATGTTAAATCATGAAGGGGAATGCTGGGACTATTTAAAAGGTAAATTATTGTTCCTGGACACAATTTATGCCTTTTCCTCCAGAAAAGGGTAGTCTGATAGGGCAACGACCGTGAAAAACAACACAAGGGCTACATGCAACAACTCTTTGCCCACCTCTGTATGAGACCTTCTTGTCTCTGCCCTAACACAACAAACAGTTGTACATCTGAAAGAAACTGTCTGAAAGAAGAAATCAACTAATGAATATAAACCCAGTAAAGTCTACAGATGATACATTTCAAATTACTTGAGGTCCCTTGTCAAATGTTAAGCCCCTATATATTAGCCATTTCACAGCCATCTCAGCATCAGCACAGACCATCTTTGCATCATTGATGAATGTTAGACCAATCTACTGAGAGATTTTTCTGGGACAAATTCATAGTAGCTACTGTCCATTTTCCTTCTCCGTTTTCTAGTGATAATATGATTCATCTAACCCAGCTTTAAGATAGAGCTACAGTTGTGATACTTTTTATAAGTAACTACCATGTCTTTAAATTCCCTGATTCTGGATCTCCATTGCTTTCCTCATCCATCGTTCATGTGTCTGTACAAAGGGATGGGGTGGTAAAAACATACTTACCTTGAACCTGGTACAATCAATCCAGCTGACATATGATTAGTTGCACAGCAAAACCCTTTCTTTTAGCCATTAACCTGACTTAAGAAAACTCACAGAGCTTCCAGGAAACTACATCATGACCTTGGTATGTTTGATGGATGGACAGCTGGATCCATTCAAGGTGATCCAGTTGTCCATACATGACAAACACGCACTGAGACAGATTGCTGCTGGCAAGCATTGCCATTTTCTATCTCCTTCACTGATCAGTGCTGGAAAGCTGCCACAGAGCCACTGCTACCACTGCCTTGCCAGCCAAACAGCTCCTGGATGAGCTTTGCTGGCAACATCTGGTGAGGTAAGAATAGGGCATTGAGCCATGTGATCAACAAGGAGAGTTTCATTCTACACCCTCTTTGTTGATCACATGGTTGGGTGCCCTGCTTTGATTTCACCAAAATCAATGCCACCAGCAAGGCTCTGCCAAGGAGCTGCTTTACCAATAAGGTGATGGAAGTGGCAGCCCCAGGGAGGCTGGGTGCTGGTGCTGATGCCAATGCCAATGCCCAGTCAGCTTAGCTGGCCAGCTAGGAATAACCCATTTCCCATTCATTTTGTGCCAGTACATGTGGCATTCACATAGTAAATCTGGGGCAGCTGCAGATCAAAATATTCCAGTCTGCACTCAGATTATTTCAGCTGGTGTAGATGCACCCTAAATTACCCCTGTCTGTAGTAGCAGAGATGATATGCACTCTTGTAAGGCAGCTGTTCTTAAACCCTAATTGTTAAATCAGGATGCCTAAACTTTTAGGACTTGAAGATCATGTGTGACATAGAGTCAGCAGCTACACAGACAATTCATTTATTTCATTTATATGTTGCATTTCTTAGGATGAGGGATCCAAAGTGGCTCCCAAAATTAAAACCTGACAATTAAAATTTAAAAACAATCATCCAAATTTTAAAATCATCCTATTAAGACAGAATATTATTATTTAAAAGGCATGCAAAAGTTAAAAAATAAAGCACATACCCCAACAAAAAGTCTCCTTGTGAGTATATACATATTAAATGCATACCTAAACAAAAAGGTCTTTGCATGCCAGAGAAAGAAGAGCAGGGAAGGGGACAGCATAGCTTCCACATGAACATGCACACAGTGGTTCTCTTTTCTTATTGAGAATGAAATATTGATTTATACTCAGCATGTGATATCTATAGAGCCAGTGTGCTGTACGATTGGACTAGGACTCTGGGAAACCAGGGTTAAAATCCCCACTCAGCCATGGAAACCCACTAGGTGACCATGGCCAAGTTACTTTCCCTCAGCTTTAGAGGAAGGGAAGGACAAATATCCTTTAAATAAATCTTGTCACCAAAACTCTATTATATGTGAGAGCTGACTTGAAGGTAATACCAACAGCAAATGTAATGTGTAACAAGCACAGATCTCAGATGTAAAGAATTAGCATCCAAAACATCTAATGTTGGGGCTAATATCAGAGGCCAAATATACAGTTGCCCCTCCATTTTTGTGGGGGATCCGTTCCCCCCCCCATCAAAAATGGAAAAATGCCAAAATTCAAGCTCCATTGGCTTGAATGGCAGCATGCACATGTAGGCATTTGTGGGCACACGTGGGCACACGCCGTGGGTATGCACCCCATTTTAATCTCCTCCGTGAATGGGCAAGGGATGCAGACTTGAAGTCTGCTAAAATAGAGGAGCAACTGTACTTATTCCAAGAATTGTATTATATAGTGTCCTCCTCTGGTGATGAAGTAACATGAATTGCCCATATAAGCAATTATTGCTTCACATATTTCTGGAGAATATTTGTAGACTTTCAGTAGTCTGATGAGAGGGAGAAGTGTTGCAGTTTTGAGGCACAGTAAAATTGATTGTAATCCTCAGTTTAGTTTCCTGTTGGGTTTTGCATTAGTCATCCATTTGTTGCTATGATGCAGTTTTCCTCCTAATGCCTCAACAAGTCACCATGACCAGGATTCCTTGTTTATATTTAGTTTTGCTTTGTGGATCCAACCATCCTCCTCTATTATAATTTTGTTATTTTCTGTACCTTACTAATCTTCCCTTTTCAAAGCTATTAAGCTACTGTTTGTTCTAATCAAGTAGGTTTAGACCAGGAGTCCCCACACTTTTTTATGCAGGGGCCAGTTCGCTGTCCCCCAGATCTTCGGAGGGCTGGGAAAAAAATCGCACTGGAGGTGCGTGCGCGCACATGCACACTACTCGGGCACCATTTTGTGCGATGCAGGATGCCATTTTGTGTTCCAAAATGGCATCTGGGGTCGTGCGCATGCACCCGGCATCACGCGCGCATGTGCACTACTCCGGCGCCATTTTGTGTTCGAAAATGGCGCCTGGAGTCATGCGCATGTGCACTCAATGCCAGGCATCATTTTGGAACATAAAATGGCTCCCTGCATCACGTGTGCGCGGTGGCGGTGACGGCAGCAGGACCAGCCGTGGGCTGGTTGAAAGGCCTCAACTGGCCAGTTCGGCCTCCGGGCCTTAGTTTGGGGACCCCTGGTTTAGACAAACTTGTTCCTCTCAACTTCTGTGTTTCTCTGTCTCATTTTATCAGTCTTAAATTCATTTAATTTAATTTCTACATTAATGTATGATTTTTAAAATAAAAACAATCCATTAAAACATTCATATGCATCTTCATGCATATTTCTCCCAAAAGATATAACTAGGCCCAAGATATACATTTGTTGCAAGTAATTTTTTCTAATAAATATGCACCTGGATTTTAGATACATTTCTGTGCACATTTGCCCCATAAACAAATTTTGTATGCATTTTAAAATTGGTGAATTGTATCAGAAAATTCAGAGGAATTTGATTATTGAACAAGAACTATGTTTCAATCATGTATTGCAGGGGTCGGCAAGTTTTTCTTACCTGGGGCCAGTCCACTGGCCTCCAGGTCTTCCGTGGGCCAAGGGGGGGGAAATGGCGGTGCGCATGTGGCCCCCGCTGACCCCTGCCTCCACCTCCGCCGTGCGCCTGCCGCTGTGCCACTACCATGTGCATCGTGGCCGCCATTTTGTTTTCCAAAATGCAAGCCACGGCTTGTTCGCACATGAGCAGGAGTACTGCGCATGCGCAAACGAGTCGTGGCCTCCATTTTGGAAAACAAAATGGTGGCTGCGACACGCACGGCGGCAGCACACACGGCGATGGTGGGGGTCGGTGGGGGCCAGTCCAAAGGCCTCGGGGAGGGCGGACTTGGCCCGCGGACCATAGGTTGCCAACCCCTGATGTATTGTTTTGGAAGTGTGAATTTTGTAGGTTAATATGAAATAAATTGTATTAATTTTCCCCCCCCGCTAGTATTAAATTCTTCATCTAGTTTAGTTACTGCTCTTATTTTAAGTCCCAACAGGAACTTCACGAGACATTTTCCTCACCAATATTATTTACTCCATTCTTCTTTTGCTCCCCCTGCTCAGTTCTCTAGTTCATTGTTAGTTCTCCTTTGGCATTGATGCTATCCTGATATTCATCCCTGAAAACCATACATATTCTATTACCCTTTATTACAAGGACCCACAAGTATTTCCTGTTATGTGCATCTTATTGTATTGACTTTACATCCTTCCTACAGCATATACACTTCACAGGATATTGTTTTCTGCTGGTTTCTGTCTTCCCACATTATTATCCTTGGTTTCATTTACGTCTTTCTTCCATCCTTCAAAAATTGTAGTAGTGAAGGGTTAAAAACAAGCTTTTCCTTCTTCCATCTATGACCACCATCTGTTTCTAGTTAAGTCTGAAACACAAAAAAACTCTCTATAAAGCAGGTCTGTATCAGATATTGCTGAATATTACAGATTCTTTATTGCTAGTTTAATCTAACATACATTCATGTATTAAAACCATGTGTGTTTCCTTATGTGTGCCAATTTGAAACGTCCAACCAAGATTTATTTCAGATTGTTTTGCATCAATAGCCTTTCTAGGGACAGCAACAGCAACACACATTTCTAAAATTTTTAGTTGATATCCTGGATCATCAGACATAGGTGGGCTACAGATGGGCAGCTCTGGGCCATCCCAGGAAGTGATGGATCGGGGCTGCGGCATGGGTTAGCTGTGGCCCCAATCCTCCCTTTTGCCGCCCTGAAAAGAGTGGCAAAATGCCGCTCCTTCCAGGGGCAGCAAAAGGCCACCCTAAGAGCTGGAGTGTGACTCTTCCTCACCCCTTCCAGTGCAGCATGTCAGAATGCTGCACCGGGAGGGCATCCTGACACTGTGCGTCATGCGTAAAAGTGCGTATCATCAGGACGGCATTGGCATGGGGTTGGGGTGGCCGGCGTGTGACTGCCCCACCCCAACTGTGCCTCTAGGCTGGCCCTTTGGGCCGGTCTGCAGAGGCTCATAGTTATGATGGAAGAACTCCACTGTCACAGCTGCTTGTGCTGATGCCTCCCTACCAAAAAACCCCACCTTTGAAGCCAGGCAGAACACCAACTGAAGAATTTCTGAGGTGCTACAGATCAAGGCACTGGGAAATGATGATGCACTGCTTCAGGGTCCTGCTGCAGTTGTTTTTCTTAATGCACCCGGCAATAGGAAGAGTACTGCAGTCATCAAATCCCAGCACCTGAATCTGCAACACTTAGAAAAACCTTCAGATGGGGGCATTGCCTGGCTTAAGAGGTGGGTTTTGGAGGTTACATTAGATCATTAACAACCATAAATGTGAATATCCAAAGTTATGGGGTTGTAACTTTGTTGTATTTCATGATTGTTACTTGCCTCATTCCTTCCAGGAGAGGCGGGTTATAAATAAAAATATTATTATATAGTATTATTATATAAGTTCAGCTTATGATCTTGCAAGAGGTGGAGGAATAAAGCTATCTCAAAGCTTGGAGAAAAATGTTTGGAGTACAAATCCCAGATCCCCCCAGGCAGAAGTTTCTGTGGGGATTCTGGGATTTATCATACAAAACAGTAACTTTTTCCATCTCTGAGCTATACCATCAGAAGACTGGGACAGGAAGCGGTTCCTGCTTGGAGACCTAACTCCATTTTGTTCCTGAACTAATTACCAGCAATTGAACTGACAGATCCAAAGGCTGGAGAACAGTGTTTGGGCTAGTATAAGAGATATATCCGTTGGTGCTATGCATTTTATCCATGCTTAGGTTTGCCAAACTCTTTGGTATCTGTTAAGTGGAATAAGTAAAGCTGTGTCTGGTTTGAACCCAAAGATGACTCCTCTACTCCCAGCCCTCCTTGCAACCCAGCTACCAAATGAAAAAAAAAAAGTAGAAAAATCTTTCCTTGTATCTTCCCCTTCCAGCTTGGCAGAACCTGATGTGTGAATTCTAATGTCCATCATTATGTGAGGAAAATTCCCAAGGCAGCTTTTCACAAAGAAAACAACAGATGAAAAACAAGAGCCTGGTTGCAGTGGCTGACACAACAAGGGCTCTGCATTCTATTTGTTTGTTCTTTTGTTTCCATTTATTTTGCACCGAGGAGCTTGCCTTTTTAAAGATTTGGATGAAGTCCATACAGAAAGGCCAATTTCACTCCAGTCTTTCTCAGAATGGATTCCAAGTATTTTCATAGAAGGAACAATAATGTCTAAGGGAAAGTTTGGGAAACTTTGATGGCCAGGGTTTTTGAAAAACTGTCTGTTGGCTTTGTAGAAACAGCAGCCTTTTCAAATGATTAAGGAGGAGACAAAAATATTTTTTAAAATCTCTACCATTAAAAAATTGGAGCTTTTTTCAATTGCAACAGATTACTTATTGTGAGATTCGTATATGCTATATATAATTAAGGCTGCAATCAAACACATGCCTAGACTTAAACCCTGTTGGATACAATGGGTTTTACTTTTGAGTAGGCTTGCATAGAATCATGCAGTTAATTTGTTTTATAGCATAGGAAAATAGATGCTGTATGTTCATTAAGAAATGTATAGTTTGCAATGTTTAGGAACAGTAAAGTACATGATAATAATACATGTACTTGAGAATAATACAGAAGTACAGAAAATATGGAAAACATGTTACAAGGGAGAATGTAGATCTGCAATTGCAATGGTACCAATTTTTTGAGGGGAGGAAACCCTCAAAAAAGCTACTGAGTTTCTATATTTCTTAGCATTACTTTAGAAATAACAACACAAAAATCACAACATCCTATGTTTCTACATGGAAAGACTATATGGATAATAATTTTAGGGTAAATAAAAGAATTCAACCACTTTTACATTAGCTGCTATTGTTGCCTTCTGGTTTATTTTCAGAATACGCATACTATACTTTTCTAATAGACAGACAGATAAGGGAGCAGCTTATGGCGATCTCTTTCTCACTTGTCTATGGGTTCCTAGAAGGTAGAATGGTGTAGCACAGTGGGCTCCAGGAAAAGGAGATATCATCCTATGAACATAGAATACATTCCATAAATCACTGCTGGTAAAAATGTAATGTTTAAATAAAGTATTCATATTCAGCAGAAATTCTCTAAAGATAAAGCAAACTAATTTTGAGAGCACATGTGTTACTTTTTTTTTGTACTAAGCTCATTCAAGGACACACTCATCCACCCTATCACTCTATATCCATAAGAGGGTGATATTTCAGATGTTTTCCATAGTTGTTATGTTAATTTATCTGTCTTATGGCAACATTTTATTGATTGATGGATTGATTTGCTGTATATCCCACCTCTCTCCCAATATGGGATCCAAAGCAGCTTACAATATAAAAGCCTAGGGGGATAAGATGACTGAGAAACTAATAAGTCATCTCTGGTAGATATAATGACCTTCTACACTTGTAGGGAAAACAGTAGTTCATTGATGTGAACTGAATGGGTCAACCCAAGAGTCCTCTTAAGAACACAATGAGAAATACATTGAATTTAGGAAAAGACTGCATTAATAGGATTATACCAGCATCACTGAATATATGCAAATGCTACTTTGATATCCTTGAAATGATTTTAAAAAAAAAGACTTTTATCAGCAGAGTACTTCACTGAAACATTTTGTGATGTTATTCTTTGGAAATACATCATATAATGTGTCATCTTTTTGTATTTTCTGGACTTTGTCCAATTGTAAATAGTTTTACTGGAAAACAAATATTCTCTAAACTTTGGATTGTTTTAACAGCATCAGAAGGTCTTTAAGGCCAGGCTAGCTTTTCTGCCAAAATTTTTTAATATTTGCATTTAAGGCTAAGAGATAGTGTGTGAAAATAATTTGTGATTTAGGCTAGGTGGAGAATAGCTTGGAGTAGGGCTCCCCCGACGATT
>CM034708.1:49862132-49889990 GCA_020142125.1 Phrynosoma platyrhinos | reverse complement strand
CACACAGTGGCCCTACCATTTCCTTCTTTTTCCTTTTGCTGCTGATATCAAGAAGATATCAAAACAATTAGCAGACTTTTAGGACCAAGTCACAGCTGATAGATGAAACAGATCATTTTAGTCCAGTCACTATGATTCTTTCCATTATCACGTTTTATCAATCTGTACAAATATTCTAGTGGTCCATGGTTGTTGTTATGTTCCTTCAAGTTGACTTTAATGTATGAATCTTCTGTCCTGGGAGTTTCTTGGCAAGATTTATTCAGAGGAGGTTTTCCATTGCCTTTCTCTAAGGCTGACCAAGACTTGTCCAAGGTTACCCAGTGGATTACTGTGGATGAGTGGGGATTTGAACCAAAGTCCCAATCCAGTACTTAGACAGTAGCTCACATTGGCTGTCCTTCATGTTGACTTCCAAACAAACTGGCAACTGGAATACATTGAATATGGTACATTGCTTTTAATTACAAACATTTTGTATATCCAGCTGGCTTTTCTGTGTTCCACCTGAAAGGTGATGCAATTCCATGTTATTAAATCATCTTAATACTCCAAGCAGCTTGAAATCTGGTCACTGCTGCTGATAATCAACAAGAAAGAGAAGTAATAACTATTCACACTTCAAAGATATAGCAACATTCATTCCTGCCAATATGTTTTAAAAATAATTTGGCCAGCCAGCTTCCTTTCATGATGAAAATCTCTGGCTCATTCCTGCTGACACTCATTTAGCTTCATGTTTATTGAAAGACTGTGTAATTTACCAGAGGTTTTGACTGTGCATATTAAAGGTAAATGAAAATGTAAAAACAAAACATATGTCACTAGATGGAAATAGTGTTGCATGCTACAAGCAACTTGCAAAGCATTAAAATAAGTAGCAATGTAGAATGGGTTGTTTCTTGTCCTTATGTTAGGGTTCCTTGAAATCATCTCAGACCTTTTTGCACAGTAATTTCCAATATCTCATTCATTCCTCCCCAGTTTTTAGAATATTTATAAACATTCTATGACACTACAGTCGTTGCAGTTTGTTTCCCTTGATGGGATACTTCAAAACATTCCTACCAAAAGCATATTTGGAAATAATAATAATAATAATAATAATAATAATAATAATAATAATTATTTTTATTTATAGCCCGCCCCTCTGCCCAGCAATCGAGGCGGATTACAACATTAAAAAACAGACAAAGTAAAAACATCTCCCAATCCCTAATCCCAACCTCCTAACCTCCAAAAGCCTCAAAGTATTTTTCCAGACAAGGAAGTCCTCACTCTCCTTTTTTTGATGAGTAAATAATATTTTATTGGAAAACCTAGTTTTCTTTTTCTTTGAAATCCATTCTTTTACTTTCCTATTCAATTTCTTAATATCCTTGTTTGTATTTCTTCTGGAATTGTTTGGAAAAGGAACAATAATTTTGGGACAATCATCATTTTGAATGCTCTAATCATGTTAAAGTATTTCAATAACCCTTCCCCAATTACTTACTAATTTGTTTGTTTTCTTCCATTTTGCTGTTGTTAACTGCCCTCAAGTTGATCTCGACTCATGGCAAGCCTATGGATGAGACATCTCCAAGACCCTCTGTTCTCCACTGCTCTGCTTAATTCCTGCAACCCCTTAATACCCGTGACCTCCTTAATAGAGTCCATCCATCTGACATGTGGCCTTCTTCTCTTCCTACTTCCCTCCACCTTCTCATGATATGTCCAAAGTATGACATATTTGGTCATCTTGGTTTCCAGTTTGGTCATCTTGGTTTCCAGGGAGGTTTCCAGTTTGGTCAGCTCTAGGACCCACTTCTTTGTCCTTTTGGCTGTCCATGCGATCCTCAACACTCTTCTCCAGCACCACACCTCAAATGCATTGGTTTTCTTCGTATCATCTTTCTTAAATGTCCAGCTCTCACATCCATACATGGTAATAGAGAATACAATGGCTTGTATGATCCTAACTTGTGTGTTGAGTTCTATATCTTTGCATTTTAGAATCTTTTCTAGTTCTTTCATAGCAACCCTCCCCATTCTTCTTCTGATTTCCTGACTGCAGTCCCCATTATCATTGTTTGATCCCAGGTATAGGAATTCTTTTACTATTTCTATTTCTTCATTGTCTAGGTTGAAGTTGTGAAGGTCCCGTATGACTACCTTTTCACTTTCTTCTTTTATCTTTCTTAATAGGTGTTCCAGGTCTGTGAGGTTTTCTGCTAGTATTATGGTGTCATCTGCATATCTTAGATTATTGACATTCCTTCTTCCTATTTTCACTCTTCCTTCTTCCATGTCCAAGCCTGTTTTTCT
The DNA here is from genome assembly GCA_020142125.1 of Phrynosoma platyrhinos. Classification (NCBI taxonomy): domain Eukaryota; kingdom Metazoa; phylum Chordata; class Lepidosauria; order Squamata; family Phrynosomatidae; genus Phrynosoma; species Phrynosoma platyrhinos. The sequence goes on along the minus strand of CM034708.1, from coordinate 49,887,683 downwards.
TATAATATATTCTGTATACAAGTTGAACAGATAGGGTGAAAGGATGCAGCCTTGTCTGATCCATTTGCCGATTGGGAACCATTCTGTTTCTCCATGTTCTGTTCTGACAGTAGCCTCTTGTCCTGAGTACAGATTCCTCATCAGGACTATCAAATGTGTTGGCACTCCCATGTCTTTAAGGGTATTCTATAGCCTTTCATGATCTATGCATTCAAAGACTTTGCTATAGTCTATAAAGCACATGCTGATTTTCTTTTGGAGTTCCCTGGTGTGCTCCATTAGCCATTGTATATTTGCAATGTGTTCCCTAGGGCCTCTTCCTTTCCTGAACCCTGCTTGGACTCTGGGATCTCTCTTTCCATGTATGCTTGGAGTCTATGTTGCAGTATTTTGAGCATGATTTTGCTTGTGTGGGAGATCATTGCTATGTTCCTATAGTGGCTGCTGTCTCTTGTGTCTCCCTTTTTGTGAATGGGGATGTATAGTGATTGTTTCCAATCTGTTGGCCATCGTTTTGTTTTCCATATCTGTTGACATATATTGGTTAGCACTAAAGTTGACTCTGTCAATGTGGATTACAGCAGCTCAATTGGAATATCATCTGTTCCTGGTGATTTGTTTTTTGCTATTTCTCTTATTATTTATCTTATTTATTATTATTTATTTTATTTTCTTCCATACTTGGTTATAATTCTCTTGGACCATGTTTTTTATATTTCTCATTATATTTACTCCAAGATATTTCATTTTTTTCCACCCCTAGCCTTAATCCTGTTATTTTCTGAATTTGCTTTTGTTCATCCAAACCTGTGTTTATAAACATTATTTTTGATTTTGCTATATTAATTTTAACTCCTGATACTTTTTCAAAATCATTAACCATAAAAATATATATATTTAAATTGTTTGGTAAGGCTGTTCTGTAATAATTAATGCATCCTCTGCAAATACATTTATTTTTAATTTTTCTTTCCCTATTAAATAACTTTTCATTTCTTCTTCCTTAACCAGTGGTTCAGTTGTCATTATAAATAATAATGGAGATAATGGGCATTTTTGTTTCATGTTATTTTCCAATTTAATTACCCTTGGATAGTTCCCATTTACATTTATCTGTGCTTCATTTTGTATAATTCTCTAATTGTATACCCAAATTTAATTCCTACACCAAATTCTTTACATATTTTGTATAAATATGTATGATTTATTGAGTCAAAGGCTTTATACATACCCAGTTTCAGTATCCCAACTTTTCTGTTTTTTTTCCTTTGCATAATAAATTACATTTATTACATTTCTAATTAGATCTCCAATTGTTCTCCCTTTAATTAACCCATATTGATCGTCTTTTATTAATACTGGTAAAAAAATTCCAATCTGTTTGCCAAAATCTTGATTAGCCAATGTTATTGGGTGGTATCCTTCTGGATTTGTCTCATCCTTATTGGGTTTTGATATTAGAATGATTTCTGCTGCTTTCCAAGATTTAGGTATATCCTAGTTTTCTAAGACCTCATTAAAGATCCTTACCAACTGAGCACTTATTTTTTTCTTAAATAATTTATAAATATTACCCTAGTCCATCTGGGCCAGGAGCTTTTAATCCTTTCAGTTGGTCTATCACTCTCTCAACTTCTTCTTTGATTATTGGAGCATTTAACTGATCCCTCTGCTTTTCAGTTAATTTATGATCAATTGCTATTTCTTGATCTACTATCTTCCTTTCTTTGTATAATTTGTCATAAAATTTTGCCACAATTTCTCTTATTTTCTCAAATATCTAGCCAATCTTTTCATCCCTTGTATATCCCATGCTTGAAATTCATTTTCTACTTTTAAACATTTCTTACTAACAGTTAGTTACTAACATTTCTTACTAACAGTTATCCTCTATTTCTTTCTTCTTTTTCATCTCATTCTTTTTTAACATTCTTTTTTATTTTTCTGATACTTTATTTGTAATTTTGATACTTCTTCTGTTAATTTTTCCCTGTGTTAATATCTTTCTTTTAAAATCCCTATTTCCATAGTAATACATTTCCCTTTCACCACTGCCTGAAATGCATCCCATACTACACTTTCCTTAACTTCCCCATTAGCATTTATTTCAAAATATGTTTCAATTTCTTTATCTATATCCTGTTTATATTTTTCATTCATTACTACAATTGGATAAAATCTCAATTTCTTCCTAACTCTCTAACATAGTGTTATCAATACAAGTGTACTTTTGATCTTTGCCTGAGTAGGATGTTTCTTCATTTTCTTTATATCCACATTTTTTTATACCCATCCACTAAATTCCATCTCTTCAGCTTAAAATTCTTTTTACCCCTTCTGCCCTTAAAATTAAAGTCTCTTCCTGTAGAAAGATTGCCTTCGGCAAAATGATCTAATCTGCTAAATACCTTATTTAAATAATCAATTTCATTTTTGTTTGGACCATAAAATACAAGCTAGGGTAGTTTTAACATTATATAATTTTCCTTTTGCAAATACATGTCTTCCTTTCTGATCTATCTTCACCTTTTTTACTTCAAAGTTTATATCATCCCTTATCATTATTGCTACTCCTCTTGCTTTATTAGAACCTCTAGATTCAAACTGAGTTTTCCATTTCTTGTAATTAAATAATATATCCTTATGCCTTTATGTACTTTATCTGTTCCTTTAAAGAAGTCTTGCTGTGGCTGTCATGCATCAATCTGAAACTGTACATAATGCACATGCAACAAATATGTGGTTGTATTGAAAAACATGTGTGCACAGGACAGTGAAGACTTTGGGTGTAGCAGACCAAGTCTCTACCATGGCCACCATTAAAATCACCTAAGGCCAGTCTTTGTTATCTTTCTCTCTGCCTGACCTACCACTCAGTGTTATTGTGAGAAGACCTATGAACACCACTATTCTGGAGAACGAGTAGGATATAAATGTAATCCATCCACCCATCCATCCACCCATCACCGCTGTTTTCAGTGCTTCAATTACAGGGGCTAGGAAAGGGCAGCCCACCTTTACCTTTTTTAATATCACCACTGTTAGTTACTGTTTTAGAAGACTACAAGGAGTAGGGCATGAACATTAAGGAACTTGAGAGTAGGGTTTATGGATTTCATTGTGAGGCTGGTGGATTTCTTATTTCCCCTTCTTCAGAATCCAGACATAACTGTTTGTGCACAAAGTGGTGGCTGAGAAAATTTGGATTGGGGAAAAAAACACCTCTCTTGAGTTTATGCAAGTGGGTGACAAGGACTTTATTTGAGAGCATGGAAAATTACTTTTTGGATTTCAACCCCTATGGTATATTTGCTGGAAGATTTGGGAGTTCTGGTCCCAAAATATAACTTTTCTAAGCTCTGATGTTTACATCCTTCTTTGGATGTAGCTGTTGGAATATTATCTTCTTCCTGGAGTATGGGGCTGAATAGATGGCCCCTAAGAGGCAGCGTCCTGCCACTCCTTTCCTTGCCAGATCGGGGCTGTGGCAACCACATGCTGCGGCCCTGATTTAGTGCTTTGCCACTCTAGAAAGAGCTGGTAAATGCCGCTCCTTTTTAGAGAAGCAAAAAGCCACCCTTGTCACCATAGCGGCAGCTTTTTGGTGTTCCTTTGGTGCAGCGTGTGTGAACACTGTGCCAAGGGAGTGCCATGATGCCTCCCGCTGGCGGTGGGGTGCGCGGCATGAAGACAATGTGGGGGCAGAGTCACGGCGGCCAGCGTGAGGTCACCACACCCTCACACCACCCCCAGGCTGTCCTAAAGCGTCAGTCTGTTCAGCCCCTATATCTTATTTGAAGCTCTTAAAGATCTCACATCTCTAAAGAAAGGCAGTCATGCATTCTGCAAGATATAAAGGGAGCACAGGGCTAATAGTTTTTCCAGTAGTGTGTGGTGATTTCCTGTCCTCTTCCCCCTGTTAAGAGCTCCTTTCCTTTTTGTTGGAAACTTTTCTAAAAAGATCAAAAGCTATTGTTGGCTCATGTCAAGTATAGAAAATATTAACATTTGGAAATGTTTCCAGATTATAACTTCCTGATTTTCAGCAGGGACTGGTGCTATCCATGTCAGTGGAGTGTTGATTCTGCTCTGGGTATTACCCTGAATTTTAACTTGCTGCCTAAAATATCAAAGCATATCCTCCAAACAGGTTCAGCACTTTGGATAATACATCTAAATTTCACACTAAATCCCAGCAAAGATGAACCATCCCACTAACATGGAAGCCATGAGCTACCACTGTTAGTTGGTATGGGACAGAGAGGGAGAGCTTGGGTCTCAAGAGGAGTTACTTTGCAGTTGCGAATGGAATTTAAATTTGGTTACCAAGATTTCGTTGCTCTTTCTTTCCCAGTCCCCAAGGGAAGTAGCCTCTGCCTGCACTGCTATCCTTCTAGATTGTATGACAGCAGAATAAGCATCTTAAGACAAAATGTAGGCCTGTAACATCATCTTTTTCCCCCCTGTATGATTTTCACCCCTTTGCCTGATGAAGAAGGAGATTATCACACCAGTAATAAAACTGGCTTACCTCAACTGGCTTAAAATTTAAAACGGGTGACATCTTGATGTTATCAGAAGGATTTAGCCACCAAAATCACTGCCCAGGTCCATCCCGGGTCCATCCCTGCTCACAGGGGCACTCAGCGCTACTCCTTTTGACGCTGAGAGTTTTTGGCTTAAGGAAATGGCCTCCACAGCAGCCCTGGGAGCTGGGATGAACCCGGGCAGCGATTTTGGCAGCTAAATCCTTCTGATAACATCAGGACGCCACTCATTTTAAATTTTAAACCAGCTCAGGTAAGCCAGTTTTATTAGAGGTGCAATAATCTCTGAAGCCAGTGCAGCTTTGAAACCTTGCATGATATGTTTTGTGCTTTTTAATTCTCGCAATAAAGTTATCACTATTTTGTAGATTTTGGTTTTGTTTATTTCATGGCTAGTTCTGTCAGAGGAAAGACACTTTACAGCTATTCCATCTTTCCTCCCTTTAGCAGATTTTTCTGTGAGAAGCATAAAGATGGGGGAGAGGGAGGGAGACAGTCGGGAAAAACTCAGGAATAGAGACACTCTTGGGTGAACCCCCATGAGGATATTTCCAGATGGACACTGCTGTCCTTTGTATTTTAATGGTTAAATTGTTTATTTTTAAAGACTTTACCTATTATTCTTCAGTGTTTTAAATTTGAATTTCCAAATTGTTTTAAACTGATTTTGTCTATATGCTACCCTGAGATACTGTGATATGAAGCAGAATGCAGATATTTAAACAATTCATAAAACCCCCAACTCCTAGTGGTATCAAATAAAAAGTATGTGTTAGCATTCCTTTCTTTAGTATGTTTTTTAATATTTCTGTTAAGAAAAAAAGAAGGAATGACAAAAATGGGAAAGATTGCAGATAGAAAGCACTGTGTGGTTTAGGTTAGGACAACTGTACAATAAAAATCGTCTTGTTTATTCCTTCCTATATTGTTTATTCCTTCCTATAGCTCAAACAGAAGGTATGATAGTTTGGAAAGATTCTTAGGATGATCTTATATATAAAAGGCATAGAGATCTGTTTTCTTCTACTATGTAAAGTACCATGCACTATGAACCTATGAAACCTGTGGTTCTGCCATGCATAGAAACAGATTGCTGGTCTATCTAGCTCAGAACTTTCTATTCAGACTGATAGCAACTGTCTTTAGTCTCTGGAGGAGGTCTGTGTCCTGAACATATTGTACTTGGGAGATTATCCACCTCAGATGCACCGATTCTCTTGCTGAAATGTGCTATCCCTGGCACTCTATATATAAGAATGGAAAATAACTACATTCTAAGTATCTATTCTAAGTTACCAAGCAAGCACTGATATGGTTTATGGGGTTGCAGTACAGTAGTTTTAGCAGTCTGTGATTTGTCTTTTAAGAGATGTTACACTTCCATTAGCCAAGACCATGCAAATAAAGCTGTTATATTTTGTTTCTAGTTATATTGTTTCTAGTTCCTAGAACCAGAATAGAACTTGTGGACAGGAGCCCTCACTCTCTGTGTATATGCTTTCAAGTTGCCTATTGACCAATGGCAACCTGATGAATTTTCTAGGGTGTTTAAAGAGAAGGAATACTCAGAGGTGGTTTTGCAATTGTCTTCCTCTGAAATAGCCCACAGCACCTAACATTTATTGGTGGTCTGCCATCTAAATACTAACCAAAGCTGACCCTGCTTAGAATCCAAGATCAGACAGGATTGCTGCATCTCTTATCAAATTTAAATGAGCAAAAGAAGAAAGAAAAGAAAAAGAAAAAAAAGCAAACTGCTATCTAGTGGCACTGCTGGTAATCTCACTTTGCTATCTTTTATGCAGCTTAAAATAAACATTTGTCTGTATTTTCTAGAGAGCATCAAAGGAAGTTGTAGCTATAAAAGCAGCTTTATCTCAGGGTTGCCAGGAAATGCAGCAAATGCATCCTTATTCTCCTCTCCCTCCACCAGATAAATCCATGCTGCAGTTTTCTGTGGTTTCCTTATCAGTAACAGAAAGTAGTTTGCAATGATATAGAATCCTTTGCCAATGGGACTAGGCATGCTGCTGAGTTTTAGACGTCGACTTTCATAATCACAGATCCTGGGGACAGTTGCTGAAATAAACTGAACCTGGTTTTAAGAAATGTATTTTAGGCTTATTCACAGGATGTACTGTCACTGTGACCCCTTCCTCAGCACTGGTATAATGCCATTCCACAAATTTCTTGCACCCTCAAAATAAAACACACATTGCTGGGGAAATGGCCTTTTCTTCAGAAGAAAACAGAATGCAAACACTGTCTGTTATATATTTTCTTACAATACGCTCACAGTGTAGTAAGCAGATTTATTGGTTTCGCACATCAACACTAAATGACCATTGTAAAGATCTGAAAAGCCTGTATCATCTCATGCATCCCTTTGCTTCTTTCTGGATCCTTTTACATTCCATCCCACTCTGATTCTCACAACTGTGTAAATATGTTTTATACCTTGAGGCCTCACTCTGTACTGTATCTGAAGAAGTGGGTTTATATTTATGAAAGCTCATATTAAAATAAAAACTAATTAGTCTTAAAGTTGTAGTTATATTCCTCCCACCTCTTCCTTTTTATAGTGTTGTCATAAGTTTCTCTGTGGTCTTAATCAAGGGTAGGCAACCTTTCCCCTTTAAGGGCCGAGGGACTTCAGTTCCCAGAAGCCTCAGCCATGTTGGCCAATAGTCCCATGTTGGCCAATAGCTCCTGGGATTCTGGAAGCTGAAGTCCCTCGGCCCTTAAAGGGGAAAGGTTGCCTACCCCTGGTCTAAATGATGATCAAAAGGCTGGAAAATGTATGTAGACATGACCATGCATATGTTCCGTGATGCAGGAAAAGGTACAGCCAACACATTCAGATGAAATTGCCATAGTTCCTAACAACTGCTCCTAACAACAACTAAAGGGGGTTGCAGACTGCCAGAAATAGTGCAAATTGAGTCCACTTTTAGGGTTAGGGTTAGTGCTAGGGAATCATGGGAATTGGTTTTTTTCTGAGACATTGAGCCTTCTCTGTCAGAGAGCTCTGGTGCCACAATAAAATACAGTTCCCATGATTCCCTAACCCTAACTCTAAAAGTGGACTCAATTTGCACTATTTCTGGCAGTCTGCAACCCCCATAAAAGTAGCTGCATACATTCCTACTGACTCAAGGAGGCCACTACAAACAGTTTTATACTATTGATGTGATAGGTGAAAGCCAACTGTCATATACTTCCTGTGAAGACTTTATGCCCTAAGGACAAATATTTTGCAGTGCTCCAAAAAATGTATAAATGTGATGTGTTGTATAGGGCTGTGGTGATTCTAAGTGGTTAACTGTGACAGATGAAAAGGCTACCTCTCACTGAAGTTTAACATTTACTTTTTATATAAGGCCTATGGCTGGCAGGCTGCCAACTCTCCGGATCTTTATGATTGTTACCTAGGAAGCATTTATGGACTTACCAAACATAGCTAGTCCATGTGTTTTGTTTATACATTGAACAGGAGAATTAAAAATAGTAGTTTGTGAGAAAACACTGGATGAACAGTCTGTTTATTTTCATTGGTTCAAAAATATAGGCCAAGATACTGGAAGTTAATAAAATATGAAAAGATCACTGATCAATGTATCCTGGCTAGCATGCATAAAAGCACAATCCCAGACCATTCTAGCTTAGTTTGTAGAGTCAGAAGGCAGCAAAGAGCCTAAGGAAGAAGGACCAGCCTAGCTTAGGCTAAATTAGGGCAGAAGAAGAAAGTAAGTTGAAAATCATAAAAGGCAAGGTATGTGAAGATCTGCTATGAAAGGAAGAATCTGGGAGCAGTTCTGAGGAGAAGCTCCTGGCCATATAACAGAAGAAAACATTTTAAACTAGCATTGATGCTACACTGCTGAAACAGAGGCTTTGAAAGCATGTACAAAAGTAAATCATTCCTACCACTGATTGCCAATATGACTCATAATATTTGAAGTACTGCGAACACTCCAAGTCAAATTGACATTCAGCGGTATGAAAGAATCGATTCCACCCTTTTGATGTAGGTCTTGTTTTTATACTGAAAAGTATTTAGGATTTTATAAATGTAACACTGTGCACATTTAAGCTTTGTCTTAAATCTGATTACCATTCCTTTACCACCTCCTGTGTACTCATGTTTTTAAATAGAGTTATGTCAGAGCCATGTAACATTTTTTTCTGCTACAAACAAAATGATTATTTAATTGTTAAGCTCATGAATTAATACATTCACTGTTACATGAAGCTAAATTAATGTTTTGCAAAAAATAAGTAATTGAGTTTCTTAAATGAATACTAGTACAAATTAGATGCTAGGAGTATACATGTATTCAGCAATTCAGCTGCATACTGCTGTCTCCATGTCTATATACTACAGTGTTCCTTATGTGGCAGCCATCATTTTCTTGCAATTGTTGAGAATGTGATCTTAAAGTCTCCCTGGGACATCAACAGTTTTAGTGTTTTTGAATTCATGGATATCATCATCTTCATCATATCATTGTTGACATCATCAGCATATTAATTTATTCACAAAAATGCCTAAACTTTTTAGCAAATGCACAGCTATTAAAAATAACCTTTTCCCTTACTGTAGGCTTGCAATATAAAGACTGTAGTCTAGTGACATTCATCTTCAATCTGCATTAGAATGAGCCATTAAAACCTAAATGTGTCAGCTCTACTATGGCATTGGCAACCCCTTTCATCAGAAACAAACCTAGGCTTGTACAAAAACCTGATGCAGAAATAAACATACGCATCACAGAAAGATATTGTTAGAGGAAAGCTATGGGCAAGAAGAAACCAACTTCTACCTCATGGTTGTTTACCACGCTTAGTTGGGAGCTCAGTGTTATTATGAAATGAGAAACAGCTGAAATAAATGACAGTAGGCTATTGCTGCTGAGCAGTGTCAAGATATTTGGGAAATGACTGGGGGAGCAAAAAAGCCCTTAGAAACATGCCTAATGAGACAGGTGGCAGGAAGCTTGGCCAAAGTTATACTTACAGCTCTCATGAAATTTCCAACGTACATTGAAAAGAAAGTGCTCCAGCTCATCGAGATCGTGTGGTTCCATCTGAGAGTTGAAAGGGTACAGAAGAAGAGCCTTCACCTGTTTCATGGAGGAGAGCCCTAGCTTGCTTCATCTCGCATGCATGGTGCACAGTTGCAGTCTAACTTTATGACTTTTAATGACTCCGGAACACCTCGTCACTTGTGAAGGAATACGCAGGAGTTTGCCTTCACTCAGCTTGACAAGGTGATGGGAGTTATATATTGCCCTTCCCTTTCCCATTCTTACATGAAAACACTTGTCAGTTCCATCAAATTTGGTAAGACAAGCACCCATGACACCTTGGGGAAAATGTAACTCAGCTGACACCCAATGCGTACGCGCACAGCGTATGCAGGAACACAGTCTAAATTCGAGTGATATATGCAAATACCCTCTTATTTTACCTTTCTCCATTTCCCTGCAGTGGTATACATTAGATGATTAAAAACACCCCAGACTTTTCCCTTAGCAATGAAGGGATGATGCTCTACAGTGTGGATATACAAAGTTTTAATATAGTTGCCTCATCAAGATAATAAGACATAATGCTGAGCCATGTAGTGTAGTTTAATTTTAAAGTGACTCAGTCATTAGGGTTTATAGCTTCACTCTAAGCAGCCACTTTCTTTCCTTTCCTTTTTTAAATGATAGGGATTTGGTTTACACTCCAGTTAATCACTATGGTCCAGTTCAATCCGCTATGGTCTTTAAAACACTCTGATTTAAATAAATGGGCATTGTCCATTAAATGTAAGGGCAAATAATTGAGATATGCCCAGTATGTGGGAGCCAGGGGCTTGGAATTTGCCAGTGGGAGATCCAGACTTGTTCCCAAGGTAGCCTTGGGCAACAGAAACCCACACTGGAGACAAGATATGCTCATAAGCCTGCTATTTGGACATTCAGAAGGAAATATCTCCCAGCATCTCACTGGCACAGGTGGAAAAAAACTATGATTCTCTTACAATGGATATGCTGGTTTAGGAAAAAAGTTTGACTCCCTCACAATACTCAGTATACTTCTAGTAAAGCCTCAGTGCAGGAGCTATACATTTTTCTGGCTTAGGGGTTATCTAATTCTTTTGCTGGATGAAATTTTAGTGCAGTGCTGTAGACACAACAGTACATTCGGTTATTAAAAAGTGGCACTAATTAAATATCAGGACATCACATCAGTACAGACAAAATGATAGACTGTTTTTTGTTTAGTTTTTTTTGTTTTCTGAAAAAAAACAACACACCCCTGCTTCTGATAAATAGCTAGTCATCTGGCTAAGCCTAAAATCTTTTGGATAAATGGCCGTCAGTCCAATAAAATACCCATTCACTATTTATCAAGAGAAAAGTTTTTTGAGACACCAGAAAAGGAAGATTTTTTAAAATAATGAATGCCGCCTTGACCTCTGCCCGTTTGCAAAGGGTGAAGGTCCGAGCCCATTCCATTTCTCTAGTAAGCTCAAGGTTCACACATGGCACTCTCCTTGCCACTATATGTTTACAACAAATCTACGAACTAGGTTAGGTTGATAGAAAATGACTAGCCCAAGATCATTAAGTGAGATCGATGACTCACTGGGCACTTGAACCTAATCTTCCCAAGACTCAACACCCCCAAATTCCATCAAAGTCTAAAACTGTAACTGCTACACCATACTGGCTCTCTTTATCAGGTAGTACCTGCAGAGATGCAAGGAAGGGACCAGCATGAGTGAATGAGTGAATAGTAGTAAAAGTTGTTGTCATCCGAGCCCTCCTATCCTTCTTCTTGTGCTATGTTGGCAATCTCTTGGATGCTATAAAATCATTCAAAGGTTATGTCCACTGAAGATAAGATAAGATTTAGAGTTAGGAGCTTATCACACCACTAAAATAAACCTTCTTACTTCTCCCAACTTCAGTCTTAATTCAGGCAGCATCCGGATACTATCACAGGGATTTTGCTGCCAAATCCACCACCCGCATCCAGCCTGGGTCAAGCCTGGGTCCCAGGGGCACTCAGTGTGCCTCTTTTCAAAACCAGGAGTTTTCTGACTTAGAGCACCCCTAGGACCTGGGCTGGACTCAGGCGGTAGATTAGGTGGCAAAATCTCTGTGATAGTATCTGGATGCTACCCGAATTAAGATTGAATTCAGGAGAGGTATGAAGGTTTATTTAGTGGTATGATAAACTCTTTAGAGACAGTGGGAGCCATAACCTTTACTATACAATGTACACAGTCCCAATTAGAGTAGGTCTATTCAAGCATTTATTGAATAGTGAGTCAACATTTAGGTAAATCTCACTGATTGAATGGGCTTACTCCCATCAGGACTAACAACAGAATTCAGACTATGTGTTGTCAACCCACATACTTCCTGTCTTGGCTTTTAAAAAACCTAACAAAATATAAACAGAAAGTCCAAGTTCCTCACAAAGTTTAGCTGTCTTTGTCCCCTGCCATGCAATAAACTCATGTTATTCCTTTTGGATGAGCTTTGCTAAAATGACCACTATATTCTTATTTGGAAGCCTGCCTTCCAATCCACTATGTTTGGCTTAATGATATTCAGAAAGCTCAGCAAAACTCTCCTGGAAAGTAGCATTTTCAACAAGTTGATCTCTCTATCTAATCCTAGTATCACCCCTTTTTAATGGTGTTTTTAGACTGATCCTATCATACAAGCAATTTTATAGAGCTTGGGAGCCACTCTGTTCCTAGTGAACACACAAAAATGTTTTACGTGGACTAATACCCACCTGTTTGCCTCCAGCCTGAAGATCATTTAAGTTTGTTTTTATGTGCTAAGTAAATTGTTTGGATTAAACCACAGAGCCATTAATGTCTCCTACTTTTCTTGGCTGAGTAATTTATCCAAACATAAGGATTTTGGAACTAAATATTTGTGACATCTAGTAAAAATTTAAATATACTGGATAAGGTCAGCAGTTTTATTTTCCTTCCTTTTCTGTGAATATGCGCAGGGTTTCCCTTTTATGACTTACTCTGCTGCCAGTTTTTAAATGGATAAGTGTCCTTGAAATTCATCAGTCAGAACTTATCTGTATGAGAAATGAAGGAAGAGTGCAGGAGTTTGGTGAGCTGTGATTGAAGCAGAAGGAAGAAAATGTTTCTGTAGAGTGACTCAGAATTTCACTCTTGGCTGTATAAAGTTACTTTTATCTGGGAATGAGAAAAAGTAAGGGAAGGGGAAGGAGAGAGGGAACCCAGTTATAATATCTGTAATGTATAGTGAGAATAAACTTAGATATTTCCTTTTATTAGCATCATATTCATCTTAATAAAATGGCATATTTTTGTATTTCGCTGGGACAAATAGAAGCTATTTGAACAATCAGTGTCTGGAACTTCCATATGTTATGACACAGACACACCTGCCCCACCCCACCCCAATATTAGTGCCATTTGCTTTGTTTGTTTTTAAGCTTCTGAACTTTTGCCTCAAATCTTGCTAAGGTCAAGTCTAAATTTATGAACTAGTGCCATCCTAAATACTCAGAAGTGAATGCAGATTCTCTGGTATGTATACTGACATTAATATATTCTACCCTAAGAAATTCATGGGGTCATCATAAGTAGACAGGCAATTTGAAGGCGCATACACCACCACCTGCAGATCAGAATATTAAGCAATGGACCCTTCTAGCTCTATATCTTCAACGTAAAAAATTGATGGAATGGTTTACCTCTGGAACATGACTGCTTTCAGGAATCATGAGATTGGGAGACGACTGAAAGGTTACTTTTTAGGTAGGATTTCATTTAAACAGGATTCATAGAGAGGTAGCAGTAATGGACTCTATCTAGAAGTCTTAAAAGGAGAGTGATGTGACCAAAACATATGTTAAGCAAAATATAGGGACATATTTAATGGGTTATATGGAGGGAGGAATATCAAAAGGACCCCTGAAGAGTCTGCCTTGGGTGCTATGTGTGGCAGAAAAGTTAAAGACAAATTCTAGAAATGAACATTTATTTAGACTTTCAGTTGTTGCTCACAGCTGCCATTAATCTGAGCATGCTTCCCATATAGTGCCAACCATAAAGGGTCCATTCTAGTATTATTTAATTTACTTGATTGTAAATTTATATGCCACTTACCTATAAAGATGCTCAAGATGGCGTACAAGAGTTGCTGTTGTTGTTGTTGTTGCTGTTGCTGTTGTGAGCCTTCAAGTAGTTTCCAACTTATGGTGACCTTAAGGCAATCTATCATGGGGTTCTCTTGGCAAGATTTGTTCAGATGAGGTTTTGCAATTGTCTTCCCATGAGGCTGAGAGCATGTGACTTGCCCAAGATGACCCAGTGGGCTTTATGGCTTAGCTGAGAATTGAACCCTGGTCTCCAGAGTCTTAGTCCAACACTCAAACCACTATGCCACACTGACTCCCTTGTACAAGAGCACAAAGCCATAAATCACTGAAACAAACAAAATGGCTAGGATGAGTATAACAACAATAAGACTATTAAAATAATTGTAAAGGCCCAAGTGGTTAACCTCCCCCCCCCAAAAAAAATACTGTGTGCAGATTCTACACACATTCAGATTCTGCACAAGATTTTACATCCTGGAATGGGTTGTAGCTATGTCTACATTCAATTTGTTTGACTACTCCTTCCCATCCTGAGGAAAGTCCTGAGATATCTGTCATCTTGACAGTGACATCCCTTGGAGTTTGAAGGTAAAGTCAGAAGGACATGCAGGGAAGTGAGATATCCACTCTCAGAACTACAAAAGGTAGTTTACAAGTCAGCTTCCTGGATGGTAGAAGCATTGAGCAACATGGCAGGATCAGAGAGGATGTGTGGTCATCATCCAGTGTTGGCAACAGAACATCTTTTTGGAGTCAGAATAGTAATTGGGTTCTCTTTGAACCTATGGGCAACATCCTGATCCTGACACCATGTGGGTAGGAACAACTTCAGTCATTCACAAATGAGGATTGCTAACCTTATCCATTGCATAAGCTTTACTGAGATTAATGTACATATATACATTTGAACCCAAGCAGCTTGGGTGAAGGACATAGGGCATGCTCAGAAGAAAGAGGCATGCATCTTATTGAGATTTCCTCTTTTGAAATCATATTTCCTTTTTTCAATGTACCAGAGTTCCTTGCTGCTCATTGGTGACTCCAGATTCTTTTTATGACCTTAGAAAAGAAGAAAAATGAAACCTCCTAATTTGAATATCCAACAATATTCCCCCCGCCTCAACAATATTCCCCCCTTTTTTTTCACTTGGACTGCTGCCTTAACCATTTTAGTAAATACCTCCTCAGAATGTTATTAATCTTTCAACAATGAGTACAAAAAGAATAAAAAGTACCAGACAACCACATAGAATAATGTAAACAAAAACATCATTCAAAGCACAAGTAAATATGAGAAGTTTGAGTCAAGAGCAATGATGGGCATAAGGAGAAGAAAGGTATGCTTGTTTTGAATTAGCACTTTGCTCCAAGCAATGGCTTTGGTGCAAAGAGGCCCCTTTACCCTGGCATATTGTTTCAATGAGCAATAAGGAAAGGATTCTGCTGTTTTTTGAAAAAAAGAACAAAAAACCCTGATGTCATGCTTTCTGGAATTAGAGATGTGTGTTTATATGGTTCTCTTATATTCTGGGAGCCTCTTTTTCAGGCATTTTTTTTACTTGGGTTCTCTGGGGTTTTCATTCCTTTTACTTTTCCTTAATATTTCTAACAGTTGCTTAGAGCATCTGTTAATTAACTTACAAGGAGTTCATTTGCAAAGACATCAGTGTTCCCATTTAAGACCATATTCATTCTGTTGTCAAATGAAGAAATAAAATGGTTTAGCCTTGACTATTTGGCCTCATTTTTCTATCTTTCTTCATGGTGTTGCAGTAGTCTAATCTTTCTGCTTTTCTCTGGTTGTGACATGAAGCCATAGTTGAAGGCAGGGGTAGGCAACCTAAGGCCGGGGGGCCGGATGCGGCCCCCAAGGCCTTTGGACCAGCCCCAGGCCAGTCCTGCCGCCACCGCCACCCCCCGCTGCTGCCGCCGCCCGCCATAATGATATTGATTATTGTTGTTATTATTTGTTCTTGGGGTTTTCTTGGCAAAATCTCCACAGGGGTTTTGCCATGGCTTTTCTGGAGCTGAGGGAGTATGCATGCATATTTTTTTAATTTTTAATTTTTTAAAAAAAATTATTTATTTATTTTTGGTGCTTCGCCCCCCTCCCCCCATTGTCTGAGTGACAGCAACCCAGCCCCCGGCTCAAAAAGGTTGCCAATCCCTGGTTTAAGGGGTTGCTCTGTGGTCATAGGACATGGCCATGGAAGGGGGCATTTTCAGGAAGGCAATGCACCATGGATGCACCCTGGTGTAGTATGGAACTTACAGATCAAGCTCATGTTTTCCTTAGCTACAAGTGGTACCTATAGCAAAAGGTTGCATTGTGGAGTTTCCCTCCCATACCCCTGCAATGAGGTCCACTGAGACTCATTCAGCTATGTTGGAGTTGTCCTTGCCTACACATATATGGTATATCCTCAAAAGACTTTTTTTACTTCTGTAAACCTTGGCGTTCATAGCTGATAGCCATTTTCAGTTCCTCTGATACACTAGTGGTCCACAGCAGTGCACCTAGAAAGGAAGTTTTAGATTGCCCAAATTTACTTTTAGTCGCCAAAGGAGGACTTCTTTCATTTTGGGGGGTTGGGGGGGGTACCAAATTGTAAAAAAAAAACCAACCCAATTTTCTCAGCCTTCATGAGGCAAATAGGCCCAGAAGAGTCAACTAGAGTCAATTTTCAGATTAAAAACACATTTTTGTTGCGTTTGGGGTTGACGGGTTCTGAAACCCATCCTTGAGGCTGCATGGATCTCCAACAGGCCTTAAGCACCAATGGACAACATGATTTCCACTCCTATTCTTAAACAGGGAAGATGCCATTGTATGCATAAGAGCCTTAGCCGTTGTCCATGGAGGAAAAGAAATGTTCCACTCTATTCTTTCACTGATGATGCATGGATGCATTGTTTAGAATTAGATGATGCATGGGGCCAAACTGGGCAAAAGACAGGTCTAATCAACACTCCAGGGTTATTCTCTATACTAAAAACAGTCCCTTTTTGCTCCTAATTAGGACAGAAACTCTGGCAAATCCCTTGAGCATGTGCCCTACAGAGCAGCACAGGAATGGGAGGAGCATCATCATCCAGTGGGTGAGTAAAATCATCCACTGACCTCTTCCCAACTGCTATTCCTTTTGCAGTTATGCATATTTCACATTAGCACATCAATACCATCAGTACAGTGCACAAATTCTTAATAGAATGGCCAATGCCCCCATGAGCCATGGCAAAAGAGGGAGGGGTCTCCTGGGGAGTGTGCAGCCAGTGTTGCCAGTATCAGCCTCTTGTGAGTGCTGGTATCAGTATCAGCCCAGTTCTTCCTTCCCATGGATCCAGAAGCCCCAACATTAAGCTGGGTTTTCCCATCAGTGCAGATACCATTCCAGTCAGGAATGTGGCTATATATATATATATATATATATATATATATATATAAAGAGGAGAGCATCCTAGCACCCCTTCTGTCTATGCCTTCTTCATATGAAAGTAACATGACTAAAGTGAAGACCCTATTGTATCAATGGAGTTTCTTTACACAATCCAGAGCCATGTCTTTTTTTCATTCTGGCTTGCATGGGGAGCCTCCATGGTAGAATGGTATGTTCTCTTCAGATACATCCCTTTTGTGGGAGGAAGGCAGCAGTGGATGGGACTGGGGCTAGTGCTCTCTTTTGCTTGTGTGCGGAGTGCACATACTTAGCAAATGCTTGAATAGAACGTGAGGGCACATAGCAACAAGAACAAACTTCTACAAACATTAGGGAATCTGCAAATCTGCCAATGAGTCCATTTGTGAGTTGATAATTCCACTTTGCCTATATAAAGCAGAGGTGTCCACTTTATTGTTCCTGGAATGCCCAAAATCCTAGTTTAGGTCAGAGCTTGGAAAAATAAGGAGTTGTTTTGTTTTTCTTTTGGATTATAATTTCTTGAATCTCCTAACCCAGTATGGCCATTCCAGAAAAAGTAATTCCAATAAGCTCTTGCTTAGATCAATTCAGGTGGCCAGTTCTATTAGCATGTTTTGGATCAGTTCCATTTATCTTTTCTGGACTTCACTTCATTTCCAGCTAGGTCACAGAGGTGGGCAAAGGATGGCTGTCTGGATGTTGTCAAACTCTAATTCCTCTTAACCACAGGATGGGCTTGCTATATTTGAGGAGCATTGTGGCCCAACAATATCTAAAGGGACATACTTTGCCCCCCTCACCCATACGAGGATAAGCAATTTAAAAATCTTGCTGCACTGAAAAACAAAACAAAACAAAGGAAGAAAAATTTTGAGATTGATTGTAAATGTTCAACATCTTCTAAAGTAGTTACAGAGCTGAAACTATTTTACCTTTCATCTTTCCATTATATTAAGATCTTCAGTCATACCATGCTGTGACTTTTAAAAAGTAAATTTCTGCTTTAAAAACCTCTGCAATTAAAACTTACATTTCTTCCTCCTTTCAGTGTATCTGGGGATTTAATTATATCTCTTCAGTTTGAGAGTAGTGGAACTCCCTTCTTCTTGTGCAGACTCTTTGCACTTGTCTTTTATGATTTATTTTATTTTAACTTAGTATTTTATCTATGAACTGATGAATAACAACAACATAGAATAGCCTTGGGCAGAATAGAAGAGAGGCTGTCCTTTTTAGAAACCATTTTGAAACACAAAAGCAAACAAACAACAAATGGAAAACAGAACTAGTAGGTTGCTTTACTGCATTGTTGTTTGTTGTTTGTTGTTGTTGTGTGCCTTTCAAGTCATTTCCAACTTGTGACAACCCAAAGGGGGACCTATCATAGGATTTTCATGGCAACATTTGTTCAGATGAGCTTTGCCTTTGTGGCTGAGAGAGTGTGGATCCACCCAATTGATTTTCTTGGCTGAGCAACGATTTGAACCTTGGTCTCCAGAGTACTAGTCCAATGTTCATACCAATACACCATGCTGGATCTGCTCCATTTGGGGCAGTAATGTCTTCCTGTTTTGAGATGAATTATGAAATATGAAGGCAAAACACTAGAAACCGATCTAATGCTCTCGTCCCTAAATATTTTAATATTTAAATGAAGGCCATAAGTACTTAAGAGTGGGTTTTAGATCTATCTTTACTCAGCGAGACTAGACCTATTAGACAAGGGATGGGGATTTGGAGGCAGCCACATTTCTAGTCAAGGCATTGGGGAAAATACACAGCTGGTAAGGAAGATGAGAGAGCCACACTGGGAGAAAGAAAAGGCAGTAATATTCCCCTCACTTCTCCAATCAACACCTGATTTTAAAGAATATCTATTGCTTTAAAGAACTGTGGTATTTATTAATGTGGACAGAGAAATTGCAGCTAAGAGTTACCTTTTTTCCATGCCACATGTATGTTGTTCAAAAATTAACCATAGATGTAGCATTTTTGTGAAAGCCTTTTGATTTCACAGTCATTGTTATTTTGTATCTCTATCTCTATCTCTATCTCTATAGTGTGTGTGTGTGTGTGTGTGTGTGTGTCTTCAAGTGACCTATTGACTTATGGCAACCGCAAAAAATTCATATGGTTTTCTTAAGCAAGGACTATTCAGAGTACTGATATGAAATATTATTCCCAATAAAGCTTTACTAGTCTGTGGCCCATATACAAGTCTAGGCTATGGGAGTGTGAAGTTGCAGGTTGGTGGCCAGGTGGGAGAGGAAAATGTAGAAATCCTTGTAAAGTTATACATCCTTGACTTCATAGGAAGAAAACATTCAGTTACTCTTAACTGAAGCTTCAGCTATCATAACACCATGTTCTCTTGAGCTAGGATATTGTACTGCTTTTGTTTATCAAAGACCAAGTCTTCTTATAAGACATTCCCCTCCTGCCTGTTTTCTGTGTACTATGTTATTTCCAAATAAGGAATCTACAGTCTTGGGAAACATCTCCCAAGTGCTTTTGAAACTTTAAATACAAGCATGGAACAATCTCAGATTCCCCCCCCCCCAAATGAAGCGGCTATGTCTCTTCTGCATAACTTGGCCCATTATTTTTGTATTCTGAAGCCAGAAATTAAACCTGATTACAGACCTTGTTTTATCTGTCTTTTGTAATCATTATTCTCTGGAAAAGAAGGACAGGAATGACTCCATCACAATCTAAATGAGAATACTTTCACAATAAAAACAACATGTAACTGAATGGAATTTCAGAAGAAAACACACCATTTTATTGAATACAGTAGACTGTGTAGTTTTAAAATGAACTTGAGTATTCTCTTAGTTGCTTTAATTTTCTGGTTATTTAGCACCTCTAACTCTAAAATGAATTATTTCTCTTTCTTTTTTTCTGTCCCATCTCAGATACAAGCTACATTTTGCAAATTGGTGCTCACCAGATATATTGGACTACAAATTCCATTATTCCACTGACTATGCAAGTTGTGCATAAAGTGGTTTGTAGACCAACACATCTGGAGGGCACAAGTTTGGGGAAGTATGTACTTTAGCAACTTCAATATGAACAGAGAAAATCAAGTATGTAATGGACTTTTAGCAGGGGCATAAAGTTGTCATTCGTTTGCCAGGGATTATTATCTCTACACATCATTATTCCTTATATATACACTGTGATCTTGTCTGTATGGCATTTGTATGCAGAGCTTGAAAAATCTGCTTTCTGGATTACAGCTCCTACACCCACATCCCCAACTTGCCTGGTTGGGATTTTTAGGGAGTTGGAAAGCCACCCTGATGTAGTGGTTTGAATGTTTGACAACAACTCTGGAGATCAGGGTTCGAATCCTCACTCTGCTATGAAACCCATTAGGTGACCTTGGGCAAGTCACATGTTCTAAGCATGTGAGGAAGACAAAGGAAAAGTCTCTCCTGAACAAATCTTACCAAGAAAACCCTATGATAGGGTCACCGTAGGGTCTCCATAGTCGGAAAAGACTTATACAACAACAGTAACAACATCCTAGCTTTTCCATGCTCCGTATGTATGTAGACTCAAAGCACAATGAAAACAAGGCAAACAGAAGATTTTAAGCACGTGAATTTAATGAGCATTTTAAAAAGCACAGCACTATTGGAAAGAAATGACACATGGGCTGTTTCTTCCTGAGGACAAACACTAGGAAACTTGTTTGGATTATGAAAACCTTCTAGTCAGCATGGCCAGTAGCAATAGAAACTCCAGAAAGCTAGGGTAGATTGCAGAGGAAAATGTAGGAACAATATGAGGCAGGCATAAAGGGAGAGACATTTGGGCCAACCATCCTCACCATTATTCAAAGAAAAAGAAAAACAACTTGATTATCATTTTTTTTGTTCAAACTTTTTCAAATGTTTTCCTTTGAAATCCTTTTCTGATGTCAGCAACTGTTGTTCATATTTTATCGATGAAAAAGCAAAACTGTGAGATTACTCTCCCCAAACAGCAATGGGATTTGAATCTAGTTGTGATGGAAGTACATTAAATGCTGAATCACATTGCCTTAAAGTGGGTGCCAATGATAGCTTGAGGATGAAATGCTAGAATGATTAAATGAACCCAGAGAACCAGAAGCAGAGCCGTCTGCCTGTCATTCATTGTGTTTGCTATTTCTCAGTACTAAAAGTACCAGAAGCTAGTTTTACAGCCCAGAATAATTGGTTAGTAGAGGTGGAAATTACCAAGTGATAATCTTGTCGCTTGAAAAGCTTACACCTATTCTTGGTAGTATAATAAGAAATTTGTTCATCAGAGCCAATTTTCTGAGGCTGCCACTCAAGAAAGAACTTGTGCCATTGTGGTTGCATTTCGAGGTTGCTAAAATGAGTACCCAGCTTGATGGGAGCAATTGGCTTACAGTTGTAAACCACTTAGAGACTCCTTAGAGTGGTATGAAGCGGTATATAAATGAAGCTGCTATTGCTATTGCTACGTCTTACACAAACAATATAGCCATTGTTGGGATTGTTCTAAAGAAATAAGCTCTCAGAAATAGTGTCACATATTCTTCTATCATGGAATACTGTAGACTAAACTGAAGAGCAAGTATACTTTCATTTTTATACAAATAAATATAACTGGGGTTCTCTAGCTCAATGCAGTACTGTCCAAATATAGTTTAAAGGTCATATGTCTCAGCTAACTTGCCAGTGCCAAAATTCAATGAGCTTCTAGCAACACTCACATTGTTGTAGTAGAAAAAGACCCGCAAAGAATCGTGGGACTTCTACCAATGTGGCTATAAATTAAACTCTGCCCCTTCCAAAACTGGTGCCTGATTGTCGGTCTGCTCCTTGTAATTGCTCTACTAAATACTAAAGGGTGGCTTCTGATGGGTGTAATAGTTTATTGCTCATCATGACTAGTGCTAGACTCCATCATTAGTGCCAGCTTAGGTCTGGGGATCTGTCACAGAAAGTGTTGTTTCTCACAGAATAAGTCTTCTCCAGAAGACACTGGAACTGTGATAGGTAACTAATACAGCTCTCTGAATTATATTTGTGATGTATACATCTATATGTAATGCAATGTTTTACTTCCCCCAGAACTGTTTCTGCATAAAAATAAGAATACTATTAAAAGAACCCTTGATTTATTGTTTTTAGAGGTTGCAAATTCCAAAATCAGTTTAGAATAATAATTGTTCTTGGCAATAGATGCATTCCCCAAAAGAGAAATGCATCACCAAAAGAGCCTACAGATTTGCATAAAATTTGCATATGCCCATATATGTGCAGCTTTAGCCAAAATGCAAAAAAATGCTTGTTATACATGTTGTTGCTGTTGCTGAGATTCTTGAAGTAATTTCCGACTTATGGCGACTCTAAGGAAATTTTGTTTTTTAGAGGGAGTTTGCCATTGCCACTCTCTGAGGCTGAGAGACTGTGATTTGCCCATGGCCACCCAGTGAGTTTCCATGACCAAGCTGGGATTTGTACCCTAGTCTCCAGAGTCCTAGTCCAATGCTCAAATCACTACATCAGTCTGGCTCACCAGCTATACAGATAGCATGGTAAATTGTTACCAGATGATTCCTCTGCTTGCTCCGTTTGATGACTGTTGGCAGACAAGCATCTACCCATTTTCTGTAGCTAAATACGCAGTAAGAGGTACTTTGGGGGGGGGTCATCAGGAGGCCTCTGAAAATAATGGCATTACGCTGCATGAGTTGAGAGGGATTTTGGTTGTTGCACAGTTGGTAGAGAATCCCACCCCCTGCAACAACTTCAAAAGCAAGTTGTAATGGCAAAAGTCTAGTTGTTGTTGTTATATGTTGTCAAGACAACTGTGACTTATGGTGACCCTATGAATGAGAGACATCCAGTCATCAACTGCCCTGTTCAGGTCTTACAAACTCAGACTGAGACTTCCACAATTGAATCAATCAGTCTGTAGTATGGTCTCCCTCTTTTCTGGTTGCCTTCCACTTTATCAAGCATTATTGCATTGTTCAAAGTATTTCTGCCTCAGTTTAGTCATCTTTGCTTCTAATCAGAGTTCAGATCTGACTTGCTCTGAGGTATATTCATTTATTTTTTTCAGCAGGCTATACATCTGAGGAAGTAGATTGAAAACATATGCTATTGATTTTTCTTTCTTTCTCTCAGTTAGGGGCTCAACAGATGGCCCTTAAGGGGCGGTGTCCTGCTGCCCCTTTCCTTGCTGGATCAAGGCTGCAGCAACCACACACCACACCCCTGATCCAGTATGTTGCCACTCTAAAAAGAACTGGCAAATGCTGCTCCTTTTTAGAGCGGCAAAAAGCCACCCTTGCTGTGGTTGTGGTGGCGGCAGCTTTTTGGCACTCCTTTGGCACAGCATGTATGAACACTGCATCCTGACGCTGTCCACTGTCTGTTTGGGTGGGCGGTGCGAGGACGATGCAGAATGGAGTCGGGGCGGCCAGCATGTGGTCACATTGCCCCCACTTCACCCCCAGGCTGGCCCTTGTGGCTGGTCTGTACAGCCCCTTCATCTCAATGGTGCTACAATATCTCTTTGCTACAACACACCTTTGTGTACGATATCCACAGCAGTACAACAGCTACTGGGCATCAGCAATTGTAAGAGGTGACACTGGTGGAGGATAATGGTGGAAACAATGGCAATGGCACCATTGCTAACTCTAAAGGAGTTAGTGTTGCATAGAGGAAGGTAGTGATAAACCAATCCTGAAACCTTTTACCTTGAAAACCCTATGATGAGACAATCCAAAATGAAACATGTCTGACTTAAGCCATCATAATTCACCAACAGGAAGCCAGCCATTATGTTCAAAAATTATAGAATGTAATCTTTCAGTTGATTCGTTCCTTTGTTGATCTCGATTATACTTTATTTGATCATTTACTTTACTTGTTTACTTTAAATTATACAAAGTTTATAGTTATGTAGTTGATGGATCTATATCAAGACCCAGAATGAGTCATGCTCCTGCTGGTTTAGTTTTGAGTCATTTGAACTAGGCATAATATTCCCAGCACAGTACTATGCCTTCATTTAAGTTACATAGATGTATGTTTAGTTCAAACATTAGCAATCTAGGCACAAACAATTAACAGCTTCAGTATTTTGTGCTGACAGAACACCCAATGTGTTAAATGGCAGATTTAGTTCTTGTGATAGGCAGCCTGCTGGCAAAGGCTGCTAAGTGTAGTCATCCATATCACAATACTAGCAATGGGGAGTGTGGTGTCTCTCTGACAGGAAGTGAAGGCCAAACAGTGCAGACACTTCATTTATCAATCTCATTTACCCAGAGACTGAGCTGGAACTCTATATTTTTCAACCTAAATCAGTTCTCTCCAAAGGTTCTGCAACCCACAGCATGATCTGGCTTGATGGCTGCTATATTTCATCATTTTCCAATTGCTAGATTATGACACAGTGCAAAGAAAGAGGAAAAACAGGGACAGCAAATGCAGATATGATTCTCAGCGACAGTTTACACTAAGTGGGACAGCTCTATCATTGCTCATTATCCATGGGTGGGAGGGCAGGAAGAGAGGATCAATAGTATCTACAGTCTTCTTAGAGATTCTGTACATATGCATATATTCTGAAGACAACTGTGTTCTGGCAGGCTTTCCCATTTTTATTTTAATCATTTACAGTCTGAAAAGAATGTAGAAGTAGGTAGAATGGACTGTAACCATCTGGGATTACTAGTGGGACAAATACAGAGCAGACCCAAGACAGTTTGATGACTGGGATGGAGCAGAAAGTGGGACAGACAGACAGACATAAAACCTGGTGTTGGCTGAAGCAGTTGCCTGTTAACAGTAGGGGCATCCTTGGAGAGACAACTCTTTTTAACAATAAATTGTTTTCCTGACTTCCTAAAAACTGAAACTGAACATATTAGGTTCAAGCTCAGCCTTTGTTTGTTATGCTCTTTCCCCAATGCATAGGAAGCTGAACTTCAGACAATTCCTGAATTCCAAGGCAAATTTGGATCTATTTGGGTCAAGCCCAAGATGGGTTAGATCAGTCTATTTCAGATCCAGAATGGACTGGCTGGTTTGAAGTGGTACTGACCATTTGCAGGCAGACTAGACAGTGTGCCTCCAATTACACTTTATAAGAAAATGCCATGATATCATGATAGGGAGAAGGAGAATTGGACTTTGCCCAGTGACTGCTCCTGTTTCCAATCTGGGTCAGAATCTCCAACCATAGCACTTGGGAAGAGGAAGAGGTGGTGTGAGGTTACCAAATGATATGTATTTACTTCTCTCCTGAAAATTTGAGTTCTTTTACTAGATTAAGCTGGTAGCTTATCTACGTCTCTGCCCACCTGCCCAGTGCTCACCACCCATTCCTTTGATATGGCACTTTACTTTTGACCAAGTCCAGATATGATTCACAGTCATAGTTTA
>CM034708.1:49820243-49853732 GCA_020142125.1 Phrynosoma platyrhinos | reverse complement strand
GTAGCTAGATATATTATTATAGGCATCCACAAGGATCGGCGATGGTCCTCAAGTGGTCCCTACAAACAATGTCCTTGCAGCATGTCCAACTAAAGGAAAGTAGCTGGGCACATCTCTACTCATCCCCATGTTCTCCAGTGACACAGAAATGGCTGGGTTGGATGGGGCTTGGTATCTGAAAAAGTGGGTTTGGGAGGATTTTAGTCACTGCAGAGTCTGCAAAGAATTCCAGCCTCCTCATTGACCAAAACAGTTATGATAACATAAATTGAATTTACACTATCATAACTCACTAACAGAATGCCAGCCAGACCTAAAGTAGCATGATATTTATCTATGTGAATGATATATATAACACAAAATGTAAAGGAAAATTGAATAAAGTCAAAATTTACATTGCTTTTCTTTTTTGGGGGGGGGATTAAGGGTTTTTCTAATCCTAGATTTCCAGGAATCCTATTTATCACTGACATTGCTCCATCCAGAACATTAGTTCATTATTTGGCAGAATAATGTGTAGCTCAAGGAAACGATGGGGAAGGGAGAATCACAACTGTGTGAACCATTTACCCTTTTAGCATAGTTCAAAGTTTAAATTGCCTGGCTAACTGCCTAGAGTTGGGTTTTTTGTTCTATTTTTGGTATGGCTTTTCATTTTTATTTATAAAGCCCTATACAGTATATCTAGAAAGAAGATAAAGCAATAGGGAGTCTAAGCAGGAAGAGTGGAAAACTAGTACATTGAAAACTAAATGCCATTAAAGAAAGAGAGAGAGAGAGAGAGAGAGAGAGAGAGAGAGCATCATCAGCATTCAGGTTGAAACATTAAATGAAACATTAATTAAAATGAAGTCAATAGTGTCCTTTATTTACTCTATATAAGAGTTCTAGTTCCCAAAGTTAGAAGTTTGGGAATTTCACTTTTTTGCAGCATGGCTCCTAACATCCCCCCAGCCACCATGGTCATAGTAGCTATATATTTTTTGAGTTTGATCATAGTGAGTTTCTAAAAATTCTCATACATTATCACAACTCTGTTACAAGAACTTCATTTGCTGCCAGTCCATTTGTGGACACAATTAAAAATGTTGGTGGTGACCTATAAAGCCCTGTACAGATTGGGTCACGTCTATTTGAAGAACCATATTCCCCATTGACAAGTTGTCAAGTCGTATCCAAGCATAGGGGGCGGTGGTGTTCATCTCTGTTACTAAACAAAGAACCAGCGTTTTCTGAGACTACTCTGTGATCAAATGGCCAGCATGATTGCACAGAACGCTGTTTACCTTCCCACTGAGAAGTGTTACCTATTTATCTACTTGCATTTGCATGCTTTCGAACTGCTGGGTTGGCAGAAGCAGGGAGTAGTGACAGGAGCTCACTCCATCATGCAGCACTTGGGCCTCAAACTGACAACCTGCTGATCTTGCAATCAACAGAGTCAGCATCTTAACCACTTGAACCACTGAATCCCATATTTCCCTTTATGCAGGCCCAAATACCCTAAAGGCATCAGATCCTGTTTGATCTTGGAAGTTAAATAGGGTAATCTCTGGTTTGTACTTGGATGAGATACCACCAACAAATACAAGGGGCTGTAGGCTATAACTATGGGAACTGGCTAAACCACCTCTGAGTATTCCTTGCATAAGAAAACCATATGAAAAATTCATGTGGTCACCATAAATCAACAGCTGACTTGAAGTGCTCTGAATACATCTTCTACTTAACTTTCTAAAACAGGAGGTTCATCTTTATATGGTACTTTCTTGAATGAACTATCACCTTTTCATTATTTTTTTTTTGGTAGCTCTTATGTGTCTTGTTTCAATAATCTTTTTACTTCTACTTGGTCAGTAATATGTTCCCCTGCTTGTCACAGACCATCCCCACTCTTGATTTAAATCTCCCTTTGTTTTCTTGGATTTTGTGAAAGAAATATCTTGTTCTTCCTTTTTACTGTCATCTACTTCTCTTTACTGATTATTATAGTAATTCTTGTTGCTGCACATAAACTGTTGAACAGTTGCATTCAGGGTTCTGACTTTATTTGTCACTTTTTGCTTTTGCCTCTTCTCTGTCCTTAACTGTTTGAAGAATTTCATCTGTCATCCATCGAGGCATCTCTTTCTTTTTGGCTACAGATAGTATCTTTTTGCATTCCTCCCTGACAATGTCCTTGGCTTCAGTCCAGTTCTTCTGTCTATTAATTCAATTAGGCTTAATAGTGTAAAACTATTTTTTACATTATCTTTAAATTTTATGGGAGGTTCTTCAGTTTGTGTTTTGATATGATTTTGATATGATATTTGATATTGTGTTTTAGTGTTCTTTAGTTTTTTTTTAAATTTTTTCTATTGGTAGTCCATGGTCTGTGCCACAATCTTCTCCAGCTCTTCCTTTTTGCAGACAGAATGAATCTTTTCCATCTTCTTCATCCAATTATGTAGTCATTTTTGTTTATATATTGGCCATCAGGTGCTGTCCATGTATACAGTCACTTCATGGGTTACTTGAAGAATGTGTCTGGGATTAACAAATTGTTGGCCTTGCAAAATTTAGTCAGTCATTCTCTTGCTTCATTTCTTGATTCTGGACCCAATTTTCCTACAATAAGATTCTGCTTTGTTTCTTGTTTTGTATTCCAATTGCCTATGCTTAACAGGAAGCCTTGTTTTGGTCTGAGATCAGTTTCCTCCTGGACTCCAGCATAGAATCTTTCAATTTATTCCTCTTTTGCCTCTGTAGTTGGACCCTAAACATGAATTAAGGTTATATTACTGGCTTTTCCCTAAAGTCTTATTGACATGATTGGGTTAGACTTTGCATTATATTTTATATATATGACTGCTTTTGTTACATCTCTCCTCACTATAAATGCCACCCCATTTCTTCTTATCTTGCATTTTCTGAGTAAAACACTGTGTAAGTATGTGACTCAAAAGGAAAGGTAAAGTTATCTTAAGTGCTCTTGGACAACATTGTCAATTTTTGACCATTTATACATTAATTAATACATAATTAATCTTTCTTTACCAAGGGACCCAATGTAGCATCAAAGGTATATGTTTTCATAAAATCCAGTTATGTAAAAGTCTAGTATTTATCTTTTCTACTGCTTCCTGTTTGCAGAAAAGTACACACACACACACTTCTTTTCCAAGGGCTGGGAAAAGATTTCTCAATTCATAGCCAGTTTTAAAAGACACACAACATAATTATGATCAGAAATATAATTTATTTTTCATCCAGGGTCCCAGACACCACTTGTAGCTTACAGAGAGCAAAAGAAAAGGACTTTTTAAGGCTCTAGAAGCCTGTGAACAAAGCCAGTGATATTTCTGAAACTTGGAATAAAAAAGTTGTGCATCCCCAGAGTTGTCTTATTACCAAGCTCTGGGGAAGCTCCTTAACCCAGTCTAAGATAAAATTCATTCCTGACTGCTGGCCAACTGGCTGGGGCTTCTGAGGACTGAAGTCCAAAACAAACGGAGGACCAAAGGTTGGGAACCACTGCTCTAGAGCAGGGGTAGGCAACCTTTCCCCTTTAAGGGCCAAGGGACATCAGCTCCCAGAAGCCTCAGCCATTTTGGCCAATAGTCCCATGTTGGCCAATAGCTCCTGGGATTCTGGGAGCTGAAGGCCCTTAAAGGGGAAAGGTTGCCTACTCCTGCTCTAGAGCAATGCTGCTGTCAAGCCCATTCCTTTAATTTCCTCAGTGTGCTTCTAAACATCACCTGGGCCTAAAAATGCTCTTGGAATCAAGAAGTCAAAGATCTTCACTTTTCCTTTATTTTCTTTCTTTCTTTGATTTGTGTTCTGCTTTTCTCTGTCTTAAAAAGAGGGCCACAACGCGAATACAAATCACACCAAATTAAACAAGTACAGTTAGAACCGTAACTGTCTGTTTTCTTTATGTGTTAGACTTTATGTTATTATTTGAATGGCATAATCTGTGTAACAGGTTGGGACTTAATGTATCATGTTTGATGCCATCACCACGTACCTCCCTTTGTAACATCGCAAGAGGTCACCACTATGGCCCTGAAATCTCAGAGTCTGGGATAGCCTAGAGCAGTGGTAGGCAACCTTTCCCCTTTAAGGGCCGAGGGACTTCAGCTCCCAGAAGCCTCAGCCATGTTGGCCAATAGTCCCATGTTGGCCAATAGCTCCTGGGATTTTGGGAGCTGAAGTCCCTCGGCCCTTAAAGGGGAAAGGTTGCCTACCCCTGGCCTAGAGTATAGTGATCACTGAGGAAAGAGCAAAGAAAGCACCAGGTCTGAGAGAGACTGGTGAGGCAGAGCACTTGAGAATATGGAGAAGGGAGGATGCTTTGCCCAGTTCCCCTTCAATCCTGGGAGCACTATGGTAAGACCATAGATTTGATTTTGTTTTGGTATTAACAACTTCTTAGGGTTTTCAGTCATATGTTGTTGTGTCAAGTCATTTTAGACTTATGACAACCTTAAGGCGAACCTTCACAGGATTTTCTGGGTCTCAGAGTGTGTGACTCACGCAGCGGTTTCCATGGCCAGGTGAGGAATCTAATATTGATCTCCAGAGCCATAGGTCTAAAACGGACTGCAGAAATAATCCAGTTTGAGATCGCTTTAACTGCCCTGGCTCAGTGCTGGGGAATTCTAGGAACTGTAGTTTTGTGAGACATTTAACTTTCTCTGTCTGAGAGCTCTGGTGCCACAACAAACTACGACTCCCAGGATTCCCTAACACTGAGCCAGGGCAGTTTAAAGTTGTCTCAAACTGGCTTCTTTCTGTGTTTTGGACCGATGTCCACTACATCATACTGGCCTTCCTTCAGTCACACACAGATAAATAAAATGTAACACACTGAGATATCATTCTTAGAAATTAAATATATACATAAATAAATATTTATTTATTATTATTTATTATTTATATATCATTCTTATGTATAGCAGAAATGTAAGTGCCTTTTTTGCTTTCCTTCTCCACTCCTTCTCTTCTCTTCTCCTCTCCTTTCCTTCCTTCCCCTTTTCATTTGTTCCAGATTGTAAATACATGGTGGCAATGGTGGCTGGCAGTTTCCATATCACTGGCCAGTGAACCTTCTCCAGGCTTTTAATCTAAATTTAACAGATCAATCCAAAGTGTTGAATGCTATTCTCCAAATTCACTGCCCCACTGATAATAGATAATTTTTACAGCCTATGTAAAAAATTGACTGCAGTTCCTCTTGAAATAAAAGGAAAGAACAGATTTGTAAAAGGAAACAAAATTAGACTGGAAAAATGGGAATGGGAAAACTTATCCCTCCTTTCTGTACACAGCTCTCTAGTTAATTATTTCATATTTCTATAGATCTGTCGTTATTCTCTGATTTCATCCAGGTAATTTGTTTGTGGACTAATTGAACTATTGAGTGTTGGATCAAATGAATTTCTATACTAGTTTCTTTGATTCCCAGTTTTTTAAAGACCCATTGCTTAGCTACTCAAGTAACCCACATTGTATGTGCTTTGTTGCTTGGTAGGCTTTGGGAACCCATCCCTGTATTGTCTGAATTGGCCAGATATTCCTGGATGTATTTAGAATCTAGAATATTGTGCAAAGTACAACAAAAATGTGAATGCAACTTGTTGTTCTTGTTTTTTTATGGTGCTTTGTCTTTCTTAATGCTGCTCTAAACTCTGTTAGAACTTGCATGATTTGCAGCAATTGCTTGCAAAGCAGAGTGGCCACTAGATGTCAGTATTGGTCTTCACTATATTGTACCTTTTTTAAAATAAATCTTGTGTGGTGCAAGAAATAAGTTTATTTCTTGATTGTACTGGGAATATCATGATCATGTTCTGGAATGTGACTATGCAGATAACTAGACAAATACAGAATATCACATGAAATTTCATTTAATGCACTAATAAAAAAGTTAAGAAAAAATTATTCTTTTAATGCCTCCGTGTTCTTGAAACTGTGTCTTTCGATATTTCTTTGAATTATATTACTAATAATTATGTCTCAGAATCATAATAAAGTCTGCAAATATACATCAGTTCAACATACAGCACAAAAACCTGTTTGTCTTAATCACACTTATATAAAACACTTTCAGCTCACTAATGAAAAATTAGAATATTTTTTTTAAAAAAAATCCTCACATGGAAAATTTATCGTGATTCAAATTTGGAGAGTAATTTTGGCCCCCTCTTGAGGATATGTCCATTGGTTGACAGCCTGTGTCAGCAGTGGCAAAATGATAGATTATTCTGTCTATTCTATCTATCTATTATTCTGTCGATCTATACTGTTCTACTGGGCATTACTGACAGAAACACATCAGAAGAATTTGGCTGAATGCACAGTGATCTTGCAATAATTCTACCAATAATTTCAAGCAGAGTCTGCAAGCATCTCAGTTTCCCCCAATTTTGCAATTCCAATGTTAGAATGAAAATTTTCCAAACAGGATTAGAATTTCTAGTGCTTTAAAACTTATTGGCATATCTTGATTTTTGTATTTATTAATTTTTAAAACTACTTTAGCATAATTTCTCATAATCATTAACAACATCTTATAATTTATAGTTGGTTTTCATTTTCAATCCATTAAAAAAATAATTTCCCACCTCCCCCCTATTTCCTGGAAAATACAAAGTTGTTACATCATGATTATAACCACTCTTTTGAAATATTTTCTTCATTTTCCATAATAGTGATGATCCAATTCACTTCTTAAAAATAATTATCTTCTTACATTTGTATGAATTCTGTACTTTCTTACAGGATTATTCATGATAAATAAATATCTAGGCTTGGCTTTCATTTTTCCCCTACCTATATTTCATCTCCCTCCTTTAAAGTTCCTTAATATTTTTTTATTTGGACAATTATCTTACTAATATCCAATGTTAAACTCATCACTTCTATTATTTGAATTAACAAAACACTTAATTAGACCACTTCCTCTCTCAATAGTTTAGCACTGGTTCCCAGTCTTCCTCCCATTTTCCTAATTTTCCATATCAAACCTTATCAAAAATCAAGATATAATGGGCATATCTTGATTTTTGTTAAGGTTTGATATGGAAAATAGTCTTTGAAAGTAGAAATGTTGAAAATAGGCCACTGCACAAATAAAGATACCATTGCATGCCAGCTTCCAAGTAATGCAAAATATTAACTTCCATAGATCAAATAGTAATAAATATTACCAGGTGTCAAATGTAGGTACAGGTACACCTCAGTCAGGGAAGTAGATGTAGTCTTTGGGACCAGAAGTGTTTCAGATTTCAGATTTTTTTAAAAAATGGGGGGGAATCTTGGGATATTAAAATAAACATAACGAAATATGTTGGAGATTGAACCCAAGACTAAACATGAAATTAATTAAAGTTTCATATATACCTTATAAACATACTCTAATAGTAATTTTATACATAATATTTTTAATAATTTTGTGCATGAAACAAAGTTTATGCACACTGAACCATCAGCAAGCAAAGATGTCACGGCCGCATTCACCCATGTGAAGAATTTAGATTATTGTGAATTTTGGAATTCTGGATAAGGGATACACAGTTTGACAGCAGCTTAACTACCATGGCTCAATCTTATAGAATTCTGAGATTTGTAGTTTTGTGAAGTATTTCGCCTTCTCTGTCTGGTCTACAACAAATTTTAAATCCCAGGATTTCATTGGATGAAGCTATGGCAGTTGAAGTGGTGTCAAACCATATTTCTACACTGCAGATTAGACCCTAGTTACATCTGTGTAACTACATAATGTCTCCTAGTTCAACTGTTCCCCCCAATCCCATTTTAAGAGCCATCTGCTGGACTGGGCAAAAGTAGTTGGTTCATCTTTTGATGAGGTGCAAGGAAGAAGATGTTTCTACCTACCTCCTACCAGGACACGAGGCTTCAACAAAGATTTGCAACATGACTCCTACTTTTGATTGTTGAAGGTTTGCTTGCTTGTGGGAAGGAGGGTGGAAACATTTTTAATTTTAGTTGAAAGCTGAATGGATTTACTTTGCTCAGTCCAACAGTTGACTATGAAGGTGGACTGGGGTGGCATTTACGTAGATTAACAGTAACACCAAGTAGTCTTACTGAATACACAAACGTTATGGATCCATAACTCTAGTTTATGAATCCATAACCGTGCCACTGAAACCAGTCTTAAATTGCAAGTAAAAAGCAATAAAGTACTTTGCATATATGTGTTTTGCTGTTTTTTATTTGCATTTAGTGAACTAAATCCAGCATTTGACACAACTAGAGTACCCTTGTTCAAATCAATGGGACTTAAATATGCAGTAACTAAGAACCCCATTCATTTCAATGGGGCTGCTCTAATTGGGATGAACATTGGATTTAGACAAAAATTTGAACATTTCAAATATCATAAAATTGTTTTGCATTGATCAGTTTTAAATAAGGATATGAAGGATTTAAAGATGCAGTGGTCCATTTGTTCTGTTGTCTGATAATCATGTTGAAATAGAATATTTTTTAAAACAATGTGCTTCTTAATCATTAGGGCATATAAATTGTAACTTATATGGTGGGATGCCAGTAAGCTTAGATATAAATACATCAGGATAATTATTTTATAGAATGAGTTGTTAATTTTTTTTTTGAAGGTATTCCATGCAGATAATTTTTGTTACCTATCACTGTACCTTTTAACAATTCTAATAGATCCTTTATGGAAAGGGATACTCTGAACTATTAACTCAGCATTAATATTTCATACTAAAATAATGCTGGAACATTTTGACTTTTTTGCCACATCAAATAGATTTTTAGGCCACATATTCCCCAAATGGGTTTTAGATAAAACCAATTTTTACCAAACAAACATTACACTATCCTTTCTCTTTTATCAGGGAATACTATTCATCTCTACTTGTTTTTGGTTTTGTTTTGTAGTTTGCTCTTTGCTCCACAACAATGAATAAGCAAAAGAAAAAAATAAAGAGAAAAAAAGGAATCAGAAACAACAACAACAAAATGTGTGTAGACCCCAGCTAATAGAAAGTGAAATGATACTTATGTTTGATATGCTGCTTAAAAATCAAACATAAATATCCTGGTTTGAGTGGATAGATACTTTCTGAAGATGGTATATATTATTGCCCATCATGCAAGCTCATACAACTTCCTATTGAAACTACTAAAGGATATCTTATAAAGATTTATTCAGGCTTAATACCTAAGGAATTGAAACAGCGTTTACTCCAGGATACAAGACTTGAAGTTGGTGTGATAGAGGCAGTTCTTCTCATGGACTTCTATTTAGCACTTCAGCAATTCAGTCAAGTACTGCTATAGTAAGTAATGTTTGTCAGTAAAGTCAGTTTTGCAAAACACTGTTTGTTACTTTCTGTATTGATTATATACTTGTTAGTTACTTTCTTAATATTTTTTGGTTTGTGCAACTTTAGTTCATTATATTATAAATAGCTACTGTCTGTCTGTTGTTTAGTTACTTTTGGTTCATTTTAAAGTATTATACCTTATATGGTTTTCCCAAGTTTGTTATGTATAGTTTTCTTTTCAAGACACTCCTGTGTTTCTTTTGTGTTAGCATATGTTATGCAAAGTTGATTTAAGTCAGTAAGGAGAGTTTGTAAAAATTTGTACATATTGCTACTCAAAATAAAGAACCTCCAAAGACTTGGAATATATCAACCGTGTCTGTGAGTTTATTTGTTAAGTGTGGAACGTGGTCAGTGCACTGCCAATACCTTTATCTGGGTTGTTGCTTCCATACTCTGCTACATTGAGCTTCATTGTCCTCAGATTGGGCTGTAAATTGGCATCTGAAGTGGGCCAGAGATTTTTTTTTTTTTTTTTTTGCAAATTCAGAGCCAACACTAAGAAACCCGAGTGGTAGAATTCAAAGATATAGCCATGTTAGTCTGCAGAATCAGTATGTAGAGAGATTTTGTAGTACCTTTGAGACTAAATGAAAGAAATTGGCAGCATGATCTTTCGTAGACTTCAGTCTACTTCCAAACATATATATGTGAGGATGTCAATTCAAATTACAAATCCTTTGTGTAGGGAAATGAAGTGGCAGGTCCAGTCTTAAGGATGGTTGCTAGTGCACCAAGACATAGGAAACTGGTCATTGTGCATGGGGGTGAACTGGCAGATCCAGTTTTGTAATGGGACTAGTCTGTGGTGAGAGGAATGGATGAATGTAGGGCACCCCTGTGAGGATGGGGTCAGATAGTGCTGAAGTGTGTGTAGTGAGTAAGAAACCCATCGTCTTTGTTCAATCCATTCCTGAGGGACTGTAGTTTGTGGATTCTGCTGTTTCTCTTTCCAATCTACCTTTTGTAGTTCTTTTGTTCAAGGACCACTGTTCTGAGGTCTGAGATGGAATGCCCAGGAAGATTGAAATGTTCTGCCACTGGTTTTTGTGTATTCCCATTCCTAATGTCTGATTTTCATTTATCCCCTGGCGCAGAGACTGGCCTGTTTGCCCCATGTAAGGTGTTGAGGGGCATTGCCAACACAGTATAGCCTAGATCACATTGGAGGGTGAGCATGTGAAGGCCCCTCTAATATTGTGGGTGATTCCATTAGGTCTTGTGATGACATTTCCTGGATAAATGTGTGAGCAGAGTTGGTTTGTAGCAAGGCTTAGTACCTGTGTCCCCATCTGTGTTGTGTGTCGTTCTGTAGGTGAGAACTTGTTTGAGGTTTGGAGGCCTGCAAACCTCAATTCAAAGTTGTGAGATGAATTGTTTTATTTTGCTTTATTGTTGTCATGTGTTATGTACATAGTTGTTCACTTATAATAATATTTTTTAAAAAAATAAATGTTTTAAAACAATAAAAATATGTTTAAATTGGTTTAACTATTTGCTTCCTAAACAGAATTGGTGTTTATTAAAAAAAAATAACTTTTGTAACATAAAAAAGTTAAACAGTTTAAAACAATAAATAATCAAATGAACTAAAAACATGTTGTTGTGTGCCTTCAAGTCATTTTCAATTTATGGTGACCCTAAAGTGACCCTATTATAGGGTTTTCTGGGGCTGAGAGTGTGTAACTTGTCCAAGTTCACCCAGTGGGTTTCCATAGCCATGCATGGAGTTGAACCCTGATCCCCTGAGTTGTAATCCAACATTCAAACCACTACATCATGCTGGTCCTCTAAAACATATTTTAAAAACATTATTAAACATAATAATAATAATAGATTTAAATCAATATAAATTTTAAAATATATAAAACCTTTAAACTTTTAAAATATTTAAAAGATTTCAAAATATGTACAATTCTTTGGGATGAATTTATGAGGCCCAATGGCTTTGATTATCATGCCCTGCCTCCAGGATCTGGGCATATCCTCTCAGTCTGAAGGCTCTGCAGAAAAGCCCAGGAGCCCAGGAGATATGCCAGGGATGCAGCAATGCCAGCAACCCCAGGAGGTAAACCTGCAGCCAACACAGGGTCAAGGTTCCCAGAAGTTACAAGAGCAAATCATGACATTCAAATGAGGAGCTGAAGGACCCCTAGTGGGGCAGTTGTCAAATGCCAATACTATAGCCACAAGCCACAAGGTGAATTCAATCCCAGTTTGATCTCAGGGCTCCAAGGTTGACTCAACCTTCCATCCTTTCATAGGTTAGTAAAATGAGTACCCAGCTTGTTGGCGGCAATTGGCTTACAGATTGTAAACTGCTTAGAGAAAGCTGAGTTCGCTATTAAGCAGTATAGAAATGTAAATGCTATTGCTATTTCTAAGAGCTGGATTTACCCTGCAGAAAGACACAAGGAAAGTAAGAGATGCTGGTGTTCTCAGTGTTTAAGTAAGAAAAAGGTTGCTAATAATAGGCACCTACAAGATCCAGATGAGCTATAAATAACCAGCACCTCCCTCCGTCTAGTATGTCTGACAACCATCCACCTTCCTTGGGAGAAAGCCATGCTGGTGCCTCATTTCTTGATTGATTGCCTGTTGCCTAGAACTCTGTCTGTACTCTGACTATTTTGTCATATTACCCTTTGGTATCCTTTACTGGACTGACTACTGACTTGTGAAAGACCTAGGCTGGGTTAAATGACTACTGCTCCTGCTACAGATTTGTATCTTTTGCTACAGGTGAGTCAAACTGTCTCTCTCTTTTCATGCTTATGATGCTGTGGTTTCATTTTGGGACTTTGGCTAGTCTAGACAAAATAGAACATTGATGATCAGCCAAGTATTAACTTGTCACCTTAATGACATAAGTGTGGGCAGCAATCAGGCCTCAATAGGGAGGCCATTCCACAATAGGCATGCCACAGCAGAGGAGGCCCTCTCTTATGTCCCAATATAGTATATTCACACTGGTGGAGGATTAGGAGAGCCCCTGCAGCAGACCTTAATCCTCAGGCAGATACATATGAGGAGAGATGCTCCCTCAAGGATTGACATCACAAGCCATTTATGCCACTGACAATCCTAAACACCCTGCTCTATAAAGATAATAAAAAGGTAAAAATCTTCTAAAGTACCAAAGGGAGGCAAATGATGATCTGAAGGAGAAAAAGCAATTCAGGAAAAAATACAAAGAAATATGTTTAAGCTGCATAATTTTCTCATAGTACATGGATTTTCCTGGCACAGTATTGTGTTCCGTTGATGAAGAATTTGGATTTTCTGTAGTACAGCATATAAGCTGTTTTGCTTATATGTTGTCCACCTAAATAGTAAAATGATCTGGACAAATTAACTGAAATGCTTCTGGAAAAGGATTTTGTCTCGAGTGAAGCAATTTTGAATTTGTTTAAGGTTCTTTCCAACCATAGAAGTAGTACCAGGCTGTGACAGAGAAGAAAATAGTCAAAACTACCTTGCTGTTCAAAAACTTCTATAAAATAACAATAGTAAAAAAAAAAAAAAAAAAAAGGGGGGGGGGAGTTTGAGAACAGGATCTGTTTTCCACAATGTGAAGAAGACAGAGATCAATTATTTAAGAAAGCAATAAAGCCAATATGATAAAAGTATCTTTCCACATCTTTTGGTCAGGTGCTACATGCATATAAATGTTTCAGGTTAAGCTTTAAGATCAAGGGAAATCTGTAGGGAACCCTGGTTCCTGGAGACCCAGTTTCTAGAGCAACTCTGAAGCACTGACTACTCAGTTTTTTATTTCATTATTAAGGAGAAGAGGATGAAGCATTTTCCGGTACACATTAGTTCTTTGCTTGCCATTAAATTCTGCACATGACTCTAAAGAACTGGATGATGTTGGAGAACATAAACACCTGTTCAGTGATGATATGAGGTGAACTGCTATGAGATGAGGTGAATCAATTAAATTAATTTTTGCTTGACTAATGGGGGACAAAAAAATCCAGCTACTTACAATGCATAAGCAGACATGTGCTTCCAGTCTCACACAAACAAAACTGTATTCAGCACATACATACACAAAAGAACTCTCATTTTAATTGGGATCTCACAGGAGAGAAAGGAGGAAAAGTGCAGTGCCTGGGGAGGAGGATTCTGTATTCATTCATTTATTAAATTTACATCCCATTTTTCTTTCATGGAGCTTGAGGCAACAGAAATGGTTCTCCACATCCCTATTTTACCTTCAGAACAACCCGGCAAAGTAGGTTAAGCTAAAGGAGGAAGAAGAGTGCCAGAAGAAGACATACATAGGATATGGATGTGGGCTATGTATATACATTAATATAAACTAACTATATGTTCAAAGAAATATTTACTTAGATTCTGCAGACTACACATTTGTGCATAGCTAAAATGGTAACTCTTCTGACTATGGAATGATATTTGCTTTTCCAGTGCTGGAACATGAGTCTCAAGCCATAGAAATGTAGTTTTAAAGTGCACACCCACACAACAAATATCAAAGATTTTTTTCCTCATATACAAAATTAATACATTGCAATAAATGTAGTTAGAAAAGAGTGACCATTGAGTATGCCCACATAATATGACATGGGGAAAAGATGTATCTGTATAGGATTGCCACCATGTTGACTTGACCAATTTCTTTCTAAAAAGACATAGTCTCTTGTTATAGGGTTTGTAAAGCAATTTATTTTCATTAAATGTTACAGTGTTTTAAAACAGATACTTTTTATGTGTGACATTGTCTTCCTTTTTACATTTTATTATTTTTCTTGGGGAACAATAGCATTGCTATGACAATAGCACAAGACATGAAAACGTTGTGTCAAAATGTTTCTACAATGCTTGAAAATGATCTTTAGAGGCAACTTTAAAAAGAAACTAGAAAACTTTCCCTTTACACCAGTGAAGTACCTTCATTCCCACTCACTACAGTACTTTCCAGATTTATTACACTCATTACCTTGCCTCCCTCAGTTTACTCCTTACAGGTAAGTAGACAATTTAATACTCATTATTTTCAATAGAAATAGTTGGAAAAACAGACACACTGACAATTTTGCAGGAGAGGAACATAAACATTTTGCCAAATGAGAAATAATACATGTGTTCTCCAGCATGGCCAATCCTCTTTTTGGATTATTATTTCTCTGATCTCATTGGGTAACCCAATGGGTACCCAATGATCTCATTGGGTAACTATTAGTGGCACTTGTTGGAAAATTTATGGCACCTACTGTCAAATGTGTGTGTGTGTGTGGGAGAGACCATGATACTATATGTTGAAATGGTGGTGGCATTCTGTATTATTTGGAGAGTATGCACACACATCATTTTCCCCTTACATAACACTTCTGTCAAATGGGAAGCTATGAAAGACTGATCCATTGAACTATAGACCTTGCACTTGGTCCTCTCTCCTGCTGTCCTTGGAGAAGAGCAATCGCAACCTGGCTTGATTCTACTATATATACAATATATTTTTGGGCAACAATCTAGGAGAGGGAGTATTTCCAAACTCTTTCTGCTGGTCTTACATTTTGGTCTTAAATTTCCACTATGCTTGCTCGTTGTACCTACCTTTTCTCAGTTATTTAATATCCCAATTCCCCATGTGTAAATACTTACTCCAGCAAAAGTGCCTACAATGCTGGTACAATCCTGCTGAATTACCAAGAAATATATTTTGTGACATTGTTATAATATAGTTATTGGTAGCATACTTCAGAGGTAGGGGTTTGGGCCCCCAAGTCTCATCTGAGAGGGCCACTCTCAAGGATTATCATCAGCCATTTATTTATTTATTTTATTGAAAAATTAACTCAAAATAGATCTGCTCTCTGGGGGGTGGGGCAATTTTGCTATGTTCCTCCCTGCCCAACCCTTTCTTCTTCCAGCAGGTTTAGGCCTAGAACAGGGGTAGGCAACCTTTTTGAGCCGGGGCCGATCCCCCGAATTCGTCCCTTCCGGCAGGCCCGGGAGGAGGAATGGCGGTGGGTCCATCACTCAATATCAGGGGTGGGCAAAATGTATGTGGTCTCAAGGCAGGTTTTACTCACCCCAACCCCCTCCCATGGGTCCCCTTTTCCTGGCTCTCA
Source organism: Phrynosoma platyrhinos (assembly GCA_020142125.1). Taxonomy (NCBI): domain Eukaryota; kingdom Metazoa; phylum Chordata; class Lepidosauria; order Squamata; family Phrynosomatidae; genus Phrynosoma; species Phrynosoma platyrhinos. The sequence continues at coordinate 49,838,269 of CM034708.1, read as the reverse complement.
AAATGGTGAATTACCTCTCCTGGAAACTTTCAGCAATTACAATTCATCTTTTCAATAGTCTGCAGGCCCCCTTTGCACTGTCCAGAATCAAAGGATACTCTTTTTTAAAAGCCAGAAATGGAGCTCTGGTCACTTCCAGTTTTATTTTGCTTTTTCATTGTTAGGCATTTTGGGCAGTCTGTGAACCCCTCAGGAAGATATTTGACCTCTGGATCAAAGCTGCCCACCCCTATTCATGCTCAAATGAATGACATTAAATAGCTTTGGATAAAGCTTTCATGGAACTTTTGATTCATTAACATTTCAAAATTTTGATGTCAGCTCAGTGCAGCCATGATTGCTTCTTAAAAACTGTATGAAAGATCAGCCCATTGACCCAGAGCACTGCATGAAAGGAAACAATTTCCTTTGAAAGACACTGCAAAATGAGGGAGAGGAGTCTTTTAGCCAAGCAGTTTAATGTCGCAGCCATATCAGCTGCTGCAATCGTTCATATTCATGGTTTATCTCTGTTTTGGTTGACCTGTCTCCCAAGTCTCTTTTTAAAATGCAGTGCTTATGGTGTATAAATCTGTTTTAAACTGATCATTTGGGTGGATTGCCTGTAACAGTGTAGAGTGCAACAGCAGTGCAAAGTGATGAGACAATATTGTCAGTGACTTCTGAAAACAAAGATTCATTTTAATTCTTAACTGCTCATGCTGGGAAATGTATGTCTTTCCCAGCTCTAGTGTATTAGGCATCACCCACATTATTTGAAGTGTTGCATTTTTGCCCATCTGCAATTATTGATGACACTCCTGTTGAAAAGAAAATGGGCCACTCTAGAAAATCATAGGGGATGGAAACAGAATTAAGAAAGTCTAAGTACTAAGAAATAAAGATATCATTTAAAGTAATTTGGTTTGCAAGACAAACATAGATAAAAGCATAGTAAACGGGAGACTAATACCCTTGGCAAAGGAAGGAGACAGACCATTTTCTTGGCCCTCTGCCGTTGTAGCTCTTTAGTTCGTCTGTGTTTAGAAAAACAACAACCCAGTAACTAAACTCATGAAAACTGTGCAATATATCTTAGAGTATTGAAAGAAGAAGGCTTTTTCTGTATTCTTAAGAGACATACAAAGAAGAAGAAGAAGAAGAAGAAGGTTAAATTGCACAGGAAAAACAGGACCAATTAAGACTGATATCATCATGAATATGTGGAAAAAAACATTGAGAATAAATTCTACACCCAAATATTTATCTAAATGTATTTTCTTGTATTTATCCATTTGTAGTCCAGTTGAATGCAAGTATTTTCTCCCCAAAAATACTGTGAAGAAACATTCATTTTCTCTCCTAGGAGAACATATTCATTTTCTTGGTGGAAGAAAATGAATATTCCTTCATATCATTCTCTATATATTTGAAAATTTCAAAATGTTGCAGAGGAATTATTATGTGTACAAAAACACTTGGGTTTAGGGGGGCAGAAGCCCTATTTTTCTGTGCAGAAAACAGTTTTTTTGTGCAAAAAACATGTTTATGCAGAATAAATCCTCTGCAGCACTTTCTGCAGATAAAACTGTTTTTTGTGTGCAAAAAACCCATATTTCTCTATGCAGAATAATTCCTCTGAAACATTCAGGATGTTTCCATACTTGGAGAAAATTGTACATGATTTTTACTTGTCCATTATTTTTCCTGATGTGGTTTCCAAAACCCTTTTTGACCTGGGAAAGAATAATAATGAATATTCTTTCCAACCCTACTGCTGAGCCTCCTGACTTACCCCCAGCCTAAGGTCTTCCTCTGGAACAGGTTTGTGCACCTAAACCTGAAATGCATGAAACTAAGAGACAGAAAGATCCCCCTCCCCAATTTGCCTTAGTCTATCATATAAAGAACCACAAGCCCTAAAGATCCTTGGTCATAGGTAAGGAGGAGGGAAGCCTGGTCCAAAGGGGAAAGCAATAGACTATAAAGGCAAATGCTGATCATAGGATGTGGAGGCTCTTGAGTAAGTGTCTAATGCACACATTCACAGATAAGTTTTAACAGTCATCTATGCATCAGAGCAGAAATTCAAAGCAATCAACAGTATTTGTTTTGCATCATGTTCTAAAATACATGACTCTGGAGTCTAGGGAATTGGGAAAGACTTCTGAATGTCTTCTTCACAAGTATGCCACAGATCTTTGTGAGAGTTCTCCTTGCAAAAGTTCATCAAGGGGGGGAAAACACACACATTCCTCTACTTTCATAAAAATTGTAAATGATCTCCACTTATTTTAGTAAATGAAATTTACAAGAAGCTACAACTAATTTTTCATGTACATAACTTGCTGGGTATTTTGCATACTGCCAGGGAGACTGGTGTGGAGCCGCCATTATCTGTCTGCTTAAACAGTCTTGAATCCAAAGTCTGCAAAAGTTACATTTTGGATGACAACTCCCAGAATCTCTGATTCTCAGGACCATAGTCTGAAAAAGTAACTTTCCCACCCCCTACTTAACTGTCATGTGCAGGAATCTACTCTAAATCATGGGGGGTGGTGGTGGTGGTGGTGGTGAGGATTCTTTAACAAAATGTAATTTAAGGGCAATATATATATATGTTAAATGTATAGCTGCATTTTTGCTTTTTCCAACAGAACTGAAAGAAGGAAACAACAACAACATTTATTTATAACACCCTTTTCACCAAAGAGTGGATCATCAGACATATATAATCAATGACAAAACAATAAAGCATAACACTAACATCAGGTTTGGTGCCCACATACTCTCCAATTGTCTCAATTTGGCAGGAACAGTCCTAATTGATCTTCTGTTGTCCCACTTTTTCAGCTCCTTTAAAAATGTAGAGTTTCTCTCACCACCTCTCACTTTCCCTTTTGTGCTTGGCTTACTCCCATTGATGCAAAATGAGTTAAATGTGAAGAAGTAGTTTGAACTCAGTGAACTCAACAGGGGGAGAAGAGCAGAGGTGGCAGAATCTTGGCCTTCTCTGTAGACTCAGGCAAAAGCAAACTGTTACAGCCTCTCCTAGCTTGTGCATTATTCCTCATTATTGACATCTTAACCACATTCCAATTTTGCTTAGCCAGATGTATCTGAGTCTTCAAAAATATATCATTGCAGACTGTTGGAAAGTATAGGACCATGGTGCAATTGTTTATAAAAATGAATAATCTAATACTTTCTGAGGTTGCTTGTTTAAATGTGTGCCCCTGTAAATAGCTCTAAATGCAAGAAATCTAAGCTATGTTTCAGATTATAAAACCAAATGACAACAGAGCCTAAATCTAATTGTTAGCCTCAACTAAAGTAGACTCACTGAAGCAACAGGATTTACAGAAGTGCTGATTTACCATTCAGCAATTGATTTGAATGTTGTACTCTCATTGGGACTAACAATTGGATTTAGGCCAGATTATGCTTGTCACAACATGCTGTACCTCACTTCATTTAGTGCTGTGTCCTTTAAAAAAAATAGGCAGTCATTAAACAAATAATTTGCAGTAGGAAGTGATGACCTCGGATGCCATTTATAGCAAAGCTGAATATCTAGCCTTGGATCCCTCTCCTACAGGTCACTTGTCCTGCCAGCAAACAGAGTGCTTGCTCCCCAGGGAAAGGAAATTGGCCCATTATGTCAGCTCACACTCCTGAGAAAGGCTACCAGTTTCCTAGTTTTATTTGTACAACATCTTCAGTGCTGCCCTTTTAGCGAGGTCAGTGTTCTAGCAGCTGGGAGAGAAGTTTCAGCTATGAGCAAATGCATGTAGAAGGTTGTACTTTACTGTCAAGAGCAAATATAAATTATAGACTGGCCTAGTTGATACAGCACATTTGATAATACCTATATGATTGTGTGTGTGTGTTGGGTGGATCATTGATTTAAATGTCAGGCAGATTAAAAAGCATCTTTCCCACCATGCCTTTATCATTACTCTGACAAGGATTGCTTTCATGATAAACAGCACTAAAGAATGCTAACTTTGACATTACCAGAACAGACACACCAGTTTTCTTTTTTTTTGGGGGGGGGGTTGTTGTCAAGGAAAGGACAACATAAACTGCAATGTCAACTTGCTTAATACAATATCGCTTCGTTTTCCTCCCTGTGATGGCATTATTCAATAGAATGGGATTGCCTTCTGCTAGGAAAATATATTCCCCCCTGAAACATTCCAAAAATGTACTCAGAAATTAACAAATCAGATTTTAACTGAAAAAGCTTTATTTATTTCAAGATTGCAAGCTTGAGCATAATTCAATAGTTTTTGCAGCTCTGGTTTATCAGGGGATTTTGAATCACAGTATGACCAAAATGTGATCAAGGTGTTATCTGGGCAGCAAGGTGTAGTGGTTTTAATGTTGGACCAGGGTTTGTATCCCCACTCTGCCATGGAAACCCACTGGGTAAAGATAAAGAATGCAAAGATAATCCTTCTCTGAACAAATCTTGCCAAGAAAACCCTGCAATAGTCACCTTATGATCACCATAAAATGGAAACAATTTGAAAGCACACTATAACAAATACCTCTCTCTAACCCTCCCATCCAATCTGGTATTATAAGCATAGATTATAGAAAGGCCTTCATAAAAGCTCATTTAAATATCTCCCCCTTGCCAGTTTAGAAGGCCACTAAAATGGGACTCATAGTAAAAGAATTTGTCTTTGTGGTCACAAATGTTTTGAAAACTTGGTACATGTGATACTTTGGTATCCCATATTTTTTGTTTAAGTGGCAGAAACTTCTGCAAACCATCTTAAGAAAACTTTCAGAAAGAAGAAATCAGGACAAATTAATTATATTATTTGATAAAGATAAAGGTACAGTCAGCTCTCCATATGCATGGATTCAGTCATCTACAGTTTGAAAGTATTAAAAATATAGCAAAAGCAAACCTTGATTTTGCCATTTTATATAAGGGGCACCATTTTACTATGCCATTTTATTTAATGGGACTTGAACATTGACATATTTTAGTATCCATGGGGGGCAGTTGAGGGGGCAGGGGTAGGGGAAATCCTGGAACCAAACCCTAGCTGATAGCCCACAGTACAGTTGGCCTCCACATTTGCAGCTTTCACTTTTGCGGATTTGATTATTTGTGGTATATATGTTCTCTCTAGGAATCTCTAGGATGGTCCTCCAGTGCAACTCCACCAGAGGTTGACCATAGAGTTGTGCTGGAGAACCTACAAGTTCCTAGAGAAAACACTTCTCTAGGCATCTGTAGGTCCTCCAGCATGATTCTATGATCAACTTCAGGCAGATGCTGACCATAAAGTTTCACTGGAGGACCTGGAAATTCGTAGAGAAGTGTTCTCTTAGATAAAAACAATATTTTTTTTTATTTGCAGGTTTTCCCCATTCATGGGGGTGTTCTATCCCTAACCCTAATGAATGTGAAGGGACCACTGTATTACATTTTGAATTGGCAAGGTTCGCCATTTTAATTTTTAAGTTTAACATTAAAACCTAAAAGGCTTCTGACAAACAAAATTGACTGACTTGGTACTTCATATTGGGATTTTGTTTTTGTTTCTATTTTGGTTTGTTTCATTAGATATTGTATTGTGAATATTTTACTTATATATTTATTCTGGCATGTCTTCTTTTTTCAGCTATTTTATATATTGTTTAATATATTGCATGTGGATATGATGTGTTTCATCTCACTATGAACATTTTTAATCATGTTTTATTTTATTGTAATATTTTATTGTTTGCCTTGGCTTTGTGCTAAAGCAATAAAACTGAACTGATTGACTAACTGACATAGAAACATAATATGCAGTGGTTTATTATAGTAATTGATATTGCTGATGATACGCCTATGCCATATGACCTGGAAGCCTTGCCTAAAATCCCACATGGCTGGAACTAAGTGGAATGGTTTCAGAGAGCAGAGATGAGTAATGTTTGGTTAATTGCAATACTGGTCCAATCCTTTTAAGATCGGCTGCATCACGCATGCATTTAGAGATGTTCATAATCATGTAGTGGTTTGCTGGGTGTAGATACACAGGACAGAGGTCTTAATGCTCTTTGAGTAGAACATCACAATGTTCCAGTGGAAAGACCAATGGCTTGGTGAGGCTACAACTTCAGTATTATGGAACATGGGCCAGAGGGGATGTGTGGCTGTCCAGATGGTAGACTCTTGTCCATCCTAGATGTAGATATACAATTGCTGAGCACACTGTAACATCACTGTTTGTCATTGTTAACTGCTCTTGAGTGGACCCTGACTCATGGCAACTCTGTGGATGAGACAGCTCCTTGAGGCAATAGTAGTGCATGTATCATGGGGTATTACTATCAAGGTGCTAAATTCACAGTCCTCATGCCACTGCTGCAAATTCACATTAAAAAAAACAACAACAGGCATGAATAAACTGAATGAAATTTACTCAAAAATGCTTTTACTAGTTGAGAAGATTACAAAAGATATAAAAGCCTGGCCCAACATAATATGTGATAATGTCTCTTCAGTACGAATCAATATAAGTTATTTATGTAATGTACACAGCTGGAGAGAATTTACATTATACTGTTAACCAATTAACACTAAGCTATTTGAATAATGGATTCCACGTGAAAAGATAGGATTATGGAGAGAAAAGCTAACACCAAAGGACACTGCCTGCCTGCCTGCAATAAAACTTTCAGTTCTAAAAGTTACCCTGAATGTATTCAAACACTCCAAATCATTTTCACTATCAGATACATTGCTGTAGCTTTATAGACCTCAATTGCTATTATAGTTTTCAACAGAAATGTGATATGTTTTTAAAAAGAACCATACAGTGAGCTCTATTCCTCTAATAGATTTTATGTATTAGACAGTATATAAATATAGAACCTGACAGTTCATGTTCCTTGAAATCTACATTGTGATTCACCAGGTGTATTTTTTTCCTCTGTCCGGGGGCTCTCACAAGCGATTCAGTTTCATCTCATGCTCATGTGATTAAATCAATTTACTCTCTCGGCTTTTAATGCTTTGCCAGGAGAGCTTTCTTCTATCCACCATGGCCTGTACAACGAACAGTGATTCATGGATGTCACATTGCCAGAGGTATAGATTCTGATTCCCTGTGTGATTTTTAGTTTGCCCAAGTCCCAATAGGTTCCTCTGCCTTACAGACAGGATTGCAAATAAAATTGGGTTTGCAGGTAAAGTGTGGGTTTTGACGCAAGCAATAAGCAGAATTTCAATTTTGCCTAGATCACTTGAGCAATATTACATAGTCTGCACCACTTGTATCATTATTGCCTGGAGATCATATCACATTATCTGCATTTTTAAGATAATGTTCCCACAAGACAAGGACATTATGTAACCATCATTAAGAATGGGGCTTCACACTTCTTTAAGAAATTCAGGTTTACAACTGTGGTTCTCCCCTTCATGTGAGTGTAGGACTCACAGGGGTTCTTTCCATACACTTTTAGATATGAGGTAAGGTGACCTTAAAATTATTTTAAAATAAAACTGAATTAAAATAATTGCTTTATTATGATTGTTGCCCTTATTTACATGGGTGGGGTTGTGTAGTTTGGGAGACTGAATAATTTACATTAAAGCCAAAGAAATTTGAAATTTATTTTCCTCTGTTTCATATGATGGAACCTCACATGCACAACACACATCTTACCTTGGCATCTCATATGCTTTTCACCTGGCAGCTGTCTTTTCCAAAGCTCCTTTTTAAAAAAGGACTTCTTCTGCAATTCAGAACGTCTTTAAGAGGAATAATCTTGCTTGGTCCTCCTGTTTTAGGAAATAATAATTTGATAAGAATTATGCATTAGTACATTGCAGTCATATCATATGTTAAAGAAGGATTTCTCAAACAGACTCAAACCTCATTATGCATGGGTGGGGTTGTGTAGTTTGGGAGATTGTTTGGGAGTTTTGTTAACAGTTGAAAATCACATCTGCCATAACGCACCAAAGATCAATTTGCTGTTCTGTGCCTTTTGTGACTTATGAGACCCTAAGGTGAATCTATCATGGGTTTTCCCCCCAAGTTTCTACAGTGAGGGTTTGGGTTTGCCATTGTCATCCTCTGACTGAGAGAGTGTGACTTACCCAATATGACTGAGTAGGTTTCATGATGCATAGTAAACTGTAAGATGCCAAAGCTCAATAATAAAATCCTATTGTGCTGTTTCAGAAATCAGAGACTGCATAAGTTCAGGACCAGTCTCTACATCTGTACCCAGAGCAATAATTTAAACCTGTAGTATTGTCTTGTAAATCAGAGTTTTAAAATGTTACAGTGGATCCTTCCCATCTGTGGAAGTCCAGTTCCATGGCCCTGGATATTAAAAAAGCAGACAGTCAAACCCCTTATTATTCAATGGGTGGTGACAAGCACATGCCTGCATCATAGAATCATAGGGGCTAAGCAGATGGCGCAAAGTGCCATCTTCAGGACAAGGAAGAGGAGGGGCAGCCACACGCTGGGCACCCCAACCCTTTCCCAAAGATGTCATCGGAGCAGCCGGCCCTCTGCACAGCCGGCGCTCCAAGGATGCCATTCCGCTGCAGCGTCCGCACACGCTTTTGTGGAGTACCTTCAGCGATTTGTGGAAGGAGCACTATAAGTGCCATTATTACTTCCTAGATACTATATTTCTATTAATGCAGCCTAAAATTGCATTGGCCTTTGGGGCTATCACACCACACTGTTGACTCATGTTCAACTTGGGGTCTACTAGGACTCCTAGATCCCTTTCACACATAGTCTTGTTAAGCTAAGTGTCCCCCATCTTATATCTACGCGTTTCATTTTTTAAATTTTTTTTTGCCCTAAGTGCAGTACCTTACATTTCTCTGTGTTGAAATTCATTTTGTTAGCTTTGGCCCAGCTTTCTAATCTATTAAGGTCATTTTGAATTTTGAATCAGGGTATCCATGTGCCCATGTCGCCATTGAATAATATGGGCAGTGGTAATTAGTGGGTGGTTGAATCCACAGATTGATAGCGATGTGGCAGGCCCATTGTACTTTTTAAGATTTCAATTTTCAGAATCTTCCATGCTAGCTAAGGGATTCTGGGAGACAAGGTCCAATAAATAAATAAATAAATAAATATTTAAAAATTATGAAGTAAACTCCAAAAGGTTGCCAGAAAACTGCTGGATAAATTATTTTCAAATCAATTTCATACTACCTTTCTACATGCAGATGTGATTGTCCTGCTAGCCTTTGTATCTCCTTCCCCTTTACTTTCGGGATCCAATTCTGAGAAAACTGAGAAATTCAGAAAAGCTAAGTTTTCATTAAAAATTAACAAATCATCTGCTGCAAACCTCTGGATTCCATATAGCTCAGTACTGACTGGTAGCAGCTCCAAAGTTTCAGATCAGTGCTTGCCCATGTTCACCAGAGTCAGATTTGCAATATAAAGAAATCAAGGTTTTAAAAAAATCTTAATTTCTTTCTATTGAAATTTCTTTGCATGAAAATATTTCTGGATTTTTCAAAGTGCTTATCAAAAATCAACTAAATGAAATTCTTAGCCATTTATCTGGCTAAATGACTGGTGACTCCCAGCATGAAGAGGTTTTGTCTGCCTTGTAGCTGTTAAACATATAGAGAATATCAGGGAGGAAAAGAATTAACTTCAATCCTAACTGGGCATCACAAACATGGCTCAATACACAGCAACTCAAAAACCAGATTTTGAGAGTTAAACACTTGAAAGTTTCTTCTCTCTGTGGTGAATTCATTTTCTCCTGTATTCCCATTAGCTTAATCTCACGTCCTTTCTGTGGACTGTATGAAGAAAATTGTAAATTTTTTTCAAAACAGGACAAATTCCCACCCACAAATAAACTTTGAAAATCTTGATAGTCCTATCTCTTATATTAGGGGTGGGGGATATATTACCCTTGAGATTTGCTACACTGAATCTCCTATCAAGCCTCAGCATTGACTATACAGAGATGATGGTTATAAAACAGCTTCCATTCCTGAAAAGAATACAAAGCTAGTTATATGTACTTGGCCAACCATATTCTCAGTCTTACTCTTGTAAAGGATGTTTGAAGTTTGCCATCAGCACTGCTTGCTATGTACTCTCATTATGTGGGATGGAAGGGTATTATGGGTTAGTAAAGACTCGCCAATTCTATAATAATTTTGTATATTACTATAGAATTGCTTTACAGTCTCTTCCAAGAGCATTCCATTGTCTAATCTGACAAGTGGAAATGGGAGCCTCAGGACTATTAAAATGGATTTTCTATTATGTCTGGTATATGTAGCAAGGCCCTTGGTGAATGGAAGTTCTAATACAGTCTGAAAGCTTACAATTTTCAATAGCTTTCAGCATTTCCCATGGCTGCTTCTTGGTGAGGAGGTCTGTTGATTATACATATGGGCTGTAGTAGTAGACATCTGTGTCTGAGACTTTCATCTGCCTGGCTGCAAGATACATGCTGCATTTCTTTATCTTGGAGTGGTTTCTTTTCCTACCATGTAGAAGTCTGCTGAGCAGCAATAAATTGGATAAATCATTGCATTATATAGTCACGTAAGATGGAAGACATTTTTATGAACACTCAGGTCTGTGCGTTTTCAGTGTCTGCATATGGACATCATACCAATCTGTATTCTCTGTGTTAAAATGTTAACACTTTAATTCATTATTTGTTCATTTTTAATATGAAAGATGTCTCTCTAAAAGGAGAGAATGGGTGCTATGCTTTCAGACAATAGAATTGATGATAGAGACAGAAAAACATGAACCCACCAAATAAAATATGTTACTACATATCTATGAACTATCTCTCAAATGAATATGTGTGTGTGTGTGTGGAGAGAAAGAGAGAGAGACTTTTATACGATAAATTAACCCTATCTAAGCTGTTTTAATGTACTGGAGTGGAATTACAATGTGGCCTGAAACTATGGTACTATACCAAGTAAAGTTTTTGGGCTACTTAAAAAAAATGCCAAAATGGTGCAGGCTTCAGAGATCTCCTAGGGGTTTTTGGAGCAAGCAAAATGTGGGAAGTAATAGTCTCAGTATATTTTGTGCTGGTCAAAGCTCATCTGAAGTACTGTGTTCAGTTCTGCTGCACTTTAAGAAGAATATAGAATATAGACAAGTTGGAACAGGTTCAGAGAAGGACAACAAGGATTATAAGAATTATGGAGAACAAAATATATGGGGAAAGGTTGAAGGGACTGGGCTTCTTCAGCTTGGTGAAGAGAAGATTAAGTGGTGACATGATTGCACACTTTAAATACCTCAAGGGTTATCATGGGGGGGGGGTTGCAGGTCTGTTCTCTGCTGCCTTAGAGAGTAAGACCAGGCCTACTGGTTTGAAATTAAAGGAAGGTAGATTTCAACTCAACATCAGAAGGAACTTCTTCATAGCAAGAGTTTGACAATGGAACCAATTAACTAGAGGGGTAATGAGATCTCCTTCTCTGGATGTCTTTTAAAAAAAGGCTGGACAGCTAGCTTCTGGGAATGCTTTAGCTGGAGATATTCTAGAAGAGTTTCTTTCTGACATTTCACCAGCATCTGTGGCTAGCAGCTCTGAAGATGCTAGCCACAGATGCTGGCGAAATGTCAGAAAGAAACTCTTCTAGAACATGGCCACACAGCCCGAAAAAACCCACAAAAAAAACTATGGATGCCGGCCATGAAAGCCTACGACTTCACTTTAGCTGGAGAACCTGCACTAAGCAGGGAAGTGGAGTGGATGGACCTAGAGGCCCCTTCCAACTCCATGAGTCTTTGGGTCTTTGCAGAGTTCCAGAAATAGTGCAAATTGAGTCCACTTTAAGGGTTAGGGTTAATGCGAGGGAATCATGGGAATTGTTTTTTTCCCCTGAGACATTGAGCCTTCTCTGTTAGAGATCTCTGGTGCCACAATAAAAAACAGTTCCCATGATTCCCTAACCCTAACCCTTAAAGTGGACTCAAATTGCATTATTTCTAGCAGTCTGCAAAGGCCCTATGATTTTCTGATTTATCTCAGGTGCCATATGTGTCCCATGGGCTGCACCTTCCCCGCTCTTTAATAATATCAGCACAAACTAGGGGGAAATGTTATAAAGCAAAGATATGGAGCATGTGCCCCCTCAAGATACTGCTGAACCGGAGCTCCCATTGGGTCCAGCAAGCATGTTCTAGAATGAGAGATTATGGGTTAAGGGAGTCGTGGTTGGAGTCGTGGTTTCTTCAGGCACTGCTTTCAGTCTCATGTTTTCCTCATACTCTCTTGCTACTTTTTCTTCTAGTGTATGCACTCATATTAAGATCTCTTCTATCTTGAATGGAAATTTCGATAAAAGTAAAGGTAGTCCCTTGACATGAATGTCTAGTCATAACCAACTGTAGGGGGTGGTGCTCGTCTCCATTACGAAGCAGAAGAGCCAGTGTTGTCCAAGAACAGCTGTGGTGGCCATGTGGCCAGCATGACTGCACTAAATGCTGTCACCTTCCCACCAAAGTGATACCTATATATCTATTTGCATTTTTGGATTGCTAGATTGGCAGAGCTGGGACTCGTAATGGGAGCTCACCCCATTATGCAGCACTCGGGCCTCAAACTGCCAACTTTCCAATCGTCAGAACTGGCATCTTAACATTTTTGGAAGGGAAAGGTGGGTGCATCCATTTGAGAGCTCACCCTCACTCCCATCCCTCAACTGAGCTGAGACCAGATGCTTCCCTATGGTCTGAATCACCTGTTTCCCCTTTCCCCATTGGTAAGTGAAAGCAGTAGAGGTTTCTCCCCTGGATTAACAGCTGTTGCATGGTGAGGAGACTCAGAGCTGCAAATGCAAAGCTATGCACACAAGTAGCATTTCAGCCATTTTGAGTTACTTTGAATTAGTTCTTCACCCCACCTCATAACTCAGGTGTAGCTAAGTACTATTACCATGGTAATTTAAGGAGAGATCACATCTTTCCTTTTGCAGTGAGACTGAAACTTTCAAAAGTAATTTTATCATCATTTTGCTCCTCAGATTTTATGAAACTGGAGCAGGAGACTGTGCCAGCAAAGTGTTATTTATTTATTTATTTATTTATTTATTTATCTAATTGTTTGTTTGTTTTTGCTGCGATGGGAATCATCGTCATCATCACCACTGTTACTACAGGCAAATAAATGGGGTTTGGATACTTTCAGATTTTGTTGCACTTGCTTTAGAGAATTCAAGAGTAATCCAGTCCTAAGTAGATAACACATAAACCAGATTTTTCTACATTGGTGCTTTCCACAGTTTCTCCTGAATGCACCAGAAATGCAAAGATGTTGTTTCAAGAATGCATCTTTTCTGTGCAATTAGCTATTTAATGAATAACATTGCAAAAGATATCATATTGGTCCAGGGTCTGAAAGCTGGGAAGTTATTTGGAGGGAGGGAGGGTAATTAAGCCCCCTCTTTATTTAATTCAGACAAGCTTTTAAAAGAATAAAGAATAAGTAGGGGGTGTTGTACTGTGTACTGTTTTAAAATGTTTTTAAGTGTTTTAATCTTTTTAAACTGCATTTTATTATTTTAACAAGTGATCTATTTTAATGGTGTAATAATTTAATTCTATTTTAATGCTCTCTTTTGTATGTTTTTAACTGTATTGTTCTTTTAAATGGTAAGCCACTCTGAGTCCCAATATCGCAAGGAAAGTGGGATATAAAGATGATGATGATTTCACTATGCAATTCAAACAAACGCAAGTGAAATTCTTGGAAATGGAAAAAACATTAAACTCAGTTGCACTGTATGATAAGCTTATATTTCAGAAGAATAAATTTTCTAAAATTTATATATTTCATACATTTTTAAAAACAGAATATGCTCCTTTCTCCTTACACTACTGCAAATGTAAACCTGAAGCACAATAGTATTGTCTTCTTAAGAATTGTCAAGGTCTGGGTGTGAGAAAATCTCATGATGTGAGACGTCCTTTTGTCTTCAAAGTAGTTTTTGCAGTGGGCTGAAATTCTGACATAAAATATAGCTGAGAGCAAATTAAAACTGTAAAACATGTACTGCAACCAGTAACATTTCAAGATATCACCTCAAATATTCAAGCAGATTTTCTTACCGAAATGATGAATTCATGAAATGTTCATGAAAATGTCATGAGTATTTATTCTAAGTAACATGCCCATAGTCCAGGACCCCCTCTAGAGTTCATGTGAAATTCTGTTTTGTTTTATTCCCCATATTTTCTACCTCTAAATATTGTAAATCAAAACAGTCATCAGATCCAAAACCTATCAGATCTTCGAATTCACCGGGAAGACCCCCTACCGTGCTTTTTGAATTTTTAATCTGTTTGGTGTCTCATATGACAGATATTTTTTTAAAAACCTGGACATCAACTTGCATACAGTCAGCTTTTTGAAATTCCATCATTCCAAAGTAACTTCAGAGCTTTTAACTAATCTTATCTCTATCTGCATCAAGTATTCAAACATGAATAAAAAGCCACACCTCTTGCAGTAGAATAAATACAGTTTCTTCTCTCCAATAAAGGTAGTCTTAAAACAGATTTGTTTGCAACTATTTCCTCTCTCTTGGCTTAACGTATGATGAAATCACTATCTTTTCTTCTGGGTTGCTATATGCACTCCCTCTAGCGATAACTATGTATAAATATTGCTGCTTTGTGGGAGAGAAATTGAATTTCCCAAGTGGCCTACAAACCATTTAATGAAGTGTATAGCACAAACATTTCATTACAACATATTGTGCACTCCTACATTTAATAACTACATTCCTCAACCAGAAGGTCTCCATAGTTTTCAGAAATGAATTACAGTAGTATTATTTCTACTAGAATGTGTTACCCATCACTGCTAAGAATTAAGAATTACTAAACTATTGTATTGATTATTAAATGTGCTAGCTTCTGACATAACTACTGTTTCAGCTAAGCCTGGTTACCGTGAGCATTTTCCAAATTCATTGGAAATATATGGAATAATTTTTAATTAGTTGGGAGTGTTTCCATAGTACAAGAAGAAATTGTCATGTCATATTGGAATGAAGGAATGAAGGCAAAACAAAGTCTTGCAAAATGATTTGTGCATTTTTTCTACCACATCGGGAGCTTGCCCAGGTAAATCTTAAGCAGCCAGTGATTTTTCTCTTTCTTAGATGAAAACATCCAGGAGATAATGAACATCAGGATGAGTAACAGATGCATAACAATCAGTTGGTCCATGTAGTTTCATGTGAACCAGTACTGAGGCTGTAAGAAGATTTTGACCTTTGCTTTTTTACACCGATGAATGTATAGTCAGAGCCTCTTCCTGAACTGAGACAGAGAGATTGGACACTGTGTTATGGGTTAAATGTGGTGGGAATAACTTTAATACAACAAATACCAATCAGCTACATTCATGTATAATTCCCCTCTAGTACAAATGTGTAGTGAAAAGTAAGGTGGACACTAAGCCCCATAGTTTCCAGACCAACACATGCTCACTTAGGACCTTATCCCACGCTGCTCTCAAAAGTGGCAAGAAACCGTATGAGCATCATTGCAGTACTATAGCGCTTAGAGCATTAAGCATCAGGTATCTGGAAGGCATCTGACAATGCTTGTCATGTTAGCCAATCTGTATGATCAGCAAAAGTGGTATGTTGAAAGTGAGGCAACCAAACATCAGGTTTGCCTCTTCCCGCCAAGCATCTAGCAGCCCTGTGGCTTCCCTCTTCCCAATTTAACTCATGCCCAATGTTTTCTTTTTCCTTCCATACCTGCCACAGGAACAGGCTAGCCCAGCATGGCACTCCTTCCTTTCCTTCTCACCTTTCAATGCATTGCTAAAGCTGAAGAGTTAAGGTGTTCAAATAGAGTTCACAGCATTCCAGGGAGAAATGTATGCCATCACCTCTGTACAGGTAAGCCAGGCCATCACACATGCCTCGATAGGAGATGGATGTACAACCTACTGGGCAGATGATATTAAGATTAGCATGGTGTCAGGCTGCATTAATAGTCAAGTTACTGCATGCATCCAGACACACCCATCTTGGTAGCATCTTAGCATCAGACATTATGGAGGTCTGTCATCACCCTGCTAATAAGTTGAAGCCCAGTTGTCTTGACTAGATTGTTCTCACCCAATGGAAGACAATGACATTAGGCTGGATTTTAGTCATAGCCAATTCCATTACTCAGGTAAGCAGAGCACCCCACTTCATTCCTCTTTGGGGGGTTGCAGACTGTCAGAAATAGTGCAAATTGAGTCCACTTTTAGGGTTAGGGTTAGGGTTAGGGAATCATGGGAACTGTATTTTATTGTGGCACCAGAACTCTCTGACAGAGAAGGCTCAATGTCTCAAGAAAAAAACAATTCCCATGATTACCTAACCCTAAAAGTGGACTCAATTTGCACTATTTCTGGCAGTCTGCAACCCCCCTTTGACTCCACCATTTGATACTGACCAGGTCTGATATCCTGACCAGTCTTGGATCCTGGCTGAGTAGACAGTATATCATTCTGCCCAGAAAACTAGGCTGTGTTCCACTATCCATACAGTTATGGGAAGACCTGTTCAGGAAACACAATTAAAAAGGGTGGCAGAGGGCTGGAGGCCTGACCTTGAAGTGTGCAGCCAGCTGGTTGCCAGCCTTAATCCTTACATAGGACCTTAAATCCCTAGAACTCCTACCTTCCAAATACTAGAGCAGTGCAACCCATAATCAGCTGCTGCTGTAGCTGCACCTATGCAGAAAGAATAAGTGGAAAAGAATGGGTGCTGCTGAGATGGTTTGTCTTATGAATGATTTGAATTGGTACTGAGTGGGAGAGCGGCCCAAAGTGTGCAAAAATAAGATCCTTAGTATATGCAGGCATAATAATAAGTATGGCATGGTCTGGACTGGGCAAATTTATCTAGCTGTGGCCTTCTCCAAAGGAACAATCTGTTCTTTTTCCAGGGGATTTTCTCAAATGGATTTACAGGGCATCTTGCTGAAAATGGAAGTCAGACATTAATAAGGACTAATTGGAAGTGTCCCATCTGAATCTAGGGAGGAGTTCACTAATCCATGTAGTTGTGAAGAATGTCAGTTTGAAAACAGCCTTGAGTAATACACCTTGTGAGATGATGAGAAGACAGCTGAGAAGGCATGCAAAAGGTGTGTAAGTATGACCTCAAATATCGAAGGCAAACATGGGTGTGTGTGTCTCCCTTGCCTAACCCTCCAGCACTCAACAGGCAAAGAAGTTGGCTATGGAGTCTGGGAAGCCTGCTACTTTAGAATAAAAGGACAGAGCTGCCAGGCAACCTCTGATAGTTGGAGCAGCCCAGCCTGACCCCCTTAGCAGCACCATCTCGGTTCCCACTTGGCCCTCACTTCTAGAAAGCTTCAGAAAGCACAAAGACTATGCTGGTAAGCTTTGTGAGTCAAAGAGGCTAAGGACAGCTGGATGGCACAATCAATCTAATTCTGCCAAGGCTTCAAAGGTGTGTAGTAACCTCAAGGTGCTGCAGGAAGTCTTCAGGAGCTAGCTCTTGGAATTTGCAGAATTGAAAATGGGAGACTGAATCTGCTAGGAGATTTTGTATCCACAAAACATGATGGGCTTGGAGGAGTATGTTGTGTTCCAAGCACTGCAACACAAAAGTAAGTCCTCAGTTTCATGACACAGTGGGACCAGGGGCATCACTTGGAGGGTGCAGGGGGTGCCACCTGCACCAGATGACACCCTAAGGGTGTGGGTGTGTGACACCACTGCTCCCCAAACATCTGCTCTTTGGCAGAAACAGGGTGTGGCATTTGTCTGTGTCCCTTTAAAATGGCAAAAAGATGGGCAGAGAAAGGAGAAACCCCACAGTTATTTTTTTAAATGTAAATTTTAAATTCTTTAAAACTTTTTTTAAAAACCGTACATCTTACCCAATTTTCACTTTAACCACATGAAATGATGCACATGTAAATTAATTTAGGCTGTGTGTATGATAGAGTAATATAAATGTATAATTTTAATTTTGCTAGTTGTTTATGTCACAACTATTACTATTA
>CM034708.1:49801568-49820143 GCA_020142125.1 Phrynosoma platyrhinos | reverse complement strand
GGAGGAGGAGCACCCTTCTCCAGACTGATCTTCAGGTAGATTATGATGAGGCTGGATCATATGGTTTGGGCTCATTTTGGCAAGGCTGATGATATGCAGAGTCCTTGAACTGGCTCATTGTCAAGCTCATGAACTAATGAAGCTCATGAACTAACATTTGGTGGTAGATGCTTTTGATAGATAATGAAACCATCTTGGTGGTAGATGCTACACAGTTAGGTTCCTGTGCCCCTATGGGACAAATGTGGAAGTAGCTTCCTGCCCATATTAAGATGAATCCAGCTTCACTTTAGCAGACATTTGGATTTGCCAAGATTCCATAGGAGCATTAAAGGTAAAATAATGGCTATTTTTCACTTGCCTGGTGACATGCATAAGAAAATATCTATTGAATTCTGTATCCTTTCTGTTGCCTTGGATAATGACAATTATTTTAAAGAAAGAATATTTTAAAGAGTTTCAAGATATAACATTGTTTATTGATCTTATTTAATCATTTATCTGAACCTTTGAAATCAGGGTCAAGATCTGAATTATTATATGCCTCATATTGGCACTACAATCATGCTTCAAAATAGATAGTTGGGTATGCATGCATTACACATTCAAAACTGTTCCATGCTTGCTTAAATTCATAGTTTTCCCTTCCAAAATCCTTATGAGGTGATATCAGTTGGTCTAACTCACAAGGACATCCATGCAGGCATTAAGAAACCTCTGTTACAGAGTTCTTTCCCTGTCCATAAACTAGTGTCCTGGTTTCCAGAAGGAGGAAAGACATTTGAAGAATAGAGGGGTCTTTTTTTAAACAACAACAACAACAACAGGCTGCCAGTGTAGACTGGGGTTGTAGCTATGACTATGTTGAAGACTACAGTTCAAATCCATCCTGTCCTGTCCATTGCCTGGCTCCTACATCAGTAAAATGCTTTGCATCCTGGAGTGTGCGTTACACTGCTTTTATGCTTGTTGGGTAAGAATTCAAAGAAGGTCAGTACTATCAGTCCATACTTTTGTGGGGCACTATGTTTATATTACAGTTTTGATTGCAAGAACATGCATTTCTCTCTCTCTCTCTTTTAAAAGTCATAGTTGAAACTATTTCATTCCATTTCCTGCTACATCACACATTTGCATACAACAATTGAGGGAGAATATTTTATCCTTACAAAATCAGAAATAATAGATGTATTTGCTATGTTAGGATTCTGTCCTTGGGGCATTGCAGTTATTCTGAGTGTAGTGCTTCTGGCAGATACTTGAAAAGAAAAGCTCTGCTGTGTGCACAGCAGCACTAGTCTCCACCTCCAGGTATTTACTCGATCAGAAGAGGTTTGAAGACTGTGCTATACACTGAGGCTAAGTTCTGCACCATCCATTGGTAATGAATCAGTGGAAGAGTCACCATTTTGCTTTGTCTGTATTTGGGAATGGATTGATATCTCAAATTTCAACATCTCATGAGGCTAATTGCACATAAAATAATACAAAAGACGCTTGTTATCCCCTCATTTTATTATTTATTATTTGTTCCATTTCATGCATTGATTAGGTTCCACACCAGTGGGTTAAGGAATTTTTCTTGCTGTGTGACTTCAAGTAATTTCTAACATACAGTGACTCTAAGGCAGACCTATCACAGGGTTTTCTTAGCATGATTAGTCCAGAAAAGGTTTGTCATTGCTTTCCTTTGAAGCTGAGGGACAGTGACTTGCCCAAGGTCAGCCAATGGGTTTCCATGGCTGAGCAGAAATCTGAACCTTGGTTTTCCAGTCTTAATCCAGCACTCCACCATTACACTGCACTGGCTCCTGTAATGAATCTGGTCAATGTTTTATACATCACCAACTTGGTTCTTGGATAGCTCCTTTAAAATCTCACATGATCCACTGTTCCAGTTATATGGAAGCCACCAGCTGCCAATGTGCATTTATATCCCTCTTTTTTTCAAGATGAAACTCAAGGTAACTTAGGGCCTTTGCAGACTGCCAGAAATAGTGCACATTAAATTGAGGCACTGCCCTGGCTCAGTGCTAGGGAATCATGGGAACTGTAATTTATTGTGGCACCAGAGCTCTCTGACAGAGAAGGCTCAATGTCTCAGAAAAAAAATACAATTCCCATGATTCCCTAGCACTGAGCTAGGGCAGTGCCTCAATTTAATGTGCACTATTTCTGGCAGTCTGCAAAGGCCCTTACAAAGGTTTCCTTGTGACCCTCCATCCAGGTACTGCCCACATCAAGACTTGCTAAGCTTTATCTAAGAGCTACATGATGTATCTTCAGACCATATCCTGCAATTACATTATTGCTGGATGTACCCTGAAATATGAGTTGCTGTTTGTCATCAGTGTTACCAGAATGTTTTAAAAGGTGTCTTGGTTCTTCTTACAACAAATAAGCAAGATATGTCAACCTACTTATTAAGACAGTGAACTAAGAGTAAGGTATAATTGTTTGTCAAGCCCTATTGAATAAATCTTTGACTGAACAGGGATTTAAATCCATGTCTTTTTGGCATTGCACTCTTTCTAGACCTCACAGTCTATTTATATCAGACATTATCAAAATTAATTTTCCTTAGTGGTTTGCTCTATTGTATTGTCAATGCCTTGAAAGTGTTCTTGACTCTTTAATAGATAGATACAAGGAGATACTGAGTTGACACAACCTTGGACATCACCAAAGCAGTATGACTTGAGTTCCCAAATAAATTACACATGTTCAAAAACCTCTTTGGATTAGGGCTTGACCAACCTAAAGTCTTCCCCTCTAGCTGAAATTCTTCAACAGGAAAACATGAGTGATCCCCATGGGGAAAAAAGTGTTGCTCCACACAATGCAAAATAAGGAGGTGCCTTATACCAGATCAGATTATTGGTACATCTAGGTCAGTAGTATCTGAAGTGAAAGACAACAAGTTGCTGGAGTTTCAGACAGATATCTTTTCCAGCTGTGTCTGGAGCAACCAGGGACTGAACCTGCAACCTTTTACTTCTTTAACACCAGAGCCAACTCTATTATTAGTAGAACAAGGCGTATGTCCCAGGTAATTGATTCTGAGTATAAAGAAAGAACAGTTTATTACTGTTGTATCTTTTTTCCTGCCAAGGTAGGAGAAAGGTACTTATGGGGTTTTTTTCCTTAGTTCCTACTGATTCTTGGCTAAAGATGAATATTTTCTATAACTTCATTGATCTTTGGAATAAAATTCAGAGACATATAGGTGTGTTAACCTAAAATATCAGTATATCAAGGCTCTTGTAGTATCTTTGCCTTTGCAGACTGCTAGAAATAGTGCAAATTGAGTCCACTTTAACTGCCCTGGCTCAGTGCTAGGGCATCATGGGAACTGTATTTTTTCTGAGACATTGAGCCTTCTCTGTCAGAGAGCTCTGGTGCTATAATAAACTACAGTTCCCTTGATTCCCTAGCACTGAGTCAAGGCAGTTAAAGTGGATAGTTTGCACTATTTCTGGCAGTCTGCAAAGACCTGAGACTCTGAAACTAACTGTGAAAGTTGTAGCATAAGCTTTCATAGACTATGCAAGTTTATGCTACAACTTCTTTCTCATAGTTATTCTCAAAGGTGCTACAAGATCACTTTGTTCACTAATCTTGGATACTTTTGATTTATCAAGGCAGGAAGGGGACAGTTTGTGGTCTGACTCAAGTACCAATGTTCTCTATACCAGCTCAAGCACTGAGCTACAGTCTCTCCCCAAACCATGGTCCTTTCTTGAAGATGTGGCTTTCCTTCAGAAAGTTTCACAGCTGTGGCTCATCCATCTCCTGCCATCTGGCAAGTTGTGGGAGAATTTCAGTTTCACAGTGATTAAACTGTCACACAGAGTGACTGGGAACTGTTGTCCTTTCCCCAGTAAGAGAAACCATTGCACTTGGCTTGCTTTGTGGGTGGGAACTGTGGTGTCACAGGTGTCTAACTGTCAGGAAAGAGATAGTGCTTTCATTGAATAACACAGCTAGTACACTAACTGATGAGATAAATACATGAACATAGATGGATTTCACTCAATGAAAATATAATTCCCCAAGTCAAATACTAGGATAACCACATGAAAAATAAGAAGGCTGGTGTACCTTTAAGGAAGAAATACAAGATGCAGAGCTTCCATGGCATGCTTCTCCTACTGAAATTCTCTCTTCACCAACTGTTAAAGGGGCAGGCTCTTTATCTCTATGGTCCTGTATTTTGAAGAGTGTTTACAACTCCAGTGATTTCTTTTGAAGGCCCTGATGAAGGCCTAGTGTGGCAGAGATATGTTGCACTTTTTAAATGCTGAATAAACAGTTGACCATCTTAGAGCATGTGGAGCCTGTCTCCTCTTTGTTTGATTCCCATCAAACTATCCACAGCTTAGAAAAACACCCATCCATGTGTAATAATTGTTGCAGGACTGAAGTATCTACTTTTTATTCAACATACTTGTTCCCCAAATATGTTATTGTCATTGCTGGGACAGTGATCTCTAAGCTAATGAAAGTAACAAGTGTATATTTTATTTTATGCTTTATAAATGTCTCCAGGAATCTTAATTTCTTAAAAAAGAAAACTTCTTTTTGCATCAACTTCAGAGCAAAAAAAGATCCAGCTCCCTCTTTTAATATGTAAACAACAAAAGAGAGAGAGAGAAGAAAGACAGAGCTCCTCCACCAGCTCTCCAAAAAAAGAAGAAAAGAAGGGTAACAGAAGAAATGATCTTAAGAGTTACATCACTCAAACACTGCTCCAAAGCAAGGGAGAAGCACAAACACAATTTTTGCACCCCTGGCTTTCAGAACTCAGTTGGATGTAATGTCTACATCAAGGAACTGACAGAATGAAGCTAACTGGTGTGAAAAAACCACTCCTTCTGAAGGAGCTTCTAAATACCAGTTGTCTAAATCTATTGATAAGCATGGATGCATTATTAATGAAGCCTGCAGCTTTGCCTGGTGCTGCTCAGATGGTTCAAGCATTTAGTAGGAACTATTTTCTGTGAAGTGTTGCATGGAATAATGACAGTGCCTGTCTTAAATCGAACAAATGACTGTAGCAAGCTCTTGGGAGGCTGTGAGCAAGCAGATGCTTTCCAAGCAAAAGGCGGTGTGGTACCACCTGCTGTAGTAGGCAGGCGGGCAGGCCACTAGACTATTGACTCATTAATAATTCAAGACAACAGGAACCCCTAGCTCTTCGAACATCATCCTGCCCCTTCATCATGGGCTTTTCATCACCCTAATGAGTGACTTGAAGTATTAGATGCTAAAATAACTCCCAGTGCTCCCTAAAGACTAGGAATTCAGACTAGCATGCTAGTGAGCATGAAGTCTGTAGCAGATACAGGAGGAAATGTCATAGGCTTCAGAAAAAAAGAAAAAAACAGACATCTATGGTTTTAAGTCATTTTGACAGGGTATGGGGTAATCGAGATGGATGTTATGCTTCAGTCTGTGGAACTGTTGATCATGAGGGCAATGCCACCCATTCTGAGATGAATCCAATGGTACACACATTTCCTGTGATGTCCCGGGGTATTTCCTGTTCTTGTCCAGGTTGATTCACATTGGAGATAATCTGGTAAGTGGGTTTGTTGTGAAACAGTCCAATGCTCTTTTCCAGGTATGGATCATATATGTGTAACATTGCTGTGCTGGGGAAGGCATTTCTAATGATAGATGTGATGCAGTGCCATCTGATGGATCCCATGTCAATGGGGGGTACTCCATGTCTTGAATAGGCTCAGAAGAGATATCCAAGCTGTTGAATCTATTTTGGGCAGAAGAGTCTAAACTAGACCCTAGAGTGGATTTACTGGCTGTGGGACACACTTTCCTTCCTAATTCCTCCTATCTTTTTTTTCTATTCTAATGTCCAGGAGCCTGACATGCCTTCATATGTTTGTTTTCCATGGTGTGGAGGGGTATGTTTGTCATGCCGGCATGTCACCATGTTGTATACTTTTCATGCACTTTCAATAGGTTAACCTTAAATGTTTGCCATCCCTACATGGCAGCTTACTGTGTAACACAATTTGCCAAGTATTTATAGTATTAGCCAGAATTTTCACTACTATGATTGTTCATTTTATTTGTATTCTGTTTTTTCCTCAATGCAGGATCCAAGGCAGGTTAAAAGCCTAATGATATACATGTTTTTTTTAAAAAAGCTATTGTATTAAAACACCAATAATTTTAAAACACTACACAATAAAGACCTAACAATAAAGATAAAAATACAATACCCACATACTTTGTTTAAAAACCCTCCTGCACAACCAATGAATCACCAAATGCCTGTTTAAATAAAAAGATCTTTACTTGATAGTGAAAGGAGAGCTGAGCAAGGGCCATCTTAGCACTCCATGGAAGGGAACTGCACACCCTGGGACCAGTCATTGTGGATGCATTCAAAGCAAGTTCAAGACATGCAGAGTTTTATCTCTGTTTATCCCAGGTCTATTCACATAGGCTATTCACACAATCAAGAATCTGAATCTTTTTAGAAAAACTAGAAAAAAATCTGACACCGATTATCCCAGGTGAAGTGGGGTTTTTGGCAACCCTTCCCAAAACATAATTGGATGCATTCAAAATGCATGTGAACAACAAAGATTCAACACAGATTCTACCTGGATTATTTTCACCATCTGAATAACCTCTTAGTTTCCTTTACAAGTCTTGGCCCTTTGAGCTTTTTGGAACTCTCTCAGGAGAACAGAAAACTGGCCAGCCTATCTAGTCACTTTTAGATCTTTACCCTTAACCAGAGTTATGACTTATTCCAGCTCTTCATAGATCAATTCTTTCATTTCTTTTAATCCATCAAGGATTACAAAACTCATCTGAGCTTGTAAGTAGTTAGAAATATGTTAGCTAGAGCATTTAAGCCTTTTTGGTTTATTTCTTGGCTTGGGTGAAATGGCTGTATTTTCTTAACTACATTTCTCTATCTGTAGGACAGGGAGATCCTACAGGTAAATGATACCCTTGCTCTAGAATTTCTTAGTTAGAAAAAAAAACCTTTCTTTAAAAAGTACCTGCTTGTTCTTATGTTCCTTTCACACGTGCCTTGACTCAGCTTAGTTAGTGTTTTGCTAAGTTTATAAGAGAAGGAAACTACAAATTCTCTTACAAAGTCCTAGTGTGTTGTGAGGGGAAAGATCATTTTAATCCACTACGTGGTGGCAGGGGTGGTCTCAAGGGGTCCCATTCAGCTCAACAGGAGTGGGAAGGGGGATCCAAGAAACTGGGAATTAATGATCTGCTGTGAGCTAAGAGCCAAAAACAGGGAGGCTGTGGTTGGCGTCGAGCCCTAGGGATCATCACATGGTGGCAGCGGTGGGCTCCAAATCCACACCCCTGAAGAGACTGGACATCACAAGTCTCAAAAAATAAAATGCCAAAAGCTTGCAATGTATCATTTCATTGGTGAGGAAAATGTACTCCATGGGCTGGATGCCATCTCTAGCCATGCGTGGCCCTTCAAGTCCATTTGATTTATGTATTCCCCCCCCCAAGCCCCCCAGATTTCACTTTGGGGAGAATGGGGGAAATACCCAAATGCTGTCTAGGGAGGTGGTTTGGGACAAAAAGCCCCCAAACGCCATATGAAGCCCAAGAATTAACTAGGAATTTCAAAAAGCCACTGAAAACCAGCTGAAAATAATCTGTGAGTCTGGACACCATAAGTGACTGTTTCACCGTAGGAGATGGGAGGGGGTAGTAAACACTGGACCTTGCCTCTGTCATAATGGTATGTGTGCAAATATAGCACACATCCTTGCCCAGTAATATATCAGAAGATTTCTACCTAGTAGTGAGGAAAGAGAGACTTCTGACGTTTAAAACAAAATCAATAAATCTTTGTTAGTGTCAGTCTCCATTATCTTACTTAGAGCCTAGCCAATGTTCTTCACTGATACATCAACAGAGAACTGCTTTACTCAACTCTCTCCCATGGTTTGCAGTATGAAGCCTCTTTGCAGCCACACCTGAATGTGGGACTGCCCTTGAAGATGACTTGGACACTAGTACAAAATGCAGCAGCAGGACTGCTGATCAGAGTACTGTAACCCCATGGATGATCCCTCTGTCACCCCAGCTGACTTTTGATATTGGCTTGATATTAAAAGGGAAATTTGCTCATGTGGCCTCCGGAGATGGCCCAACATGAAAAAAAAAATAGCTTGCCCAAATATGGAGATGTGGCAGACTTGGCTTGGGCGCACTAGTGTACAGAGATAGGGTAGGTCTTTCTGAGGCTGAAATCTGCATATTCCTTTCATACAGGTGTATAAAAGGTACTTGCCAAAAGGTTGGGAATCAAAGGGCACTTCTCTCTGGAGAGGATACCTTTTTGTGTGAAACATCTAGATTGATTATCCTGCCATTTCTCATGGCCATTTTCCCTCCAGGAAAAATCCTTTGAATTCCTGGAAAACTGTTTCTCTCTATAAAATGTCTGTTTGGGGCAGTTCCAAATTGGTCTCAGCAGGACACAGACAGACACTCTGTCTGTTTCTCCCTTGACTCCTTGGCACAATGCTGGGTGCTGAGCCAGAATTTCCACTGCACACCACCTGATCAAAGCTCCATGCCTGTACCTGGTAATGTATTGCCCTATCTTCCAAATCACTATCAGCTGTTACCTTTTACATAGTTAGCTCTTGTATACATGTGTGAGTGCGTGTCTCTGAGTGAAAGCTGATTTCCTGTTATTGTTATAAATAAAACTGACTTGGAACCTGATTCTAGAGTTCTGGGTTTGGAATTGATATAAATAAGCTGAAAGTCCCAGCTTGAGTTACCCTAGCCTTCCCACTGCTTTCTATTGAGTTAAATTAATACCTCATTGACTTTAGTAAGTGGATGCCATGTTGGGACCTCCTGCAATTTGGGTAACAGTACAGTGTGTTTTGATATATTCCACTTCTTTGGAAATTGTGACATGAATCCTATTGGTTAGTCCTAACTACAGTAAAGACATTGAATCCACCAGTGAATGGTGAATCAACATGCAGATAAAATCCCATAGAGTCAATGGGTATTCTTCAGGTGGAACTAACAATAGGATTCAGAATATGAGGAAAGAACATGTTGCTTACCTATAACTGTTTTTTTGAGTGAACATCTTTGAACTCAAACATATGGGTTATTCTATGCCTCTGCAGAACCAGTTCCAACTTCTAGAGCTAAGATGAGCTTTTGGCAGGAGCCCTGTCCAACAGGCATCATATATCTGCATACAAACCCCATATATATGAGTCACAGAGATCATGAATAGGTACCCAACTGCTAGTGATGCTAAGTCCTGTGTACAGTGAACTCTAAAAATTCTGAGAGGTGTGACCATTTCATGTGAGCAAGAACCTCATGTAAGCACTGTGTTCTCCTTGTGTTACTTGTTTGCTTAGATTCTCACAGCTAAAGAAGAAGCCTGGTAAGTGCCAGCTATTCAGGATGTAAATCTACCCTGGGTTACTGAGGGCTTTTGAGTATAAAATATTGACTCTTGAAGACTGCTTTTGTCTCACTTTGTCTTAGATGTGTCTCTTAACTGTCTTTCTTGTGTTCTTGTAAATTGTCTTGAATCTATTCTGTTTGAAATCCATATTTTGGTGTGAATAGAAAAGGGATTTTTGCTAAATCTGCACTGCAGAAATAGTGCAGTTTGACACTGTTTTAACTGCCTGGCTCCATGCTATTATGAAATTCTGGGATCTGTAGTGCTGTGAGATATTTGGTCTTCTCTGTTGGAAAGCTCTGCT
Organism: Phrynosoma platyrhinos; assembly: GCA_020142125.1. Taxonomy (NCBI): domain Eukaryota; kingdom Metazoa; phylum Chordata; class Lepidosauria; order Squamata; family Phrynosomatidae; genus Phrynosoma; species Phrynosoma platyrhinos. Next base: position 49,810,373 of record CM034708.1, on the reverse strand, counting down.
ACCACAACAAAGTACAAATCCCAGGATTCATAGCATGGAGCCATGACAGTTTTTTTAAAAATACTTTATTAGTTAAAATCAACCTCAAACAACATACATATTAGTTATTTTTCCAATAAGAATTACATATATCTGCAAACTTAAATATTTCAAAATGAACAAGAAATAAACAATACAAAACAAACAATTAAAATGACTTCCTTGTTGGGTATATCTTGTGTTTTAGCCCGTTTTCTTCAACTTCTATATCCATTGTTTCTATTTTCTCTTATGCCATAGAGTGTAACACTATTTCTTTTGTCATGTGTAACTATCAACTACTTTATGCTCTACTTTATTTATTATTAGTCGAAAATTATAGAGTGCTTGAAGCTAAACCTATCTTAATATTTTTACGTAAAACCTATGGTACAATCTAGGTCCCCTGTTTGCTTCCAATATTCAATCACGACTCTCCAGTCTTTCCTAAAGGTATCATAACCTAGACCCTTGATTAGGCCAGTTAATCTGTCCATTTCCATAATGTCTAATATTTTCTTAAACCAATCTTGGGTAGTAGGAATGTCTTTGGCCTTCCATTTAGATGCATATGTTAATCTTGCAGCAGATCTATGGTTTCGCTTCTTTGGCCATATCTCTGTTGATGTGATATCCGTTCTAGGGACAACCAGAAGGAAGCTCCTATAATGGTAATAGAATTTGGAGGGATAGAGAGGCAACAGCCAGAAGGAAGTGCCCAACACAATGATAACGAAGAGCGATAGAGTGGCCAAAGGAGCTATGAAGTTAAAGTAGTGTCAAACTACATTATTTCTGCAGTGTAGATTCAGCCTTTGTTTATCTACACCATTTTCAAACTGTTCCATTTCTCACTGTACTGTAAATAAAACAAATCCTTAGAAATATGAGTTGTGTTGAATATTCTATAAAGCCTTGCTATCAAATCCATTATATTTGCTGGCATCTGGGCCCGTTGCTACGGAATATAAATTTCTGTGTGAAGACTCATGTCCTGTAAGATGCAGGCATTCTCTTGAACCAGACTGAGGTGGACAAAAAGGGGCACTTGCAACATGCCTACCTCACTGGTGTGGTGTTCACCATGGATAACATCTTGCTGTGGTTTGGGGACCTGAGAGCAATGGTGAATGGCTGGGCTGGGCTCTCTTTGGCTGCATCTACACTGTTGAAATAATCCAGGTTAACACCACTTTAACTGTCATGGCTGAATGCTATGGAATTATGGGCATTGTTTGTTGTGGCACCAGAGCCCAGAATTCCATAGCATTGAGCCATGGTAGTTAAAGTTGTGTCAACCTGGATTATTTTTGCAATACAGATGCAGCCTTTCTTTCTGCCTCTCCTGTCCTGGGGAGTCTTTGACACTAAGAGACATCAACATTGTTGTGTTTGGATTATTGCAGGCAGTGGAGCCATTAATCATATCAGAGACCTAAACAGAAATATGTGATCTAATTGGCTAGGATGAGTGATCTAATTGGTTAGGATGAGTAAGAATCTAGTATTCTGTAATTTTAAAAGCAGTGCAGCAGAAAATAACCCAAGATCCCTAAATACCAAAATAACTCACACTCTATGCAATTCCAACGAGTGAGGCAATAAACAGTCCTTCAATCCCCTATCCAGGAAATGTTTTTCCTACTTTTCTTCCAATGTATAGTATTTTACTTCTCATGTATTCAGTGAGGTTCTTGGGGAAATGTTTTAAATGTGAAAGTGACTGGTCAATAAGTAACTTGGCCCAGTATAGGTCCTTGTTCCACTAGAGAATGCTTTATTTTATTTTTTTTTAAAAAAAAGAAGAAATCTTTTCCACCTCTTCTTTCTAAAGAAAGAGTAAATGTATTTTAAGTATATCTTTAAAAAGTTTGCCATTTTGGCATCTTAAGGTGCAAGAGCCATGAAATGAACCATAAATGAGAAACATCAAAAGTAACTTGGAAAGGATTTTTTTTTAATATTAAAGTGATGAATCACAGGCCAAATTAACAAGTAAAGGAATCCACCTATAATGAAATCTTTTTTCCAACATAACACTTCATTATAAAGGGAGTTTTTCTATAATAGTAGCAAGTGTAATTACATTTTTATATATAATTAGGACATTATTATCATTTCACCATATCAAAGTTCATTATAAGACATCTCCAATGCATTTTTCATAGAGCAAAAATAAAAAGAGAACAGGGGTCCTTCAATTAGACTAGTATAAGGACATCCACAGAGACTGGAGGAAGCTGATCAAACAGCTTAGCCCAAAAGGGACCAGGTAGGCTGCTCATTGCTTTTAAGGCACAGAGAAGTTGCATTTTTACATTTCCGGCTTGGTTATTAATTATATTTCTTACCTCTCTCATACTTTAGTCTATTCTTTGGAATAAAACTATGTTTCAAAAGTTATATGGAACTAAACACCAGCAGGCCAAAACTCATTAGCTTCTGAAAGAGAAAATGTTGATATGGCTCATGTACTGGGTCATTTTCATTTGATACATAGAGTTCAATCCTGTATAGGTTTACTCAAAAGTAAGTTCCACTGTGTTCAAGGTACTTACTCACAAGTAGGCATGTACAGGATGGCCTCTGAGTCTTGTCAAAAATTACTCTGGTATTTTAGTCATGAGCAGAATTTTTCCTAAAATCTGTTTGTTTTTAACAGAAATTAAACCGTAAGCCAAATTTGCTTGGAGGATGAGCTTCTGGCTGTATAGTTAGATGTACATAAATGTTGGTTTATGTTTTTTAAGTATCTCATTAAGTAACTCATAAAACATTTTTAAAAAATTGTTTAATTTGTTGTTATTTTGGTTTTACTTCCATGTGAGAAGAATGAATGATTTATTATAAGGTCAGTGGCGCAGTTCTATGTTAAGACTGGTCAGATCAGTTGCGTTCCATTGAAATGAAAAATTTGGTGGGGATAGTAAAATCTACAGTTTCTCACTGGAAATCAGCTGAATAGATTGACCTGAAACTTGGCAGTAGCAAAGAGATACACTGGAGGATGATGTGTAATGATTTTCAGGTACAAGGACTAAAAAATTGTTTATTTATTGGACCTAAACATTTGACAAATGACCTTCAGCAGTTTCAAAAGTACTGATTGGATATTCTCCCCCACAGACTTTTTTGGAGTTATTTCTCCAGTGATTTTCAAGAAACAGTTTGCTATGTTCAGTCAGGGAATTGCTATGCATAATTGCTACAAGAAATCAACATATAGCGCTACAACAGATACTACAGCCTTATGTCAGAGTAGTATCAGATGTTTATAATTTTTATTTCAAAACAAAATATTTTCTACAGGATTTTTATTTCTATTGAAACCTGTTTCTGGGCGATGAATGGGAAAATAACAATAACAGTGAATGCCAGACCGGACTAGCTCAGTGCTACTCAAAGTGTTGGTCCCTGGACTAGTGCTGGTCCCTAAACTATTGGCTGCTGGTATCTGGCAAGTTTCCAGGAAAGAGAAAGATGTCTAGCCAATGGGCACAAATATGGTACCAGTCCTTGGCACATTGGGAACATAATAATTGCCAGTCCCTTGCATCAGATAGCCTGAGAAGCACTGTACCTTCAACATCCCTTCCAATGTATACAGTATATTGCCAGCTGGATACTCAATAACAGTGATGGTGAACCTTTTAGAGGCTGAGGTCTTCTGGCACTGGGAAAAATGGCTTTGCATGCCATCTCTGGCATACGTGCCATAGATTCGCCATCATGGCTTTATAATGTGGTAGCTTTGCATGTTACGTTCTGTTGCCTCTTTGCCGCTATTGTAGTGAGCAAATATGGGACTTTGGCTGAAGGCTCTGCCACTAGCAGCCACCCAGGTCCAATGGTAAATCTGTAAATAACTGCAGTGTAGGATATCACATCCTATTAAATACATATTGCCTAAAGCATGCATCTAATTTCCCCAAAACAACACATCTGAAGCTGACCCTTAATAGCTGCAAATTCTTGTCATTTTGGAGCCTGAGTGAACTTGGAATACAGCAGGTTAACCCATTTTTTAAAAAATTTAAAATAATTTTAATTTTTAATTTTAAAAAATGGTAATTGGTTTACAGTCACAGACTAATGGCAGGATAAGAGTGGTGATGCTTGGGAAATGATATGTCTTAGATTCCAAAATAACTTGGCTGGTACTATGTTCCTTGACTAGGGAGGAGAGGTGCTATTTGTTCCTCTGCCTCATACAGCAAAATGTCATGGGCCAAGCTCGCAATCTAGACAGAGAACAAGGAAGCAAAGGGGAGGCTGAATGGGCACAAAAACATGTTTTTAAAAGAAATGCCTTTATTAGAGGCTTTTTAAACTGGGGTATGTATACCTGTACTTTTTCATGGGGAAATTGCATTTGAATAATTTTTCTGAACAGTGGTGACTGGTTGCTGCCATGTTAGTGAGGTAGTGAATCTGCTCCAGGTTTTAGTACAAGAGCTGTGACAAGACAGATGCTAAAGAATGGAGAATAAAAGAAAAAAGGAAAAATCAGTTGTGATGGAGAGTCATGAGACAATAAAGACAAGGAACAAGGATAAGAAAAATTCTCTCTACTGTCAAGGTTCAGGAGTGATAAATATGTGGAAGGAGACTTTGCAGCCTTGTGAGGAATCTACTTCCCCAATGTCCCTCCTTTTCCTGGAGCTGTTTAGTCTGATCTCGCTCATATCCTTCCAGACACAATTAGAATATATCTGCTTAGGGGGAAAAACAGCAGTAGGAGCCAGCATGGTATAGTAGTTTGGGCTTTGAGCTAGGATTCTGGAGACTAGTGTTCAAATCCCTTCTCAGCCATGGAAACCCATTGAGTGACCTTAGGCAACTCACACTCTCTCAGTCTCCTAGGAAGGCAAAGGCAAAAGCATCCTCCTGAACAAATCTTGCCAAGGAAACCCCATGGTAGGGTCACCTGAGGGTCACCATAAGTCAGAAATGACTTGAAGGCATACAACAACAACAGCAACAATTTCTCATTGCTTAACTTTCTTCCTCTCTCCCTTTCATGCATCATAAGTGATCTGTCTCTCAGGCTTCTTAAGATCTCTTGCTCTCTGCTTTTGCTTCAAGTACCCATTATTTGTTGGTTAGTGAGGGATAGGTCAGAATAGTGTGTTTCATGTTCTGGATTACTGACTTTTCCCTTTCTCAAGTCATTGCAAATTCTGTGTTGATTTACTTCCCTGCCTTCTTCATCTATCTGATGTGTCAACATGTGGTCAATCCACTGCAGGAAGAAGTAATATAGGAAAAATCAAACATTTTCTGATTGCCATTTAATAAAATGTTGTGGGAAACTGGAGCATATACTGTATATTTGTCAGTCAAAGCCCCTTTGATAGGACTGGCTAATGGCACCTTACCTCCCTAAACATCCCAATTTATCTACTTTTAGAAATTAAACAGAGCCACCTCTGCTTAAGAGATGGATGGGAGACCATCACAGAATATCAGGATCTTCAGAAAGAACAAGGGAAAATCCAGTCTGAAGCCTTGGAAGTATTATCAAATTTTCCTCTTTAACAGTAGCTTTCCAGAGCTTCAGACTGGATTTTTTCCTTGTTCTCTCTGAAGAGTTCCTATGTCAGTTACCCTGATAGTATCTTGATTTTTGTAAGACCTTTGACAAAGTCCCCCATGATATTCTTGTAAACAAGCCAGTAAAATGTGGGCTAGACAATCCTACTGTTTGGTGGCTTTGTAAGTGGTTGACCAATCAAACCCAAATGGTGCTCAACAATGGCTCCTCCTCATCCTGGAGAGAAGTGACCAGGAGGGTGCCACAGGGTTTTGTCTTGGGCCCAGTACTATTCAACATCTTTATCAATTACTTGGATGAAGGAATAGACAGCATGCTTATCAAATTGTGAGTGGTCGCTAATAACCCAGAAGACAAGATCAAAATTTAAAATGACTTTAACAGATAAAAAGTTGGACTACAGCTAACAAAATAAATTTCAACATGGAGAAATGTAGAATACTATATTTAGACAGTAAAAATGAAATGTACAGATACAAGATGGGGGATACCTGGCTTTGCAACAGCACATGTAAAAGGGATCTAGGAGTCCTAGTAGACCACAAGTTAAACAAAAGTCAACAGTATAATTTGGCAGCTAAAAAGGCCAATGCAACTCTAGGCTGCATCAATAGAGGTATAGTGTCTAGATCAAGGGAAGTAATAGTACCACTCTATTCTGTTTTGGTCAGGCCTGACCTGGAATACTGTGTCCATTTCTGGGCACCACAATTCAAAAAGGATGTTGACAAGCTGGAGCGAGTCCAGAAGAGGATGACCAAAATGGTGAAAGGTCTGGAAACCATGCCCTATGCTGGATATGTTTAGCCTGGAGGAGAGAAGGTTAAAAGGTGATGTGATAGCCCTGTTTAAATATTTGAAAGGTTGTCATACTGAAAATGGAGCAAGTTTGTTTTCTGCAGTGCCAGAGAATAAGCCCCAGAGCAATGGATACAACCTGCAGGAAAAGAGATTCCACCTGAACATTAGGAGGAACTGCCTGACAGTAAAAGCTGTTTGACAGTGGAACACACTCCCTCGGACAGTGGTGGACTCTCCTTCTTTGGTAGTTTTTAAACAGAGGCCGGATAGCCATCTGTCAGGGGTACTTTGATTGTGTATTCCTGGATTGTCGATGGTTGGACTGGATGGCCCTTGAGCTCTATGTTTCTATAAGCTGAAGTCCAATAGTTCATCTTTCTGTAGCAACCATATGTGATTCATGAAGTGTAAGCCAAACAAACACATTATGTTGTGTGTACCTTCAACATTTTAAGGAAATGTTTCCTAGGATACTATGGTTATTGATCATAAACATTTATTGAAATCAGATGACTCTGATTCTCTTACTCTGACAAAGCCTTCTTTTTCGATGTTTATGAATGAATTCCAGTTATTGCCAAAGAAAGTAATTCTGTGGTGTTCAGAATTAATTTAGATATTTTTCAGATATGACAAAGGTGCACTTATAACTATTTTAATGACCTTGAAGGAGAGGTGACTATATGCCTTTCTTTACAGAGGATAGTTCCCGATTTGAAGGACTGGTCAGTTCAAGTCTTGCCTGAAGATGAAATGACTTGAAGGCACACAACAATAACAACCATTTTAAAATTTATCTCATCACATAAACAAATGCACATAAATTTTATAAAGATCATAGAATCATAGAAATGTAGAGCTGGAAGAAAAGAACCTTGGGTCATTTAGTTTATTCTGCTGACTATGTAGAAAATCCTCTGGTAAAGCATCCCTGACAGATGGTTACCCAGCTTCTGTTTATTAAGAAGCAACAAAGCCACTTCAGCTGAATCTTCACTGCAGAATTAAAGCAAAATGACATCACTTTAACTGCCAATGTGCAATGCTATGGAATTCTGGGATTTGTAGTTTTATGAGTTATTTAGCCTTCTCTGTCAGAGACTTCTGGTCCTAAAACTACAAATCCCAGGGGTCCATAAGATAGAGCCATGACAGTTAAAGTAGTGTCAAACTGCATTAATTCTGCAGTATGGTAGTAGCCTCCATCAGTTTTGCAGGTAGTCCATTCCACTGTTGGACAGCTCTTAATGTTTAGTTGAAATCTCTTTTCTTATAATTTCAATCCCTTTGCCCTCCCTACTGTATCCTCTTTTGTCTTCATTTTTTCTAGTGATGTTTGCAAAATCATTATAATTGCACATTCCTTGAAAAAAGGAAACGTGAATGCTTTGAGAGAAAATTTTGAATTTACTAAAAAAAAAAAAAAAATTACACCTGGACCTGTCTGCTTTGGCTCCATTCTGGACTCCTTCCACTGCCCACTTCAGGAATGCAACCCCTGACATCCTTCTCAAATTGGAGTTCTCACCTTTCCCCAAGGAGGCATGTCTGTGCATGTATCTAGCTTCCCACTAACCTTGGTTTCAACAACACATGGAATAACAAAGGCAACCTGTGTGAATCAGGAACATAATCATTATCTATCTCTGCTGCTAAACTTGAATGGTTACTCATCACTGAATCTGCATGTGAATTTGCATTAGAAGTTGTGCACAGAATCCTTTCACACTTGTATGCTTGAAGCATCATCACTCTTTTCTAAGATTCCTTTGGCAAAATAATTCATAAAATTCCCAATTTTTGCACTACAGGAAGGGCTTCATCTAATCAGGATGTCATCCACACATTTTGACACCATTTTAACTGCTATGGCTCAATGCTATGGAATTCTGGGAATTGTAGTTTGTTGTGGCACTAGAGCTCTCTGACAGAGAAGGCTACACATCCAGCCATTTCTTTCTCTTTCTTTAATTATCTTTTACACAGGTTCTCTGAACCACGATGGCAGTGTTGTTTAGATTAAAGTTATTCATTTGCGCACAGATGCTTTAGAACAATGTGTGATGATCTATGGTTACACCTAACAACTTGCTCTCCTGACAAGTATGGAAGTTAAATTATGAAGCCAACTTGAGCTTTGAAGGCATTTTTTTTCTTAAAAAAAAAATTAATCTGTATTCCCCTGTTTCATCTGCTCATCCATCCGGCACAATCTGCATCATTATTAACCACACCATATTTTTAAAAAAAGAGTCTGAAAAGTAAGACATCTGCGTTACAACATTAATATATTCAACGGTTTTTTACTTTCATCTTGCAGGCATGAACACTATGTAAGTGCAATGTAGCCACAACTTTGCAGCATCAGTGAATTAACCATGGGGATGGGGTGTGGAGGATGGCAGGTACTTAGTGGCAAAAAAAAAAAAAAA
>CM034708.1:49767654-49799091 GCA_020142125.1 Phrynosoma platyrhinos | reverse complement strand
AAGGAGCGCTATTTTTGCGCTCCTTTCAGGGACGCCGTCGGTGCGCCGGCGTGCGGATGCTGCGGTCTCGCGGCTCACCGTCCCAGGGAGTCCCGGACACCCTGGTCTGCATCCCCCCTAAATCAATTGTTATAGAAGATTATCGCACAACATTTAAATCGACTTATCTCAGTTGCATTTAATTGTGAAGCCCAATCTTATTGCATAAGCCGACGGCCAGGGGAGTGCAACCTAGCTGCATTCTGGACCCCAGCTGCACTTATCCAGCATCTTTTCAAAAACAGCAGACTCCCATTTTTAAAAAGTTGCCAGATAAGTGCGTCTGGGGTCTGGGATGCAGCTGGGTTTCATTCACCCGGCTGCTTGCTCATGTAATGAAATCCAGCTTTAAAATTAAATGCAGCTGGGATATCTTCTGTAGCTACAGATGTATAGCTACAGGAAAAGAGATTCTACCTAAACATTAGGAGGAACTTCCTGACAGTGAGAGCTGTTTGACAGTGGAACACACTCCCTTAGAAAGTGGTGGAGTCTCCTCCTTTGGAGATTTTTAAACAGAGGCTGGATGGCCATTTGTCAGCGATAGTTTGATTTCTTGCATGGCAGGGGGTTGAACTGGATGGCCCTTGTGGTCTCTTTCAACTCTATGATTCTATGAAATGTATTACATACCCTGAGACTTTGAGGCCAAGCCAGTGGCATCACCAGGAGGGTGCAGGGATGTACCCTACACTGGGTGACACCCCAGAAGAAGGATGACACCGAGTTGGACCCTCCCCCCCAGTGCTGTTGCGTTATTCTGATGGGATGGCTCCAAGGGAGGCCAAGTGCACTCCTCCCCATGCTGTCCAATTCTTCTCCTTATGACAAGAATGACAGGGCAGCCCCAAGGAGACCAAGTGCACTCACCCTATCCTCCTCCTTATGCGGAGAAGGACAAGGTGGTCCTGAGAAGGCCTGCCCCCCAGAACCCCACATCACACCAGGTGACATCAGGGTCATCACATGAACACCTTTGCAACTATAATTTTCATTAGGTTGGGTACTATATGTTCACCTTTTATCATGTATGTCCTCAAGAGTTTTGTGTCAGGGAAACAGAAAGTGAAAGATACTGATTTGCATATATATTTTCTGTAATTAAAGAATAGAAACAATTTGCTTAAGCTAGTGATACAAAATAGAAACACTTTGCTCCTCTTCTGTGTCTTGAAAGTGGATTAGGGCTCCTTTCAAAACAAATTCTGAAGTTGTTTTCTTATTCCAGTGTGTAAAAAGTGAAACAGGTTCAAGAAAATCCGATTATTACCATTAGGTAAGGATGATTTCTTTTCTATTAAGGATTTTTGAACAGTGATTCCCTGTACAGTGTCTGCAATCCAGACAACCATGCCTGATGTCATTGATTTACTTTGCAGGACATGGGTGAGCATTAGCCAATTGCCAAAGATAATTGGTAATATTTCTATTTTGTTGATGATGACAATGACTGACCTAAATGAACATGGCATGTGCAAACTAGGATACCACCATGATGGCTTTCAAGATAGCACCTGAAGCACTGAAGGAGTTCCTCAGAAGCAGTTTAGTTCAGTTTTCCTGTCATCTGTTCCTTGGAGAGCCTCATCACAGGTAATACTGTCTCTTAAGCTAATTAGGCAGCTGTGGCAGCTGCCTTGGGAAGCTCAGCCAAAACAACCTTTTCATTCATGAAGGGGGGAAAAGTGGTCCAAGGAACTAGAAGGGTCTGCCTGCCCACTTGGATCTAATGAGCTATGTATAGTGAATAGTACAGGTGGAAAAGTAGCTCCTCCTTCCCACTGCAGGAATGTAGCAGTTCTGAAAGCTATCCCTCCTTCCTCTTGGCTAATATGCTCAGACAGATAGACTTCCAACACAATCCTAAACTTGGTTATTCAGTAGGTAGTCCCCTTTGGAGAGCATCCTTCATCCTTCACAGCAGGGTGGAGGTAAGGAAATCTGTTAGGACTTATTCTTCTACTTGAGTCCCTGCAGCAGAAAGTAGAGCATGAAAATGTTGTAGCTACATTTCCTAAAGACTTTTCATAATTCTCACTAACTGGCTTTTAAGTGACAGCCTTCCCTTGTCCTTCTATATGTGGAGGAGGGAGAAAGGGAGGTAAGGGGAGAAGGAAAGCTCTGAAGGAAATACTCTTTCTCTTCTTTGCCTCCTGTGGTTTTAAGGAGAGGAATATACCAGTCAGTGGGTTTTGGGGTTCAGGATTTTCATTGAATCAGGGGATGCACCAGCCACCCACCTACATATGTATACTTAAATATCTTATTCCATGATCTCCCACAACTGGTATGTGTGTGTAAGAGAGAGAGAGAGAGAGATGGAATGGCCTAACAGTCATGCGAATAACAATAATTCAGTGCTCAAGAGCCACCAGATACTGAGCAAATCTTAGATTAGAGCAATGGTTTCTAAACTTTTCTATATCACACACCCTTAGGAAGTATTTGATTAATGTTCGTAGCCCCTACAAAAGTAATATCCCATTTGAAGATGAAGTCAAATTTCAAATTTAAACTGAACTTTAAAAAACAAGAGGCAGGTGAACCTTGTTTGCAGGTGAACAAATTGAACTTAAAAAAAAGCTAATTCAGTGCATAAACTGCAAATCTAAGCTGAACAATTAAATTCTATTTCATTCAGAAAACAAACAAACAAGAGTGATGACTCGTGACTCATCACTCAAGGACACAAACCACTCTCTGTCACAACCCTTGAAATGACACCTTGCAGCCCCAAATAATCCTGCCAAAGTTGTCATATCTCTGGGACACAAGGGTCAAGCTCCATGCAGTGAGGTTCCAGAAATTGGTTGTAATTCCAACTGGATATGGAAATGACCACTATTCCAGAAAAGACTGAGGTCAAGTTCCAAGTCAGCAGAGTGATCCAAAATATTTGAGCCCAGAAAAATAACCAAGAATAGATACTGAGTACTTGGGCAGACAGTGTCCTCAAACAAAGGGACATGTTGCTCAGCCTGAGACTCAAGGAGCTGGTTGTCAGGGTTGGGTTTAGGTGTCAGGTGAGCCTCAGTTTGAGATACACATGCTACTGCTTTATATAAAGTGCATCCTTTCTCATTCTAGTTCTTGTGGGAAGAGGAGTGGATTACTGTTCTGACTGCCAATCCAAAGACCTCTGGCACTGGCAGCTTATGAGGGGCCACATCATGCTGACATTTTTCAGTGAAGTGTTTCCCTTGCTCACACTTTGAGCTGCCCCTGCTTAGGGAAGATTTTGACTCAATGGAATATGTGCTTTGCATGCCAAAATGCACAGTTAAATTCCCTGGCATTACCAGATAGGGATAAGTAAGACTTTCATTTGGTTTAGCATGTTCTTGAATTTTCATTATTTCATAAATTTGACAGAAAGAATTTGTGAGTAAAACAGTTTGAAAGTGAGAGAAATTAATAGTTTTTCACATCCAGGCAGTGGGTGTTGAGTGTTTAGCTTTTAAAAGTGTGGGTTTGAATTGCTGAGTACTGAAACACATCTATGAGGCTAAATTAGTGTTACCTCCTCTTTTTCCCAGACAATGCCCTTAAATTTACCAGCTACATGACATACAGGTGCACCATGATCCCCTTATACAAGGAACAGCTTTCCATATTATATGTTCAGAGCAGATGGTTGAAAACTTTGTTCAGTTGGTTTTTCATGAGAAATTAAAATTCACATATTTCACCATAAATTCATGAGAAAGAACTAGGATTTTTTTTTAAAAAAAAAAGTAATGTAGAAGAAAGAAAAACTTCATCCATCTCACATAGGATCAGGGATTATTATTTTTATTTGAAACCTGCACTGTTACTGTCAGCCAACACTGATTGTGATGCTTTGTTTGAAAGACTCAGGGAACAATTTTCTGTGTCCCCTGGAATGGAACTGGAAGAAAGGAGAGAAGGAGAAGGGAAGACAGTGGCTGGAAATCCACTTATGATTTTGTACAAACCCTTTGGATGGGAGAGCTGGGCAAATAAAGGAAGTTGTTGTTGTTGCTTAAAAAAACACAACTCCTAGAGGGTCCAAAGGGAATCAGTTCTCCATTTTTGGCTGATCTTTTGTTCCAGCTAGGAGGTCCGGGGAGGGCTATAGGTAGTTCCCATGCCAGTTGGGTGGTAAATCCTGGTTGTAGTTCAGATTTCAAGGGAACTCTCCAAGGTGCTGAATCATATCCCCACAATATGTTTAAATGGTACCTTAAAGTAAGACTAAAGGCTGGAGAGGATTGACTGTCCTTCTGAGATGAAAGCTTCCATTGGGTCTAAGTCGAAATGGTTGCACAAACAGGGGTGCATACATGCAACTTTAACTATGTGATGTAGACAGTATGGACCAATGGCCTAATTTAATATAAGGCAACTTCCTTTGTTGCTAAAAATGCAAGTCTCCCCTACCTTCATTGCATGAGCATGGGTTGTCCCTCTACCCAAGCAAAAAAATACCTGGCCTACAAGAAGGAAAGAGTCCTACATCTAGGTTTCAATACTATTTCCATACAAGCTGTTTCTTGTCAATTTCAAGAACAATCCATCAGCAGTAGGTGCTCTGAATCCTGAGACATCCAAAGGGTCAGTTGTGTTTAGTTTGTTATTTTATTTTGCTTTGTCTTTACAATATAATGGAAGAAAGATAGTGCTCTACTTTATTCTTTCTCTGCCACTTTTGGGAGAGCTAAGCTGAAGATAAATAGCCCCAGCATCTCAGAACCTTGTGAGGCTAATGTTAGGAACTAATTAGCACTTCTCCTATGCAATTTTGTTCACAGTCTCAAGTAACAAGATGCAATTTGAAATGCTGAATAACTAGGAAATGTTGGGGTTACTTTTGCCCATGTAAATATTCTATCAAGTTTGAGCATTATCCAGCACTGTGAATTTTTCCTCCTCTGTTTGCCAGTGTAACAACTTGTAGCAACATTGGACAGAGAAATGCATAGGATATCAGTTGCTTCTAATAATGACTGTCTTGGCTTTTTGTGCAGGAGAGAGTAAGATATTAAATTTAAATTCAACCCTTAAATGGAAAAAGAAGTGGGATGTGATTTCTGCTATTTCAGAGAACCACTGACATAACTACACATTGGTAACATTAACTGCATTCATTAGGAATTAAGCAATTATCCAATTTTTTTTGTCTTGGTTGTGATATTTAAAATCAAAGATTGTTTCCTATTTCTCAAAATCAAGGATGAAATACAGAAAATCCATTGCCGTATCTTTCTGAAGTTGCACATGCCATTCACTCTTTATGTTGATATTTGTTCCTTTGATATCAGGGGCAGCCAGCTTGCATCCCAGCAGGAGAGTGAATCCACTCTGGGTTTAATCTGAACTTTAAATGAGCTACTCAGGTTGCTAAACATGTTTGGGAGTTGGGATCCAGCCCCTTGGATAACTCCTTAAAGTGCAGCCTAAGACCCAGAGCCCCTTCACCAACCTACTGGCATAGGATCACCAGTTGCATTTGTTTGCCATGCAGTGCCCTGTGCTTTTCACCAAGGAGAAAGGGTGCTCTGATTTATTCAGTGTGTCTCCGTGAGGTCTCCTTATTGCAGCCTTCTCATACCTGGTTGCCTTCAAATATCCTGGTCTTCAGCTATCCTCTTCCTCCTTCTCCAACACAGTCACTGGGTACATCAGCTAGGGGTTTATAGTCTATGAGTACTTAGGCTGTATCTGCACTGCAGAAATAATGCAGTTTGACACTGCTTTAACTGCCACAGCTTTTTGCTGTGAAATCCTGGTTTTTGTAGCTTGCTGTGCACCAGAGCTCTCTGTCTAGCAAGGCTAAATATTTCACAAAACTACAAACCCCCAAATTCCAAAGCATTCAGCCATGTTAGATAAAGCAGTGTCAAACTGCATTATTTCTGCAGTGCAGATGCAGCCTTAGATAACACAGGCTGCCTTAGTACTACCTGTGGAACCAAATCAGCTGACTATAATCAAATGACAGAGTACTATATTTAGGATTTCACACTATTGATTATGAAGCAATCAATAGTTTTAAAGCATTGTTTTCCAAACTGACACATTCAGTTGATGTTGGCCCTAGTTACTTTGCTATTTGAAGGAGAAACCAAATGGTCACATCTTCAATTGGGCAGTGCTAGTTAACCATTTTCACACAAATCTCAGCCTTCATTTACCTTTCTCCATATGTATATGGTACAAGGTAAGCTGCTTCATTCTGCTGCAAACATTCTAGCAGATACTTGAAAATTACTTTTTGGATTACAGTGCCTAGAACCATTCAGCCAATGTGTTTCTTAAGTGATTCTGGGATCTGTCATTCAAAAACATAATTTCTCTGAGCTCTGTTATTTAGGCACCGTAGACTTTCCAATATTTTCCATTGTGTGGTCTCCTCAGAAACAAAAGTAAGATTTCTTTTTCTCCCAGTTTTGCACTGATTTACCAGACCATTCAACTTGACTTAGCAGCAATAAAAGTGTGTTTCCCCATGGCTACAATATTGTACAGCAATACCTGGTATTTTATCTGCTTTGTCACATCCATTCTTGAGAAAGGTGTTTTATCTCATTGAGATTTCAGTCCATGACCTCAAGTCCTTGAAGTCCTTGAGGGACCCAACACACATTTCAGCTCTGAACTTTGCAGGTATATTTGTGTTGGGGGAAAAATAAGAAGGCCTTCCTCATGATTAACTTAGTTGCCCATTATATGAGAAAGTTCAGAAGCTAAGACTGTATCTTTTATTGGCAAAAACTGGGAAACTTAGAAAACTAAGGGCCTTTACAGACTGCCAGAAATAGTGCAAATTGAGTCCACTTTAACTGCCCTGACTCAGTGCTAAGGAATCATGGGAATCGTAATTTATTGTAGCACCAGAGCTCTCTGGCAGAGAAGGCTCATGTCCCAGGAAAAAAATACAGTTCCCATGATTCCCTAGCACTAGCTAGGGCAGTTAAAGTGGCTTCAATTTGTACTATTTCTGGCAGTCTGTAAAGACTGTAAATGTCTACTGGAAGGTTATGTGGACAGTATTATTACAGTAGCATATTACTTGGGATTTTAAACCAAATCAAATCTCCTGGGCTTCAGCCAGGAGGTGGGATGGAGGTGGGGGTTATTGCATGTTGAATCGCTGCTGAATCGCTGGCTATCCTCAGCCCAGGTCCCACCTGGGATAAACCAGAAAGTGTTCCAATTTCTAAAAAGTGCCGGCTGAGCCCAGCCGGGACCTGGGCTGATGGTGGCTGGTGATTCGGCAGCGATTTAGCATGTGATAATCCCTGCCTCCATCCCACCTCCCGGCTGCAGCCCAGGAGGCTTGATTCGGTTAAAAACCCCAAGCGATAAGCTCCAGTATTATATGTGGTACAAGCACCTAAAATAAGGCCAACATTGTGTTGATAGTGACTAATTTTGTAATACTTGTACTCTGGCATTAACAAACTGGTGGAATTTTTTTTTATCACTACTGATATCATGTAAGACTTTTACTTATTTCAAGTTAGACACATTTGGCAACATCAAAGATGAAAGCTGATGAGCTGCATTGATGTTATTTTCTATTCTGTAGCATTCCACTTTTCTCTTTGCTAGTGCTGGGCTTGCTAAAAGAGGACAACAATCAAAATTAAACAACATTAAATTGACAAATTTCCTAAAGAACAAAACTCTGAAGGCTTTTAAAGAAGATTGGAAACTGATTATAGAATACAGTACATAAGTAGTAAAGGGGGAAGAATGACAGTATCAAGTTTTGAAGCTTAAACTGAATCATTAAATATTGTAGAGGACAGATGATAAATATTTAGCCAGTTCTATCTTATCATATTAGGTTTACCTAGATGAAGTAGAATTATTCTCAAGTATAACCACTTGCCAGAGAGTTGGAAGTCATAGTGTCTTAGTGTCTTTTCTCTCTCTCTCTCTCTTTTTTTTTTTTGTATTTTGTTAGTTATATAGTTTTATTAGAATCAGTTTACTAAGTTTAGGTTTGACTGTGATGTATTCTTTTTCTCTTGATAATGTCTGTTCTCCTTTTATGTAGTTTTATACTTTTAAAATTATATGTTAATAAAAATATTTTTCGTTAAACAAAATTAAACAAAGGCATCAGCATACATGGGATGCAGCGGCTCAAGTGGTTAAGACGTTGACTCTGTTGATTGCAAGACTGGTAGATTGGCAGTTCGAGGCCCGGGTGCTGCATGATGGGATGAGCTCTTGTCACTAGTCCCAGCATCTGCCAACCTAGCAATTCGAAAGCATGCAAATGCAAGTAGATAAATAGGTACCACTTTGGTGGGAAAGTAAAAAGCATTCTGTGCTATCATGCTGGCCACATGATCACAGAGTAGTCTCTGACAATGCTGGCTCTTCAGCTTAGTAACAGAGATGAGCGCTGCCTCCTGAAGTTGGACACGACTTGACAACCTTGTCAACAGGGAATACCTTTACCTTTACCTATCAGCATACATAAAAATATTTTCTGAAACAACAATTTACAAAGACAAGTTGTGCAGACTCCAGATATATAACTACACAAATTAATATGACAACAATATACCAAGTTGACCCTGGGTATGAAAGAAAACATCCTCTAACACTCATTGCACTCTGCCATGTCTCTTCTAATTTCTTTTCCACATAATAACTTTGTGCGGTGCAGCTATGCATGGCTTAATGGAACTGATCTAGTGTGCTCTTCCCATTAAAAGATCACCAGGTCAATCTGAAATACCTTACGTTTGGAGAAACACAATAGTTCACAGACCAGTATGAAGACTGTTTCACTCAGTCCTAAATATTTATACATCAGTACAGATGATCGTGGGAATTGGTCTTAATGTAAGTTTGTATCATACACTTGTGGAGTGCTGTATTTACTAGGTGCTTTTCTAAAGTGTCTGTGAGAGTGGCTTAGGGGCAAACTAGGCAAAATGCCATACATACAATTAGCTGTTGCATTTTAGAAAGTAAGCAGCAGGAGTGAAAGAGGGTGATCTGAATCAAGACTGCAGAAGGAGGGCATAGGATCAAAGCCTTTCTACACCCATACAAGTGTCCTGATAAGTCCTCCTGTGCCTACAATTTACTTTTTAAAAATCTTTCATACAATTGCTAATTGTGTGAGTGGAGATTCATCTACTTTGGCCCTGGGTCCCAGCAGTGCTCATGTGAAACTAAGGTTAGACCTTGTGAGCTAGAGGCTGCATTTCTAATATTGTGCGCTTAGCCTATGCAGTGACTCAGAAATGACTTTTTTTCCCAGAGAACTTGAGTTCTTCTTTTTCCTGAGGGAGGGGGAAAAAAAAAGCATCTCAGTTTGTGTAATGAATTTTTATTTTGTATGTGCTCGCAGAGTCTGATAAGCATATTTTATAAATCAAAAAGTGAGACATACAATTGTGTATAGTGCAGTCAAAGAGAATGTGTTATGAAAGCATACACTTAACGGTGTCTAATTCAAAGACCAAAATCCCACAGCTTACCACAGGAAATATGAAATGAAAGGGGTAATGTTAAACCAGACACATTTAAAAGTCCAGGACTTTCCCCCTTGTCCCTGAAAAAGTGTTTATTGCAGCAAAATTTCAAGGTAAAAATAATGGGCTAAATTTATCCTTGGTGGTGCTGCCAATGATGTGCTATTAGGAATGAATCTGACCCATATTTGCCTGCAATCAATATTTCTTTGTCACAGCATCTCTGATCTGATGCTCAGAAAGTACACTTCTTTTATACCACTGGGCTAAATAATGGGCTAGAAAACTCGTGTCTATCAGTTTAGCTCCCTGGTTTTTATAAACCCTTGATAATCACAAACAAAATAATCATTCCCAGGAATACTGCCCCTGCCATTGAACAAAAGAGATACATCAGGGTGGTGGTGGTAGTAGTAGTAGTAGTAATAGTAGTAGTAGTAGTAG
The DNA here is from genome assembly GCA_020142125.1 of Phrynosoma platyrhinos. Taxonomy (NCBI): domain Eukaryota; kingdom Metazoa; phylum Chordata; class Lepidosauria; order Squamata; family Phrynosomatidae; genus Phrynosoma; species Phrynosoma platyrhinos. The sequence goes on along the minus strand of CM034708.1, from coordinate 49,789,144 downwards.
AAGGTACTCCAGCTATTTCTTCCAAGCACCCCCTCCCAACATGGCTGTAGAAGTCATCCTGCATGTATACATTCAACAGAGGGAGCTATGGAAGCATGTGTGCATAAGCCCTATAGCATATAGTGTATCTTATATCCATGGCCCTACTTCAGTTCTTTGGGTTTGGGAAGCCCATATCATCAGTGCTATGGGAAGTTATGGCTCTCAAAGTAACTTTTCCAAGCCACACACAATCCATACTATTATGGATTAGTGTTACTTTGAGAGCCATAACTCCCAGAATCCAGTGTCCATGCTTGCTGGAAGATTCTGGAAAACTGTAGTTCATAAAATAACTTTACAAAACTCTGGGATTCTGTTTGCTCCATCTACTGATCTGAAATAAAGCAATAAAGCAAAATCCCATGCATATTCACCTTAACTGAAGTGGTACAATTTGCCACATTGTTGGCAAGCTACAAAATATCTTGAGCTACATTTATTTCCAAAAACACATCAGTGTCAAGAAGCTGCAGTCTAATAAAGATATAAACATGTAGAGAGAAATTGAAATCAATGCACTTTATGTATGTTTATGTAAACTCTGCTGGATGGTTATCAATACCCAGTCTTCACTATATTTGCAAAAACAATTTTTTTTAGCCCACAAGCAAGTGGCTTTAGAAAAATTTGCCCACAAGCAAGTGGCTTCAGATAATAAGGAAGGGGAACTTTGTGGCATAATGAAAGCTACACTGAACCCCTTAGAACACCAGTGGCTATATGGCTGTTGATTTTAACATGGCTGCTATATTTCAGTTGTTTGCCATCTTGTGGCTCCAGCTTATGGTAACCCTATGAATAAGAGATTTCAAGAGCTTCAGTCAGCAGCAGTGCTGTTCAGGTCTTGCAAACTCAGGGTATTAGCTTCTTTTACTGAATCAATCCATCTAGTATGTGGTCTTCTTTTCCTCCTGCCTTTCACTTTAACAAGCTTTTCCATTTCCCCCCAGTAAGTAATCACATTTCATAATATATGTGAAATATGGAAGTCTCGGTTTAGTCATTTGTGTTTCTAGCGAGAGTTCAGTCCTGATTCCCCCTACAACCCATTGATTTGTTTTTTTCACAATCCATAGTGTCTGAGAAACTGTCCTTCCCATTTCACTCTGAATGAGTTAATAACAGCCACTGAATTTGGTGCCACAGATGTTTGCTGTCACATTTTAGCAAAAAACTACAATCGATTTTTATGGTGCAGGAGAAACTCTCTATGGGACAGGATGAGACAGGGCAAGAAGGACAAAGCCTGGCTTTGGCAGCAACCTTGGGAAGGGATTTTGCCATAGGGATGAGGGGGGGACTTGCAGAAGAGGAGCAGTTAGGAGGAAGGTTAGTAGGAGTTGAACCACTGATTTTGCGTAGTGGCAAATGAACAATACAGCAAGGAGGGGCACAAAAATAACTTTAGATGCTGTACAAAGCCCAAAGGCTATGCATACCAATCCCTGGTTTGGAGTAATCACCAGGCATTGAAGAAAAATCAAGTACCAGGCTACATATATATATATACACATGAACATACTGTACTCCTTGAGAGAGTGCTATTTTGCATAACCCAGGAGCATGTGTACAACATTATAAAAACACAATTACAAAAGCAGGTCAATGATAAGAGTAATAACTCATGGCATTTATGAAATCTTATTTGGAAGTTTTCATCATAAGTTTAACCACTTACCTGTCAGACAGGGTTCCTGTAAAGGAAGGGATGTTTTAGATCAAGAACTGAAGAATTATTGGTTAAGCAGTCCATATCACAAGTTCTTTGAGTAGCCTATGATAAAAATACAACATTAAATTATAAGATATATAATATAACATATCGGATATACCAGAAAAAAATTCTAGTTAAACATCAGGAAGAACATCTTTACTGTAAGAACTGTTCAACAGTGGAAAAGACTGCCTCAAAAGGTAGTGGACTCTTCTTCCCTGGAGATCTTTTAATGGAGGTTAGATGAGCATCTTTCAGAATTGATTTAAAGGCATATTCCTCCATGGCAAGGCAATTGAACTAGATGACCTTTACAGCACCTTTCATCTCTAATTTTCTGTGATTTTGTATAAAACAATAAAAACTATTAAAATTAAAACCTGATTCAAACAATACCATCTATCTAAAAGTATATGATATAAAAGTGTACATGTTTATGCTTATATTGTTGTTGTTGTTTTAGGCCTTCAAGTCATTTCCAAATTATGATGACGCTAAGGAGGCTCTATCCTGGGGTTTTCTTGGCAAGATTTATTTGGAGGAACTTTGCCATAGCCTTCCCCTGAGGCTCAGAGCATGTGACTTGCCCAAGGTCGTTTAAGTGCGTTTCATATCCAAGCACAGAATCAAACCCTGGTCTCCAGAGTCGTAGTCCAGCACTCAAATCACTATGCCACATTGGCTTTCATACATACCCTTGGACAATTTATTCCAAATATGCATAAGGTGGACAACTGTTAGTACTGGTTGACTTGGTAAACTCAGCAACATACAATTGTTAGGTATTCACACAGTTATACATTACTTGTAAATACACAACCCTTACCACACGTTACATTGTGCACACAATAATGAGAACAAGCATAATGCATAGAAAAATGTGAACTAACCATAAGCTAGTAGAGAAAATCAGACTATATGAAATAACATTGCTATATACGGTATGTCTTGAATATTGTTTTTATGAGTGGCTGTTTACATATCTAACTTGCAGTGTGTAGTCTTAAGATCTTGGGAAGGAATTCTTGGGAAGATGGAACAGATTGGATCTTCCAGGTTCCATTTTGGGACAGAGGGAAATCTAACCTCAAAACTTTCTTCCCAACCCCTGGGGGTGTTTTTACAGCCTTTACCTGTCTGACCTCAGAGATGAGGGGAATTGGGTGGCTCATTTGGCAGTCTCTGGGCATGCCAGGCTTGGGATGCAAAAGATCCAAAGCATGTCCACAACACAGCAGGTTTTTTCTGGTGCTGAAGCACTTGTAGGGAAAAGGTAGGGTTGCCTTGCACAAAGATATTGCCTTTTATAAAATATTAATAGGTGGGTTTGTTGATTTATATCCCACCTTTCTCTGATATAGGAACTCAAAGTGGCTAACAACAAATTTAAAACAGTATAAAAAGATTAATATTTTTAATTATTTTTTTATATAAATGAAACAGTTTGTAAAATTAAAAGCATTAAACATTACAAATATTAAAATATATTTTTTTAAAAAAACCTATATACAAACTTTCAAATGGATTGCCTCAGAGGCTGTTTAAAGACCTACTTTGTAGGTCTTTAAACAGATGGGCATCTTTCAGGACTTCTTTAGTTGTGTATTACTGCATGGCAGGGGATTGGATTGAATGACCGTTTTGGTCCATTCTAGTTCTAAGATTCTATGGTCACTATCATAAATCCTAAGGCAGGGTGACCATTGGACTGACTGGTCATGTTGTTTATCCATGAAATTATTTTTTAATTGATTGATCCTTCTATGATACTTATAGATAATCTAGGAGGGAAGTTCTCAGAAACATTTCAATGAATACAAAAGATGCAAGAGAAGCTGAAGAGCTGTCCCTCAATTTTACTCTCCCAGTTCCTTTCCTCTTGCCATTGCTACAAATGGTTTATTTAAAAACACATTAGACTGCCAGTGACAGCCACCAACTGCTAAGCATAGTAGACATGCAGTGCACCCCTATTGCTAATGAGGTGAAATCCATTTTCTATCAATCCTCTGAACATTTGGAAACCTTTCCCTCCCATCTTGCTATAAAAATAAAAGCCAGCAAGATGTGTCATATGCTACTTTCTCACAGACGAGTAAACCAAAAATTTCAGTGATTCAAGAGATACTTTGAGAAATGTGTGGACTGAGCAATAATGAATGGAATTTACATCTCTTCATTCCAAAGAAGGAAAGTATTGCTATTTTAACAGCCATCTTGAATTTATTGCAGATGGAATAGTCAGGTAGTAGTGAATAAGTCATTAAAGTGGGTGCAGGGGAGCTACATATGATGTCTCTACAGGGGGGAAACCAGGTTTTCTAGCTTTTTTAGCTAAGTCTTTTATTTTATTTTATTCTTTGTTTGTGTTCTCTTTCTTCATTGATAATTAGATGTGGCAAACCTAAGTATTTGTTGTGCTACATGAGTAAATACAATAGTCATGCTATAGTGAGATATTGAATTGAAAAGGCTGGCAATTAGCTGCTCTTAATAACCTATCCTGCAATAAAAAAAGTTGAATTGATGAAGACAGGGATTAATAGTAGAGTTAAGAATTGTTTTCATATGAGCAAACTTCACATTCTCCCAAGAGTATATCATACATTCCACTGTGCAAACAAAACCTAAAAAGAGGCCATGTAAGTAAAACCAAGCTTCCACATCTTCCAAGAGTGCCTCCCTCTGTGTAGACCTCCTTGAGCATTGAAATCTGCCAAAGAAGCCCCCTTCTGTTTCCAACTGATTGGAAAGAATACATTATGTGGAGACATGGAAGAGGGATTTTATTGCTGTTGTTGTTGTGGCAATCCAGTTCCTGAATGCCTTCTGCTTGAATCCACTTGATACCAGCTGGTATCAATATTGGCCTCATTTTGAAGTGAAGTTAAAAGTTGTGCTATTGCCTTGTGCCTACTGCAAGTTTGGCAAAACAACAAGACCTTGGGGCTAATATGTTGATATAAAGAGGGCAGTAACCACTGGACAGATGCAACCAACTTGTATGAACAGTTGCCATTTATTACTATGGCTAGCATGGCACTTAAAGGCACAGCCCCTGGTAGAATTTCCAACTATTGATATAAAAATGTTGGTAACTAGGCAGAGTGTGCAGTAGATAAGGGAGTGGTTCACACAGTTAAACAGGAGTGAGAAAATTCCTCAAATTTCCAGTTGTATAGTTTTGTCATGACACTTAACTCAGATTCTGAGGACCCAGACAATAAGGAAGACTGGGAGCAGGAGAAAGGGCTAGGAAAGGCTGACTTCCATGTCAAAGCGCTTTCAATATCTGCCTCACCAGAGGAGGTAGCCCTGCCATCACCATCTCCAGCTATGAGGACAACTTCTCCTTGGAACCCTCCATGTTGCAGGAAGGTTCTCGGATGCTAGTACTTGATGGCTGAAGCAACTAGAGGTTTCCCAGACTCCCTGGAACCAATGCCTAAAAAATGAGGCATGTTCCTTTCCAGTCACAACTTTTTCTCTAAGGACGTTATCACATGTGGGCCAGAAAGCGATAATAAAGTGGAAATGAGGCATTCCGAAAATAAACCGGAAATAAACCTTGATTCCACAAATGGCTTTCACATGTAATTACCTTAATTGCGAAATTACAGTAAGTGCATTTAATGTTCACACACAAGCGAGAAAATGTACTAGAAATGAGCTTCTTGCACATGCGCAGATAGAGGAATGCTCGCTGGAACAATGGGAAAAGCAGGGAAATGCTCCCAAATGCACATTTGCTTTTCACATTATGGTAAATGCGAAGTAATTTCGCATTTGCATTTCCTCCAAACAACCGAATTTCAAAAGATCTTGATTAACACAAGTTTCTGTCCACTTTCTGTCCAGTTACTGTGCAATGTCGTGTGAAAACACGAGGCACAAATCCAGTTTCTGTTTGGGATTTGTGTGGATTAACCAGCAGATTTGCCCCCGTGTGATAACATCCTTAGACAAAATGCAAAGTTAGAGAGAATCCTTTGACTGTAGGACCATTGGCTGCATAGCAATTAAAGCCCACATTTAGTGATATAATGTTCTTAGCTTACTGTCTGAAAACACTTTTCACCCATCTTCTGTGAACTGTATAACTAGGAGCTATCTATATACATATATGCAGGGTCCTTCCCTGGACCATGTGCAATAGTATGGAGCAGTGGTAGGCAACCTTTTTGAGCCAAGGGCTGGGTTGCTGTCCCTCAGACAATTGGGGGGCCGAAGCACCATAAATAAATAAATAAATAAATTAAAAAATTAAAACAAATTAAAAAAATTAAAAATATGCATGCACACTCTCTCAGCCCCAGAAAAGCCATGGCAAAACCCCTGTGGAGATTTTGCCAAGAAAACCCCAAGAACAAGTAATAACAACAATAATCAATATCATCATGGCGGGCGGCGGCGGTGGCAGCGGCGGCAGGAGCAGCCTGGGGCCAGTCCAAAGGCCTCAGGGGGCCACATCCGGCCCCTGGGCCTTAGGTTGCCTACCCCTGGTATGGAGGAAGTGCTCTGTACACTTGGCTTAATTACACACAATTCTTGTCCTAATCTTATGTGCTCTTTGGCCAAATTTCAGAAGACCTTTGGCAATGATCAGTTCAGACATCCGTCAAGAGCGATTTCTCCCTCTCTCCAGCAGCTTGCTGGGTGGGGAAAAAATAAAACAGAGGCTGGATGTCCATCTATTGGGGGTGCTTTGATTCTGTGATTCTGCATGGCAGGGGGCGGGATTGGATGGCCCTTGAGGTTTCTTCCAACTCTATGATTCTATTCTCTACAGCCATCTAGCCTTCATGGTTTAATTAAAAGGGGATGGATAAAAAGAAGGAATTGGAGTAAAAAGTAAAATGGCAAGTGTAAGGAGAAGAGAGGGAGAAGCCAGGGAAGAAGGAAATGGGGGTGAGGAAAACTTTTCCCTCACTTATTCAAGAATATAGCATTGTGTGAGAAAAAATAAGATTTTAAAACGAGATTCATTGGGCTCATTCTAAATAATATTATACAAGATTGTGTAATATGTAAAACCAGCCCAGAGTGTAATCAATGGAAGAAAAGTAACTGAAAAGAGTTCAATGCAGCTCCTCTCAAAAGACCCCCAAAACTTCCCTTCTCTAAAGGCTCCATGGGGATAGGGCACCTGACTTTCAGACCTAAAAGGCCTAAAATTCTGAAGGGACTCTGACTGCTGAGTGCCTTGGTCTCCAACAAATCCATCCACCCAAATTCCGAATTTCATTCCTTTGTTCTTTTCCATTCTTTGACCATTGTTTTTTTCTGCTGTTTTGTGCTAGGCTCCAGAAAGTTCTCTTTATGTTTTTAGGGGGGTTGCAGACTGTCAGAAATAGTTCAAATTGAGTCCCCTTTTAGGATTAGGGTTAGGGTTAGGGAATCATGGGAACTGTATTTTATTGTGGCACCAGAGCTCTCTGACAGAGAAGGCTCAATGTCTCAGAAAAAAAACAATTCCCATGACTCCCTAGCACTAACCCTAACCCTAAAAGTAGACTCAATTTGCACTATTTCTGGCAGTCTGCAATCCCCTTTAGTCTGCCTCACAGAGCCAAGTAATTCATTTTTTCTAATCCTAATCCATTCTCCTGAAGCAACAGGCCTTCCTGTTTTGTGGGATCTAAAAAGGGAGAGGCACCTACCTTAAGAGGCTAATACACTAAACCTGCAGAGATTATTGCACAAGCATAAAATCCCGAATCCAAGTCTAATTCAGGCTGGAGCTGGGTCCTATCACATGGCTTTCTCCAAAAAACCCTGCCATCCAGGTACAACCAGGCTCACCTAACTCGCTCCGGCAGCCATTTTTCAAATCAGAAGATTTCAACTTTTGAAAAATGACTATGTAGCATTGGGGCCTGCTGTACTCAGATGGTGGGTTTTTTGGGGGGAAAGCCATGAAATAGGACCTGGCTCCAGGCTGAATTAGACTTGAATTCAGGAGAGGTAAACCAGAATGGAAATAATGCAGAAATAATCCAGGTTGACACTACTTTTAACTACCATGGCTCCATCCTATAGAATTCTGGAAATTGTAATTTTTTGTAGCACTAGAACTCTCTGACACAAAATTGTGTCACAAAATTACAGTCCTCCAAGTCCCATACATTGAGCCATGGCAGTTAAAATGGTGTCAAACTGGATTATTTCTGTCAGTGCAGATGCAGCCTAAATCATACTTTTAATTTCAGAATTAACTGAGGAATTTAGCATGTTGGGTGAAATAACTAGAAAAAATAAAGCTAGTTTATAAATTAATGAGTTAACTGAAACTTTAATTCTAGGCTCTGACTACACTATATTGCATTATTCTACACATTGGTAATTTTCAGAGTGTAATAAAAGAAGGTGCCAAAAAAAGATGCTTTTTCAAAGAATCACATATCAAAAACAGTAAACCATAGAAGGAAAATGCATTTTTCTATCGACTCATACTGTAAAATAATGGTTTTCATTATTCAGATATTGTCTTTGAGAGAAAGGCATATATAACAGTAAAATGTTAAACCCAGAGGATTTGCTGCAAATAGAAGAAATTGACTTCTCAGCTGCCTTGTAAAGGAACCAATTAATTGTAGTTAAAAATAAAACAACAAATGCCATTAAGACCAACTTTGATCTAAATTGCACTCTTGAAGTAACAAAAGACATAACTGAAGAAACAGATGAAAAGGTTCTGTCTTTGGAGTTTTTTTTAAAAAAATCTGGATAACGAAAAGGAAAAGGCAGTGGCAATGAAATTAGCAAACTATTCAACAAATCTAGCAGGATAGTCAAAATAGTTATGAACCTGGGTCAAATGTTGCAAATTAACAATTTATAATGAGTATTTATTAAGTCTTTGCTCTGAGGGACAAATTAGCCAAGATGTTTGCCTTGCAGAACTGCCTTTGCTTTAACAATAGCTGGCATGAGTTGGACTGAAATGACAGCATTGGGAGGGAGAACTTTAGCCCTTTACAGCCACTGTGGTCCTAACTGGGATCCCCCTACCACCCGCCAAGTTCACAATGGGAAGAAAGCTCTCATTGGTGTCAAAGTTATGGGCCAATTTGATTTGGATTTTTAAGGGGGGCAATTAAAGCTCTGCTGTGCACCTGATCTGGTTCCATCTCAATGCCATCTATTGTTGAAACAAACAAACAAACAAACAAACAAACGTTAACTATGAAACAGCAATGTAAATGACAAGTGTCATGTTTGGTTTGGCCCTGGAATTAACTTCTATTATACATGGAAATGACTTTTATATAATTTAAGTAATAGTGCTTATTTAAATAACTTTACTCAGTACTGGCGCAAACATTGCATACAGCCTTTGCAGAATGTGGGTACCACTGCCAGACCTGAAGGATGAGACAGGATAATGGTAGCAGAGATCTAGAGCCAAAACACACTGCAGAAATAATCCAGTTTGAGACCACTTTAACTTCCCTGGATCAATACTAGGGAATTTTGGGAACTGTAGTTTTATGAGACATTTAGCCGCCTCTGTCAGAGAGCTCTGGAGCCACAACAAACTACAATTCCCAGAATTCCTTAGCACTGAGCAAGAGCAGTTAAAGCCATCTCAAACTGGATTGTTTCTGCAGTGTGTTTTGGCCCATAGTGGGTTCTGTCTCAAATTGCCCCTTCACTATAATAAGGGTGAGAACTGAGGTTCAGTGAAGCTTGCTTGTGTTGACTTCCTGTGCAGTCGAGTTAGGACACAAGAGTTAAGTATGAAGCATAGTGCACTTTCTCAAGAGCTAACAGTACTAAAGTTTATTGTAGAGACATGGGAAAAAGGGCAGCAGGTAAGAGAGAATTTGTTGTTTTTGTTGTTAACTGCCCCTCGAGTCAATCTTGACTCATGGTGGCCCTATGGATGACATCTGCAAGAGCCTCTGTCCTCCACTGCTCTGCTTAATTCCTGCAACCCCTTAATATCCATGACCCCCTTAATAGAGTCCATCCATCTGGCATGTGGCCTTACTCTCTTCTTACTTCCCTCCACCTTTCCCAGTATTATTGTTTTTCCCAAAGAGTCCTCTCTTCTCATGATGTGTCCAAAGTATGACAACCTCAGTTTGGTCATCTTGGCTTCCAGTTTGGTCATCTTGGTTTCCAGGGAGGTTTCCGGCTTGATCTGCTCTAGGGGACCCATTTGTTTATCTTTTGGGCTGTCCATGCGATCCTCAACACTCTTCTCCAGCACCACACCTCAAATGCATTGATTTTCTTCCTATCATCTTTCTTAACTGTCCAGCTCTCACATCCAGACATGGTAATAGGGAATACGATGGCTTGTATGAGTCTGACTTTTGTGCTGAGTTGTATGTCTTTGCATTTCTTCTTTTGATTTCCTGACTGCATTTCTTCTTTTGATTTCCCATTTCTAACAATGTTTGATCCCAGGTATGGGAATTCTTTTACTATTTCTATTTCTTAATTGTCTAGGTTGAACTTGTGAAGGTCCTTGGTGGTCATTATTTTTGTTTTCTTTATGTTCAGCATTAAGTCTGCCTTTGTGCTTTTTTCTTTGGTCTTCCTTAGTAAGTGTTCCAGGTCTGTGAGGTTTTTTGCTAGTACTATGGTGTCATCTGCATATCTTTGATTGTTGATATTCCTTCCTTCTATTTTCACTCCTCCTCCTTCTGTGTCCAAACCTGTTTTTCTTATAATATGTTCTGAATACATGTTGAACAGATACGGTGAAAGGATGCAGCTTTGTCTGACACCTTTGCCAACTGGGAACCATTCTGTTTCTCCATGTTCTGTTCTGACAGTAGCCTCTTGTCCGGAGTACAGATTCCTTATCAAGACTATCAGATGTGTTGGCACTCCATGTCTTTAAGGGCATTCCATAGCCTTTCATGATATATGCAATCAAAGGTTTTGCTATAGTCTATAAAGAATTCTTTTGGAATTCCCTGGTGCACTCCATTAGCCATCATATATTTGCAGTGTGGTCCCTAGTGCCTCTTCCTTTCCTGAAACCTGTTTTCCATGTATGGTTGGAGAATGTTACAGAATTTTATAACATGTATGGTTGGAGTCTATGTTACTCCATGTATGGTTGGAGTCTATGTTACAGACTTGCTTTCCATGTATGGTTGGAGTCTATGTTACAGAATTTTGAGCATGATTTTGCTTGCGTGGGAGATCAGTGCTATGCTCCTATAGTTGCTGCAGTCTCTTGTGTCTCCCTTTTTGTGGAGGAATACTCCTTTTTGAGGAGGGAATGTGCACTATAATAATTAGGGGCATTAATTCAGGGACAGTAAGAATTACATATTATATATCTAAAACATATGTGAGGAAATGTCAACTCCATTAACCATGCTGCTATGTCTGGCTAAAAATACAAATTAGGGAGGCAGAAACGTAAGCAGGTTAAATGAATAAAAACTAAAAAATCAAAATGCGAATGGATCCTTTGAGATTAAGGAGATTATCACTCATACAAAAAGACCCAACTGACCTCTTCCAAATTGGAGCCCAATTCGGGCTGAAGCTGGGTCTTATCCCATGGCTTTTCCAGCTTATTTTGGTTTCTGACTTTAAAAAAATGGCTTCCAGAGCATGTTTTTGGACCCGCATTGGAGCTGGGATGTACTCAGAATTAAACTGGAAAAGCCATGAGATAAGACCCAGCTTCACCCCAAATTGGGCTCCAATTCAGAAGAGGTAAACTGGCCCTTTCTGTATATGTGATAATCTCCTAAGTATGTGGTATGGTATGGTCATGCTACAACATCTTTCACACAGTCTTAAAACTGCTGCACAGTCTTAAAGCTGCTGAAAATCCCTTTGCATATTGATATTCCAAAATAACATGGCCATGCCTCTAAAAAAGCAAAAGCAAAATAGCTTCTTCTTCTTCTTCTTCTTCTTCTTCTTCTTCTTCTTCTTCTTCTTCTTCTTCTTCTTCTTCTTCTTCTTCTTCTTCTTCTTCTTCTTCTTCTTCTTCTTCTTCTTCTTTTTTACTTAGAATTAAGTAATACAGCAATAACAAGCCAAAACTAGAAAAGACATCAATACTATTATAAAATGGTCAGCAAGCACAGGACACTTCTGGTTGAAAGTTAATCCAGAAGAAGAGAAACAGTAAAAAGGCAGGAAAACCTATGAACAGAGTGTTCTCCATTAAAGTAACAGGACTCACCCATTTGTTTCCTGGTAGGTATCTTTATTTCATTAAATCTTTATTTCATTTTTACAAATGAGAATAAAAAATGTTTTCTCCCTGCTAAGCAAGATTACAAGAGCTTTTCTGATTTGTGTGTGTGTGTGTGTGTGTGTGTGAGAGAGAGATGGTGGATGTATTTCAAAATATATTTGCAACTATGTGGTTTGTGCAGAAAAAAAAGAGAAGATTTTATTCAAAAATACAGGGTTTGATGAGGAAACATTTTATTTTGCACAAATACAACATTTTTATATGTTTTAAAAACACTCACAAGAAATTGAGACATGTCAAGACATCTTTTATCACTGAAATTTACTAACATTCTTTACATCCCTATTTTTTAGGTCTGGGTGAAGAAACCCTGCTTTGAGGCTTGGTATTTTGTTTTGATGACTTCCTCTGCTGTTTATCTGTGCAGGGCAGGGGTAGACAACCTTTTTGAGCCGGGGGCTGGGTTGCTGTCCCTCAGACAATTGGGGGGGCCGAAGCACCATAAATAAATAAATTAATTAATTAATTAAAAAATTAAAACAAATTAAAAAAAATTAAAAATATGCATGCACACTCTCTCAGCCCCAGAAAAGCCATGGCAAAACCCCTGTGGAGATTTTGCCAAGAAAACCCCAAGAACAAGTTATAACAACAATAATCAATATCATCATGGCGGGTGGTGGTGGTGGCGGCGGCAGCAGCAGCAGGACCGGCCTGGGCCCAGTCCAAAGGCCTCAGGGGGGCACATCCAGCCCCGGGCCTTAGGTTGCTTACCCCTGGTGTAGGGTGTGTTGTCCTTGCAGCCCTGGCTGTAGCAGTGAAGTTCGAATGGTAGGAGATTGGGTCTTAAGGCAGAGCATTTTTTAGGAAGCTGAGTAGGGTGGCCATGTGAAAAAGTAGAAAAGGCTCATGTGACTTTAAAAGGTACTTTAAAAGTACTGGCATGCAAGTGCTGAAATTCCCTCTTCCAAATATGAAGAAGACAATGTTATTATCTGCACATCCTGATAGCCCTGATTCCTTGTTGTTTGTGGCAAGAGCTTCCTTTTTTAATTCCTTTCACTGGAATCCCTACAATCCAAGTCTCTACATGGATGCTCTAAATTCAAAGGCAAGTATTATTCCACATACTGAAGCCAACCAGACCTCAGCACTGGTGATAAGACTCCATACCTCCTGCACCTGACAGCAGCAATCTAATTTATGGGAAGCAAGGCGCAGTTTGCATGGCACACAAAGTTCTGACCATCTCCTGCTTATTCTGCCAAATGGTAGGATTGCCTCTCTTAAATTCTCTAAGCAGGCAGACATAATAAAGTAGGACCATGCCACTGCCTTTGCTAAGTTTTATGTCTGCTGATGGTATGCCAAAATAGTTAATCTGCACATTTTATCAGATCCCTGTCCTTCATAGTGACTCTCAGGGAAATAAAAGAAGAAGGGGGACAGTTAATCTGGGCCTCTGCAATAACTTCAGTAAGAGGATTCATTCATTCAATCTCTTTTCTCGGTGTAACATTATGTTGGCATTGGAATGGGACTAATTCTAAGCAAGCATAGTTTTTGATCAAGATCCACTTTCCCTCCACTAGGCTTAAGCAGCAATCTATTTTTTTGCCTAATGCTACATCAGTGTAACATGATCACTATAATAGCATCTACGTTTTTTATTTTCATTCAGCTGATTTATGTGACAATTTGGAATCACTTTATTAATTTTGCCTAGAACAATTTATGGACTCCCAAGATATACAATGAATCTTTTTTTTTTTTTTTTAGAAATCTCTTTTAAATATGGACTGATAATTATGGTTGCCTACTATGTTATAATGAACTGTTTGTATGAAAATTTATAAATGTTGCATTTGATATTGTTTTAAAATTAAAAGTTGAAAAGAAATCTACTGCACAACCCTATGCTAGGTGACAGCTGGTCGCTTCTTTATCAGTGGAACAGTAAATCCAGCCTGGATTGTAATTTTAATTTTGAAAGCACTAAGTACCAATTCTGTGGACAGGATATTCTTGAGTAGCTCCTTTCCAGTCTGAACTAAAACTCAGAGCATTGATATGGAAGCCCCAGTCAACACTGTAAGTTCTACAGTCACAAACTATTATTACTATTATTTTTGTTGGTGGTGGTTGTAGTTGTAGCAGGGGTAAATGTAAGTATACATTTCCCTTTGACTGAATTTATTCCCAAGGTGGCATGTGTTCATTTAACTAAATAAAATAAAACAATCAACAAACAATTACAACCAAGACTCAGCAGATAAAGACACAAAGAAACCAAAAATCTATCAACTATCACAAAAACATTGATCAGTAACAAAGTTTTTAGTTGTCACCTAAATGAAAGCAAAGATGGTGGTGCTGGAAAGAGAGATCTAGAATTTTAGCACAATCACAAAGAAGATCCTGTCTTAGCTATTTACCTCTGAACTAATCAGGCAGGTACACAAGGAGCAATGAGTTGCTTGAAAATACCTATATTTAGAGGATTTAGTTCTTCATTCAGCCTTGATCTCAGACCGTGCAGAGATTTAGCAACAGTGCTTCCTAACCATGTCCAGTGTGTATAACCCAATGATATTCAAACCATTGCTACTATATTTACATTCCTCACACAAAACATCAGATTGCATTTGTTATTTTATATTCTGTATGGGGGGGGGGGGAGAATAAGAATTGAATATGTCATAATATTCAGCGCCACAACTACAAAATCATAATTGCAATAACAATTTTTTTTTAAACATGTCTACTATTTTAGCTATTCTAAGTTACCTAAAGGTATCGAGCATCTTACATGTTAAAGTGAATGCCTTTGCTTAGTTAAGAAATGATACAGGTCTTTGTATTTCTGATCGCATAGCACAAGCCACCTAAAACATGCAAGTATATTATTTGCTTGTTGCCTAAGTTGATAATTCATATTTTAATTAGATTGCTAGTAACAATTTCTGTTTTGTCCATTTTAAAAATAAAATCATTAAAAACCTCCCTTTATTTTGATAGAGGGTCTGGGTCTGCTTCAAAAAAGGCTTTGAATTCTGAAGTATTATTTAAATGCATGAGCAGGAGAAAAATAAAACCTTTCATGCCATGCCATGCAGTGAAAAACCAAAACGATAAATAACATGCAAGTATCATTTTTGACTGACTGGTCTTTGAAATGGATGCAATCTGTGTAAGCAGTTCTGCAGGTGCAAGGTTTTGAGCTGCAACACTAAATCATTCCATAGGTTAGTCTGCTAATGTCGAAAATGATTATAAACATCTCAGTTCATCATATTAATGAGTTATAGTCAATGGGAAAGGACAAAAATCCATAACTTTTCCACAAACTTAGTTAAACGTCAAGGTTTTTAAAGGCCTAGTTAGCAAGTATATTAGATGAGATATGTCAGTTTCCCAATTTACGACTCTGACTTGTCTCTTGTGATTCCTTATAGCCTCTAGCCATTCTCCTCTTACCTGAGGCATTCTCTGGCAAAAACCTGATGCTTCCAGTCATTCTGCATTCTTGTGTTCCTTCAAAAATAATTGGACAGGCATCTCTCCATAAACAATCATCATTAGTCATATAAGGTACACAGATAAGGACATACCACAAATAAGTTGCCAGAGAATATATTCAGCTAAATAACAATAATTTAGCCAGCAAGTGAAAAAAAATGTGATTGACAGAGATTTAATGCACTTAACACTTTTCTAGGAGACTGCTAGAATCATGGTTATTCCTTGATGCTCAGAGAGCCTTGCTCCCTGAAAAATGACACTGACATTGACCATTGAGATGGCTGCTGTTCAATAACATGTTCAGTCTCCAGACTGTATGATTAAATTCATTATGGTAACTGTCAGCAGGGAAGAAAAAAATGGAAAATGTCATTTAAAAAGAAACTGGCAGAAAGGATTTTTTTAAAAAAAATTAATGCTGAACTCAGTTAAAGTGTTTGATTTTAATTTCCTAGTGCCAGGCTAGTAACATAACAAAATTAAATAGTGTTTATTCTAGATTGACAACATAGTTACTCATAATATGCCTGTAATTGCAGACAGGTTCTTCACTAATACTTGGGACTAAATAACAATTTTATCCATAGCTGAGTTAAGCTAAAGTAACTGGAATCCCAGTCATTTTTGCCACAGCAATCCACAGTTTTCAGTAGGACTTCTAGATGCAATTAGGATTGCATCTTAAATAGGCTAAAACATACATGCCTGCAGTTTAAATTATACAACAGGACTGGCTGATATTTAAAAATGTCCATTGGAAAGAGTTATTTACTTTTTAAAATGATCACACCTATATTTAAGAATAGCCTGAATTATGTCTATAATTCAGAGAACCTATTGAAAAATATAACTGCATAACATTCAAAATATAATACCTCTTTGTTTAAAACAACAGACTACCATATGTAGCACTCAGAAACATCTATAATTATTTCCAAGCAATAAATTAATATGAAGGCTAAAAAAAGTACATAGCAAATATGGCTATAAGAATTCTGAGCAAATATGACTTCAATTAACATACATTTCTATGTGCAGAGTAATATACAAAGAAGTATTCATAGTTGTCCATACTAACATATGATTTTTTTAAAAAAATGTGATCAGTTCTTTTTACATGCTCTTAATAACTGTAAGCTTTATAATAGACTGCTGTAAATGGAGTATATTATATCAAGGTACCTGATACTGAATGTAATTTAATTATCTACTTTGAAATCTTGTGCTAAAAAATCACTATGGTTACATTAATGTGTCCCTCTGTCAACTCTTGAATGCTTAACTCACAATCTACTCAAAGATTTGTTTTTATCCTTGCATGTCAGTGTAACTGCCTGACCCCTTTTTTATTATGTTTTGATTACTTAGTGCCAATCAAGAAGGACCTCGAATGGAGAGCAGCACATTGTCTGATTCGAACCGTACAGTTGCCTTCTATTTATTTTTCTCTCCTCACCTGCTATGCCCAGGTTTTGACATTAGGAACATTGTGTTTGATATTTTCAGCATTAAAAAACACTTTAGGCTTTGGTTCCACTTTACTCCCAGTCAGAAAGATCAGAAAAAGCTCAAGTCACACAGTGAGAAACTTTATTCACTGAATGAGACATTATTCATTCCACCAGACTACAAATCAAAGAGTATCTCTTAGGCTGCTTAAAAATTCATTTTAAAATCTGATCCAGATTGTACTTTTATGGTAATTTCATACCATCAATCATCCTTTTACCTTTAGTCTCTAGGTCCACTGCTTTCCCCATAGATCTCATTCACTCTACCTCATTATAATTCTTTAGGTGAAAAAACAGAGTAAGAAACCTTAACAGAAAATGAGAGAAAGATGTAAATTTCTTGAGAAAAGTCAGGTTCACTAAGAAGCATGGCTAATGATATGTTCTGATCTAGGGTTTTTTAAAAAAAAAATAAAAGAAGAGGAGGAGGAGGAGAGAGAAGGACAGAATGGAAGTGAAAAACATGTTCCCCATGCAAATAACTTATTTGTACTTTGTATTCCATCTCAATAACATCATTTATAATACTAAGCTGTCAGAATATGCAGGTATGTGGGAGGGAAGGTCCGAACCAGAGAAAGAGAAAGAAAAGATTTTTGACATTTCCCAGAAACTTTCTTTTAATATTAAGTTTGGAACTTAGGATTCTCTGCATTTCCTCTTGCCTAGATCTGCTGTACCTTTCTTAATTCCTATAATTAGAAGTAGACGCTTTATGAAGGTTCCTGGAAAAATACACCGATTAAACCTCAGCCTCACATTTGCATTATCTTACGTGCAGTACAAGCTTACCCATGTGTATTCAAAGGTCTGATTTCAGTGCAGCATTTACTTCCAAGTAGATGTGTACAGGAATGCAGCTTCAGTCAGATGAAATAAGACCTGCTGCTTGGCTTCTCTAATACCTTGTGCAGTCTTTAATCTCTGAAAAATGAGGTTAGGTGATATAGATCCATAAGATATGTTACAGATACTTAAGGCAGCAATCCTATACACACTTACTTTGTATAAAGAAACTGAACTTAACAGGGCTTACTTTTCACTAAATATGTGTAGAATTGCATTTCAAGTCTTATGAAGAGCTAACCTAATACAGCACAGCATTTTTACAATTAATTATATGCATTTCAGCAAAGGGCATACATTTCAGAGCTATGGGTTCCAATTGTAAAACAGTGCATGTCTCATAGAGAGCGGTTAAATTTAGTGGTGGTAATACATTTCTTCATGCACACCCAATAGATTCAGAATGAATGAGGAGAATAACTATGAACCCTCTGGGAAAAGAATTATTTCCCCCCCAGCTCAGTTAGGTAATATGTATTTCATTTCCTAATGCCTTTAACAAAATGTAGCCATAAACCAGTGCATACAAGTAATAGGCATAATCCCTCCAAAATAGGTTGTTACCAGCACTTAGTGACCGGATTCTTATTTAATAGCCTAAGGGGAAAGGCTTTAAAAAGGCTATGTCAGTGTTTCCTCTCAGGCAATTTAAATGGGTGCATTAAGCTGCTTCTTTTCAGTTTTTCAAGTATCTGTAACCTTACAAAAATCATACTCTGAAGAAGGTTAGATAAACCAGCCATAATTTATATGAATTTATAATTTATAATTAACATATATAGCTTGGTGAAGGGGGAGGGGATAGAGATGAACAGAAAATGTAAATTTCATCTGTTCCCATTAAGAATATCTGTTCCAAAATGTCAAATACTCTGAGTTAGCTCTTGATGAATAACACTCAGCATCTCGTTGTTCGAACAGAACAAATCAGCTTGATTTTAGACTATTTTAAACAAACCCAAACTGATTACAATGTTTTTAGAAAAATGAAAATGCAAACATAATAAATAGCAAGATACTGAAATTGTTCCTATGTTGAAGCACAAAGTGTTAGTGTGCTGCTACAGCAGGACCTAGGCAAAGGAACACAGTAAAAAAAAAAAGGGGGGGGAGATACTTTCCCCTATAAAACCATTTCCAGCTGGCTTTAGTCCTTATGTTCAATGAAAGTAATACATATTTCTTTTAAAAAGAAAAAGTGAGAGGAACAAAATAAGGGTTTCTCCTCCAAATTAGAATTCTGCTCCCCAAAATGAAATTGTCCTTCATTTGCCAAATTTCTAGAATTGCAGAGAAACAGTGGAAATTGTTCACACCTAGAACTCTGATATTTATTGTGGTTGCATTCCCTTGGTAACTTTTCCTGCTCCTTTTCTTTGGATGCCTAAATTACTGTATATGTCTCAATTCTCAACTGAAGTTTTATATGACTGCAATGCTTGAAATGTGTGTTCTGAAAAAAAGTTTCATTTGGGACGATAGAATATTCATTTGCAGCACCTACACCCCATCTAGATACCATCCCGGTTGTCTTTAAATCCATACAAATATCCATAAATTAATGGTGCAAAAAGAGATAGTTCCTAGAATTAGAACCAGGCTTTGCATAATATGGAACACTACAGACTCAGTGCTGTCACTTCTGATAAGCCAGTCACTTTTTTAGGCAAGAGGTGAAAGCTGATATTCAATCTAGATGTTTTTAGACCATCCCAAATGTTTCCGAAAAGATAATCTGCCAAGTGTTTGCCTCATAGGAATGGAGGCATATTGGATTGCAAGAGAGGGGTCCTTGTTGAGATGCAAATGGATTTTAAATTTCCAGGTCTTTGCAAATCTCCAAATAGCTACATGGACAGAAAGAAGAGGGCCAGCCTGCAAAATATATCCTCCACTTACCATCTTAACTAAGGACAGAAACATCAAAATGTAGGCATCTGACTAACATCTCCATTTTTTTTCCTCCTGTTTGGTTTGTAACATCTTGCCTGATGAAGAAGCCAGTGGAGCTTCGAAAGCTTGCAACAAGTATATTGTGCATTTTGGTTGGCCAATAAAGGTAGCACTGTTTAGAGAAAGGGATGGTTATTCAAGAAGCTGCACTACAAACAGCACTCACCCAGCCTCCTGCTATGCTCTCAGTTTCTTGGAAACATATTTTCCATATGTGCAGCAAACTACTTTTGCTCCAAATTCCTTTAATTATTCAGATCTACTGCATACTCTTGAAATTTAAACCAGTATGGAAACTTGGCATGGTAAATATTCACAGGGTATGAAACCTATATTGCTATATTAACATATTGGATACAAATACTGCCTGCTAACTGCATAAAGAGGAGGAAAGGAAGGGCAGAAAAAGTCAAAAAGAAAGAATGTAGCAGTGTCTTTAATTGGTTTTCATTTTTGCATGGGCTTTTGTGGATATAAACCATCCTTCAGATGCTGTTTGCTAAAGAAAAAAACCTTATTAATAACAAATTTAAGCCTCACTCTACTAGTGAAGGTGAAATGTTTATCATAAGTAGTAATAACTTAGAGCTTGGGAGGAGCTTCTATTTGGCCTCCCTAAAACAATGAACAAAGAATATCCTGTGATTTAAGCACTACTTCATGATGTTCTCATATTCTGCTGTTGGATGAAAAATATTCCAGTTTTTAAAAGTGTAACTAAAAATAACTACTTGGTTCCTGAAAAATAAAATGCAACTTTAAAAATTGTGATTATAATAACTACTTTGGGTACTTGGTACTGTAACCATAACTAACTAGTTTTAAAGCAACTTTTTACATTCTTGTTCCACATTTGAATAAGTTCACATTCTACATTTGAACTTGATATTGAAATGCATTCACAATAAAACACCAGATATACATACAGTACAATTCAGGGTGCTTGTTTTGACCACTGCAAGGACTGGCTTGAAGACCCAAGGAGGGCACACAGAGATATCTTTTGTGGCAGTTCCCCATTTGTGAAACTCTTCCTCTTCAGGTACAGATAATTTTCACTTCAAGAGTAGAATTAAACAAATATATTGTAACATTAATTCAGTTGAAAACATTTATTTTGTTTTTTAACTTTCAGGAGAGTAACTATATCAGTCTGATAAAGTGGGCCATATGTCATGAAAATGTATGCCAAGAGGAATGTATTACAACTGAAGGTGGCCAGAAGACTCTTTTGCTATTTTTAATTGTTATTTTATTATTACAGTTTAGTTTGAAAGTAGTGCCATTACTGCCACTTTTTGAAGAAGTAATTCTATGCTTTTCCTTTTCTAAAGCATAAGTAAAATAGAGAGTGAAAAAGGTCCTCCCTTTTATAGGTGCATACTGTACTTGTCCTATAGATGGAACTTGGAGCAGAGCATCATCTGCCAAAGAGGCAGATTTCACAGGCAGGTTGAAATAGAAGAAAGTACTTCAGCAGATATTTGAGTTCAGTGAAACTATTTAGCACATCAGATGTAAAGTACCTGGCCCTGGAAACAAACAGGCCATTAATTTAATTCCTTCAGAGTAGATTAAATATGGCTCCAACCAGATAAACCAGTCAGAGAACTAGCAGTACACTAGTTCCAATTTCCAAATCATCTTCTAGGGCAGCCTCAGGGATGTTCATCTTGAATCAATTCATCTTAGAGTTTAGCAGAATATGAATCACTGTAGCCA
>CM034708.1:49749810-49765028 GCA_020142125.1 Phrynosoma platyrhinos | reverse complement strand
AATAATATAGCTAAAGGGAGAGGGAACAGCCCGGGGCTGGGCTACCTAGTCTGGAAAGGCCTGATAATATTCTCCATAAATTTATCTTATCCTTCATTGAAATCACCTGAACTGGTGGTCATAACCACATCCTGTGGCAGTGAATTCCAAGGATAAACTATTTTTCCTAGATTAAAATGCTAGATGAAAAAAAAAGAAGATGTGGTCTCTTTCTGTCATGCTTCAGGAACATTTTTACAAAGAATGCACCTTTTCCTTCCATGTGCCTTTTGACACCCATGGTCTTCAAACTCACATATATAGAGTGTGAATAGCCCGCGATGTGGTTTGATGACTGTTTTATTTTATTTTGTTACTGTAGGGATTAAAAAAAAAAACTTCAGTGAAAGTGACATTAGTTTAACAGATTTTTGCCCTTTGATAAAGGTGTTTTGTTTTTTTTTTGAGTAATAAAATGTTCTCATAGAATTGCAGTGGCTCAAGTGGTTAAGACACTGACTCTATTAATTGCAAGATCAGCAGGTTAGCAGTTTGAGGCCTGGGTGCTGCATGATGGGGTAAGCTCCTGCCACTAGTCCCAGCTTCTGCCAACCTAGCAGTTCAAAAAAAAATGCAAATGCAAGTAGATAAATGGGTACCACTTCGGTGGGAAGGTAAACAGTGTTCTGCGAAATCATGCTGTCCACATGATCACAGAGTAGTCTCTGACAACGCTGGCTCTTAGTAACAGAGATGAGCACCGCCCCCTACAGTCAGACACGACTTGACAACCTTGTCAATAGGGAATACCTTTACCTTTACCTTAAAATGTTCTAAATGGGAGAAAAACTGCCTTAAAAAATGCTTGGATTACATAATAGAAACCCAAATGCTTCATATGAGAAGTATATGTATTATCAAAGAAAGTGAAGGAAAGCAGACATTTCTATAATGCCTCTTAAGAAAAGTTCTGAGAATTATTGTTAGAAATCTGAGCAATCTTCATTATTGTATATGGGTAAACCAATGTGTGGCCAGAGACATTAATGGAAGAACTGTACATTCCTGGACAGCTAGATATTTCCTTGCAGGGTTTGGGAAGGTGATACTCTCCAGCTGGCAGGAAGGAGTAAATGGGAAGAGAGAGATTAACTAGGTTTTACCATTTGGTTTTAGAATAAGGATGAGAATCATGTGGCCCATGGACCACATGAGGGCTTTGGATATCAATGTGGCCCTTGGGGGAAGTCCCTTGCAACCCACACTGAAACCCAGATGCCCTGGTATCTCTCCATTCTCCCTCCCTTATAACCCTTGTGCCAGGGCTAACCTCCCCCTTTAAACATTAAAAATGATCCTTTTGCAAGATCACATGCAGATTTTGACAACCTTGCAGCCTTCCAGAAAAACCAAAAAATGAGTAGAGTGTCCCTCCAAGCTCTGAAGCATGCCTACCACTGATTCAGAGCATAGATGGAGCTTGCGAGCCACATAGATCCTGTCATGACTCCCGATTTGCCCCCAGAGCTCTCCTTACAAACTCTCCTTGCTCATCTAAACCCTGATCAGGTTCAGAGCCCATATTCCTACTTGCTCTTCTGTTTCCCAATTGGCTGTGAAGCATGGGATCACATTGGGGAGAAAATGTTCTCTCAGTTTGGTTTGTGAAAAATACCTGCAATGTGAGGAGTATAAGAAGTGACTAACAAATTCTGCTTGCCAACTGCCCAAGGAGGAAGAAATAATTGAGAAAGTGAAGCCTCCTTGTCAGAATGAAGCACAGAAGATTTTTTTCTTCTTCTGTAAGCAGGCAACTTCTGAATTTTAGAGAGACAAAGACAAAGTTTTAGCAGAGTTAACTTAAACTAGGCTGCCTTGGAACTGGCTGAAAGAGTATGTTCTCTGAATATGTGAGGCAGGATCAGTAGCTGAGATACTTGCTCCAAAGCCTCTTTGTGTCTCCTGTTCTGTGCTCGCATCTTTGTAAATAAATTAGATGTTAGAAAGACACCTTAACTCTCCAGTGCTCTTTTTCTCATCCAGAGAAAGCTAAACCCTGTGGCACTGCCCTGCACTTCTCACTACTGTTGGGTGGAGAGAAGGGGGCACATGTAACCCTTGTAATGCAGTGATTGCTTGTACAGATGCGAAAACACTGATTCCTCTGTGAAGACAAGAGAAAGGTAAGATTAATTGTAATTGGGATGGCAGCTTTGTTCTCAGGGACATGAAACTAAACTGGTAAATCAAAGGGAAAGATACTATGACAATTGAAACCGAGAGCTCTGGTGATCTCCGTGCAGTGATGCAGCTTTCAGTTTCATGCTGAAGGCTTTGATACATGCCTGCACTTGCCTTTTAAAAATTTCAGAACAGGTCTGTGAGTGATCGGCAACCAGTCTTTGGAGAATCCACATAACAGGAAGTTTAGAAAAGTGTGGACTGCAACAAGAACTAGAGGAGTCTCTTCTTTTTCAAGAAAACGGTATCCTTTGTGCTTCTGACAGCTTCACTAACAGGGTGGGGGGAGCCATCCTGACATGTTTTCTATTGTTTGGGATGATGTATGGAGCCCAAAGAACACAGCTTCACATTTGTTAGACAGTGGTGAAATGATCAAAAACTTGTTTTGACTGGTAAAGTGAACATGCATCGAAAAGAAGTTACAAGGCAAACACTTCAGCAGCACCAGGGTCTCGCTATTACAATGGCTGAGAGAGAGGGAGAGAGAGTTTGGCATACAAGTTATGAAAGAACATTTACTTGCCATTTTCAAGAGGTCTTAATTTATGAATTTTGAGCTTTTCTCCCCAACGTAGAATGTTAAAACATAATTCTGGTCACCAAAAATAATACAATGGACCAGGTCTAATGGTATGTGTACCCCTAATGTCTTAGAATTATTTCTGTGAACTAATACTTTTGATGGGAGTTATTGTGGAAAGTTTCCCATTTATGTATGTATGTATGTACATAAATAAGTTATAAGCCATGCTTCCCCTTGTTGGTACCTGGATGGTGTACAAAATGTTTAGCTGTAAACCAGGAATGGGGAACTTGTTTTCCTCCAGATGTTGCTAGACTCTAGTTAATCTTAAAGTTGTTAATAGCCAAGGGGCAAGCTACTTGAAAAAGTGCCTCCTACCAGGTGAATATGCCCATATTTTAGGCTCAGCTGATGTTTCTCTCTTCCATGTGCATTGTCTTCTGAAGTGCCATTGCTGGCAATAGATGAGAAGGATTGGGGGGGGGGGGGGGGGAAGGACTATCACTCCTAGAAACCAGTGAGAGATTCTTATAATCTGGGAGTCTAACTGGTGAATTCTTGAGTCATAATCGAGAAAAGAAACATTTTCAAGCTGTATATGGCAATATCCTGTTCATAAAAGATACTCTCATCTCCAATAAAAAGAGATTAGATTGTTTTCCTCTTTGCTTGTGTTGTTCCAGCATCTCTACACTTTTCACTATAGGGGAAGGATGTTTTATTTGACCTGTGCGGACAATCCCTGCCACTTCAATTACATTTGGAAGGCACTAGTTTAGGGGAGGCTGCACTAGTACACAGTCAAGTGCGTGCTATGGCTACGTCAAAATAATAATCATTGCAGCTAAGACTTTAGTTCAGGGGTAGGCAACCTAAGGCCCGGGGGCTGGATGCGGCCCCCCAAGGTCTTTGGACCGGCCCCAGGCCAGTCCTGCCGCCGCCGCTGCCACCGCCGCCCCCTGCCACCGCCCACCATGATGATATTGATTATTGTTGTAATTACTTGTTCTTGGGGTTTTCTTGGCAAAATCTCCACAGGGGTTTTGCCATGGCTTTTCTGGGGCTCAGAGAGTTTGCATGCATATTTTTTTTAAACAAAATTATTTTTTAATTTTTTTATTTATATTTTTATTTATTTATTTATTTTTGGTGCTTCGGCCCCCCAATTGCTGAGGGACAGCAACCTGGCCCCTGGCTCAAAAAGGTTGCCTACCCCTGCTTTAGTTCATTACCTGGTCCCATTTACTATAATGCAGTGTTGAGGCTCTCCAACACAAAATATGGGATCCCAAATCTTACCCAAATGAATCCATTGTTTGGTAGTAATTGGGGCAAGAGGAATTACAGTCACATAAAAACCTCCACTTGAGAAAGGCCAAGGCCAAGTTGGTTCACTCTAGCCAACAAACTGGAGAAAAGTTGAACAATAATTACCAAGTATGTAATTTGAAGCTGCAGTGCTTTGACACTTTGCCTCATAGCTGTACTTTGTACTTACATGACACAGGGAAATCACTTCTAAATGTGTCCACATAGCATAGGCAATGTTAAGATCTGCCTTGCCATCTAATTTGTTATTTATGAAATATGGAGGTACGACAAATCCAGGAGCAATAAATAAACGTAATGCTAATACAAGAGAATGCTTGCAGGGCAGCTTTGAGTCAGGTCTACATGCCAGAGCTTTGTGAAAGAGGGAACCAGGTTGCTATGGGCCATCTTAGTTTATAATGTAAAGCTGTCATCTGCCATGTTAATTCAGTTGCCGAGGATGTGGTTGCAATTTTCCGAACAGCACCAAGTGAACAAATAATTTAGCAAAAGAGGCAGGGAAACTCCTGGCCAGATGAAGGGACATTTTTTTTTGAAAAACCAGTCATAATTAGAACATGTTACTACTGCAGCCTTGATGACAAGATTGTATTAAATTAAGAGACTTTTTACACTTAAAGAGAGAGAGAGAGAGAGATACACATAGAGATCAGTGGCTGAAGACTGGGAAGGTAGGAAATGTACTGTAGGCTGTAATAATTGCTGGCTGCCCTGGGAAAAGGCATCAAGGCCAGAGCAGCCACGGTTCCATGCAAGCACATCCTCTAATTATTGAAAAACCTGTGTAGAGTCTCAATGTTAATCAGTCTCTGAGAGACTTCAGCGTTATGTGGTTAGTGCAGATTTATGGCATTTTTCTTTTCAGGTTATTAAAACTGATATTTCACAAGGAAGGATCTTTCTCCAGACAACTGTAAAAATGCAAAGTTTCACTCATAAAAGAAAACTGCAGGATTATTCTGAGATGATTCCACTGAGAAACCAAACAAGGAAGATAAAACACATCAAAGGCAGAAGGTGGGGTGATGATCAGCAAAGAAGAATGCAAAAGTGGGGGGAATTAACAGAAAACTCAACAGTTGGCCTATAGATTCAAGACGTTACAGCATTAATTAATCTAAACACTTGTTGCTGTTACAGAAATAAACATAGCATTTATGAACACAGCATGATTTATGCATAATTATTAACAGAAACAAATTGAAACATTTGCATGAACTTAAAATTGGAGCGAGTTGCTTTGTTTAAGAAATCAGATCAATTAAAAAAAAAAGATGGATTTCGAAAGTTATGTCGCACTGCCCAACTTTGTGGTTTTGCTGCTCTTACATTTATATTCCTGTTAATATAGTAAATTGGGGAATGTATAATTATAACCAGAGACTGATTACTTCTCAAGCTGATTGGTTATTATTTCATCAGTTGGGAGCAGAATATCAGTCTCCTGATAGCTGGGGATCTCTCTTGATCATTGGAATGGGACACCACTCTTAGAACATTGAGAAGGTGACATCTCTCTTTGTGAGGGAAAGGGAAGAGACCAAAGATAAAAATATCAGTTTTAGAATCTTAATGCTAGGAAACAAAACACAAGGTAGAGAGAGTTGAGATTTCCTAGCAGATGTTAATGTGAAATTCGGGAGAAGGAGAACAGCCTAAGAGGGTGGGGGATAGCACAGACTGCATTTTGAAAACTGATGCAGACTATGCTGTCCGGTTATAGGAGTTTCTTTGACTTTGCTTTGCTCAGCTTATATAATTCTTGCAAAAACTCAAGTAGTCTTTTATTGCAAGATACTAAAAGTACAATCCTATAATGTCTACTGTGAATGACGGCCACTGAGTTTAATAGGACTTACTCCCAGGTAAATAGGTATATGGTTTCATCATTAAATGAAAGCTTCTTTCTGCTCAAGAAATTTAGAATTACAGAGTTAGAAGAGATCCCAAGGGCCATCCAGTCCAACCCCTTGCCATGCTGGAACACACAACCAAAGCACCCTTAACAGATAGCCATCAAGCCTCTGTTAAAAACCTCCAAAGAAGGAGACTCCACCACTCTCCGAAGGAGTGTGTTCCATTGTCAAACAGCTTTTATTGTCAGGAAGTTCTTCCTAATGTTGAGGTGGAATCTCTTTTCCTGTAGCTTGCATCCGTTGCTCCAGGTCCTGTTCCCTGGAGCAGCAGAAAACAAGCTTGCTCCATCCCCAATATGACACCCTTTCAAATATTTAAACAGGGCTATTACATCACCTCTTAACCTTTTCTATTTATGAGGAGGCACATAACAGGAATCTCTACAAAGGCATACTAAATGTGATGACTATTATGAGTATTTGTACATGGAGGACCAGAATAACCTAGTGATGGGCATAAAGAGATAGAAAGGAATCCTGTCACTCCTTTTAGAATATATGAGGAAAAGAATCTTCAGGCATAAGTTTCCACTGTGCATTTGATGAAGTGGATTGGAGTCCACAAAAGCTTATGCAGGAACATTCTTTTTCACAGTTAATCACAATGGTGCTACAGGATTCCTTTATATTCGTTTATGCTGAAATAGATTAACAGAGAACATGCATTTAGCAATGTGTAGAGCAGGGGTAGGCAACCTTTTTGAGCCGGGGACTGGGTTGCTGTCCCTCAGACAATTGGGGGGCTGAAGCACCAAAAATAAATATATAAATAAAAAAACTAAAAATAAAAAAAACTATGCATGCACACTCTCTCAGCCCCAGAAAAGCCATGGCAAAACGCCTGTGGAGATTTTGCCAAGAAAACCCTAAGAACAAGTAATAACAACAATAATCAATATCATCATGTTAATGTTAATGTTAATGTTAATGTTAATGTTGTAAGCCGTCCCGACTGCTCTGAAGAGGGGCAGGATATAAATCATCATCATCATCATCATGGTGGGGGGCAGCGGTGGCAGGACCCCCGGGCCTTAGGTTGCCTACCCCTGGTGTAGAGCTTCCTATAACACCAATAACAAGTCCCCCCCCATCGGCTGTAATTACAAAACACTACTGCATCCGGGTTATAGAACACAGTCATATGGGTTATGTGAGGGTTTTTTCCCCACTGAATCCCAATCCCACATCATCAGCTATGGGGAACAGGGCAGATGGAAGTTTCAGTCCAATAACAGAGAGGGCCACTTTTTATTCATCCTTTGGATTATCTAGGGGCCAAAACAGGCAGCCATAAAATGTAACTGTATTTAGCAAACAGACAGGCACCCCTTTGAGCACTGCATGTCATGCCCCCAACCTGGCTTTTTCCTGCTCCTGCAGCAATTTTTTGGCACACCACGCCACCAGAATGCTGAAAAGCTGCTGCTGTATGGTCAGTTGGCAAGCTTCATGGTGGCCTCCCAGCATCTTGGGGCCATGTGTCATGTGCACACCATGACCCCAAGCCACCAGGAAGCCGGCATATTATGCCAGTCTGTTCAGCCCCTAGGTCAATTTCAATCTGGTTTCAGGCCTGGTTATGAGACAGAAATGGTTCTTGTCACCTTGGTGGATGACCTATGTTGGTCACCTTAGCTAGATCAGGGAGTATGTCTCTATTGGTTCTTCTGGACCTCTCAACAGCTTTTGATACCATTGACCATGGTATCTTTCTGGGTCACCTTGTTGGGACAGGACTTTTTGAAAGCATTTTTAAGATGGAATTAGGAACAATTTAATAATAAAACCCACTTCCTCTGGAATGAGAAGAGAGGCCTTACAAACTAACAGCTCACAAAGTATTTACTTAAGGGTGGTTCAAAAAGCACTGCTTCTGTGGGACACTGTGATAGTTTAATGAAGCTGCCCCTTCCTCAGCAAAGATCTGCAATGTAAGGCACCCAAGTGAGCTGTATGGAGTGGAAAACCATCAAATCCTTTTTGCCATAAAACTAAGGAAAATTAGTTCTATCTAACATGATTATTGTATTTATATTTGTAAATGACTTTAGCAAACAATGAAAAACCTGAGCAATCCAGATTGGGGGTTTTGGTTTTTTTTGTCAATTTTGTACCTCTCAACACTTTCAGAAATTAAATGGCAAGAACACAGCAGAGAATACTTCACTTCTGAATTTGAAAGTCTTACTTCCAAAGGATTCTAGAGGATTATAGGATAAAGGATATATACTCTGAATCAAGTACACTGTCCCTTTCTGACTCAGTCACAGAAGATAAAAGTCAACAGTATGTCTCTGAATTGTTACGGTACTCTTTTACAGCGTTGCAATGAATAAACACTTTCTGGCCAACTCCAGCATTTCAGTTGTTTTTATTTTGTTTTAGATTTTCATTATGTGATAATTTAGATGTAGTTATTGAAGTTTTTTCAGTTTGTGTTAGGAATTCTGAACAATCCCCAGAGTTATAAATCTTGTTTTAAAGTCTGCCCCTTGTTTTTATCAGTTGTCATCTATTGTGCCTGAGTATTTTACACTTGGGTATTTCAATTATATATGAATGCAAGAGCTTCACAGCAGCGAGTTTTCATTTTCCATCTAAATATCTTTGTACATGAATGAAGCAACCTACATTTAACTTCAGAAGAACAAGTGTTAAGTCCTTAGTATTCAGGGTATGCTTAATGTCTGTGCCTCTGGTTTGTTTGCTTGTACTTGATAATTGTTGTCTCATTGGTTCTTGCTATGTTCTTCAAAAACAAAATTTAAAAACTTTATGTTAAAAAGTTTACGCATGGAAAAAAACTCCCACACATGCTCATGCTCTCTCACACACATATACCACCACCACCTCCATCACCACATGATTAGCAGCAATGGTAAATCTGAATTTTCAAATGGTTCTAGGTAAATGTTACAGGGGCTAGACACAGTGTTAACCCATTTATAGAAGGAAGTCCCATATGAATTTTCACATGTATGGGATTGCTGACAATCACTCTGCAGTGGGAAAATAATGCATTAATTACCCCAATGCAACATGGAATTGAAAAGATAAATGGAGTAGACATTGTGGGATTATAGCTGTATCTGCACTGCAAAAATAATGCAATTTGACACTGCTTTAACTGTCATGGCTCAATGCCAAGGCATTTGTAGTTTTGTGAGATATTTAGCCTTCTCTGTCAGAGAGCTCTGGTGCCACAACAAACTACAAATCCCAGGATTCCATAGTACAGTGGACCCTCTTATCTTCAGGGGTTCCTTTTTGGAACCACCACCACCATGGCATGGATGGCAAAAAACATGGGACTTCAAGTTTTGTGGTATTCAGTGGTGGCACGCATGTGCAGAGCCACTTTCCTGGGGCTGTGCAGCCACCGAAATCAATGGGGCTTGCCATCCTCTCATGCTCAGATCTGTGGACTGAGCCATGGCAGTTAAATTGGTGTCAGTACAGATGCGGCCCATATGCCATTACTAAACTCAATGCCTGATATGTAATCTTGTCAATGGATTCCAACATTTAGCTAAAAATCTGCTATATCAGCACCCTGAGGGAAGAGGGAAGAAAAGACAATTATATAGATAAATAATTCACATGAAAAACATAATACAGCCCTCCTCCTCATATCTGTAAGTCACATGTATGCCCAACTCTCAAAATCATCTATATAAATAAAATTCTGTTTTTATTTGTTTTTTCTTACTACTTCACACAAAAATAACAGGATAGATTTTTCACCAAATGTGGAGGGCATGCTTGGAATAATGTACATACAAAATTCACTGGGGAGGGTCTGAGGGGCATGTAAAAAAAATTCATTAGATTTTTTTTAAAAAAATGGAGGGTATCTTTGGGAAGCTCTGATCTAAAATATGGGCTATGTGCTCTACACTAAAATCATTACAGGGAAAGGATTTTTCCCCTTTCATACTGAAATGTTTGAAAAGATTTTGATGAGTTAAGAAAATTTATGTCATAACTATGTAACAACAACACAGTTTCATCTTCTTGTCTGTGCCTTATCACATGTGGACTAAGTTTCACCACATCTGGAGGGGGGGAGTATGTCTGGAATTGTCTGACTATAAGCTACATGGAATATATCAAATTCACTTTGGAGAGGCCTTAGAGACAACCCTTTTTCCCCACCATTCAGATGGGATTGTGTATTTGGCAGCTGATCAAGAGATGAATACTGTCTAAAGGGCAACTGAAATGTGCAACATGAAAAAAATGTAAGCAGCCAAAAAGATAGATGCCCATCCTCTGGACTGTGTGAAACTGACCAACCATTAAAGATGATTGATTCTGCTGAGCAGGACTGGGTACTACAGCTAGTATGCTATACAATCATAAAACCAAATAATGTGGGGACAAAACATTATTTAAAAACAGATTGCAAGCAGTTTTAAAAGACAAAGGCAAGAGAGCATACCGCTTCTGCCTGTTCAAAGCTCAGTAAGGATGAAACCGACCTGACTCCTCTTGGAAGAAAGTTCAACACTCAAGAGGCTACTCCACAGAAAGTTTTGTTTTGTGTATCTGACAACCAAGACATTTGGGGTTGTGAAACATGCAGCCAGGCCTTTGTGGAAGATCTTCTGTAGTAGGAGGCGCATCCTGGCCTCAAGCTGTTTAGGGCTGGTTCAGAACCACTGCAAAACCTCTGTAAAAATGTGCCAGACAATGAGATGTCTATGTAAGATAAAGATCCTCCTCCTGGAGTGTATAAATGTATCATAATGGTTTTTGTTCAATAAATAGCTAGAAAAGTGATAAAGACTGCATCTACGCTGCGGAATTAATGTAGTTTGACACCACTTTAACTGCTACGGCTCAATGCTATGGAATGTGGGGATATGTAGTTTTGAGAGATTTAGCCTTTTCTGTCATAGAGCTCTGGTGTCACAACAAACTATAAATCCCAGGATTCCATAGGATGGAGCCATGACAGTTAAAGTGGTATGAAACTGTATTAATTTTGCAGCCAAAAAACCCCACCCAAAGTAAATTGCTTTTTCTCCAATTGTAAAATATTCCAAAACTATAGAATTTAAGAGTTTTAAGGGGAGTGTTGACATCGATCTGTCTACAAAACAATACTGCTGTTTACAAGCTTAGGAGCTCAGGTAAATGAAATGGCAAACAAATTGGAATTCTGGCAAGATGCATGTTGGTAGACAAATAGCAAGGGACCTTTCATCTCTTCATAAAAAGAAAAGAGTGTGGGACCCATACCTCTTTCATATATATTAATAAATGTCTCAGGAAGGTTGTTATTATGGTTACGTAGCAAAAACGTGGCTGATGAGAGACATGCCCAGGAGAACCTCAAAGTCTGCAGAAGAAGGGGATAAAAACAAACACATCTCTTTTGGAAACTGCCAAAGGAGGCAAAAGCAGCTGCAAACAACAACTAAGCATGCTTAGTGACTACAGTATGCTGTCATGCTTGCAGAAATGGGAAATGTGGGGTGGTGGTGGTGGGAACAGAACAGTGTGGCATAATGGTTTGAGTGAGACTAGGACTTTGGAGACCAGGGTTTGATTTTCAGCTCAGTTGTGAAATCCACTGGGTGACCTTGGGCAAGTCACATGCTCTCAGCCTCAGGGAAAGGCAATGACATACTTCCTCTGAAAAAAAAACTTGCCAAGATTAGCCCATGATAGGTTCACCATAAGTCAGAAGTGACTTGAATGCACACACACACACAGAATAGAAAGTATGGATGGAAGTAGGGTGGGACAGTGAACAGAAGCTTTCCACACTTGATATTTTGATGCAGATTCTATTCACTTTTCTTTGTTTAAATGTATGATAAAGATATTCCCCACTGACAAGGTTGTCAAGTCGTGTCTGACCATATACAACTACACTATTCAGTCCATGTTGCTGTCCAAGAAATTACAATTTAAAATCACATATAAAGCCATGTTAAAAAATATGTTCCACATTTCAGAGAGATGTGATTTACAGCAAAGATTACGAGAATTAGAAGGAGGGTCAATGAATCCAAGATAAATCTTTAATTGTTCCTCATCTAATGACACATGTGTTCTACATTATCCATGAGTACATAATATGACTGGAGTTTGGCTATAATTCTGAAGAATGGGGGAAGACTTTTCAAGTCATGTGTTAATCTGTATTTTGAATGATAGATAAGATAATTGGGGGAACAACATTAATAACTGACTAAATAAATACAAATCAAAAAGTATTTTAAAAATGACTAGCAAACAACTACAACTGCAGAAATCCATGGGGCTTTTTGCAGTCTTCAATCTTGCTAAAATACAAATTGAGCTTAAGATGTGTAATTATTGGTTAAACTATGTTTAATGAAATGTAAAGACCTTTGTACTCCTGAATGGATAATTTATATGCCATTTTATTGTCTCCCAAGGTTTAATTAAATGTTTGCCTCATGGCTAATCAGCTACAATTAATAAAAGAAGCTTACTGGCTTAAGTCACTTTTAGGGAATATTGAAACAGTTTCTATTTGCATCTCAGTAACAAATTTGTTCATAGCTAAGAATAACACAGAGTATTTCCCACTATTTGTAATCCATAGTAACTAGACAAATAAATATATCAACTCAGAAATTGCACTTTAAAAGCTTTTACAAGTACACAAGTAATAATAAATACAAAATAAAGGATCTGGGTGGAATGCTTTGCATTCTTTTCTAATTGGAGTGGCTTCAGTTGGAACTGAGGCTGGTGTGGCTGTTTCTGACATAAAGTGTACAGGCAGGCAGTATGCAGCTTACAAGCATTGTGTGCATTGAACTTGCACTTTGTTTATTTCTGTTTTTCTTCTCCTTAGATTGGGGACCAAAACCTGCCAGATCTGGATCACCATACTGCAGCACTCCATTGTTTATTGGGCTCAACAACGTGCCACTTGTTTCACTTCCAGGTCTCATTATTCTTGGGCCCACAATTCTCTCTTTCATGATTTGGTATTAGGGGCATGCACATGTCAGAGCTGATGCCGGTGCTTTGGGCTTTGTTGGTTGATGTCCAGCGTCCAGTGTTCTTCATTTGGACAAGAGCGATTTGATTCCATCCGCAGATTTGATTTTGAGTCATGCCATCTGGGAAGACTTGGCTCAAATTAGAGCTTCAGTCCCTCGATTCATTCTAGTATGAACTGAAATTTTGAAGCAGTGGGTGTGGAGGGGATCAGTAATTCTGGGCAAGATCAACAGAGCCCAGAACAGGGTTAACAGTGACATACAGAAATGGATTTGTCAGGTGAATGTGTCTTTCATTCCTCAATGGGGAATCTGTCATGGACACGCCATGACTGTTCCATAACAATGGTTTTCATCTTTCTGTGACACTTTATTTGGAAGTCTGCACTGCAATTTGTGCTTTTTTCTTGACAGGTGAGGGGAATGAGGTTGGGCTTGCCCATCTTAATGAAACCCACTGGGAGTCCTTGGGCAAGTCACATTTGGTGACCTTGAGCAAGTGGGGTGCAGGCATTCTGTTAGCCAAATATATCTAGAAGGTTCTCCAGGAGAGAAAAAAAGGTAAAGGAGATTTGCCTACAACCCACTCAGTGCCATTCAGCTCAAACAGGAAAGCGAAGCAGTTTCTTGATCCAGGCTTGACCTCAAAACAGGGGTAGGCAACCTGTCCCCTTTAAGGGCCGAGGGACTTCAGCTCCCAGAATCCCAGGAGCTATTGGCCAACATGGGACTATTGGCCAACATGGCTGAGACTTCTGGGAGCTGAAGTCCCTCGGCCCTTAAAGGGGACAGGTTGCCTACCCCTGCCTGAAAACAAACAGCACTATTTGGGAGGATCATCAGGGTCCCTCCAAGTTTCTAGCTTGGGGAGGCTTGGTTTAACTTACCCCCTCACATGAGTGCCCACTTATCCCATTTACTCCTGTGCTGCAGTTTCCTGTTGTGGCAATAAAGTTGTGGCAAATGAATACATTAATATATCTAACGTTCATTTAGGTTTACAACATGTCTTCTCTCACAGACCCAGAATATCTGGCAATATTATATGTGGAAATGGTCCCCTATCCAGAAAAGTAGCAATAGAATTTATAGAGAGAAGTAGGGAGAAGATGGCATAAAAAGACAGAAAAATATGCAGTTTTAAAAAATATTCCTCCCATCCTCATCTCATGCCTTTTTCCTTCTTAATCATAATGTATTTTCCCCCTTCTGTTTCCCAACATGCTCTCTTCATATTCTTATTTTATTTCAGTACCCTCAGTTGAATTATATCCTGGGGCTGTCTCTTCCTGGTGCTAGAAGAAGGAAACAACCCTCCTCATGAAGTAATTTCTTTAGATTGTTATACTACATTCTGCATAGGGCTGCTTTAAAAATTGTCTGGAAACTGCTGTTGGATCTAAAGAGGGTTGCATGGTATTTAACATGCACTGGGTAAGTTGATCATAAAAAAGATAACAGTATTCCCCATTGACAAGGTTGTCAAGTCGTGTCCGACCATAGTGGGCAGTGCTCATATGTTACTAAGCTGGTGAGCCAGCATTGTCAGAGACTACTCTGTGATCATGTGGCCGGCATGACTGCACCAAATGCTGTTACCTTCCCACTGAAGTGGTACTTATTTATCTACTTTCATATGCATGCTTTTGAACTGCTAGGTTGGCAGAAGCATATCTTTGCTTTTATCAGCATCACTAACTCCTGCTCTGTTGCTGGGTCCAATTCAAAATGTTTGCTTTAAGATTTAAAGGTACTAATGGCTTGGGACAGAGAAATTTGACCTTCCTCCATATATATTGTTTCAGAACTTGAGATCTACATGATATATGGGTACCCCTGAAAAAATGATAAGAAAAAGTTAAGGAGACATTTGTCTTAGTGGCAGGAGGACCACTGTTGTGGAGTGTCTTCTCACACAAACTCCCTTGGCACATTCTTTATGGTATGTTTGAAATCAGGTACTTACTTCTTAAGTCTTTTTTTAAAAAAAACTTTTGTTGCTTTGGTGCACTGCTTACATATTTGATAGTTGTTTGTTCATAATCTCTGTAGAAATTTTTAGAATGGAAATTGTTATATCACAGATGGTTGGCTAACATCATGTTTTAAAATTGTATTATGAGTTTGTGCTGTAAACCATCCAGAGAACAATGTTGTAATCCAGCTTTGTGATACTGTAATAACAATGTTTATAGTGGAACCTCTACTTACGAATGCTTCATCCTACGAAATTTT
>CM034708.1:49726846-49746913 GCA_020142125.1 Phrynosoma platyrhinos | reverse complement strand
TTGCTACAGTATCTCACAGTCAAAATTCCTTATGGTATTATGAGAGAGAAAAGAAATATCTATAGATGGAAAATCTTCAAGAATGGCTGTCTACATGACCCCAACATGTACATGGCATGCACTTGTGCTGAGGGAACAGCGGATATCAAAGCTTTTAGCTGGTATTAAGGGACACAAATATCTTTGCCATCATCATCATCATCATCATCAATCATCTACAGAGCACCGCCACTGTACAAAGTGTTTTACAAGCTAAAGACCAAACAAAAAAACCCTAGTTCCTGCCCTCAGTCTTACAATCTAATTAAGACATGATACAAAAGGAAAAGGGGATGTCAGTGTGGGATGGAATTAATTCTAGCAGAAATGGCATTGTCTTCTCTCTCTCTCTATGTCCATGGCAGTAGCATTGGGAATTAAAGGGAGGGCCTTTCATCTGCTTCTGGGCTTAGGCATGGTGGAATTGTGCCTGCCTCTTTAACTATCCCTCTGAGGCTAGAGAAGTGTCAATTGGGATGGAGAGAGGGCCTTTTGTCATGTCCTCTCCCCAAGGATTTGTCTTCATCGGAAGATGAACGAGTCTTTACTTTGGAGGAGCCACAGCAGATGCCTGACAGCCAGTCAAGTTCTCAAGTCAGGTTGGATTCATAGCAGGAACAGGAGGTCAAGACAGGCTGCTCAGTTCCAGAGAAAGGTAGAGGGTCTATTAAAAAGCAATGTCACTGAGTTCAGCAATGTTTACTCCAACTAATTTTATTGTTGTTGTATGCCATCAGACCATCTTTGACTTATGGTGATCCTATGAACGAGAGATCCTCAAGATCTAATATCAACTGCTCTGATCAGGGCCTCAAACAGACAGGCCAAAAGGCCAGCTTCGGGCTGCATTGGGTTGTAGCGTTTACATGCCCCAACTCGAAAGAGTCAGCCGAAAGAGGAGCAGAAAAAACCCACTCCTTTTTGGCAGCCTGGTTCAGGACCATGGCAGTGGCCTGGATCAGGACAAGACACATGTGGTTGCCGCGGTCCTGGCATTGACCTTTGGGGTCATCTGTTTGAGGCCCAGGTCTTGCAAACTCAGGGCTGTGACTTCCTTGATGACTCAGGGCCTTTGTAGACTGCCAGTAATAGTGCAAATTGAGTCCACTTTAAGGGTTAGGGTTAGGGTTAGGGTTAGGGTTAGGGTTAGGGAATCATGGGAACTGTATTTTATTGTGGCACTAGAGCTCTCTGACAGAGAAGGCTCAATGTCTCAGAAAACAAACAATTCCCATGATTACCTAGCACTAACCCTAACCCTTAAAGTGGACTCAATTTGCACTATTTCTGGCAGTTTGCAAAGGCCCTCAATCTACTTGAAATATGATTTCCCTTTTTTCCTACTACGTTCCACTTTCTCCAGCATCCTCGTCTTTTCTTCCAACTTATTGCTTGATAATAAACCCATTTGAACATAATGATACTTACTTCTGAATACACACTAACATGATTTTGCTGCAGGTTGCTTCAACAAATATGTCACACTGTAGGTATTCTCAATAATACCTCCATTCATTTCAGAATTTATAAGAAATAACTTCTTCCAGATTACACTAGGACTCCTGAAGTGATATCTGATATCCTGATATTTTCTTACTCCTAGGATATAATGAGACCAGAAACAGATATGAATTCAACTAGAACCACCTTCAACTATTTAAATGAGGGATTTTTTAATGGAAAATTGCAAGCAATACAATAAAATAACATCTTAAAAAAGACAGAAAACCTTACAACAGTGGCAAATTAAATTACTATATAGAAAGACAAATAGCAAAGTAATACCTCAACCTACAACAGTTAGCTGTTTATAGTCTTCACTGGCCTAAATCCTATTTTAGTCCTGACTAGAATAAATCCATTTAATCCACAGATTTATCTAGATGTTGACTTGTCAGTATTCAACAACTGACAGTGGGTTTACTCTAGTTGGGACTAACCAACAGACTGCCAAACATAAAGTGTTAAGATATTTAATCTTTTATGGTCTGAGTGCCTCAAAACAAAATATTCCAAAAATCAAGATGTGAATTTAGAAAATTTAGAAACGATACAGTGGGCCCTTGTTACCTGCTGGCATTTGGTTCCAGGACCCTCTGTGGATAACAAAATCCATGGATGCTCAATTCCTATTAAATACAATGGCATAGCAAAACGGTATCCCTTATATAAAATGGAAAATCAAGGTTTGCTATTTAGAATTTATACTTTTTAAAAAATATTTTCAAGTTATGGATGCTTGAATCCATGGATAAGGAGGGCTGACTAATCATAGTAATTCATTTGCAGGAAACAAAATACAGAATCTATTGAACTATCAAAAAGAAAAATATATGTTTCCTCCTTTCTCTCATTAGCATGTTTGATAAAGGCCTTGCTATCTTGCCTAAGTATTAATGAATGAATGCTTATTTGGTTGGTGACCTTACCTGGATAGTAAGATTTTACATAGGAATCATAACTGAAGTA
The DNA here is from genome assembly GCA_020142125.1 of Phrynosoma platyrhinos. Classification (NCBI taxonomy): domain Eukaryota; kingdom Metazoa; phylum Chordata; class Lepidosauria; order Squamata; family Phrynosomatidae; genus Phrynosoma; species Phrynosoma platyrhinos. Next base: position 49,744,405 of record CM034708.1, on the reverse strand, counting down.
ATATCCTACTGTATCTACGTTGCACTTCACATTAATTAAGTGTGCACGATAAAAACTGTTTTTGTTTAAATAATAGACTTTGAAATGATATTAAAAATGGAGATAATAGATAAGAACTGAAGTTTCATCTAAACAGTTATAAACTCTGGAAGCCATTTCACAAACCAGTGACTATCTATATGCATTTGCAACCATGCACTGAACTCCAGATTATGTATACCCACTTGCTACAATGCACGGAACTCAGCCTTTGACATATCCCAGTAATCCCAAATTAGAAGAATGATCCCTTGCACCTGATCCCAAACACGAGAAGTGAGAAATATGTTTTGGGATTATGATCATAGTGTGGTAGAGAACAATGTATGAAGTAAAAGTTCTGGCTTTTAAAACTATCATGACAGGGAACATGACACCAACCCAGTATATTGGAGCATATTAATGAAAAGCAAGTCTACAGATACCTTCAGTGATTTCTACATCGAAAGTCTGTTTGATCTTCACTGGCACTACTGTCGCCATCACGTTCCTCAAACAGAAAGTTAAACAAAGGAACACATGATGCACAGACATTTCTGCGTAAGGTTCAATACAAAGTATGTCTATCATTGGAAAGAAGAGACAGATTACTTTAGTAAGTACGCTGTTGTTTATACAGGTGTAAACAGGCTGTCTTGCCAATCAGTCAGAGGAAAACCAAGAAGATGAGCATGTTTATTTGAAAAAGAAATGACTGAATGTAGTGTTAAATATCCCAGTAACTTTTAATGAAATCATATGGACATAAGTATGTCTCTAAAGTAATTAGTTTAGTCAGTATGCTGTGTTAGACAATTTTCCTTGGTATGTATCAGAAGGAATTAGAACAGAAATATCAGAGAGTATGATGTTTTAAGGAAAGAGGTGGGATAGATAACAGTACTTTATTGGCTTTTAAAGGCAATTTTAAAGGAGAAAGCTATAATTAAAGCTAAAGTTATCCATACTTTATCTATGTGGACACAGAAGAAAGTGCTAGCAAAAACAGGCCACACAATAAGGATACAAACACAAAGCCAGGTCTTGCTGCAAACCTAGCTGTCAACTCCATCCTCAGATCTGCTTTGGCAACACCAATTCAGAGTCTTCTTCCAAGTTTGCAAAGCCTTTCTCATTTTACACAGAGCAAAATGGGCTAGATCTGTGCAAAGAACAAAGTGACACACATGTGACAACAGAAATGGCAATATTCTGGCCAGGATCCTGTTCAAACTGTTCAATAATGGACTGTTATATGAATGATTTGATAGTTTTGCTGCACACACAGGGAGATAGCCAAGACCTCCCTCTGCAAGCAGAATATTGGTGGTAACAAGTAGAGGCAGATAGCCGCAGATGCCTCAGTGGAGTGATGAATTGCATCACTCCTTCCCAATTCACCACATTTTCCACTACTTCTCCCATTGCCTTTGCCTCTTTGCTGCACCACCATCACTGCCACCATCACCTCTTCACCCCTTCGCCTTGCACCATCTCTATTATGCATTGTGCCAATTTGGTGGCGGCTTTCTCTGTGGTTGGTCCTATACCCTGGAAATTCCCTCATAGAGAGACTATATTGGTTCCCACCTTCCTGGCCTTTCAACATCAAATGAAGATTTTCTTTTCCACCAGGCAGTTGGGAATGGTACTGTATAATGTGTTTTCTGTTTTAGCGCTGTACTGCTTTTAGCCTACTCTTTTAAATTAATGTTTTACATGGTTTTAATTCCACAGGGTTTAATATTATTCCAACCTTAACTTTGTGCAAATTTTTAGCAATATGTGGCTTTGTTCTTGCTGTCGTGTCCCTTCAAGTCATGTCCAACTAATCGCGACCCTAGGGTAACCCTATCATGGGGTTTTCTTGGCAAGATTTGTCAGAGGAGGTTTGCCATTGCCTTCCCCTGAGGCTGAGAGCATATGACTTGCCCAAGGTCACCCAGTGGGTTTCATGGCCAAGTTGGGAATCAAAGCCTGATCTCTAAAGTCATTGTCCAACTCTCAAACCCACTATGCCATGCGGGCTCTCTTGTAGTTTTACTTATATCTTCTTATTTTTCCTGTATGCTGCCCCAAATCCAGTTTTGGGGAAAAATACAGGATATAAATAAAGTGAATGATTAACTGTGCCCCAGCTTCTCTTGCTGTGGGTCACCTTATACTCATGTCTGTCTACTCTTTGTAAAGCAGTGGCAATTAGTGCTGCTTTAAACTGAAGGCTGACAGGGAGGCAGCCACCTTGCCATGAGAAGAGCAGCAGAGGAGGGAGACAAGACAAGCTGCAGGTAGAACTTGCAAAAATGGGTGCAGCAACTCTTCTTTCTATGCCGTCAGGTAGTGGAAGAGCTTGGTCTGCCACTGTCTTCTCATCTGCTCCTAGGGCGTTATCACATGGGGGAAATCTGCTGGTTAATCCACACAAATCCCAAGCAGAAACTGGATTTGTACCTCACGATTTCACATGACGTCGCACAGAAACTGGACAGAAACTGGTGTTATTTGAGATCTTTTGAAATTCGGTAGTTTTGAGGAAATGCATTTGCGAAATTACAATAATTTCGCATTTACCATAATGTGAAAAGCAAATGCGCATTTGGGAGCATTTCCTTGCTTTTTTCCCATGGTTCCATGGCGAGCATTCCTCTATCTGCGCATGTGCAAGAAGATCATTTCTAGTACATTTACGGGCTTTTCTCACTTGTGTGTGAACGTTAAATGCGCTTGCTGTAATTTTGCAATTAAGGTAATTATGTGTGAAAACCATTTGCGGAATCAAGGTTTATTTTCGGTTTATTTTCGGAATGCCTCATTTCCACTTTATTATCGCTTTCTGGCCCACGTGTGATAACATCCCTAGTCTATGTACAGGAGAAAGATAGAGCTGGGGGGAGGACTAGTAATAATAAGGAAGGAGAATGGAAGCAGCTCTTTTCTTCCCAGCACCTCACTTGCCCCCTGTTCCTCAATGCTGTTATGTGCCTTCAGGTGACTCCAACTTATGGCAACCTTATCATTGGGTTCTCTTACCAAGTTTATTCCAAGGAGGTTTGCCATTGCCTTCTTGTATGATTGAGGGAGTATGATCTGTCCATGGTCGTTCAGTGGGTTTCTGTGGCAGAATGGAGATTCAAACTCTTGCCTTTTGGAGTCTTCAAACATTCAACCCACTACATCACATTCACACTCTTCAATGGTGGTGTAAAATTTCTGGAAACTCTAAAGCCATGGGAGGGAAAATCTTTTATTTTTAAGAGATTTTTTTTAAATAAAAAAAGAGAGTTGTATTAGTACCTTTTACAGACTGAAAGTACTTTGTTACTTTAGAACATAGACTGTATTAAAGTTTATCGGTGTAAATGTATAATGTTTGGAATACTAAAAGCACAGTTTATTCAGACCAAAATTACAAATGTAATTGATTTATTTATTTTAAAAAACTTTGTTTTTGATTACAAATGGATCTAAAATGGTCCTGAACTGTAAGCAATACCTGTACTCTTTGGTTCTGCCAATTTATGAAGAGCAGGAAAAAAGCAATAAAAATAGAAACCATCAACATTAGCAAAATAAAGAAGATTATAACAGTGTCAAGCAGACATAAAACACTCATTTGGATAAAAAGAACAGAAAAAGAAAGCAAGACTGGGAATTGCAATGATGTGATCCTATACATACTCTTACATAAGTCTTCCTGTTATACAACTTTTAGAAATATTTTTGAAAAATTAAATATATGAACATCTTAACATTTATTCATGGTATTTGTTTTTTTTGTTTTTCGTTTTTAAAAAGGCTACAGAAATTCACCCATAAAATTTTTTCCACTTTCATGTCTTCATATCTCATAATTACTTATTTGCTCTCTGTTCAAAACAGCACTAACTATTTTGTGCAGTGTGGTGTAGTGGTTTGATCTGGAGACCAGGGTTTGATTCTTTCCTAAGCCATGGAAACCAACTGAGTAACCTTGAGTCACACACTCTCAGCCTCAGGGAAAGGCAAAGGCAAACCTCCTATGAACAAATCTTGCCAAGAAAACCCCATGACAGGTTTGCCTTAAGGTTCACCAAGGACAAACCTAGGTCCAAACACACAGCAGAAATAATCCGCTTTAACTGCCATGGCTCAGTTCTAGGGAGTGCTGGGAATTACTGTAGTTTGTTGTGGCACCAGAGCTCTCTGACAGAGAAGGCTAAGGTCCAAAACACACAGCAGAAATAATACAATTTAAGGCCATTTTAACTGACCTGGCTCAATGCTAGGGAATTCTGGGAACTGTAATTTTGGGAGACATTTAGCCTTCTCTGTCAGAAAGTTCTGGTGCCACAATAAACTTCAATCCCAGAATTCCCTAGCACTGTGCCAGGTCAGTTAAAGTGGTCTCAAACTGGATTATTTCTGCCGCGTGTTTTGGATCTAAATGTCTCAAAAAAACTAGTTTCCAGAATTCTCCTAGCATTGAGCCAGGGCAGTTAAAGCAGTCTCAAACTGGATTATTTCTGCAGTGGTGTTTTGGACCTAAATGTCTCACAAAACTACAGTCTTCAGAATTCTCCTAGCACTGAGCCGGGGCAGTTAAAACGGTCTCAAACTGGATTGTTCCTGCAGTGTGCTTTGGACCCCCTATCCTTGCTTCCAAACGGAACCTTTAAACCTCAACCCCAGAACCCCTCCAGCAACTTAGCAGGTTGCACCTCTAGGGACAGAGAGCGGACTCGAAAGGGGTGGCGAGGCCTCGACTCTGCATGACGTCACGCGGCTCCTCCTGAAGGGCGGGGAGGGCGCGCCTTGGGCCGGGCGTTCCTTCCCCGGCGCGGCTGAGGGGTTACCATGGTAACAGCTAGGCGTCTCTCTGTGCGTGTGGGAGTCGTGAAGCCTGAGGCCTAGCCGTGTTTGTGTGAACAGTGTATGAGAGACAGGAGCCTCGCACCCTTTCCTTTCTCCGCGGCTGGGCTGAGCCTCTTTATTTCGGGGGGAGTGGGAACAGGGGAGAGATTTGTGTCTAGAACTTGATATATATATATATATATGTGTGTGTGTGTGTGTGTGAGTCTGCTCTCATTTGAGCTAAACAGGACCACCTCAGAAGACACGTGTACTGACCCCCTCGGAAGACACGTGTACTGACCCGTGTCGCGGGTCAGCTCTGCGCTTTCTAATCCAGCGCCCCAGGAAAGAGGCGATCAGGTGGGAAGTAGGTAGGTGGCTCTGATTGTTAGATGAACAATCAGGGCTTTTTTTCTGAAGTAAAATTGGGTAATACTGGCCTGAGTGAGCCCCCGCAGGCCTTTCTTCACCTCCACACCTCCATTTTGTAGCGCTTCCATTAATGTGGGAGTGGAATTTGTGGTGATTTTCTTGCGCTTTGTCACGCCTCAGGCTGCATCTGCACTGCAAAATGAATGCAGTTTGACACCGCTTTAACTGCCCTTTAATTGCTCAGTGCTGTGGAATCCTGGGATTTGTATGTAGAGAGACCTTGTAGCCCCTTTGAGACTTAACTGAAAGAAAGAAGTTGGCAGCGTGAGCTTTCCTAAAGTCTACTTCAGTAATTCCCAAACTTTGGTCCTCCAGATATTTTGGACTTTAGCTCCCCAAATTCCTGACTATTGGCCAACCTGGCTGGGGCTTCTGGGAGCTGAAGTCCAAAACATCTGGCAGACCAAAGTTTGGGAATCACTTCCTCAGACGCATTTGGACTAGTGTGGTTATATCTTTGAGTTCTGGGATTTGTAGTTTGAGATTCCTAGTCTTCTCTGGGTTTGATTCAGATTTTAGATTAAACCTAGACAAGGAGGAAATTGAAATAGTAAAAGAGTTCGGGCCTAAGCAGACTGCCAGAAATAGTGCACATTAAATTGAGGCACTGCCCTGGCTCAGTGCTAGGGAGTCATGGGAAATGCATTTTTTTCTGGGACATTGAGCCTTCTCTGTCAGAGAGCTCTGGTGCCACAATAAATTACAGTTCCCATGATTCCCTATCACTGAGCCAGGGCAGTGCCTCAATTTAATGTGCACTATTTCTGGCAGTCTGTAAAGGCCCTTCCTCTATTTTGGAGCAAACATTGATTAGAATGCAGTCAAGAAATCAGAAGAAGACTAGGAATGGGAAGGGCAATCATGAAAGAACTAGACAAGATCCTAAAGAGTAAAGATATACAACTGAGTGCAAAAGTTAGAATCGTCCTATCCATTTTATTCCCCCCCCCCCCATGTATGGATGTGAGAGCTGGACAGTTAAGAAAATGGATAAGAAGAAATGTGAAGTTGAAGGTTTTCATGGCCTGCATACATGGTTTTTGTGGGCTTTTTGGACTATGTGGCCATGTTCTAGAAGATTTAATTCCTGACATTTCGTCAGCATCTGTGGCTAGCATCTTCAGAAAATGCTGGCATGGAAGTGAGTGGGGTATATATATACTGTGTGACCCTTGGTTGGTGATTTACGTGTTAACCTGTGTGTTGTTCTGTTGTAGGTGTTAGGGTGGCAGGATATGCAAGGAGGTATTGTGTCTATTTGGAAACACTGAAATTTGGACCATGCCAACAACTATTAGGTAAGAATGCACAGGGAAGCCATTGAAATCCACAAACACCTAAGCAATTTCAACAGGAAAGAAGAAACCCTTAAAGTAATCAAGACCCAGCATGTGCAAATGAAAACCATCCAGGATCAGGGGTTTTCCAGCAGACGATGGATCACTAATTAAATAGACACAATGCCTCCTTGCACATCCTCCCACCCTGAGGCCTTGCCATTCAACAACAGAACAACACACAGATTAACATGTACATCACCTTCTCTCAACCAAGGGTCACACAGTATATATATACTCCACTCACTTCCATGCCAGCATTCTCTGAAGATACCAGCCACAGATGCTGACAAAATGTCAGGAATAAAATCTTCTAGAACATGGCCACATAGCCCAAAAAAACCACAAAAAATCATGGATAAGAAGAAAATCAACTCTTTTGAGATGTGCTGATGGAGAAGAGTGCTGAGGATACCACAGATGGCAAAAAAGACAAACAAATGGCTCCTTGAATAAATCAAGCCAGAAATCTAAATGGAAGCCAAGATGACAAAACTGAATCTGTCGTACTTCAGACACATCACGAGAAGACACAACTCACTGGAAAAGACAGTAATGCTAGGAAAGATGGAGGAATGTCAGAAGAGAGGAAGGCTGCATGCTAGCTGCATGGACTCTATTAAGGATAACATGATCATGAATTTACAGGGCCTGGGCAGAACAGTGGAGGACAGAGGGTCTTGGAGAAGTTTCATCCACAAGGTAACCATGAATCAAGTTTGACTTGAAGCTGGTTAACAACAACAACAAAGCCTCTCTGTCAGAGAACTCTGGTGCCCCACCAAACTACAAATCCCAGGATTCCATAGCATTGAGCCGTGGAACTTAAAGTGACATCAAACTGCTTTATGTTTTCAGTGCTGACGCAGCCTCAATGGATGATGCTGGAGCTGGTCTGGCAAAGAGGAAAGAGTGAGGTTGAAAAACAAAAGTTAAATCTGAGACACTGAGCTTTCTATGTTATTTGGGCTTTCTTTCTTTCTTTCTTTCTTGTTCTCATGGACTGTACTGAAAATATACTGTTGCCCAATTCTGGAGAGCAGTTATTGGTGCCAGCTTGCGGGATGCAGTGTCCGTGCAACACAAGGGAAGCACGAGATGTTTTCAGAAACTCCAGAGACAAAAGTTTTGGTTTTCGGGTAGCCTGTTTCAAATCAAGTACATTTAAGTTAAGGAAAATCAATATGCAAAGGGATCTAGTAGCAATTTTGAGATTAACTGAAAGAAATAAGGTGGTAGAATAAACTTTGTAGACCTGAGATACTTTGCCATTTGTCAGTAGTGCTTCTCTTTAATAACAGTTGATCCACTGAAATGTATAAACAGCAGCACAAAATCAGGAATGCCCTGCAAGAAAACCCTGGAAGAAAAGAAAAAGGTGTGCGGAGTAGAGATACAATTTCCCCCACTGATTGAACAACATAATCTGAATCAAATTCTTCTAGTGAAGTTTTTTTTTTCAGTGAGCAAATAAAATATAGAACTCTCTCCAAGGCTGTCTGTGTGTGCGTGTGTTTTCAGGCATGTAGAGGTAGGCTGCCAGTTTGCTAATAGGATAGTGTGAAACCATTTAACATGTGGATAATTAATAAGAATTTCTCTATAGTAAATCATTAAGTGAGAAAGCTTCAAGCTAAGTTTATTGAAAAGTCCTTTGCTAGTTGATAATTAAAATACTTTCTCTGGCAAGCATTATTTGAACCAAAGATTAATATGAAAGAAAACACAACGTGCTAAATTCTTTTTGAAAGAAATAACGAGTTCGTAGACAAAGAAAACTTGGGTTTGGGGGAATCACAGTTCTTATAGATATCAAATTTTTTTTTGTGGAAAATTATAAATAAAAGTCTTGTATTTCTTTCAGGAAAAGTTTAGCATCTTGCTTTTGTATTGGACTTCCTTTCAAAAAGTGGTTTTTTAATAGTCATATGTATGTATCAAACAATAAAGAAAAAATATTGCACTCTTCTGTACAATAGAGGATCTTATGAATCTGCCTTTTTCCAGTCAAGAAGCAGTTTGAACCTTTCAGAGTGTGGCTGAGAGACTGAATATGAGAGAACTGAAATCATCTCAAAAAGCAAGATTTGCTATATTGAAATTGTTGGTGCTTCTGTCTGTTGTTGCACTTTTTCCTATACCATAAATGTTGCCATTCCATCATGTGTAGACAAGTAAAGTGCTGCATTGTGATGGGGACAATCAGGTTTAATCCTCAGTGACAGACATTGTCCATATTATGTGCATCCTGGGGTTCTTGCACTGTATGCTTCCTTCCCACAGGATAGGCATCTCAGGATACGCCTTTTACTTGTGTTTAATAAGTCATCTAAAACAAAAATTAAAGTGTATTTCTTGTTTTTATGTTGTAATCTGTTTCTTTCTAGATATATTAAAAGAACAAGCATAGAATTACACATCAATAAACTGTAAGTGTTTATCACCTTGGGTTTATTACAATTCAGACTTTGAAAAGGGTATATATGGAAACAGGACTTGTCCTTGTGAACCATCTTCTAATGCCAACAATGAACACTCTTCTTTCAGTTGAGTTTTATTGTCTTAAGGATTGCCTTCTGTACTTTGTAGTCACAAGCATGAGATTTGTCTGAAAGTTTAGTTGGAGTTGTTTTCATTTTAAGGTATAACTACTGGTACTTGAAGAGGTTTCCTAGACAAATTTGCATTTAAATTGACCCAGAATACATGTTTTACAGGTTTCTTGATGCACACTTCCATGGCAGTCAAATGTCCTTTCAGAAGGGCCTAATTTATACTGGTTATCAGAATTTTGATATGTGATGGGCAAGCTTCTGTAGACTTAGGGCTGGAACAGACAGCTCTTAAAAGACACCTTCAAGGTGTCATCAGAACGTGGAATTCACACACTGCACACTCTGATGATGCCCTGAAGCTCTCTAGAAGCCAAGCAGCTGCCCAGATGACAGCTTCAAGATGCTCCAGTGACACAGTTTAAACGCTGCATGCTGCCAAACTGTCTTGAAGCTGCCATGGGGCTGCAGCGCAGCCACTAAAAGGCAGCTTTTCCACAGCCCATAAAGGAGCGGATCTTTGCAGCTCCTTTTTGGGTGGATTGGGGCTACGGCATGTGGTTGCTGCAGCCCCAATCTGTCTTCAGAAGGTCTTCAAGCTGTCCTTTCTTGCAGGCCTGTTTCATCCCTTAGTTTAGAAAGAGATCAAATCAGATCAGGCCCATATTAACTCAATTTAACCTTGACTCATTACAAGTTCCTGATCTAATCATACCCTCAATTTGTAATTGAGAACATTATGCGATCTCCATGCTTTCAGTTTTGTGACTATCTTCCCTCTCCAACTCTTCCACCACTCTCACTAAATCTTTCTGGCTGATGATGACAGCAGCAAAGAGATAGGACTATTGCTGCCTTGACTATGCCTTAGAACACTACACTGATTACACTCCAAATTAGGTTCATGATAAGTGTGGTGAAAGTATGCTTCACAAAGGTTTTAAGAAGCTAATGTTGTAAAGAGACTAATGAAGGCCCTAGCAGCAACCCTTTTAATCTCTGCCACCAGGCAAGTTTATTGAAATAGGAAAGGAAGTAATTGTAATTACAGGAAGGAAAGGGGTCTGGTGATTATGAGTTGAGACCAAATTCATTCAGAGGTTCCAAACAGATAAAGTTTGTATTAGTCATGATATAAAATTGCATAGTTGCATATGTTGTCTTTCAGTGATTGCTATTACTCTCTTCCCATATCAGCTGTTCTGTACCTTGCAATAACTCTAACAATTAGGGAACTTTCTGTCTATTTTGCCTGTGCCTTGTTTCTGCCTCCATTAAAAGTTTGTGCCTTGAGGCCTGCCAGCAGGGTTTGCAATACCTACATTAAACCAAATTTAAGAGTAAGGGTGCTCCTGCTGCTAACATTCTTAGATCACAGACGTGCAAAATGAAGGAACTGGCAGCTGTAACTTTAATGGTGGGAAGTGTAAGCTGAATACGTAGGGAAAAAACCACAGTACTCTATGTGACAAAAAAGTCCCATTAGCGTTTATGAACTTCAAAATGACAAGCTAGACTGCTCTGAGTGCTTTTTTTTTGTTCTGCTTAAAAGAAATAACATCTCTTCTCATATAAGACTAATTATGGTATTAGGTAGCTATCATATTGTCATTGCAACACATTAGCTAGCAATATACTTTTGTTATACTGTGTTATTAATCATATGTAAGTCAATTTAATTAAATCACACAAATAATAACTTGTGTATTTATTTAAGTCCTGTTTCTCTTTAAAATATATATTAAAATGCATTTAAAATATAGATCACACTATTTGTAGTGCGACATGGCATAGCGGTTTGAGTGTTGGACTCTGACTCTGGAGACTAGGGTTCAGTTCCCTACTCAGCCATGAAAGCCACTGGGTGACTTGGCAAGTCACATGCTCTCAGCCTCAGGGGAAGACAATGACAAACCCCCTCTGAACAAATTTTGCCATGAAAACCTCATGATAGATTCGCCTTAGGGTCGCCATAAGTTTTTAAAAAAATGACTTGAAGGCACACAACTACAACAGCAAATTCCAAATTTTGCTGAAAATTCTATTTTAAAAGATTTTTCCTATGTTGTCAGTATTCTTACAAGTTTATAGATAGTTACAACATGCTTTTGAAGTAACATTTTTAACATGCCTTGTGGAAGTGCAACTTGCTTTCAAGGTGACATATGCTATCACGACTTTCCTTTTCTATAGTACATACATAATGAGGTAGTTTAATAGTTTTACACACTCATGTAGTGAATGCCTAAGAAAAGTGAAAACTCTTTTAATATGTATTAATTTTTCTTTAGTTCAAAATGAGTTTATTTCCTCCTGTACCAATGCAAAGCCCTAAAGCCCATCCAAGTATGGAAGATATGAGATGCCCTTCACCAAATCTTGCAAGGTGTGTGTGTTTTGTTCTTATTTTCTTCCACTTGACTGCTACATTTGGTTGTGACTCTTTAAAACATACAAAACATGACTGGAGAAAGTGTGAGCTGTGTTCCATATTTTGGCCCTCAGCACTACCCACAGGTGTTTTTTTAAATGTCCCCAAATGTTCCAGTGTCCTCCATCCCATCCTACCCCGCTGATATGAGGGAGGAATGTTGTCATGTCCCCTCCCAAGCTGTTTTAGGTCCAGGAAGGCCTTTTTCAAACAAGAAGTAACCTGGAAGTTGTGTTGGAGTTCAATTTCTGTTGAAATATTTAATTATGTATTTATCTATCTATCTGATTTATATCAAGCTTTTCTCCTGACATGTGACCCAAAGGGGCTTCCAACAAAGACAGCTTCTGGGCCTGAAACTGCCCAGGGACCTCCAAACCTTGTGAAATTGCTCCCATATCCCCTTATTTGGGGGCAGTCATCCTAGTTACCCTAGGAGGGTAAAGCAATCCTCTAGCCTCAGACAGATGCTTGCCCCTGCACTGAAAGGACAAATAATAATGATGAAGCCACACTATAGCACTTCCTTACACAATGTTTTTCTCTCCTGGCTGCACACACAGAGGATTCTTCATGCAGGCATAAATAGAGAGATGTACTTTTCCATGTATTGAAGTCCCAAGCCATTTAAGGCTTTCAGAGTCGTTATCAGTAACTTGAATTCAGACCACAAGAAAAAACCCATTTGGGGGTAGGTCACTTACCCAGTTCTTGGAGCTGGGGCTCTCCAGTCTACAAAGCCTTCATCTTACTGGGATTCCACTTCAGCTTATTGATCCACATCCATCCTGTTGCAGCACCCAGGCACCGGCTTGCCATCTGTACAGCCTCAGTGGACTCCAGTAACAGGAAGATTAGTGTCATCTGCATATGTAAAATGTGGGGTTCCACAGGGTTCATTTTATTCCCCATGCTCTTTGACATCTATACAAAGCCCCTGGGGGGTTCAGTGCTAGCATATACATTGAACACTGGGGAATTTCTCTTCAGCCCCACCACTTAATCACCAAGTGGTGGAGCTGAACAGGAATTCCTCAGTGTTACTCAGAGGAAACAGTGTTTTCTATGTGGACCATGTAGAAAAGAGCAAAACCACTGTCTCCTCCCTTCCTACAGAGTCAGTCCAGTAAGATACCGTGGTCAATAGCATCAAAAGCCATGGCGATCTAGGAAGTTCTAAATAGTAACAGTCGTCCATCACCAAGAGTAAATTGTTGATCAGATCAGCCAAGTCTGTTTTAACACCTCAATCTTTTCTGCATCCACATTGAAATGGGTACTTTTAATTTGTTTCCTCCAAGAAGATCTGGATTTGCAGCTAAGCATCTTTCCTAACATGGGGATTATGAATTCAGTATATAGGTATACCTCAGTTGACAAAGTAGATGTTTTCCTAGGCATTACTTCTCTAACAGAAAATTGGTACCAAAGGTAGAAATATTATGGAAAGAACAGAAATAGGTTTCTGCACGAAAACAAAGAGCAGTTCAACATGTTTCAGCAGACTTTTTATTCAAAATGTAACAAGTTGCACATATGTAATGAAATAATCAGGTCAAGGAAGCCTTGCATAAGGAAACAAAAACATTTTGGACTTTCTAGAGACTACCTGAAAACTTCTTCCAAAATGTATCCAGAGATAACTTTTTCTTTCACCAGATTCCATTTTTCTTATGATTTCTATTTTGGTGGCCAAACTTATAGATCTATGCTTTTTTAACATTCTGGAGGTAGTTGGTGAGCCAGTCTTATCTGCTCACCCATTTACTGTTCTCATATGTTCAGTAGGGGAACATATGGATCCTACTGCTGTTTACCTTGCCTGTTATAGGCAGATACACATAACTGCAATAGGATCAGCACTGAGCTAGAGGAAGATCACATTCTTTCCCAGCTCAAGCTTTAGTGGACAGTTTATGGCAGACATAATGTTGGAATCTGGCCCCAAAAGTCTGTTTCTCCGGCCCTCTTTTATTATCATTCCAGTTCTAATGCTGCTGAAAATCATCCAGCTAGATAGAAAACAAGGAGGAAAGAGGGAGGCTGAGTGGGCACAAAGATGTTGTTAAAAGAAATGTCTTTATGAGAGGCTTTGTTAACTGGGGTATGCCTGTACTTTTCCATTAAGAAATTACATTTGAATAATTTGGTGGCTGGTGGCTGCCACCATGTTAGTGAGGTAGTGAATCCTCTCCAGGTTTTAGTTCACATTGATGAACCTCATTTGGGAATAGGGTTTAGCACCTTGGGTAGCTCCTTCAGAATTTGGACTCAAGCTTGAGGTAGATTGGTCATTCCAATGACATAGATTATCCTTATTTCTAAAATATCAAAGCATGCCCTGCATACATTGCATTTCTGCAAATACATATCCAATGACAATTGTAAAAAGATGGAGCAATAGATATGCTACCTGGCAATTCCCAAACTTGGGTCTGTGTTTTAGGATACAAGGGGAATCATAGAATCATAGAATCATAGAGTTGGAAGAGACCACAAGGGCCATCCAGTCCAATCCCCTGCCATGCAGGAACTCCCAATCAAAGCATCCCTGACAGATGGCCATCCAGCCTCTGCTTAAAGACCTCTAAGGAAGGAGACTCCACTACTCTCCGAGGGAAGTGAGCAGCCAGAAAGTAAATAAAAGAAAGAAAAAGTTCATAAAATGACAGGTAACGAGGTTGGTTGGAGAAGTGATACTTAAGATTAAAGTTCTTTTTATAGACTGTAGCAGCAAGTGTAGGTTCACAACTGAAAGTACACATAACAGTGCCCTAACACATTAGGCTCTCTGACATGTTGAATACATATATGATACCTGTCAGGGGATGACTTCTATCTGTTGGATCCCTGAGATATTCCTAGAAAGGCTGTGGGCAGGGGGGCATGCTAATCTTGGGGTTAGTGTGCTTATCTCCCCACCATAGACACCAGTGGGAAGGAAAGGCTGAGGAAGGTCTCTGTCCATCTGCCTGGGGTGGCATGATTTGGAAGGGCTTGAGAAGTAGAGGTTCCTTTGCCACCACTTCTCCTCTACTCTGTACAATTGCTTTCCCTGTGTGTTTTGCCTAATATGATAATGACACCATATCTTGATCAGTTCTAATAGTGCATAGTTCTGATTATCATATTTAAGAGGGGAAAGACATGCACTTATTCTCCAACCCCTGCAAAATATGGATTATCTAATGAGATTTGTTATATGTGCGGGGAAAATGAAAGTCATGAATAACAGGAACCTTCTGCTATATCCATGTGTACTTTTATTCAAAAAGTAACTGTTGGAAACAGCAACAGACCAAAGAGTTAAAATTATACTCGTACGTGTTTATAGTATGTGTTTGATAAAATACTTTGTCAATATTTTAATATATATATCTTTGCATGGCAAAGATTAATACATAATATATGTAGCAGATTTTGACACTGAGTCACCTCAGAGTGTTCTTTATTTTTTAAAAATTTAAATTTAGGATGCATTTGATCAAAGGAAAAGATGCCATAGATCATTATTTGGCCATGCATATCAAAGGATTGTCAAAAGAAGAGGCTGCTGCGTAAGTAAGGTCTTTCTGAAGCATTTTTAATACAGCAAGTTTATTGTTTTCTTTGTTTCTGGTGTTATTCATTGAAATCTAAAGTTCCTCAGGCAATTTTCTGAGGAACATGGCATTTAAAAATTAAAACTGATATTAAATAATTATGTTTCACTGCTACTTATCTTGCATATATCAAAGCATTTAGTTCAATGCCTGTGTTAAGTAATGATTCACCAAAGTATTTGCACATTTGCAGCATTTAATTGTTTGTCAGTAATTAAAACTCAATTTTTCTTCCCTGTTTTGTGAAAACCTCTCACTTAAGGCTAAAGTTTTACTTTTCAAGATACTATTGTGATTTGTTGTGCTGATTCTTTAAAGTGTGCAATTTCTTTGAAAGCCTCTGTCCAAAAACAGCCTAGGGGAAGTGCTATTTCTTGTAAAAGATATACAAGAGAAGGGATACGATTTCTATAGAATATTTCAAAAGAACTGTATATTTGGTACTGGTCCATATTACAAAAGTGTTACCTTTCTTTTGTCATTGAAATTAGTGTAATAATTCACAACTTTTGTTCAGGACTTGCTACTTCAGGGAATAGAGTCTTAGTTGTGTCTAGCATTTTTCATTGCCTTGTTCCATACAAAGACCGTATCAATGCCATCTAAGCTGTATGTGTCTGTTTATTGTTCATGTGTGTGTGCTATATGTGGTTTCTTTTCATTCAAATCAGAAGCAGATATTCTCTGAAATTTCCTATGTCACCCCTTTTGAATTTTTCTTTGTATTTAACAGTGCCTCTTTATTTTTTAGCTTTATTACCCCAGTCATTTTCTCTTTAAGGATTATTACCTAAATAAAGAGAAATTTGGAAAAAACACCAACCCATCATATCATTGCATTCAAAACATCAATTTCTTTCCTAGCTTCCCTAGTATTTGTCATCTGTTTAGGATAGAGGTAGGCAACCTAAGGCCCAGGGGCCGGATGCGGCCCCCCCGAGGCCTTTGGACCGGCCCTAGGCTCGTCCTGCCACCGCCACCACTGCCGCCGCCGCTGCCACTGTTGCCACCCCCCCACCGCCGTCCACCGTGATGATATTGATTATTGTTGTTATTACTTGTCCTTGGGATTTTCTTGGCAAAATCTCCACAGGGGGTTCGCCATGGCTTTTCTGGGGCTGAGAGAGTGTGCATGCATATTTTTTTAATTTTTTAATTTTTTTAAAATATATATATTTATTTATTTTTGGTGCTTCGGCCCCCCAATTGTCTGAGGGACAGCAACCCGGCCCCCAGCTCAAAAAGGTTGCCTACCCTTGGTTTAGGATTTTTATGAACTCCAGTGCCAAAGCTTGAACTCTTGTTGCTCCCAGGAAACAACTGCTTTGCGCCCATCAGTAAACTATGGAACTCTGGTAGCTTGTCTCTCTGTCCTGCTTTTTTCTGGAAAGAAAACCATTGAGTACTATGCGTTGTTTCCCTTCAATCAAGCTTTGAGTTGGCTAGTAACAGGGCATAATGCAAATAATTTTCATAATTTAGGAAAAATAATGTAATTAAGGATACTGTTATATACATTTAATGCTAATATTGATATCCAAATAATTGCTTTTCAACATGGTAGAAAAGTTATCTCAGCCTTCTAGTGAAGGTTTGTGATGCTTTTATTATAGTATACTGCTATACACTGTCTTCTTAGAAGTAAGCTCCATCACATTAAGTGGACTTTGGGGAAAGAAGCATAGGATTGCTTATAGCAGCTTTCTCATTAAGTAATATTATACTGAAATATTTTAAAATAAAGTCTTTTTTAAAATAACTAGATGTACAACTATTTCAATTTATGAATGCAATGGGCTGCGAGTCCAGTAATTAATTTTCTAATGGACAATTTTAGCTCTTAAGATTTAATTTTTCTATGCTCATGGCTAGTCTACTTTAAGAATCATTTCTATTTTCCATCAAACAAACCCTTACCAAGAAACCATATATACTGTGTATATATAGGTATGTAAGACAAAGGGCAAGTTTACATATGCTCTAAATGTGTGAATTATAAATTCTGAAAGGCAAGATTGCAAACCTCAAGTAGATGAAACTTCCTTCACTAATGCAAAATTTGAAGCTGCAGTCCTGTACTCACTTACCTGGGTGTAAATCTCACCAGAGTCAGTGAATTACAGACCTGCACTGTTAGTATGAGCCTGCTGAAAAAAAAGGGAAACATGCTGATTGTGCTTCCTTATGTGAAATATTTATAGTACAATTCTGTGCATGTCTGTTAGATCAGTCCCATAGAATGGAGGACTGTCTTCTGAATATGTGTGTAAAGGACTGCAGACTTAATTTACTTCACCAAAATTCTGTTCTGCTTCCCCTCTGCCTCATTTTGTGATGTGCATCTATTCTCCCTCTCC
>CM034708.1:49713281-49726836 GCA_020142125.1 Phrynosoma platyrhinos | reverse complement strand
CCCCCCCCAACTTGCCATCATTTATTTGTGATGACACTGTGGCTGGAGTTCTAAATAGACTTTACGGAATAAGCCCTGTTGGACATAGAAAGACATTTGAGTAAGCATGCATAGGATTGTATTATAATTCACCTTCTCTAATAGTTGCGTCAGGCTCCAAATAAATTTAACATTTTAAAAGTATTTTTAAAGCATTGAAAATCAAACCCGACAAGCAAAAGTACTATTAGCTCATCTTTGTTGACACTCTTGTTCCTGTAAATGATGCCTTATAAATTAAGGAATATTAATACATAAGCAGTGTTTTGAAGATCTAACAGTAATTTTAATGATAGTGAATTCTTTGTGGTTTGTGAATAAGCAGCCAGTTTTAGGATTTTATTTCATCCATATACATATACATGTCTGTTTATAGTGATTTCCCTCCCCCTCCAATGTTTGGAAATATAAACTGTGACAAAAGCAAGTTTGATTTTAAATATGTTGTAGCATGGAGTCGCCTTGTTCATATGGAAGTAAGCTAGTCATTCCAGGATAAGATACTGAACTTTCCTTTACCTCTGATTTTCTGATCTGACCACAACATTTAGTCAGCATACTTTAGCTACTGATCAGGTATGATCTTCATTGGATATTTTGATGGGGCATTCCTCCTACCTAGATGTTTTTTTGGGGGCTGGTGATAGTGGTGTTTTTGTTGTTGTTGTTTAAGATTTCTGGTACTTCTGAAAATTTGTAAGGGTTCTTTTAATCCTACAGATCATCCTTCATCTATATGGCTCTTACCATTTTGGCTGTTACCATTTTAGATTCATACAAGATAATGATTTTGCTATTAATTTATAATAGAAAACTTCCATAATTAAAATCTCTTTTCCTCTAAACTCCCTGCTAACGTGAGAAAAGTTATACAAGTTATTGGCAGTATTATAAGACACAGGGTTATTTTTAGATGCTTCCACAGTTTCTATGTTGTGCAACTATGTATTGTTTTTTAGCCTAAATAATTTTTAATAATCTTTACGTGACCAGGATTCTATCTTTTCATTAAGCAACATGGTTTCTCAGAGATACATTATGTTTGAAAGAGATAAGAAAGGGGTTTTTTTTTTATTTAATGTGCTCTCCACACTTTCTTTTTGTCTGATATGCATATCAACGTAATTAGAGAATGACAAAGGGGGGGAGAGAAGAGGAATGTATGTTAAATGAATAGTTTACCTTCTGTGAAAAAGCTACTCCACACATTTGTGTAATATGGAAGACTTTCTTGAAAAGGTTAAAAAGTTCTAATCAACTTCTGTACATTATGTAGAAGTTCCATTTTCTAAACTCTGCAAAAGAAAGTTTCATATTTAATGGGAAATCATGAATAATTCCATTTATTATCTACTTCCTCCTTTCAAAGACATGATCTGGATAAAAGGCGGGGTGAATAATTTCAAAAAATACAATACATTTTTAATGGGAAGGTGCAAACTACAGATTCTCATGACTATTAGCAAGTGTAGGGGAAACAGAATTTTACTTGCAAAAACTCATCACATTCTGGTGAAGATGAAATACAAAGACAACTTTAATAAAGAAGAACACTGAACTGAAGTTTTACTTCTTTATGTAACTTGTTGTTTTTGCTAAGTTTAGTCCTATGGTTTCCTAAAGCTTTCATTTCTCAATAGTTCAATAGTACTTGGTAGGGAATATAGGCTACAAGTAAACAACTGTGCCTTATTTGAGGTGTGCCTAGAATTGTTATGGAAATATTCAGTGTGCAAAATAATACAAAATGCAAGTGAGAGTTTGACCTAGAATTTAAAGAATAGATATTCTGGATTTTACACAAATTATTCTGCCTTTAAATCTTATGCTGAACTCATTCAGGTTGTTTTTCTCCAATTTAAGAATCTGTGTATTATGAAAACCTAAAACGAATTGCTAGGTTAATAGCCTTCTGATGTGTCCAGTAGTTGCTCTTGTTTTTACACCAGGACTAGTTCGGACATAGTGAAGTGTATGGTTTTGAGTTCTACCTTTACTTCTCAGTCCTGCCCAAGAGGAATTAGAACAAACCACAATTCCCTGAGTTCAGACGTATTAGGACGTATTGCCCTTTGCTGAAAGTGAAAGTTTTTTTCTATCCTGGTGAGGGAGGAATATGGAGCTCAGTGACAACAAGTGGTTTGCCATTATATTTGAACTGGACCAATAAAATAGAGTAACAATGTATTTGTGGTATTTTCTCCAGTCATGCCTTTTAATATTTTATAATTGGAAGGTCAATTATGCTTTATACACTGGAATGTAGTGTTAGTAAATTTGCTTTTCTTGCAGCATGAAATTGTAGAGCCTATAAGCAAATTTTGTTTTTTGCTGGCTTAATTGGAACTAGATCTCTTTTTCACTACAGATGTTGTAATCTTAGTATAAGAAAAAGGTTAATATTAGCACTGGGTAATTTTTTTTAAAAAAAATGAAACTGGTCTTGTATGTTTTTGGGTTGTACATAGGAGTCTTACAGAAAGACTGCAGTTTTATACTCAGTAAGGGGGATTGCAGACTGCCAGAAATAGTGCAAATTGAGTTCACTTTTAGGGTTAGGGTTAGTGCTAGAGAATCATGGGAATCAGTTTTTTTCTGTGACATTGAGCCTTCTCTGTCAGAGAGCTCTGGTGCCACAATAAAATACAGTTCCCATGATTCCCTAACCCTAAAAGTGGACTCAATTTGCATTATTTCTGGCAGTCTGCAACCCCCCTAAGACTTAAACATAAACATGAATGAAATGACACTGTTACTGTTAGCTCTTGTCCAAGATAAATCTAGTAGAGCACTCCTGGATCCCCTGCTTCTACTGGAATCAGCATGTGCTGCTCCCCCACATCCTAACAACCTGCTCCAAAGGGCTGGAAGACCTGGGAAGTTGTTGACATTAACAGCAAGGGATAGAGAAAAAGTCTCAGTTTCACCAGCATTCATCAGAAGTACATTATTGGATCTCAGTTATAGTATTCACAGCATATACTGATCTCCCTTCCTTCATATACATGTGTGGGGTTGGGTGGCAGTTGAGTGTATGTATAATTCATCTAATTATATCTTCTGATAACAAATGTATGTTACTGAATCTTACGCCGCAACTGCTAGTCTTTACAGTGTCACTGGACTCTTTAAAAAATCTATTTAGTTAACATTGATGGCATCAAATAATAAAATTACTTTCTTTAAAGTGAACATATTTAAATTACAGAAAATTGTATTTGTCACATAGGCAAAAAGACAGAGACATTGATTTTGGAGAACAGCATTTCCCCTGTGTTGGTGGAGAATAACACTCCCCCTCCTGGAAAAAATGCATTTTAACTTGGCTGGATATATTGTAATAAAATCATATATCATACATTAATTCCAATTTAAGCATACTGTTACTGGGTTTTTTTCCACATCATAAATATGACAAGTATATTCCAATTTTTTTCTCAGTTGGTAAGGATATAGTTTCATTATTTTCAGTCATTCCATCAGTGTCTTTTTACAGTTGATTAGTCCTCTGTTTTTTGCGTTACTGGATTTGTTGCATGGCCTTAAACAAAAAGGGTTGCTTATATGTATTGATTAAAGTTTTTTTTTACTGACATGAATATACACTTGATTGAGCAGTTCTACTAAATGTGCCCTTTCTGACAAAGGTGAAGAGTGTTTGCTGAAAAAATGTTACTGAAAAAATGTTTACAGATCCTCTTCCTTTTTATTATTATGTGAAGTGATAAGCCAGCTTTATTTTGCTTTTTCCCCAATATTGTTGGCTATTACAGAAAAATATGTATTAAAATGTTTGATTTTAATCTGAAAGTCAACATGTGGTCATAAATCTACTCTGTACCCTTTTTACAATAAAAATTTAAAAAGCTACTGCAGAGGCAGTGAAAAATAATATTGGCAAAAGTTGGTAAGAGACATATAACATAAAAGAACACAGATTGGTACATATATTTCTCAGTCTTCTCTCTGCATAGATTTCATTCACTTCAGCTGCAGATTATTAGACTTTCATCCTCATTTTGATCTACTGGTGGTTGTTTTCATATAATTTAAGTTGCAGATAAGTACAAAGAATAGATGGCTACCAGAACACTTAAAAAAGAATGAAATCATGCATTTAAGTTGTAGAATTCTGCCTTTGCATTTTTTATTATTACTAACAACAAAACCTAAAAAACTGAGACATTAAAAAAATCAAATCATATTCCGAATTTCAGCACTTATGTACAATTAATTTAATTAATTTAATGCAAGCATCTTTGTTCTTCTTTAAAAGAGAATGTAGGAAATAGGTACAAATAAACACATTTTAAAGCTAAGCTAAGTAGTAAGTGGATCAACTCTTGTTATATAAAAATACTTAGAAGTAAATATTTGAAATTTTACTTAAGATTTTCTTAACTATGTTTGAATTCAGTAATATAGAATGGGTGGACAACTTGGGTGTGATGTTGGCCTGTCCACCTCACCTCTGTAGCCTGCCATTCTCACCCTACCCTTCAGACCCCTCTTAAAGCCTCTTTTTGGATTAGGATCTTGGATTTCCAGGTGACCTCATTGTGGACCAATTTGTTCAAAAGTGGTTTCTTTAATGGTATGCATGACCATCCCTTGATTCAGGGTGAAGAAAGCCAGTGAGGGACAGGTTGAACAGATTAACAAGCAGTTCAGCTTTGTTTATTATATTATGCAGGCTAACTGATGTTTTAACCAGTTTTAATGCTTAATTCCTTATAGATAACAGAATTCCAGCTAGATATTATTAGGCCTCATTGCCTTCATTCATTGCCTTCATTCATTCATTCATTCATTTATAAGGAGCTCTGGTGGCACAATGGTTAAATGCCTGTACTGCAACCACTCACTCATAAACCACAAGGTTGCGAGTTCGATACTAGCCAGGGCTCAGGCTAAACTCAGGCCTGCATCCTTCCGAGGTTGCTAAAATGAGTACCCAGCTGTTGGGGGGCTTTGAGCTTACAGTTGTAAACTGCTTAGACACTGCATAGCATGGTATGAAGCGGTATATAAATGAAGCTGCTTTGCTTCATTCGCTCAACATCATCCAGATACATTCACATTGACTCTATCTGTCTTGATAGTTACCAACTGAACTCTTAATAGACTTTCTCCCTCAGAGGTCCCTCTCTCCCATCATGGAGTTCTTTTTGCTGGGCTTGGCTGCCTCCTGTTATTCCTACACATTACTTCACTCCCATTCATCAAAACACAACTCAGTAACATATTTACCAGTCCCCCCTCCTTTTTCCCCTGTAACAGCATCAGTTGGGATTTCCAGATATTGGACTGCTGGACTGGACTCATCATCCCTAGACAGAGTAGTAAATGGTGATGAATTATGAGAGTTGCAGACCAAAAATATCTGGAAGGCCATAGTTGCCCGTCCAGATGTATATGGTTTAACCCTTTTTGTTTAATGTTTCTTGAAATGGGGTAATACTATTGCTGATTTTGTTTGTTTTATGGTGGTTGAAAGAAAGGGGCATAAGATTTATCAGGTAAAAGGGGAAGCTCAAATTCATCATGCTTCCTCCTTTAGTTGCTCGGTTATGAAAAAAGCAAAAATATTATGATTGTAGAAGTATTTATATTCAATATAAATATTGTTTAGACTTACAGAACAGTTTTTCATATAACACTTAAGGAGAATACAATGCATGGAACTTTACATATAGCGTGTAGTGTCTCGTTAGCTATTCAGTTTTCACTAAAAACTATCTTTCTGAAATAGCAGCATTAGGTTTTCTATAAACTTCAGAGCAATCCAAGAAAACGTTTCAGTAGGCAGGAACGCAAACTAAGCATAGTTTTCCCAGTCAAATTCTTTAAGTCATACATGTCAGATTTGCTGTTCATAGAACATTCATGGCCCGTTAGCCATATATTATGGTTTGAACCAGGTACTCAAATATATCACTTGCCTTTACAGTTATTGTATATGGTACTTTCCTGGATGTACATTGCTGCTGTGTTATGCTGCCCACAAGGATTATGTTCTTTGGGGGTTTGAGCTTCCTTCTTTAACTAGAACAATGGTTCTGAAATTGTAGGGTGGAATGGGGGGCATGGGATTTGGTGGCCTTGATCCTTTTCATCCTGGAGAGAAGTGACCAGTGGGGTGCCACAGGGTTCTGATCTGGGCCTAGTGCTATTCAATATCTTTATCGATGACTTGGATGAAAGAAAAGGGGGCATGATTATCAAATTTGAGAATGACACCAAATTAGGAGGATTAGCTAATACCCCAGAGGACAGGATGAAAATTCAAAATGACTTTAATAGATTAAAAAGCTGGGCCAAAGCTAACAAAATGAATTTCAACACAGAGAAAAGTATGGTACTGTACCTAGGGCAGAAAAATGAAATGCATAGATATAGGATGGGGGACACCTGGCTTAATGTGACTACATGTGAAAGGGATCTAGGAGTCCAAGTAGACCACAAGTTGAACATGAGTCAACAGTGTGATGCAGCAGCTAAAAAGGCCAATGTGATTTTAGGCTGCATCAATAGAAGTATAGTGTCTGGATCAAGGGAAGTAATAGTGCCACTGTATTCTGCTCTGGTCAGGTCCCCCATGGGATACTGTGTCTAGCTCTGGGCACCACAATTCAAAAAAGATTTTGAGAAACTGGAGTATGTCCAAAGGAGGACGACTAAAATGGTGAAGGGTCTGGAAACCATGCCCTATGGGGACTGACTTAGGGAACTGGGTATGTTTAGCCTAGAGAAGAGGTGGTTAAGAGGTGATATGGTAGCCCTGTTTAAGTATTTGAAGGGATGTCATATTGAGGATGGAGCAAGCTTGTTTTCTGCTGCTCCAGAGAACAGAACCTGGAGCAACGGATGCAAGCTACAGAAAAAGAGGTTCCAGTAAGGGCTGTTAAACAGTGGAACACTCTCCCTCAGGAAGTGGTGGAGTCTCCTCCTTTGGAGGTTTTTAAATAGAGGCTGGATGGCTATTTGTTGGGTATGCTTTCATTGAGAGTTCCTGCATGGCAGGGTGTTGGAATGGATGGCCCTTGTGGTCTCTTCCAATTCTATAATTTGATGATCCCTCCTCTTCTTCCTTGTCCTTTGCTTCCCAAACCTTTTCTTTTCTGGAGAGGAAGAGAAAGTCAAGGACGGTGCTTGGAGCGTCTGCCTGAGGGAGGAGGAGGAGAGCTATTTCCTTCTAAAATGTTAAAATATGAATATACATGAATGTGTGAATTGAAATCTGCACACTAAACAAAATATTTTTATTCATATACTACTTCATGTGGGGAGGTGATGTTTGAATGTAGAAGTAAAGCGGGTCACAAGGGTAAAAAGTTTGAGAACCACTGAACTAGAAGCATTGTACTGTTCAGTATTTCAGTTTGAGGGTCATCAATGTTGGCAAAAAGAAAATTATGCCAAGAGCGGGAGCAATGAGGAAAGGAAAAAGTACACTGTATAAAAGATACAATATATTGCAATAAGTAAGAAGTTAGACAAATAAATTGTAAGGATATTAGTTGGCAAATGCTCTCAGCATATCCTTTGCGTAAATAATAAAATTTATTTATTTTATTATTTATTTAATACTCTGCACACACACACACACACACATACATACAAGCGTTTCTCCTGGGAAGAGTCTCAAAGCAGCTTACAAAAATTTCAAAGAAATTCCAGCTAAAATTTTATTTTACAGAAGTTAAAAAATTAACTACTTAAAAAAATGTTGAAAACACAATTAAAACACAATTAAAAGATAAAAGCAAGTAATGAGTGTTGAGGAGACTAATGTAAGACAAAAGCATGGTCTTAATTTTCACTTTTGCTAGGGTACTCTTGGTGTACTAAGTCCCTAAGACATTGTTCAAAGGTCCCTTCTTGAAGTTATGTAGACACAGAGGCTTCTTAATATGGAAATGCATTTTGTGATAACATGATCCATATTTTGTGAGAGTTCTGCACCTGTGATCCAGCCCTTTAATGAAACAACAATGAGGCAAAGATAAATATAGAGAAAACGTGTGTGTGGTTATGAAAGTTGGACAGTGAAAAAGCTGATATAAAAAAGAATCAACTAATTGAAATTTGGTGCTGGATGAGAGGAGAGTTCTGCTGATACCATGGACTGCCAAAAAAGCAAATAAATGGGGCCAAGAGCAATGCAAGCCAAGATGACTAAGCTAAGCTAAGACTGTTGTAATTTAGACCTATCATGAGAAGACATGACTCATTAGAAAAGAGAATAATGCTTTGTAAGGTAGTAGGCAGTAGGAAAAGAGGAAGACTGCATTATGGATAGATGCCCTAAGAAAGCCACAGACTTGAGTTTGCAAGACCTGATGATAACAAAGTGACATGAAGGTCTCTCATTCATAGGGTTATCATAAGCCAAAGTTGACTTGGTGGTAGTTAACAGCAGCAGCAGCAACAACAACAACAACAACATTACCTTGCACTTAGGAAGAAAGAGGTTTACCCCTTTTGAAAAGTTTGATTTTTATTTGCCATTTAGTCACCATTTTCAGAGGTTGTCTTGGTAAATTCTTTGGGGTTCACACAGTCACCTTGAAAGGCAGTCCTTGGTAACTTGCTCAGGCAGAGCTGGTAGGAGATAACACCTGTTGGAAGAAGCAAAGGTAATCTGCCTTGGAGCAACAGGAAATGGCTTGCTGAAATAGTTATATTTAGTGAGACAAATTACACTCATCCCTCCATATTCGTTGGAGTTAGGGGCACAGGACCCCCATGAATGTGGGAAAACCACAAATAACAAAAACACTGCTTTTACCTGGAAGAACATCTCTCTACGAATCTTTAAGTTCTCCAGTGCAACTCTGTGGTCAACATCTGCCAGACATTGACCATAGAATTGCACTGCAGAAGCTACAAATGCCTAGTGGAGTGTCCTCTCTAGGAATTTCTAGGTCCTTCAGTGTGACTTTTGGCTCAAGTTGGCCACCAAGTTGTGCTGGAGGATCTAGATATTCCTAGAGAAAATATATTAATAAAATCTGTGAATAATCAAAGCCGCAAATGTGGAGGGATGAGTGTACACAGTTCAGTTCCTCTAGCAGCCCTACTTTTATTCCTGCTGCTAGCTTTCTCTTATCATTTTTCATCTAGCCTTTGAATCCCAAACTGCCTCCTGGTCCCAAAGTAACTAGCTGAAGTAGAGAGAGATTCTTTTGAAATCTTTCTAATCCTTTGCTTGGGTTTCTTTCTCTTCAGTAGAGTTGCAGATATGTTAACTAAAAATGAGCTGATTAGGTCTGGAGTCCTCTTTCTCTCTGTGAGTTGAGAACAACAACAACAATAATAATATTTTTTTATTTATATCCCGCCCCTCTGCAGAGCAATCGGGGCGGCTTACAACATTACAATTTCCATACAATAAACAAAACATAAAGTCCCGAATCCCACCCATCCTTTAAGAAGTAAGGGTTCTTCTTATTCTAGGCTGGGTGGTACTGGGCTTAGTGTCTCTCCCCCAGATGACATCGGGAATCATGGGATTTGTTTTTTTCCCTGATACATTGAGCCTTCTCCTCCAGATGATATTGGATGGTAATGGAGGGAGGGCTCTCCTTATTTTAGGCCCGATGGTGCTCGGCCTAGTGTCTCTCCCCCAGATGATATCGGATGGTAATGGAGGGAGGGCTCTTCTTTGACTTTACACAAGTCTTCAGTCTTAATAAATCAAGTCCAAAACAAAATCTTTGAGGTTATAGAAGTTGTATTTTCCTGACTGCTTTATTTGGAAACCAACTTTACTGGATAATGACTTCAGTGCCACCTCCTCCCCAACAAGTAAAAATGAGGAGAACAGAAATGAAGAATTTCAAACCATAGTCTAGCTAGAGGAGGATATATAACCCATTGGACAGCACAACAGATTAAGAAAACCCTCTACCAGAAGACCTATTGGTGGCTACAAATGTTACATCTGCCCTCCAGTTCATCCTGCTAGGTGCATTTAAACCTCCAACTTAATTTGGGCATGACATGTCAAAACTGTGTAGATTTAATTATAAGATTTGCCATGAAAGCTTACTTAAATGCTTTTAACAATTACTAAGTTATGTTGGGTATAATGAGTCAATTCATTATCCCTTAATTCCAGCAATAGTAAAATCATGAGCTCACTTGTCTTCTGTGTTCATAATCTGCATCTGATTGAAGTCATCAGGAAAACTCAGTTGATGCTGTTGCTGAGGGTGCTTTCAATTATATTTGTAAATGTTTTTTTCACCAGCCTTATATTGGTAGAGAGCACTACTTGAATAACAAGATTTAACTGCAATATTGCTAAGTATCCAGTAGATGCCCCCAGAGGCCATTCAAGTTGTGCATTTGTATTTTAAAAACTGATACCTTTGAATTTTGTTAGTTCATAGAACCACAACATCTTATATGAAACTTCAAGTTGAAACAAGTGGCATGTGTATAACAAATATTCTTAATTCTTGAAGTTTGAAAACTAATTGTCATAATAATTATATAATCAGGCTGCATTTTTCACATTAAATTTCAACTCTATGGTCAGTTTTAACAAAAAATCACATTGGAGGACCTAGAGATTCCTAGAGAGGTGTTTTCTCAGATAAAAACATAGTGTTTTTATTATTTGTGATTTTTCCACATTCATGGGGGTCCTGTGCCCCTAACCCCAGTGAAAGTGGAGGGACAAGGTGTAGTTTGAATAACTTTGGAACAATATACTTCAGGGTCTCTTCTATCTAATTTGATAGATTTGTACTAAATAGTTGCATTGATTGTTTATTAAATACTAGATAAACATCAAGGGGATAAGTGAAGAAATTTACTTTCCTGAGGATACAATCCTTTCTGCAATTATCTAAGAATACATCACATTGAATTCAGTGTTGCTTATGTCTTAATAGAGACGCAGGATTATGCTGTAACTTTTCAGTAAGAAACATGTATTGTCAAGATTGGAGAGATACATTATCCCCTGTAAACTGTCCAACCACTTGCTCCATAGGGTTGATTGATTCTTTGTTGCAGGTTCTTCATTACTAAGAAGAATGCTAAATTGACAAATGTTGTAGCAAGTTATCCTCATAAAATATGCATCTTGCTTTCAGTTGAGTACTTATTTTAATCTAGAAACTTAGGGAGAAACTTGAAAGAAAAGTAAGACAGATATAGCATTGGCAAATCCATATGTAAAATTGAATTATATTGTGTCCTTTACTGGGCTCAGAACCATTCCATTTGAAGTGCAAATGGAAGCAAAAATGTGTTGTGGGATCAAATACAGTGGAAGTAGACATTTGATAGTCCAAGTAGATGTGCTGCTTTGGTGACGCTACATGTGTTATTGTGGCTTGAAATACTGTATACAAAAAATAACATTCTATAATTTCATTCTATCAGTGTGTTCTTAGCATGCTTTATCTCTAATATATTCAGTGCTTTGACCTCTACTAAGTAAATCTGGTGGGGTTTTTTTTCTATTCATATTTTTTCTTCTCATCTTATCTGTTTTTTTCCTGAATTGTTCTACCTTGTTTTCACCATCATCTTGATTATTTTTATAGGATTGTATAACCTTTTGTTTCTGATTATCCCCCCCGCCCTTTTGAGTTGTTCTTCACTTATACTCTTTTTTTTGCCTATAACCATATATAATACTGCCTCCCTCCCTTCTTCCTGTTACATACTCTTCTGACCCTGTTCCTTTTTTTGAAAGTCTCATTTCACGTTTGTCACTTTTTCTTCTTCTTTATTACTGTTTAAATATTTTGTTGTCTCTCCTTATAAAAAAAAAAACCTTTCCTTGAGTCTTCAGATTTAACAGCTAGCAATCTGTCTTCAGTTTTTGTTTTTCGGTTTGTTTCAAAGCTTCTTGAACACCAGGTTCTCTTTCAGTGTCTGGATTTTATTTCTTCAGAATCGTCTTTTAACCCTTTGAACTTGTATTTCCATTCAAATCTCATTGTTGAAATGAAACTCACTTCAGATGTTAATTTCTTATCTTATCTATATATTATAGTAATTCTTTCCTTCTCACCTGTTTTTGGATACTATTGATTACTGTATTGCATTCCTTCTTTTCTTCTCCTCTTGCTCTAGGTTTTCATAATCTTGTTTTGCTCTGTTTCTCTACTACCTTTCTTTTCTGAGTTGTAAAGTCCCTGTGCCCAGCTTACTTGTTTCTTATAACCAACCAGTGTTATACACCTCAAAATCCAGACTTGGGTGCTCGCTCCTGCATCGGGAGAGCTGTCATGAGACATGAAGGACTACAAGAATGTTCATGTCATTTCCCTAGATCATGTTGACACTAAAGTAACTCCTGTTGCAGAATTTCTGCTGGGAGAAAAGAGGAAAAAACTCATTGCTTTCTCAATCCTCTTTCTCCACTAACATTTCATTGCCAGCATTATCACATACTAAAGTTTCCTTCATCCCTAAAAGTTCCCCAAGGAGTTCAAATGGTTACACATTCATTGCTGTGCCATTTCTCAAGGCAGCAGGATACACTGCTAGAGTCTGAGTACTCATTTAACTGTGCCTAGAACATACACTTCATGAAAAAGTATTTCAGTCTCAGGTGGCTACAGATCAGTCCTGGACCAGAACTCCTGGTTAGTAGCACTCTTGCCTAGCCTCATTTTGTCTTCAGTTCACACAGTATGTTGTTTTCAGTCCTGATGTGTTAAAACTATATAATCCACACAGTTGCCTATCTGACATGCAAGTTATACAACCCTCATATGACTGCAGGTGCTCCACAGCTTTACCCAACTCAATCTGCCATTAGACTTCATGTCTTTTGCATGTATCAGTGTCAAATCTGATAACATGAAATAACACCAGATATATGCATTTTCTTCAGGTTTGTTTCTTTCTTTTCTTGTTTGGCTTCCATTTCTCTATTGGATTCATTTTTTAAAAAAATTGTTGTTGTTTTAATCTTACAAATGAAGAAGAGCCAAAAACTGGAGAGCACTCCGTAGAATGCACAGGAAAAGAGGGAGACATCTCTCCCAAGTGTTCAGTGGCTGGCTGCTTTTGTTTTGGAAAAAGCCCAACACATTTTGGCCTATATATCAATGGCCTTCTTAAGGGTCTGCATAAAAAAACATAAAAATGTAAGCTTGGAATTAAAAGGACAACACATAACTATGTAATAATAAAGGAAGCCCACTGTATCCGCAGGGTCCAGATCTGCAGATTTAGACTACACAACACAAATAGTGTAATAGGAACTGTATTTGTGAGGCTGGGGAGAGATGCATGAGGATCTGTGAAATGGCAGGAATCCAAGTATAGTGCTTGGTACAAGTCCACACCTTCTGCCATTTCACAAACCCTCATGTCTCTCTCCAGCTGCATCTCCAACCTTGCATCTCTCACCTTGAGATTCAGCCTTGAGTCTGTCGCATCTGTCTCCAGAGGCAAGGGAGCCTGAAGAATACACACATAGTTGTCAGGGCTTGCTGCCACCTCCATAGTGGCCCTGTGCCATTTTATAAATAATAGTAAT
>CM034708.1:49700311-49711501 GCA_020142125.1 Phrynosoma platyrhinos | reverse complement strand
GATTACAGGGTTTCTTCCCTCCCCACCCCCCGGGCTTTCATTTTGTTATTAGTACCCAGACATTTTGCAGAAAATGAGGTGGTGGTGGGGAGGTTAAAAACACACTACAATTCTAGCTGTGCCTACTTAGAAGTAAGTCCTGCTGAGTTAAATGGAGCTTATGCTCAGATAAGTAAACATAGGGTTACCATCTTGCAGCTTTTTTTGTTTACCAAGTGTGTAGCTGCTGTTGTCTCTTGTAGCTCCTGGCTAGGCTGCTGGTAGCAGATGTGTCGAAGTGGCACTAAAGGAGTTTGCAAGCTTCCTCTCTTTTTCTCAGATATTCCAACTGCCAGTTCCCTTCTCACTTGCTGAGCTTCATCAGCTCTCAGAAAAAGTAACCTTAGCCTGAAAATGGCTGCTAGAGAAGGTTAGTCCTTCAGAGAGCAGGGTTTTATTATGTCAGCTGCTAATGCTGCAAACTCTTTAACTTCTGGTTTATATTATATACATTAAATTATATAGACTGGCATCCTGTTGGTTACTCCCAGCTAGAGTAGATCCATTGCTGAATGGTAAATCAACATGTAGATAAAGCTAATAGATTCAATAAGTTTAGTTGTGACTACAGAAAGAATTTAAGCCATAATTTACTTATGAAATTATAGGTATAGTGACATTCAAGATTGATTATTTATTTTGTCGATCTGGTTTAAAAGTCTTAAAAGTAGCTCATTAAAGAGGAAATTTGAGGATTTTTGTTGTTTATTGTAAAATAAAAATATATTTGGTTTGATGGCTAAAATCTAGTCTTTCAATTTTTTATGCATGATGAAATCTTCGTGGAAGAATTACTGATCATGCACATTTCCTTTCTTGTTGGACTAAAAAGCTGGACCATATCTTATCATTTATACTGTGCAAATTCCATTTGGTTCATGGACTGGCTTCATGAAGCTGTAAGTGCTGTGTGCCATTTGAAAGAACATCATTATTTCTATAAATTATGCTTTAAAAGATGTGCTACCTGGAAATGGTATTTAATTGTACATGTTTTAGTATATATGTCAGATACATTCTTATTAGTGGAATAACTTTGATACATATTCTACATTGTATCTTAATGGATGTATCACATGGTAGAAATTATGAAACTTCTGTGTTAGTATAATAAATTAGTCCTCACTGAAGACAATTATTCATTCATTCATTCATTCATTCATTCAACTGATATCCTACCTTTCTCCTACCAAGCAACCCTAGGTGTCTTTTAAAAATTTAAAATAAAAGATTAGCAAAAATGTATTGTTAGAAGTTTTTTTTCTCAAAGAAACATAAATTCTATTAAAAATACAGGCAAATAATATGCAAGGAGAATAGGTTTAATACTATGTCAGACATTTTAAAGCAAGCCCTCATAACCTCCAGCGAAACTATTTAACATATACATTGTCTTGACATCCTGTATATGCTTAGCTTTTCCCTCTGCTCACTGTTTTAAGTAAACTATGAGTTGTATTCCAGTAAACAAATGCCAACAACATTTGAATTTTCCCTTTTCTCTTTTTCTATGTAGGTTAACTCAGTTGACCTTCCTGACTGATTTCAATTGTAGATCACTGTTATATTTATAAAGCAGCTCTGACAGAAATTGTATTAAACTGCTTCTGCAGCTTTCTTCTGTTCTTTCATGAAGGCATGCTGATATTTTAAAAAGAAACAAGACACTGAATGCTTGTAACCTCTTAATTAGTGTTGTATATTGGTACAGCATTTTGTTGTTGTTGTGTATCTTGATCTCTTTTAGTGGAAGAACATTTAAAGGATTAAAACCGGCCTTTTAAAATTTCTAGTTACCGGAATTCATACATGAAGAACATCTGCATAGACATGCTGCGACAGGGCTATCACAAGTCTTTCGCTCAGCTCTTTACTCTGATAGAGAAGTGGAATGCCTTGAGGGAGGCTTCAGGCCCTGGGTCAGCCATATGGCTGGAGAAGTCTCTGGGGGAGCAGCCTGATAAGTTGGATCAGCTTCACTACTTTCTGACTAGAGCTGAGGCAGCCCAGCGATCAGGTAAATAGGGAATTCTGGGTGATGGTGTGTGCCTGGGGATGATTTTGAATTGTTTCATATATGAATCTGAAACATTGCTGAGATTTAGGATATTTCACCTTTATTCAGCTGATCTGTATGTATAGAGCAAATGTTGGGGTAGCTTTAAATTATGAGGCTTAAAAGTTAGACTGAGACATTCAGGTAACAAAGGGCCTTTACAGACTGCCAGAAATAATGCAGTTTGAGTCCAGTTTAGCTGCCCTGGCTCAGTGCTAGGGAATCATGGGAATTGTAGTTTTTTTCTGAGACATTTAGCCTTCTCTGTCAGAGAGCTTTGGTGCCACAATAAGCTACAGTTCCCATGATTCTCTAGCACTGAGTCAGGGCAGTTAAAGTGGACTCAAGCTGCATTATTTCTGGCAGTCTGTAAAGGCCCAAAATGAGAACTTTTAATATATTTAGATGACACCAGTACCCTTTTAAAATATTTATATTTGTGATAATTAACCTCTCACTCACCACCTTTCCAAGTTTCTCTATTATTTATATCATTTTAGGTAATAATTCTGTTTCATTTGTAATAAAAGTGTTTCTGTTTTTATCACATTTTCTTTACAAGTAAGGTTATTTTTCCAAATCATACATTTTCCTACAAATCATGGTCATCCAGTTGGTTAATACTCTTCTCTATAGGTTCTTAAAAATATGACTGAATCTATTAGTATTGTGCAGTAAATAAAGTATCAGTATATTCCTCCTCTAATTGCAATAGTTTTACTCAGGGGTAGGCAACCTTTCCCCTTTAAGGGCTGAGGGACTTCAGCTCCCAGAATCCCAGGAGCTATTGGCCAACATGGGACTATTGGCCAACATGGCTGAGGCTTCTGGGAGCTGAAGTCCCTTGGCCCTTAAAGGGGAAAGGTTGCCTACCCCTGGTTTTACTGAATGTTGTCCTTGTTGGATGCAGTCCTCTATTCATACATGTTTAAGCATACTAACTTCAGTGGAGACCTGATAATTGATAGACATAATAATAATAATAATAATAATAATAATAATAATAATAATAATAATAATATTTATTTATATCCCGCCCCTCTGCTGAGCAATCGGGGCGGCTTACAACATTAAATTTACATAAAGATATGTTAATACAAGGTAAACAGAAACTAAAAATCCAGAAACCCACCCGCCCCTTAAAAGGTAAGTTTTAAAAGATAGTCTAGGCCCAATGGCGCTGGGCCTGGTGTCTCTCTCCCAGATGACACTGGATGGAATGAAGGGAGGGCTCTTCATCTTGGCCTAGGCCCAATGGCGCTGGGCCTGGTGTCTCTCTCCCAGATGGCACTGGATGGAATAAAGGGATATTGTATTTATTGTATTGATACATATTGTATTCCCAAGAAAATACCCCAGAAAAAATACACAACTGGTACTAATGGTATCTGGTTTGTGGGGCGAGGGGGGAGGAGATCATGATGTGCTGTTTGAAAGGAACGAGATAGGGAATAGAAATTGTTTGAAAGGAAATAGCATGGAAAACTTATCCCTACGCTGGAAGTGAAGGAGAAGGTTTAGGAATGACGGATCAAGTTTATATAGGATATAATTTCAAACATGGTACAGGATTTTTCCAAATACTTGCATTTGAATTGGGAGGAAAACTCACAGTATACTAGATAGAAGGGTAGGTTGGAACCTCCCTATTTCAGAATTTGGAAAAATTACTTTTTTGCATTACCTCCCATACCCACCCACCCCCAGCCAGCATGGCAAAACTCTATGCTAACACATCAGGGGTTTTTTTTGTGCATATTTTTTTCTAATTTAGAGCTGCATTCAGTAATGGTAGACTAGCTCTCGAATCTGAAGCAGTATGGCCCAGTGGTTCTAAACCTTTGGTCTTCCAGATACCTTGGATTTTATCTTCCTAGTCAGCATGTCCAATGATCAGGGATTCCAGATGTTAATGTCTGAAACATCTGGAGAGCCATAGACCACTGGTATAGTCCAAACAAAGACTATGAACCTGGATGCTTGTTCATAAAAGTATTGATTAACAATACAATAAAAGATTAATACTAATAAAAAAACTTTGAGGAGTTTAAAATTATGATTATACAATCAAAACAACTGGACAAATAAATTTCAAGATGGTAATAGAAAGAATACAAATTTGGCACCGTGTAAACAACTTTCAGAAAGGCATTTGAAATTCAGAGTGCTAGCACAGAGAATACATTTTTCTGCTAATGGCAGAGTTCATCTCCCTTAATGGAATTTAAAGGGCAAGAGTCCCAAGTTGTTTAGGACTTTAACACAAACAGCTTGACCTTGACTCAGAAGTAAATAGCCAGTATAATTCTTTCAGAATTGGTGTAACAAAATTCAGCTTACTCAAAATGAGCTGAAGGCCTTAGACCAGTGACTGAAGTTTCTTGACCAAAAGAACTCTCAGATGTTGGAGGATTTCAACTTCCAGAATCCCATATAATTGGCCATGCTACAGAGGGCTCCATGTTTAACAGGTGAACCATCAACAATTTAAGCTGGATAGTTGTAAATAGGGCTCTTAATCTAGGCAGCTACTATTCTTTTTTTTTTTAAATGGTTTGTTTACTTAATCTCTTTTCTGTTTTTTATTATACTTGTTATGTTCATTGTGTTGTATTTTGGGGAAGAGGATAGCAAATACGATAACAGAAGTGGTCCAGGGGAAATGGAAACAGTGGTACCTGAACCCACCAATGCACAGGAGAAAAAATAAGGAAGCAGTTTAAGGGAATGACACATGGTTTCAGATGTTTCTGCACTAATATACAGGGACTGTGAAATATATTAGATGAGATTGAACCTTTAACACAGGAAGGCAAATATGATTTAATAAGCATTAGTTAAACATGTTGGATGAAACTCACAACTGGAATCCAGTAACTGAGGCTTATAACCTGTTCAAAAGGAATAGACCAAACTGGAAGAGGAAGAAGAATAGCATTATATGAAAAGAGCCCTGGTGGCGCAGTGGTTAAATGCCTGTACTGCAGCCACTCACTCATAGACCACAAGGTTGCGAGTTCAATACCAGCCAGGGCTCGACTCAGGCCTGCATCCTTCTGAGGTCGCTAAAATGAGTACCCAGCTTGTTGGGGGGCAATCAGCTCACAGTTGTAAACCGCTTAGACATCCCATAGCGTGATATGAAGCGGTATATAAATAAGCTGCTTTGCTTTTGCTTTAGATGTATATACCTGTGAGGAAATCCATAACTTGCAACTTAGAAGGCATGTTGAAAGCATTGGGGGAAAATTATAGGTGAGGGAAACAACAGTAGTATCACTTCTGGACTCTGCTACAAGACTTCAAGCCAGGCTGAAGACTAAAGAGAGACTTTCTTAGAACAGAAACTTTCAAAAGGAGAGATATGATAGTAATGGGAAACTTTAGCTCCCCTGAGTTCTGTTGGTAGTCTGACTCTGCCAAGAATGTAAGGGAAAGTTTCCTTTCCAAAAGATGGACAAAGTGATTATTATTAAGATGTTTCTTACCAACAGGAAAATGTTGGTCAACAGTGTAGAAGAACTGGGAACTTTGGGTGAAAGTTATCATGTCCTCCTGGTAATTAAGAAAATCAATTTTTGACAGATATAAGGAATTACTGGGTGAAATCCCATGGTTAGAAATATTAAAGGAGAAGGGAGTTAATTATGGATGGAAGTTTCTTAACAGTGACATATTGAATGCATAATTGCACATAGTTCCAATTGTGAAAGAAAATTGGGAGGGATCTGAAAAAAACAGGCTAGATCAGGGGTAGGCAACCTAAGGCCTGGGGGCCGGATGTGGCCCACCGAGGCCTTTGGACCGCCCCCAGGCTGGTCCTGCCAGCGCCACCGCCGCCGCCGCCGGCCATGATGATATTGATTATTCTTGTTATTACTTGTTCTTGGGGTTTTCTTGGCAAAATCTCCACAGGGGTTTTGCCATGACTTTTCTGGGACTGAGAGAGTGTCCATGCATATTTTTTAATTTTTTAAAATTATTTTTAATTATTTTTATTTTTATTTATTTATTTATTTATTTATTGGTGCTTCGGCCCCCCAATTGTCTGAGGGACAGCAACCCGGCCCCCGGCTCAAAAAAGGCTGCCTACCCCTAGGCTAGATGCTTTCAGATGAGCTGAGTTTTTAAAAGAGCATGTATAAGAAATGAATAAAAGGGTGTATCATCAAGAAAGAGAACAAACAAGTAGCTAATATTTGTAGAAGAAGGTCACATGAGGGCAAAAGTTCAAAATGAGTTCAGGCTTGCAAGAAATATTAGAAATAATAAAAAGTCCCCCCCCCCCCCCAGCTGTATTCAGAGCAAGAGAAAGAATGAGGAACTGGTAGTTACTTTGTGCTACGTAGAATAGCTTGGCATCTCTTTAGACTGTGAAACTGAGGCCCCTTTGCCATTTGTCAGGTGATCTGGATTCTGCCTGAGTTCTGGATTCTCTTATGGCCATTTAGGCATCCAGCTATTGGTGGTGGTAAAGACCAGATAGGCAAAGTTAACATCAACACTACACCTAAGCATTTTTAAGTCTTGGAACCTCAGGATATTTTTATGATAGAATGAGCAGGTTCTTTTATAACCTTTTTATGCCATTTATTATATTCAGTCAGAGAGATGCAATCCCCATAGAGAGAAACACAGACATGTCAATGTCTGGATGCTTTGCTTGCATTATAGCGTATGTCTTATATCATCATCAAGTTCTTTCATACTTTCCACAGTGTCTGTTAAGGCATTAAACAGACATTTCATAAAGTCTTTAAATTGTGCAGAATTCTGTCCCTTGTATCATATCTATAACCATCCAGTGGTGTCCCCAGGCCTGGTGTAACCTGGTGCAGATGGGGGATGGGGGAGGGCTGCTGGGTGTGTGTAACAGCAGCCAAAAACCTAAGGAAGGCAGTGGGAGTGTACAAAAGAGGTGCATTCACCCTTCTTCACTGCAGCAGCGGGAGACTTCCTTCACATATATTGCTTAGTTCTCACTTGATTGTCTTGTGTTTCTAGGCCAGGCAATTGTGGTATGCCCTAATTGAATGAATGGACTGATATGCAAGGAGTAGCTGTTCTGTCCTTCCTAGAGATCAGTGCCCCAAGTCTGATCATTTAGCACAGAAGCCTTGTATTTATCATCTGAAACAGGCTTTAAAAATCTTAATATGGGATGCTCATGCTGTCTCCTTGCAGAGTATAATATAAGGGATTAAGAGAGAGGATTTTGACTTTTTCCAAATCTACGGACAACCTGACTTTCAAATAGATAAAATGATGCCGTCATAAGCCCATATCTGAAGGAATAAAATTCATATACGCATATAGAAGCATGGCTTTTAAACATTATATGTGCTACATTCACATTTACAAATATTATACGTGCTACATTTTCTGAGTCATCAAACACTTTGTTTCATCAACCGCAACAAGCTTTGTGCCAATTAATAGTAATAAACTTGTTCAATGGTTTTATAATGCACCTAATACATATATGGATAAGAAAAGGAAAACAAAAGAAAAAAGTGAACCGTTCCTAATTGGGAGAAAGCAATATCAACAGACAGAATAGGTTTAACCTCTCTTTGCTACTGAATATCAAAGCAGTAGTGTTCTGTAAAATTATGCAAATAACTTAGGTAAGTACCCTACTATTCTCAAGAGATGGAAGTGACCTGAGGCTGACTACTGTTACTGTCGCAGTCTTGATTGAATGAACTTTAATGTGACCCTTAAGTGTCTATCCTTTCAGTGAATAAGAATAAGTAGCGCTCAAAGACAACCATTTCAGCACAATTGTCTTGAACACAAATCAGGGCTAGAGTCATAAGTAGAAAGTGGAATCAAGACTTAAGGCACCCTTTTAGCATGTGTCTTTGTATTTTTAGAATACAGACATTTGAAGATAACTTTCAGAAAACCAAGTTTTCCCCTCCACAATGCTGAAACATATGTATGTTTTGTTTCATCTTAGTTCAATATTTTTGTCTACCATCTTACACCACTAACATAGGCTATAGTAGCTTCTTTGAAAATCAAGTTGTCTGGGAACATTTCATGCAGTCAACAAGGTTATCTTGTTCAGAGGGCTTTGAAGTGGGGAAGGGGTTCTTACAGAACTTAGTAAGTATATGCTGGAATACTCAGAAGGCTGCTGTGGCAAGTTTGCTCAGTACTCCTTGTCTGACGACTTGCATCTGGCTGAAGGAGTTTGACCTGCTGATTCAGGAAATAGTTAATCTTCACCTGATTAGCCCTTGGGATATTTAAAGATGACTCTTAAGAGTCCATTGACTAGGGCCCAAAACTCACGGGCCAAATAAGGTGGCTTCCAGCCATTTTGGAGACATGGCATTTACATGACACATGCCCCCAAAGTGGTTGGAAGCCACTCCAACACTGCGCTAAGTGGGGGAAAGTGGCCCAATATATAATCCACTCCTGCTTGGGACTGCAGTGATGGCCCACTTCAGGAGTGGGCTGTGTGGTTGCTGCAGTCCCAATCCGATTGCAGCCAGAGCACCTCCTTCCAGGCTGTGTGCTACTTCTCAGGCTAAGCATAGTTCTCTCAACCTTTCATTATGGGGCTTGGTTTCATTTGTCAGTATGGTAACTATCTTAAACTGTGGTAGGATTCAAAGACATAGGGGGGTTGCAGACTGCCAGAAATAGTGCAAATTGAGTCCACTTTTAGGGTTAGGGTTAGGGTTAGGGAATCATGAGAACTATAGTTTATTGTGGGACCAGAGCTCTCTGACAGAGAAGGCTCAATGTCTCAGAAAAAAAAAACAGTTCCCATGATTCCCTAGCACTAACCCTAACCCTAAAAGTGGACTCAATTTGCACTATTTCTGGCAGTCTGCAACCCCCCATAGCTGTGTTACTCTGGTTCAGTATGCAAAGGATATTGTAGCTAAATCAGCCTTTGAGACTCAGGTCCAAAACACACTGCAGAAATAATCCAGTTTGAGACCACTTTAACTGCCCTGGCTCAATGCTGGGGAATTCTGGGAACTGTAGTTTTGTGAGACATTTAGCTTTCTTTGTCAGAGAGCTCTACTGCCACAATACACTACAATTCCCAGGTTCCTTTAGCACTGAGACCTAAAGCGGTCTCAAACTGGATTATTTCTGCAGTGTATTTTAGATCATAGTGTCAAAAGTGCTGCAAGATCACTCCTTTAAATTGTCGTGCCCAGAAAAGGACACAGGACTAAGTAAGGCCTGGCAAAGGCTGAATAGAGTAGTGCTATTAGTTTCCTTGATCTGCATGCTATAGCTCTGTTGATGCAGCCTACAATTTCATTAGCTTTTATGTTGCTGTATCACATTGTAGACTCGTGTTTAGCCTGTGGTATAGCAACAAGCCTAGATACTTCCAGTGCATGTTGCTTTTTAAGCCACAGGTCAGACATCCTATATTTATGCATATAATTTTTCCTGCCTAGATGTAGTTCTGTATACTTATGTGGAATAACACAGAGCCTAACATTGAATTCTGAAAGCCTTGAATTCTGAAAGAATGTTTATCACAAAATTCCACTGGTATAATCTCTGATCGAGGTGTGAGTTAAATATATTTATGTACTTATAATTTAGCAAAAGAATTGGCTCCTTCTTATTCAT
The DNA here is from genome assembly GCA_020142125.1 of Phrynosoma platyrhinos. Taxonomy (NCBI): domain Eukaryota; kingdom Metazoa; phylum Chordata; class Lepidosauria; order Squamata; family Phrynosomatidae; genus Phrynosoma; species Phrynosoma platyrhinos. The sequence goes on along the minus strand of CM034708.1, from coordinate 49,701,792 downwards.
ATGGAAATGTGTGTCTTCTTGCTTGTACTTCCTCCTACTTCTGCTTCCAGAAATTGTCAGTATGAAACAGGGCTTGTAGTTCTGGAGTTTAATTTCAAACATGAGAGATCTGTTGCTCAAAACTATTTAGAATTGTTTCTTGGTCCATAAAATCAATCTCATTTATTCAAACAGAGTTTGGGGGAGGTAGAGGTTTCAGAGCCAATGAGAATCCGCATTAATTTTTGTGACCCAGTAACAATGAATATTGTAGTGATTGTGGCAATGGGATAAAGGCACTCTGCACAAAATACCTCATCTTTAACAGTCCTTCTTCACATTCTCGTCTATAAAAAGTAGTCTGACATTAAAGGAATGGGGGAGCCATTTTGTGCCAGGATGGGTGTGGGTGGGGGAGAACCAAGTTCTTCTTTCCTTCTTTTTGTTGAAGTAGAATGGGAAACATCTTCTCAGCTCCTTCTCTCATCCTGTCCTGATGTAACTCTCCTAGGGAGAATCTGATATATGCATCGTATGGAGAAAGGATGTTTGCATGATTAGAGAAAGACAGGTCCACACACTGGGAGGGAGGACAGCTTTGCTGGATTTGGCATGGGTTACCAAGGAGATACTACAGGCTGAAGTGAGTGTGTGGGATGTACATGTATGTGTACACATGTATGCATACACAAATGGGATCTGAGTAGAGAAAGGAAGACAGATTTGTAAAGACAAATGTCAGCAGTAGGCTGGTCCCTCCACTGCTGCCATTCATCTCACAATATGTCTGACCAGAGCCAATTTGGTCCTCAGGTCTAAAATGTTTCCCCATCTCTGCAGTATGACAGTGGCACAAATAAAGCTGCAGTTCTTATTTCTCAGTTTCCCACTTTGCTTAAGACTGGTTTATTTCCATTTATTTATAGAAAATCTGATGAGTGGTCTCCAGCTGTTTATTTATTTATTTAATTTATATTCTGCTTTTCTTCTGAAAGAGACTCAAATCAGCTTACAATATAGCTTAACACAGAATATCTAAAACAATATGGAGTATAAAGGTTAAAAAGAATTAAACCATACAGTCACTTAAACACTGATTTTAAAATATTAAAAATTAAAACAATTAAAACAATTAAAAGATACATTGCATACTTCAAAACAACACACAGAAATGCACTCACTTTACCCTGGGCACCTAAGACTGACAGACTGTTTAAACAAGGTCCTTTGCCTGCTGGCAAAAAGGCAGCAGAGAGGCAGCAGATCAAGTCTTCCTAGGAGTTTCTCACATGGAGGCAAAAGTCTCCAAATCCCATGCATAAATGGGATTTAAAACCCTAGAAAAAAACCACAAAAGCGGGTTGATTTTCAGTCAATGAGCAATAACACAACATTAACCTGGACAGAAAAGTGACAAAACACACTTCTTGTTACTTTTGGAAAATCTCAAAAATCTTATCCATGAGTCATGGCAAAATCCATAATTTTGGCCCCAAAACCTG
>CM034708.1:49660925-49695702 GCA_020142125.1 Phrynosoma platyrhinos | reverse complement strand
CAAAGGCGGTTCTGCTTCATTCTTTAAACTGACTGTATCTTACTTCATATACTCATCTAAATCTAGAAATTTTAGTCAAAAAATTGGCACAAAAACTTGGCTTGACTTATCCAGGAGTCGATGCAAGTACTGTACATTAGTGCTTATCAAAAAAGGAACAATTCCATTCTCTGAGTAGAGTGGTGAAAGGCAAAAGCTTAGTCTGTCTTGGGAGCACCTAAAAGAAGACTGACCCTCTGCTCTCTCTGCCATGGACCACTCTGACCTTTTAGAAGGCCTTGGTGGGAAAATGGCAGCTTTGATACTTTGGGCTTTGAAGGATCTGAATAAGACATTTCTGTATGTTTGTCACCTTTACTGAGTTAAAATCAGGCCAGGCTATGACATTAAACACATTCACTATTTTCTTTGCCTTGTCTTTTCATCTTTTTTGACATGTCTTCTTAGCTCCACCTGTGCCTGATCACCCCCTATAGCATACTGCCATGATTTACCATAGTTCCCTACTTATCCATCCAGCCTTTATGGTAAGCAAAAACAGTTATACCTGCTGGAATTTTGTACATTCTTTAACATTTTGTTCTTGATATTGTAGGTGTTGTTTTTGCTTCATCCTTTACATTCTTTTAAGCTTATCGCACTAGTACCTGTAACATTCCCATCGAGTCCCTGGAATGTAAAAACATGGGAACTAATGTAACTGCATTAGACTATTGATAACGGGATAGTAACGTTATGAGAACACATATTATCACACAGCATTTACTGTTGTACCAGTACCAGCGCTAAAGAGTTCTTCAGTTGTCCCTCATTGGCTCATGCTCACTGTTGCGAAAACCTCTTTGTCTGCATTGGAAAGAATGCTACCGAGAGGTTTAGGTAGCAAGCATTCATTGGTTTTATTTTTCTTGTAAACACAATGCAATTCAATCTACAAAAAATAAAAATACTTTTTTTTTAAAATTGTCTGTGGCACCTTCCTTGCATCAACACTGGAAGGGTTGAGTTGAGTTTGTGGATGTTCTAGGATGGGAGGGGAGGAGGTTGTCTTAGCCAATCAGAACACGAGGACAGATTGAGACAGGTAGGATTACCACACACACATCATCTGGAACGGTCTGAAAGCAGGCTAGGGACTGTCAGAGCACAGAATAGGAACTCGAAGAGGATCATAAAATACGTTCCGTTCTTTTCTCATCACATTCTGCAAACACAGTGCAATAAGTTTATTTGTTACATGCCATAAGTTCTACCTTTGACTTATCTACTGGTCATGTCAAAGTCCATAATTTCTGCCCCCAAAACTGCCCTTGACTTATACATGAGATTGACTTATAGACAAATATATATTCATCTGTCTTATATCAATGGGAAGTTACGTTTCAGTTTATCAGTTGTTAGCTCTCTGCCTCTTTTATGTCAGCAGAACTTCCTTGTGGAAGTAAAATAGTCCTAATGTATTGGCAAGGTCTTTCATTTCTGTTTGTAATATACCATGCTTATGGGGTAATTAAAAAGGATGAACAATTTCTGGTATAAGGCTTGAGTGCAGTATGGTGCATTGCCTCCTCTTAGTCCCCTCTGCACTTCCCGCATCTGAACTGCACAAAAGGTATGTTGGGATGCCCAGAGCAGGATCCAGACTCATGTGAGATTCTCCTTCAAGCTTCCCATACCAGGGAAGCAATTTTGGCTGGTTATACCAGGGGCAACCATCATACTAAGTGCTTCTCCACTCCATGGAGCTGCTTTGAAGAGCTGTTTTATGAAGGCATCTTCAACCTGGGACTGTTTTTAGCAGTTAGACATTTCTGTCTCACCATACTTAACATTCTTTCAGGAGTCTCAGCATTTCTTTTTCAGTTTTGTAAATGTACTGGAGGCAGTGGGCAGAACATATTCCAAATTCTATTTGTAACATTAGCTCTTTTTAAAATATTAACTCTACTTTCCAAACCCATCTGTGCAATAACAGAGATAACATACTTCTATCAATTCCTATTTTATGGCCAAAGAAAATATAATTTGTGGCTTCAGGATTAGGAATTTGCTTGATGCAGGAATAGAATATCTTGGCTAGGATATTTCCTACAATTATAATTTGTCCAGTTATATTTTGGCAGTTCAGTACAAGATATGAGAGATTTATACTCCTCAGTTAATTCCTATTAGAATTTAGGTCAGTTACCATGCTGAGTATATGGTCACATGTTCTGCAATCACTGCAGAGGATTTATTTGAGATACAAAACATCAGGAGACATATTTAGGGATGGCCCTGGTGGCCATACAAAATCCAGCTTCGAAATTCTAAGTCTACAAAACAGTTGTGATTACAGTGATACCTTCACAGGGCCAACTAAACAACAGGAATTTGTTATACAAGCTTTCGAAGCTCACTGGCTTCTACATCAGGGAAGGGTTTTAAAAATCATACAAGAAAGAAAGAAAAATTGAAATGTTAGAGTTACAGGCCTCCATTTTGTCTCAAGACATTGCTTTTGTTGTCAGTTAGGAGGGTATCAATGTAGGCAGAGGCCACTTCCCTCTTTGGCCGTGTGGGGATAGGGAAACAGTAATAAAATCCAGACAATAAAATTTCAACTCCAATTGTTAACGAAGAAGTAACTGCCATTGAGATCAAGGCTATCTGTCCTGTGTGAGGATATCTGCCCCTTTCTTAAGCAGAGAACATTGAATTTCCCAAGAAGCTGTACTGTTGCACCCGGAAAAACTTTTCAGTGCAGTATAGATAAAACTTGCCACATGTAGTCCCAATGAAAAAGTTTTACCTTTGTTGGAGGCAGAAACAAATTAAATTGCATTCCCTCTTTAGGATTCCCCTGTTGTGGCTCAATATGGTAACACAAATCAGAAAATACATTTAGGGGTAAAATGACTACAGGGATGTACAGTCGACCCTCCATTTTCACAGGGGATATGTTCCAGACACCCCCCCCCCATAAGAACGGAAAATCATATATATTTACACGTGCCCCATTTTGTGCCCCTCCTTCACCACCTGCAGATAGGCGAGGAATGCAGATCTCAAGTCCGCGAGAACAGAGGGGCAACTGTACATTCATTCTCTATAGATAGATAGATAGATAGATAGATAGATAATATAGATATCGATATAGATTTGCAATGGAACTAATAAGCTAGAGAGGTGGTATGGTCTCCATTTCTGGATGTCTTCAAAAAGAGGTTGGACTGCATGGCTTGTGAAGCTCCTTCCAACTCTATAGGAGTATAGAGATAAGCTATAGTAAAACCTGAAGCTTCTCTGAATCTAGTTCTTATTTCAGTATTACTTTGTTCACCCAGCATAGCAATTGGGACTGGACACTTTCTTTACCTAACATGGGGCAGAAATTGTCCTGTCCTCCAGATCAGGGGTAGGCAACCTTTCCCCTTTAAGGGCCGAGGGACTTCAGCTCCCAGAATCCCAGGCCAACATGGCTGAGGCTTCTGGGAGCTGAAGTCCCTCGGCCCTTAAAGGGGAAAGGTTGCCTACCCCTGCTCCAGATGTTATATTGTTTAGCCCTAGTCAATACAGCCAGTGACGTGGAATGTTGGGAATTGCCACTCACAAGAAGGCCCCTAAACATTGCTACTTCATTCTGTTTGGTTTTTTAAAAAAATTCTGTCCATAAATACAATTATTCATGGGTTAGCAAAAGTTTTGCCTAGAGGGTTGCATACTGTTGATGGATGTGGTCTGGAGTCCCTCCCCCATACATTTCTCCCTTCTGCTCTAATTCAACACTTTGCTCCTCTGAGTTTAAACCTCCTCTCCCAACACACTTATATCCAATTATATTCTTTTCCACTCTCTATTTGATTAGCACTGAGAAGAGGGGAGAAATGCTGTTATTGGTGTAGTCCTCAGTATCAGTCAGCTGGCCAGCATGGAAGCAGGAGACAAATCACCTGAGAAAGGGGCCTACAGGCCACATGGCCACATGCCAGCCACAGGATTCCCCATATGAAGTCAGAGCCAGTGTTATATTGTGTTGATTAACTTTTGAAAATATTGTGTGTCTTTCTTTTTTTTTTTCCTAGGGAAAATCAGAGCTTTTGAAAATATTACATGCCTTTCATTTTTCCCCCTGTCTGTTGTGACTAGAGAATTTGGGTGTATGAACAGACTTTGCTGGATTTTTAGGCTTCAATTTGCCTTTCAGACATTAAATGTGAAGTTGCTTTAAGAAAGTAATATACACATTAATATGTTCAAAGGGTCTTGCTGAATGTGACTCATTATCCTTAGCAACCCACTGTCTATTTAATGCAACACAAGACACACACAAAAAAACCCCCCAGTATTTAAGTGCATTGAAAACTAGGGCATTGGAACACAAACATTGCATGATATACTAAAAAAAAAAAAAAAAAAAATCAACCGAGCCTTGAAGAAGGCTGCATAGGTCACTAGACACTTGCCCAAAACTGGAAACTGACAGTGCTGTTCAGCCTGATCTATCTGCCATGATTGCAAGAATTTTTTTTTTGGTAATTAGCTTTTTATTATCGCAAGAGAGTGGAAGCATAAGTTAAGGAAGGTAGAAAAATACTAATTTACTCCAAGGGAGTATTTTGAGGCTGGAGAATCCACAGGATTCCTTCATTATAAAGGATTTAACGACAAAGGCTTAACTGCTGGAAAGGATTAAAAGAATGTGGATTATTGTATTCTGTATAGGTTACCATTTTTTTTGTCTGGTTAATATGGTATATAACACAATGAGATCAGTTTATTTCAGCAAGGAGTACTTTCCAGAGTAAGTAGTGCTATTTTATAAAATAAAAACTCTGGGTAGAAAGTTAATTATACAGGTTGTGTATATTTAGCATACAGACTCTTCAATTTTAAAAATTAACTTTTATTTTTCATTCCTTAGATGTAATTGGAATAGCTACTTTTTAATTACTTTTAAGAGTTTGAATGCAATAGTCCTTTGGCCTTTAATATAAAACATGTTTTCCTTTCTGCTTCCTTCAGTTTTGGTGCAAACTGTCTGGACTACATGTGACCAGTTCAGCACCAACTCCACCATATACCTCTTTACACCATTTTTTTTTTTTAAAAATCACCTTTTGCTCTAGTTCTTCTGGAGCCCTCAAGAGCAACAGCAGGTGGCTGTTTACAACATATCCTGCTGTGTTCTTTGCTGCTGCAGCGAGCTGTTTCCTTTTGAGGTCAGAATGAGATGCCCAGCCATGTGATCAATGCTGAGCATCTCATTTTCTGCCTCAGAGGCAGCAACCCCCAAGTGGCAGGCAGCACAGCGGGATGTACATGCGAACAGCCTCCCATCGTCGCTCCAGAGCTTCAGGTAATGGGGAGATATCAGGGCAGTTCTAGGCTCAGAATGTCCAGGCCATTCCTTGAGTATTCTGGCCCATGCAGACAGCACCCTAGTGAAAATGGACCTACCTTATTTTCCTGCGTATAAGACTACTTTTTTACCTGCAAAATCTGTGGCTAAAGTGGGGGGGTCGTCTTATATGCCGGATATAAGGATAATGAGGATAGTGCTAAAACTCTATATTTTGACTGGAAAATGGGGGGTCGTCTTATACGTGGGTCGTCTTATACGCCGGAAAATACGGTAGTTCCTGTTCATGAACCATTCATTCTGTGAGTTGGAACAACATTGTTGTTGTTGTTGTTGTTGTTGTTGTTGTTGTTGTCTTCATTCAGTTCATTTTCTGCTCCAGATACCAGTTGGTAATCTAAAATATATTGATGATAGCACAGTTCTCATTTTCAAATAATTTCAGCCAGTGATCTCCCCAAGTTGTTAAAAAATCTTAGGGATATGGATAGAATCCTGTGGCTTACAACTGTAGTGGAATGTTATTCAAAAACCTAGGGTCCAGGGAGGGCACCCACGAATTGTATTTAATGGGGAAATTAATGTAGTTCAATAGGGAACAGTGATAGGCCCAAGGTAATAGTAGCTCAGACTTCGGTTCCAAACCCAAAGAACTCCAGAGGCATGTTCCAAATTAGTTTTGTTCATTTCTTAAAAGGAGAATCAACTCACACACAAGCCACTCACACACACACACATACACGCACATGGACTATGATATAATAGGTGGTAGTGGATAGTGATTTTTAGGGTAGGGCAATACTTTACCAATTACAAAGGTGATGCTCCAAGCTGGGGAAGGCTATGTGTTGAATGTGGCTCAGCACTCTTCTTTGCCTGCAGTACTGAGGAATCTGAATCTGACTTACGGTAGTTTCTGCTTGATTCCAAACTGGATCAAAGTGGGAGCTCCAAATAGGCATATTTATGGGGCAAACTGAGACAGTTAGAGTGGATTTTCCAGAAATCCCAGAAGCAATGGGATTCCCATTTGGTTGATGGTTTTAACTTCAGAGTTGCATAGGAATATTTTTGGTTAATAGCAGTAATATTGATCTAATCAAACAGTGATAAAATCAGTATAATCTCAGGGAGTTTGGGACAGGATGAGGTATTGGGAAATACAGTGGAGGCTAGCAGGGAGATTGGCTTACTGCTTTAGTCTGACAGGCTTCTTTTGTATTTGACCTTCAAGAGGAGATGGCACATGGTAGGGGGTTGGGAAGAAGCAATACTACACCCATTAAGATACATGTGTCTTTCCACATGCCCTTAGGTATTATATGACCACTCATGAGAGGTTCACTTAAAGATCATCATGATCTTTCCAAGATCATTCTGTTGGCCTCTATGTAATTGATATTATAATAAAATATTTGTACCCCAAATAATGTGAAGTATATAGGGTGTGCTAACAAATAATCTAATTTGTTGATCCTCTAGAATAGTGCTACTCAAACTGATCCATTGGCCAGTACTGATCTGTGGACTAGGTAGGACAGTGCCTTCACATAAGAGGTCATTCAGCGCTTGGCTAAGCCACATGGGTCAGTTCTCTTCTGGTAGTTTAGGGGAGCGTGGCTCAAAAACACATCTATTACGTTTTGCCCTTCTAAAAAAAATCTGTGCACATCCTCAAGATGTATAAAGAAAAATATCCCTAAGAGCTGGACAAGCAAATGGCAGAGGTCCACCTATAGACCAGTACTAATTATGTTATCCAAGTTGGCATGAATCCTGCATCCACAAAGGGTGTCATATTCAGTTGTAGCATTGTCATGAGGGATTATCTGCTCCACCATAAGGACCAAGTTGTAAACTGATCTCAGTGACAATTCTGTTATATGAGTATGTAGAAACCTTAGGGTCTGTGCTTACATTCATTTTTGAGAAAATGTAACAAACATCATTACAAAATAACTGGTGTTTTGTTTTTTAGTAAAAATGGCTGCAAGATCGTATGGGCAGTCATGAAATTTACTACTGCAACAAAACACATATTTCATAGAAATTCAACCTAGTGAGGCTAGGGGACACACACATTCCTTTGAACCTCAGTATTCTGCTCTGCTCTAACAGAACACCTGTTTCATAAAAAAGAAAACTACAAATCATCTGTAAATAAATATGTCTAACATTTATTTGCTGAGATCAGAGTATTACCCTCAAATTGTTCCCTCCAAATAGTAAAAATATGCAGAAACTCTCTCTCTCTCACTCTCCCCCTCCCTCCCAATACATACACACATTCACCATTCATTAATTCATCATGCCAACTTGTAACCCTACTTTCAACTCCTAGATCACTACCCACATCTCCCAAATCCCTGAAGAAAATGTGTGTGTGTGTGTGTGTGTGTGTGTGTGCCATCAATTCGCCTGCCGATTTATGGCAATCCCATGATTTCATAGGATTTTCTTAGGGAAGGAATACTCAGGTTTTGCCTGTTCTTTCCTCTGAAATATAGCCTACAGCACCTGAGTTTTGTTGGTGGTCTCCCCTTCAAGTACTAACCAGTGCTGCCCCTGCTTACCTTCCAAGATCATATGGGATTTGGTGCCTTATTATTATCCCAAGAAATTCAACACCACAGTTTAGAAGTAAAATTTTACTATTAATCCATAGAGTCAGGGACCTTGGAAGACTTGGGCAGTGGGTATTCGGGTCACTGTATTGCTGACCTCAGATTTCGAGTTTTCCACCAAGACATTTCAGTTATCCCTGCCATTTCACCAAACCTATCTCCTCAAGTGAACCAGGGAGCTAACTTGGCTCTATTGAGCAGGATTGGAGACATGTCAATATCTCACACCAAATGCTCTGAGCAGTATGATGGGGAAAGGTATAGCTGATTCTAAATAAATCACTCAGTGTTTTGCTTTCATTACAATGGGTAGTGTGATTGTAGTTATTGCACAGAAAGTTGTTCTTCATATGCTGGAGAGATGTATTTGTGAGCTAGTGTAATATATTTCAGAATTCAAATTGACATTTTGAAAAGTTATTGGGTATAACCCGGTGCTGTCATTAGGGTTGGTGTCACCCCAGTGGGGTAAATAATACTGTCACTTCCTAGGCTGCCTGGCTGGAATACCCTCAAGGTCACCTTGCTTCCCCAGACAGCCTCTACCATGGTGGGAGTGTGGTGCTGCTGCTGACCTGGCAGCCTGTTCCAGATCTGACGTGGCTGCTGGGCACTCCAGACCCAGAGCAAGCTGCCAGCAACTGCTGCTGCTGCTGAACAGCTTATTCCAGGTCTGCATGACTGCTGAGCTAGTGAGAAGTTGGGGGAGACACCCTTTCCTGCTCATCCAGTAGCAATGTTGGGTTCCTGGGTGGCAGTGGTGTCACATACCCCACCAGCAGCCACTGATGGGGGTGCAGTGCAGCTGCCACTTGGCAGCTTGTTCTGGGTCTGGCATGGCTGCTGCTGAGTGAATAAGAAAGGGAGGCAACACTCTATCTCAGTTGCCTATCAGACACACCAGACCCAGAAGGGGCTTCTGGGTGGCAGCAGCACTCCACACCTACCATCAGCTACAGCCAGTGGGCAGCAGAGGTACCTCGCTGGTGGAGGGGGAGCCCAGGTGACTTGGGATGGATAACAGCAACCATCCCACTGGGTGTTCACACATACACACACACACACCAAGGTGACATCCATTGTGGTCTGCACCCTCCTAGTGACGCTTCTGGGATAACCGAAGTATAACATGATTTTTCCTGGAAGTTAAAGACATGCTAAACTAGACCACAAACAACCTCAAGAATTCCCTCTGGTTTTAGATATAATCAAATGCCTAAACCTTATTTGAAGCCTATTTTAGAATGTAATTTCCCTGTTAAGAGTTGTTACCAACATTACTCTTCCTTTGGACAGTGACGGTTTTCATTATTCCCATTGCCTTAAAACATATAACCATTTTAATTAGTCAGTGAAGTTTGATTTGAGAGGTCAGTGTGTGAGTTCCACAGTATGTTAATGTGGAATGTCATTGACATTGTTGCATTTCCATGCCATTCCATGACCAGAGGGAAGTTCCCATAAATCCAAAATGACAAGTCTGAAGAGCCAAGTGATTGAAAGACTTATTAGATAGTGCAGTCCATCTGTATGACCACAGGACTTTGCTTCTCATACAAAAGATGTAATCTTATTACACTAAGTCGATATATTGCTTTAGATATTGAATTGGCAGTTATTGGCTTCAATTGATTCCCACTAATTATTTGTACCTTTAGTTTAAATGAATCATATTTTGAAATCTCAAAACAACATTATGAATTTGACATGAACAAAACGCTATAAGCAATTATCATCATAGTATTCCTACAATACTAAAATACATATATGGGTGTAAGAGCTGAAATTTAATGAGAACTGAATACAGGGAAAGGATTTGTTATGAAACATTTGTTTGCTGCTTTAAATAACCACACTCTCTAACTGTCCTTGAATAATTCAGCCTCTTCCTTTCTGACATATGAAACGTCTTCACAATCACATGTATAGCTCAATGCTGATAGCTTGTTATCACGGTGGACTCATTATGGGTTAAAATTACATTAGATGTATTGTGGCATGTACCTGTCATGTGCAATATATTACAAATTAAAATATTTCATTAATTATAAATAAAGGTTTATTTATGATTGATATGATTTTATTTGTTATATTGAAATTCCGGATGAAGTGGCTCAAGTGGCTAAGACAGTGACTCTGTTGATTGCAAGATCAGCAGGTTGGCAGTTTGAGGCCCGGGTGCTGCATGATGGGGTGAGCTCCTGTCTCTAGTCCCAGCTTCTGCCAACCTAGCAGTTCGAAAGCATGCAAATGCAAGTAGATAAATAGGTACCACTTCAATGAGAAGGTAAACAGCGTTCTGTGAATTCATGATGACCACATGATCATAGAGTAGTCTTTGACAACTCTGGCTCTTCGGCTTAGTAACGGAGATGAGCACCCGTCCCTATGGTCGGACATGACTTAACAACCTTGTCAATGGGCAATACCTTTCCCTTTACTGAAATTCCAGATCTTATACCAGGAAAAATACAGGCTAAGATCCAATGCAGGGCATATTTCATTTGTGCTTTTGCTTGCCAAGTTTCCTCTTCTAAAGATGTGCCCAATGAACCTTCAACCACTCTTTGAATTGTGCTAAATTCAAGAACCAAGTTGATTGTTTTGTGCAATAACAGTTTAAAGGAAAAATTGTCTGGGTGGGAACAATTCCTTGTTTCATTTTGAATTGTTCTCACCCTGAATCCCCAAACCTCTTTCTTAAACTTAAAGAAGTTTTAAAAAACAAGATGGAGTCCATGCGAACAGTTCCTGAAAAGAAAACTGCTTTAAAAATTCCACATGCCTATTTGGATCATAATTAGACCCCATCCCTTAAGTCTAATATATCTTTAAGCAAGGCTGCAAATGAAATTTATTAAAACTTCAGATGAATTATTTCATTGCATTTTTAAAATTCATTTTCCCACTCTTCTCTTTTAAGTCTGTTACTGACACCGCTGCTTGTCTTTCACCTGTCTATTTCCATGGTACTTTAATTATTTACTGTTTAATGAGTAGTACAGAGTTGAAGCTTCATTCAAAGCTGCCTTCACCAAGAAAAGGTGTTTTTTTTTTTCCTTCAAAGCTTCACATGGTCTTCGAACACTATATTAGCTATAGAAGGAACCATTGGAGAGGTAAAGTTATTACTAGTATTTAGCAGAAAAAGGTCCTGATTTAAGAGATGCCCTCTTTAGTGATTCTGAGAATAATGTAGATTAAATAGTTGCCTATACAATATTTTATTGTGAATTGCCTATGCTGCTAGAAATATAATTTTGATATTATAAAAAGTCTCAACTGAAATGTAATCCAGCCAAAGTATTTTGAAATCCCAATTTCAGTGGGTCAGTTAAGCCTTCAATCTCTCCCACATTAATTCAGATAGGTTTAAAATTGCTTACTTTGGTTGCATCTTGTCCCTAAATTATTATATATTACCGTGACTGAATAAGACAGCATTTCTGAATTATAGCAGTAATTAATATAGTGCCATAAAAAGTTCATCTGATGGCCAGAACTTATTGTCTTTGGAATTATGATAGATCACCAGAAGAGGGAGACTCTGCCCTACTGTCTGCTTTATTTTAATGTCTCAGTTCATTTGGCAATTATTTCCTACTGACCCACAGGTGTCAGGTGATTCAAAGGGCCAATAGCATTTCATCTGGTCCTATAAAATGTCAGATTCTCTGGCCCAGCATTCTGATCAAAAACAGCTAGGACATCACCATAACGCTGGCTTAATACTTAACTACTTCCTTATTGTCTTTTCTCCTTAAATCTCACAACCCTATATAATTCAAAGGAATTTGCTTGATGCTAGAACATATATATCAGGATTTTTACACTGCCGTTTAATAAAAATTCCCAGGCAACTTTAAAAGTTTCAAAATACAGCATGGAAAATTTAAAGATATAGCTGTGTTAGTCTGTAGAATAGCATGTAGAAGGATTCTTGTAGCACCTTTGAGACTAACCGAAAGAAAGAAGTTGGCAGCGTGAGTTTTCGTAGACTACAATCTACTTCCTCAGATGCATTTAGATGCATTCAGATTAAGATGCAGATCCACTCCACTAAATGCATCTGAAGAAGTAGACTTAAGTCTAGGAAAGCTCATGCTGCCAACTTCTTTCAGTTGGTCTCAAAGGTGCGACAAGATCTCTCTATATAGAATGAATAAAACAAATGCCAGTTTAAAATGTTGTTGTTGTTGTTAAATGTTGTTAACAGTTGTTAACTGTTAACTGTTAAATGTTGTTAAGTCGATTTCAACCTCTGATGACCCTATGCACTCCAGTGCACTCTATCCTCAATAGCCCTGCTCAGTTCTTCCAGACTTAGGGCTGTGTTCTCTTTGATGGAGTCTATCCATCTGGTGTGCAGTCTTCCTCTCTTCTTACTGCCTTCTATCTTTCCAAGCATTGTCATATTTTCTAATGAGGCATGCCTTCTCATGATGTAACCAAAGTATGACAGTTTAGTCATCCTGGCTTCTAGAGAAAGTTCGACTTGATTTGTTCTAATACCCATTTATTTGTCTTTTTAGCCATGCACAGTATCCGCAGAACTCTTCTCCAGCACCACATCTCAAATGAGTCGGTTTTCTTTCTATCACCTTTCTTTACTGTCCTGCTCTCACACCCATACATACTGATGGGGAATATGATGGCATCAACAATCCTCACATTAGTATTAAGTTGTATATCTTTGCACTTTATAATTCTTCCTAGTTCTTTCATAGAACATACAACAGATTAATAAATGTTTCAGACAACATTATAAGCAATTACAAATGTTTAAAAAGAAAAAAAAGTGGGGGGAAAACCTGTACCTGTCCTAATTAAAAACCTCTTTATTGAAGCCCAGCTTAATGGCCAAAGGGAGACCTGAATAAAAAGTTATTTGTCTACTGGTGAAAGTAGGTAATCTGTATTGCAATACCATTACATTGTGTTTTCTAAATTTCCATCCATTTTTCCTACTTCTTAGGTGGGAACTGTAACATAGATAGAATATAAATATCTCAAACATTTAAAATTATGTTCATGTCCTTAAAGTAGACTCATATCAGAAATGTTGTATTCTCCTTTGGTTACTCTAAACATGTCTTCTGAATAGTTGATGCCAGTATTCTACAGTATAATAACTGGTACCACAATCTAACCAGGAATTCTAAATTATCATATATGAAGAGGACTCTTGGTTTTAGTTTCTTTATAGTTTTCAATACAAGGTGAACTGTATAAAATAAAATAAGATACAATAAAAACCATATTAAATGCGTTTTCTGTTACAGCGCTGCTGAACAAATGTGCCTATTGGTTGTCAAGAGTATTTTTATACTATTGATTTTGAGCTGGCTTATTTTTATTGTAAGTATAAAGTCCAGCAGAAAATAAAATTAGTTGCTTCAAGTATTGCTGGGACAAGAACCTAGAACAGGGCACTCAGTTCTACAGATCATATCATTTTAAATTACTTGAATAATACTTGAAGCATTCTAATCAACAGCCCATCCAATTAATGTCAGTTTGTTACATAAAGATCTGAGAGAGAAAGAGATGTTTACTTGTTTAATATAACATTTCCCCTTTTTATTTTTCAGCCTTGTAAACTTCAAATTTGTGTACTGTTTTCTTAAGTGGAGTAACTCTTCTTTTGCCTTCCCCCGCCTTCAAGTAATCAATGTGCTGCTGAATGAGTTCATTTTAATGCATTCAATCATGCCTCTAATGTTTGTAGCTTACGGGCGCAAGCATCAGTAATGCAGGAATGTTATATGGCTTTAGTTTGGGCCATTTCATAAAATATTCATGGAATCAAAAATGTGCATCAAAATAGCGTCTAGGAGAATTACATTTATGTGCCTGCTTTTATGGCAGCTTCACATTTAAACCCATTTGTGTTAATATCTAGTCAGTCTTTCTGCTCAAAAATAGTGTGGAATGATACAGGCCTTTTAAATCCCTTTTTCATTCATATTTGGCTAAGATAATTTTTACTTAATAAAAAGATACATGTCTGTAGGTGTTTTATAGGAGAATGAGTATATAAAAAATGGTATTTAGAAAACAGAGAGAGAGAGATTGATCTTCCATTCCTGTTATATTATACAGATTATTTTATAACTCCAACTACATTCCCTCTTTCCAAAATGAGGAAGGGTATCTTTCAGTTTAGGTATGATAACACCTATGAGCACAATTCTTATTAAAAATATAAACTTTGTTTTAAAAATAATGCAAGTATTTTGTACTCCTGTTCCCAATTAATGTGAAAAATGAATGATTATTACATTTAATTCATTTGAATACATGAGTGATATTTTGGATTAATATAATTGTTTAGAATGGAACATACATACACCCACACCCATTGAAATAAGCTTGCAGATACATAACAGCATTTCAGCTGTTTGAAAAAATGACTATCATATTTGGTATTGTATCCTGCGGTCCCATTTCATTGTTAAAATATAGCAATGCTTTCATTTTGTTACTGACTTAAAATTCTGTGGAAAATGCTGCTTTTTGGATTTCAAATTAATAGTGAACAAGTGCAGTTTTGAATAGTATTGCTCAAGGACATTACATTAGTAATAGTGGGTGGGGGTCTGTGTGTTAAAGATATTTAAAAGGTGTTCTGTAGATATTTATTTCCATATGCTTCATCATGCTCAATACTGTGTTTTGCCATGGCCACAATTGTTGGACAAATCTTACATCTGCTGAGGGAACATACCATCTATCCATTCTTTTTTTCACCCCTTCAATAGATGACTATTTAACCTTTTAAATGTTACATTTCTAACAAATTAGTAAAATTAAAGCATTCCTTTTAGTAATCCAAGACAGAGGTGAACAACTATTTTAGCCCCCAACATCTTATGTCTGCTGGATCGCAAGGGTTGCATATTCACTCATATACATGCACATACACAGTGTCCCACCTCCCCAACACATACATGTTAGATTTAAACCTCCCCATCTAGTGTGCTTACTGAGATCTGGGGATTGCTGAAGGGGAGGGGAAATGAAAGCCTCTTTCATCTCATAGTTGTTTCCACAGAGATCTCTGGTCTGCTATAGCTACTAGCAGTGGAAAAACACTGATCTCAAAATCCTGCAAATAGCATTGCTATAGGTGTTGTTTACCTTGTGTAGTCCCTCCAACTTCAGGCCCCAAGTAGCTTCAGAGTCACAGATTTGCACACTTCGGATTTAGGTATATGCCATATGGTTTCCTAGTTTGGTTTATTATATTGTAATACTTGTTTGATCAACGTTACTATTTAAATATACCTTCAATAGCTTTAGATATTTGCACTTACAACATTTTAATACACTTATAACATTTTAAATTACAGTTACAACATTTAAAATTTCAGTTAAAGAAGCAATTCAATAGCTCAAATATTTCTAGTGTTTAAATTTTAGCCAGTGGTGGTGATGATGGTGTGTTCCTTTAAGAATGAACACTGTTTTCCCTCAACTCCTTGTATTAAGGGTTAGAAACTTGGGGAGTTCTGGAAACGAGTTCGCCTCCTTCTATTCTGTTATGGGTTACAACCAGCATCTTGGCCACTGTGTCACTGAAATTTGACAGCAAACTAGACCCCCCCCCTCCCGAGAAAATGCATGTTTTAAAAGGATTTTCATATTTGTCTTTGGAGTTTAGCAGCAAACCACAAGGCATCCTTTTAAACAAGCAGAAAATGTGTGTTTTAATTACATTTAGCAGTTTGCCATTAACAGTGTTATTGGAGGGGATTATTACCACAAAAACAGGCTTGGAGTGTATGTGTTGCCCACCCTTGCTCTAAATATATGAGAAATATGTAGTTGGGTTTGTAAATAATTTTTCTTCTTCTCTTGCATAAAATGGTACACTGGAGATAGGGTTGCCATATCCCGATGTTTTCTGGGACATTCCTGGTTTTTAAGGGTCTTTGGGATGTCCCGCCAGGTCTTGGGGTCATGTCATAGCAAGGGCAACGCCTCCTTGACCCTGGCGTAGCCGCACAGGGCCTCAGCTGGCTGGCTGGCATTGTGCCACCTTTCTTCTTTTTCTTCCTCCACAAAGCCATGGCCTGGTGGTGGCGGCCGAAGTCAGGTAAGGAAAGGGCTGGAGCAGGGAGCATCCTCCAGTACATGTCCTCCATTACAGACTTTTCTCCAGGTCCAGGAAGGAGGGATGCCATCCCGTCCTCCATTTGGGGCATAGCTTTGTGGTTGTGCTGTGCCTTCAGTCCTTTCCAATTTAGGACCACCCTCTGCTAGGGTTTTCTTGGCAAGATTGGGTCGGGGAGAGGTTGCCATGGCCTTTCCCTGAAGCTGAGAGAGTGGGACTGACCCAAGGTCACCCAGTGGGTTTCCATAGCCAAGCAAGCATTCAAACCCTAGTCTCTAGTGTCCTAGTCCAACACACAAACCATATTAATGTTTTTTTTTATTTATTAATGTTTTTGGCTTTTAGTTGGGTGTGTTCCTGCATTTTTCTTGAATGCCCTACATTTTTTCTACATTTTGTCCTGGTTTTGTGGAAGAGAATTATGGCAGCCCTAACTGGAAATTAAATTTAATAAGATGCCAGTTCCTTGAACCTCCTTGTTTCTGGCTCTTGTTTTCATGGGCCATTGTAATATGTCATGATTGAACTAGGGTTGCTGACAGAAATAACTTATGTGTTTATGGGTACAATTTCCTATGCTTTTGTAACAACTCCCCAAAAATGATAAGCATGTAACAGGTGAACCAAAGACTCTTAACATATATGGAGCAAGAATTGTCAGATGTCCAAGCTGGATTTAGTAAAGGAAGAAGCACTAGGGATCATATAGCAAACATACACTAAATAATGGAAAGCACTAAAGAGTTTCAGAAGATCAGCCTGTGCTTTATATACTATAGCAAAGTATTTGAATGCATAGATTACAGAAATTGTGGGTTACTCTTAAATGTGTGTGCCACAACATTGCATAGTCTGATGCATACCTGTACTCAGGACAAGAGACTACTGTTAGGACAGAATACAGAGAAATTGAATAGTACCCAACTGGAAAGGGGGTCCGGCAAGGCTACATTCTATCACTCTGTATATTTAAATTGTATGCCAAGAACATCATATGAAAAACAGAATTGGACTCAGAAGAGGGAGGCATGAAAATTGGAAGAAGGAACATCAATAATCTAAGATATGCAGATGATACTATAATATTAGGAGAAAATATCAGAGATATCGAAAAGTTATTGAAGAAGGTCAAGACAGAAAGTGGAAAGGCAGGTTTACAACTGAACATCAAGAGAATAAAAACAACCATAGACAATCTATAGAGGAGCCCTGATGGTGTAGTGGTTAAATGCCTGGACTGCAGCCACTCACTCATAAACCACAAGTTGTGGGTTCAATACCAGCCAGGGCTCAAGCTCAACTCAGGCTTGCATCTTTCCAAGGCCACTAACATGAGTACCCAGCTTGTTGGGGGCAATTAGCTTACAGTTGTAAACTGCTTAGAGACTGCATCATGCGGTATGAAGCAATATATAAATGAAGGTGCTATTGCTATTGCAATCTACATACTTTTACAGCAGATGATGAACAGATCAAGATTTCCCATACTAGGGCTCAGACATCAATCAAAATGGAGACTGCAGTCAAGAAATCAGAAAAAAGACTAGGACTTGGAAGGGCAGCTATGAAGGAACTAGACAAGATCCTGAAGTATAAATTTGTTGTTGTCTTGTGACTTCAAGTTGTTTCTTACATAATGGTAACTGCAAGACTGTAGATATAATGGGGCTTTCTTGGCAAGTTTCTTCAGAGGGCATTTTCCATTGCCATCTCTGAGGCTGAGAGAGTGTGACTTGCCCAAAGTCATCCAGTGGATTTACATGGCCAATTCGCGATTCAAACCCTGGTCTCCAGAGTTATAGTCCAATGCTCAAACCGCTTTGCCACACCTTACAATAAGTATATATCATTAAATACCAAAGTAAGGATTGTCCATACCGTCGTATTTCCCATTTCTGTGTATGGTTGTGAAAGCTGGACATGGACAGAAAAGAAAGCTGATGGGGGGGGGGGGGGGGAATCAGCATTTGAGATTTGGACCTGGAGAAGAGTTTTAGAATGCTCTGGATTGCTAAAAAGACCAGTGGAGCAGTTGTAGAGCAGATCAGGCTCAAAATCTCCCTGGAAACAAAGATGACTAAACTGAGGTTGTCATATTTTGGTCATATCATGAAAAGAAAAGACTCACTAGAAAAAAAACTATAATGCTTGGTAAAGTGGAGGACAGTAGGAAAAGAGGAAGACTACATTCAAGGTGGACAGACTCAGGGGCCATACAGACAGCCCCAAGGTGCAGCTCTGTGCCTCCCCTGGGAGCGCTGGATCAAGGCTGTGGCAACCAGACGCTGTGGCCCCGATTTGGAAGAACTGGCAAATGCCCCTCCTTTTTGGAATGGCTGCCCCACCCCAACTCCACTCTCAGTCTGTACAGGCTCTCAGAGAAGCCACGTCCATGAGCTTTCAGGAGCTGAGCAAGGTGGTTGAGGATAGGGTGACTTGGAGATCTTCTCATACTTTGGGTTGCCATGGGTTGAAGTCAACTCAAAGGAAATTAACAACAAATGATGACATTGAAAGCACTAAACATTTTGTGACCTTGAGCTGAAGTAGCACCTCACCTTATTCCTGAGGAGTGATGTTTGCTGGAGGGAGCCTCCAGCCCCACTGTGTCCCAGCAGTGGTTCAATAAACTGTATAGGAGAGACTTTTTAGTTATTACATGTCAGTTGTGGAATGTCCTCCTCTTAGGGGCCTGATTGCCAGTGACTGTGGCTTCATTAAACATGGATTTTTATTCAAGGGTTTGGGCCTAAGTGATGTATTTCTAGATGTCTAGGCACATGGCTTTATGCTGTTTTGATCTTTTTATCCAGTTTTAGCTTGTTAAATTGTTTAATATTGTTTCAGTCTGTTTATTTATTTGTTTGCTTTAAATATAATTGATTACATTGATTTTACTTGTACTCTGCCCTAAGATCTCATAATATGGGACAGGATAGAATTTTTTTTAAATGATTAAGCAGACATGCTTGGAAATGAAAGAAACATTAGGTAGGATATTTTTTCTTGTAATGTGAACCCACTAGTTTATATCCTAATCTCTGGAGGAGCAGAAAACAAGCTTGCTTCATCTTCAAAGATATGAATCTTCATATTCAAAGATGACTGTCATGTTGCTCTTCAGTCTTCTTTTTCTCCCAACTAAACATACCCAGCTCTCTAAGGGGGGTTGCAGACTGTCAAAAATAGTGTGAATTCAGTCCACTTTTAGGGTTAGGGTTAGTGCTAGGGAATCATGGGAATTGTTATTTTTCTGAGACATTGAACCTTCTTTGTCAGAGAACTCTAGTGCCACAATAAAATTCAGTTCCCATGATTCCCTAACCTTAACCCTAACCCTAAAAGTGGACTGAATTCACACTATTTTTGACAGTCTGCAACCCCCCTAACACACCTCAAAGGGACTGATTTCCAGACCCTTTACCATCTTGGTCACTCTCCTCTGAACATGTTCCAACTTGTCATTATTCTGGTTGAACTGTGGTTTCTAAAACTGAACACAATATTCCAGGTGACCAAAGCTGAATAATTAGCAGAATACTGTGTTATGTTTGTTCTTGTTGAATGGTACAACAGAGTCAAATTAGCAGTGTTCGGTAATTGCACTTCAAAGTACTGAATATAAAGATCAAGAGTATAAGAGCTAGTTCAGTTTTTACATTTGACCATGTCTTTACTTCGCTAAAATGGAATATCAGACACTGTGACTCACCAGATATTGTTGGACTGAAACCACCACCATCACTACTATTGTTTATGCTGGCCAGCAACATTTGAAGTTGTCCACCTCCAGAGCTTGAAACTAACATGTTACAAGTAACAGTCTTTGTTGTTTTCAACTGCTGTCATATCATATAATAGTTTGGTAGTAATGAGGATATAACTATTATTATTATTATTATTATTATTATTATTATTATTTCTGAAAAAGTATTATTGCAGGTAATATTCGTTTTTAGTGTAACAGTAACATTGACACATCACTTAAAATATTGGTTTAGGGCAGTGGTCCTCAAACTTTTGCAGGCTACTGCCCCCTTTCCTCTTGGGGCAAGAACCCTAGTACCCCCTATTTCTTGATATTACATTTACTGCTTGTACAGGAGCCAGTGAGCCAATGGTGTTTATCTCAACTGCATCCAGCTCACCACCACCACCTCCTCTGCCTCAGCCTCCCATGTGTGAATACAGCAGCAACAGTGGCCCAGGTCTGCTCTTTCCTCTTGCACATGCTGTCTATACAGCAAAAGGAAGGCCAGCTAGCTGGCTGCTTGGTCACTGCTCCCAGGGTGATCGAGTGCAAAGGGAACAGCAACTGAGCAGCTGGTTGAGCAGCGACTGAGAAGCTGCTTGGTTGCTGCTCCCTAGGTGACCGAGTACAAAAGGAGAAGCTTCTCTCCAGCGAGGAAAATCTCTCAGTCCTTTACTGGGGTGGAAGGGGCGCTTCCCATATTTTTCCTGGTGAGGAAGACTTTCAGTCTGAGAGAGGCAAAGGACTCTTCCAAATAATCAGTCCCAGATACTCCTCCCTCTCCTTCCCCAGAGACATGCCTTCCCACACAGCTTCAAGTCGTTCCGCCCCACAGACAAATATGGTTTCTGTTTGATGAAAGAAAGCAGGAGCGACAAAAGCTCCAGCCTGCTAGCTAGGTCCCAGCAGAACTCACAAAGCTTAAGCAGAGTCCCAAATGAACCACTCCTTTTTGCTGCCACTTCTCTCCTGTCACCATGTGCTCTAACTCCTGATCCCCATCATGGTCCTAAAGGTTGCAGGTTTCCCTTGTCTTTCTTGAGCTCTGGTACTTTGACTCAAGGAACCCTTGCTGCTACCTTTTTCCTCACCAGCCCCATAAAATCAGTGTGTACTCTTTTTCCATAAGAGTATTAGTCTGTGCCCAAATTATTTGACACCATGCGAAAAATTTGCTAGTTATCATTTTGGATGATAAAACTACAGAAAGGGGGATTAAAATAAGTGTTTCAACTCAGTTACTTCTATATTGAAATGAGTTTCTCCCTTGATGCATGTAGCAGTCCCATACAATTGGATGGGGTATCTTCATCAAGGGGAAATGCATTAGCAAGGAACAGGAGGTGTATGTCTATGTATTACAGCCTAGATCAAAATTTTTCCAGTTATGCTTCTAACTTGGGAATAATCTTAAGCCTACTGGAAATTGTTCCAATGATCTGCCAGCCAGAAGACTGTGCAGCCCAGTTTGTAGCTTGCGTAAAGCTGCAGTGCATATTTTTTCAACAAAAAATTGCTTTAAAATTCAAATTAATTTACAATAAATGAAGATCCTCATTTGATTCTGCTCATTGCTGCTATTAAGGCTGCATCGGCACTGCAGAAATAATGCTATTTGATGCAGCTTTAACTGCCGCAGCTCAATGCCATGGAATTCTGGGATTTGTAGTTGTCGGACAAGATCTCTGTGACAGAGAAGGCTCTGTCTCTCACAGAGTATCTGTGTGTATCTCACAAAACTACAAATCCCAGTATTCTATAGCAATGAGCCATGGCTGTTGAAGCAGTGTATTATTTCTGCAGTACAGATGCAGCCAGACTTGACCAAGATTAACTAAAATATGCATATTGAGGTTATCCAATAGAAACAGACTTCTGAAACTGCACTTGTTAGAAATAAATATTATTGTGTTATGAAATGGAATAAATCTCTGATTTCTCTAAATTTTGCATGCCAGTCCTAATAATTAATGCAGGGGTAGGCAACCTTTCCCCTTTAAGGGCCGAGGGATTTACCTCCCAGAAGCCTCAGCCATGTTGGCCAATAGTCCATGTTGGCCAATAGCTCCTGGGATTTTGGGAGCTGGTCCCTCGGCCCTTAAAGGGGAAAGGTTGCCTACCCCTGCATCATTTCTGTGAAGAAAAACATGTTACAGTATTCCTTCAATGTAGCTGTCATCATATGCATTCATCCATCTATTCATTCATCGTATTGGCTTGTCAAAAGTTCTTTAAGCTTATTATCAAATAAGATTCCTTTAATTGACAAATATTATTTTGTAAGTTATCTGATGATGACTTCAGAATACTGTATAAAACACATTCCTTATAATTATGTCTGACTTGTATTCTTCAGGCCAATTCCTGAAAGCTATAGAACATTATGAAGCATTCTATCAATTGACAGTGGGTCGTATATGGAAAGATGATACAGGCCGGACTTTCAATTCACTAGCCTGTGAGCATCTCTGGAGGATTTACACATTGCTAGCAGACAAAATGCTAGCAAATAAAGAACACCAACAGGCCATCAAAACTCTAATAAAAGCTTTTGAAATGGCAAAAGAAGGTAGGTAGAAAATAACACTCCTGCATTTCTTTCTTTAATGCGCAGGCCTGGGCTTTCCCAGGAGTAAAGTAAAAAACATCATCAAGTGTTTGGTGATTATTTTCTATGAAATTCAAGACAAATGCTATCAATATATTTCTAAATCTTGTTGTAAAACAGAAGTACCTACTTGCTGACAAGCAGCAGTCCATTTATTTCTTGAAAGCTTTTAACTCCAAAAATGCAGTCTTCTGGGAGTGCTGTTGTAAAACAATGAGAACATAATCGGAAGTAGGGTCACTGGTAACACTTCTAGTTGTGCTTGTTCAATGATTATTCACTGTTACTTTATTGATGTAGCTTATTAGATAGACTCAACTAATTATGAGAGTAAGATCATATGTTTTTATCTTAGAGCTGGTTAGCTTTATCATCTAATTAAAATTTCTTAATCATGACTAATTTAAAAGCTTAATTATCAAATGAGGTTTTTGAAAAGACACTTGTGCTGTCAGTTTCAGAAACATGGAAAGATTAGAATACTTATCTACAGTTTTTCATTTATTATTATTTCACGGGCCATAGGTTATTCATATGCAAATCAAGTGAGTGAATTTTTTAAAAATATAGCATAGTGTAAATCTCACATTGATCTAAAATACTTAAATAACATATAAATAAAAATATTCTAAAACTTCAGTAGGATTAAGATACATTTACAAAATAAGGAACAATGCTGCAATTAGGTACTAACATCCCTGGAACAATCAACTGTGATATCAAATAAATTTTGTCTGAATTTTTATTGCTGCCAAGGCAAAAAGAGAAATATGAGTTACACTAGAGTAGTTATTTTTTTTTAAAAAAAAAACCTCTTCTGAAACAGTTTTAGAGCATAGGCAAGACAAGATAGAGCCCAAAAATTTAGTTCTTGATTCAGAATATCAGGAACATAAAACACCACAACCAGTGAGGCAAATCTTTAGTTTCTGAATCCCCACAAATACATAAACAGAGGTATGAGAATATCTGGCCTGAATCAGTCAATAGGCATGGTTTGAAAACAAAAAACTATAAAAGTTTACCTAATTTTTGGTAATCTTAAGTTTTAAGTAAGCAGCTGTTTGATGGCTGAAAAATTTTGAGTTGTCAATATTTTGTGTGTACAAGTGGACCTTGTACCCAAAACTTTACTCACAAACCTTCTTTTTTGAATTCAGCATAGAAGAATCATCAACAGCATGCAGTAGAAGCAAACTATGATATCCTGTGCTCCAAACTTTGCGGTTTGACCACTGTCAACCTGTTTTATTTAACTGATACATCAACTAAAACATCAACTAAAGTGTTGGTGTATTTAATCTGTTGTACTCTTTCCAACTTGGGATTATATTTTTGCTATTAGTTTGAGTAAACCTGTTCACTAAGTAAGATCGGGATTCAGGGAGACTCTTTATTTCTGGAGACATCATATTTTCTCCTGGGCAATTTCCCAGAGCAAAAGATGCAGTCAGCTTCTTTATCTCTGAAACAGACACAGGATACCAGCAAGATAAACAGGTAGTTAAAAAAAAACCCATAAGGTGGGTCTCTACAAGGTTTGGTCCATAAAGATTGCTAAAATGAATATATCATTGATTTGATTAAATTTACCCTACAATTACAGGTCTAACAGAGTGCATACCAAAAGAAATAATATCCTCAAACTGCTTCTCTTTTTATTTTATTTTTTCAATCACAGCTGGGACTAATTGTTTCCATTGTGATTAGCATAAATATCTTTTTTTCTGTTTTAAAAATACCTTATAAGATTACCTTATACTAAAATGTCAGGAGAAATTGTATTATTATTATTATTATTATTATTATTATTATTATTATTTACTTATATCTTGCCTTTCTCCCAACATAGGGACTCAAAGCAGCTCATTGGCATTATTCCTAAATGCCTGGCAAGAGTACACTGTTAATGTTTTTCTGGCAAATCTACATTCATGATCAAGCCATCTATTGATTACTAGTTTACTAGGATTAAATTGTTATAGACCAATATAGATTTAAGATTTTGACTAATAATTTGATAAGCATGTAAAATATCTAGATTAGAGTCCAGAATTTCTTGGCAGACAGATTTTAAAAAAGAACTCAAGTATCTGAAGGATGGAGAAGCCCAGATTAATTGACCAATGTATTCCTTGTTCCCCCATGTGAACTCCATTTAGCTTTTGAAAAGGAAATGGGGGACAAAAAATTGCAAAATCAGTTAATATCAGCAGGGGAGAATTATTGCTTTTGACCTTGTTCTTAGATTCAAAACTATAAATGCCAGGAAGGAAATTGATGTAAACTGCCATGTAATCTATTGTACTAGCCCCTCTGCTGGTGAGTTAGATATAGGTATCTGCCCTCACATAATGCCTGGAACTGTTAAGACGTTGCAAATAGAATAGGGATAGGACCTCTAAAAACCTCAGGCCTGCCTTAATTGTAATTGGATCCTAAGAATAGGTGTGAACTTAAAAGTTGTCTCCCAAGTTATTAACCTGTACTTGTTTCATACTAGCCCCAGTTCTAACATTAAAATGAGTCCCAGTACCAGGAGGAAGGCAGGATATAATAATAATAATAATAATAATAATAATAATAATAATAATAATAATAATAATAATATCACCACACTGCAGGTTTCTTGGGTTACTGGTCCTCAAAGAGGGCAAGGGTGTTAATTATAGTGTACCAAACAACTGAACAATATACCTTTTTGGAGAAGTATGGGTGTATATAGGCTGCTTTGCTATGATTTTTTGGCTGCCTCTGTAATGGATGTGGGATTACAACCATTAAAAAGGGACCAAATCACATTCCCCTCTACCTTTTTCTAGCTTGCAGACAAATAATCAGAGATAATTAATATGCTGAGAAATCCCTTTGATGATCATTGGCTATATTACAGCAACTCAAAAAATACAGGGAAAAGAAAGTAGGCTTTTCTTTATTTGTCCACAAAACCAGTTATTGTGTAAATACAGTCAGCAAGATCCTGCCTTATCAAAGTACTGGCCCAGATTTTACATCTTGCCAGTGCTTGGTACATAAACGTAAGTAGTCTCTCTGCAGGGAAGTAACTTAATGCTCAGGCTGGGCGTTTCACCTTTAATACCCTTGTGATCACCAGATTATTTGAAATAAAGTACTATATATCTCTTTGTTTCAACCTCTGACTGAAAATTGTTCTTCAATATGCTGTTTTTGAAGATTTATTTTGGAGATCATTGACTGAATGTTGGGTAGACATTTCTTTTTTCTGGAGGCATAATGCATTGAGAAATAAAGATGGCTTTTTAAAATTGTAAAATTTGTTCTGTCAGAACTCCCACAATAAGACTATGTCCCTCTGTGCTTTAAGAATCAATTACTCTTTAACCCAATTACTCTTGGGGGGCATATCTCTATAGTTATACCTAATAAGTAACTAAATTTAGCGGCTATGTTACTAAATGTTGCTGTTGTTTGGGAGTAGAGGCTCAGTGGTCGTATAATAATTATGAACGTCGTACCAATAAACATAGAAATAACCTTTTCCTGACCACCACTTCTGAATTAGCTCTTAGGCTCTATTATTACACATCTTGGATTAGAAGTCATTGTAGGGTTGTGTGGAAGGAGAAAGCACAGGACCTGAAATGTCCCTTATAATATCCATTTAGGCTGGACACTACATTTTGTGTAAATATTTGCAAAATCTAAGACCGTGAACCCTATATATTGGAAGAAAAAAAATGGCAATAAATCTACTCTGTGAGCAATATTTTCATGGCATTTATAATGTGTAATGAAGCCAGTTCTGGGTTTTCAGCCACCTAAGTATCAACACCTAAGTACAAATATAACATAAAGAAATGGAATCTAGCCAAGAGAGAAATTGAGCTAAGAGACAAAAAGAAAAAAAATTGGTATGATAGTCTTTTATCTTGCTGAGTCATACATAATTTGAAGATGGGTGGCCTTGAACAAAGAGACTATTACAAATCTTGTCTAATTGTCTTAGGACAAAAGACCAGCAAAACCTGCCACTAGTTGTCTGGCAGTTAACATTTGCCATTGAGAGGTGGATGTCTAGATAAGGAGGACTTGATATACATTCACGCTAGAACAAATAAGGGCAAGTAATCTCTTGAACACTTCCACTTCTCCAGTTCTGGGTGTTTCTAACAGTCATAGGCTGTATTTTTCTTAAGAAAACTACCATACCTAGTAGTGCTGGTTAGTTGAACGATTAGATACTGCACTGTAGTGTAATGCCTGTTATGGAAAGCATATAATAGATGCCTCTGTTTTCAATGTACAGTTGTCCCTCGACATTTGCAGCTTTGACACTTGTGGTTTTAATCATTCATGAGGTTAAGACTGTTGTGCATGCACTCCTCCTCCACCTCCTCATCCCTCCTGGGCTTTTCTCCTTTGGAGGACGGTGCGTGTGCCAACCCTGCCCTTTTCTAGGATGGAAAACTGTTTCTTTCCCCAGGCAGCTCTCCCTCCTGGGAAGGGGTTTGGGGAAATGATCTCCCACCCTTTTCCAAGACAGAGAGCTACCTGGGAAAAGGCAGCTCTCCATCCTGAAAAAGGGTGGGGAGCCAGATAAGGGGACTAGAGGGCAGGGAAAGACTAGGAGTGCATGCGCTCCTGCTCCTCTTCCCCTGCCCACCCATCCCTTTAACTGGCTTCCTGGAGAAGGAGTTATTTGGGGGTTTTCCACATTCATGGGGTCCTTCACCCCTAACTCCTGTGAATGTGGAGGGACAACTGTATAGAAATATATAGAGATGCCTGTGGAAATGTGTGGTTTTCTCCATGGATGCCTGTTAGAAATAATAGAATTTTACAACAAATGAGTATGTTAGAGTGTGATGCAACATGTTAAATTCCTTACCAGTGTATCTAAGTCTGGATTCTGCAATGTCAATATATAAGTTGTATGCTTAGATAATGAGAAGAGTGTGTTCCTCTCCAAGAGGAGTGTTCAGTGGGCGCTTGGCATCTGCTGGGATTTGGTTCCAGGACCACCTATGCATACTAAAATCCATGGATGCTCAAGTCCCATTAAATACAATGGCATAGTAAAATGATGTCCCTTATATAAAATAACAAATTCAAGGTGTGCTTTTTGGAATATTTTGAAGCCATGGATGGTTGAAGCTGTGGATAAAAAAATCCATGGATGTGGAGGGCCGACTGTATATAGCTATGTTACTGATTTGATAATGTAAATAAATAGACTAATATAGTACAAAAGTGCAATTACTTCACCATGCCTAAAATTCTGAAATTCCAGTACTTAAGGGGGATGTTGATGTTATGTTAGAACAATACCATTGTCCCTGAATTTGGAAGTTCAGGTGACTGAACCAATGGATTCTAGGGATCTCCTTACAGATACAGAGTAAGTGATAAATAGCAACAAACCTCCAGTCCTTCAAATAAAGAGTTTTATCTACTTTTATCCACAAAAATCCAAAAATCACTTTAAATACTATCTTACCTTTTTCTTTTGAAAATGGTAGTACAGATTTGGGAGATTCATTAAAATCAAGATAGTGAGGGAAAGAACTAATCAACCAGCTAAGTTATAACTGAAGTCTTTATTTATTTATTTATTTATTTATTTAGCAGGGAATAAGAAGATGGAAGGAGAAGCTGCCTACTGTTTAGGTTTAGTGTATCATGCAGCTGGAGAAGAAAAAATAGCAATATCAGTAAGTTTAAGTGATTAATGCTTTATCATTTTTTCTGGTTGTAACATTGACTTACCTATAGAAATGATGAATGGAAGCTGTGACCAAATGTTGCAGTGTGGAATGTTCCTGCTGACTTTCAGCAAATCAGCCATCCTTTGTCGGGATACTATTCCAGCCTCATTAGATTTCTGTCCCAAAAGTCAGTTAATGTTCCATATCCACGGAGTATACTCAATCCGCATAAGAGTGGACGATTCCGTGCTTCTCTTTCAGTGAAGCGGGGTTGGCACTGTTTCAACACTGCTCTATCACCAAGCGCATTTAAATATAGGCATCAGAGCAGCTGAAGGAAAGGAGGTGAGTGGGAAGAGTGATCAGACCACTCACCTACTTTCATCTGATCACTTTTCCTGATCACCCCCTTTCATCCCGTAATGATCTTTTCATCTGATCGTTTTCCCAACCTACCTCCTTTCATCTGGCTTTCCCCACTCACCTCCTTTCATCTGATCACTTTCCACATACACTCCCTTTCATCTGATCATGATCCTTTCAGCTGATCATCTTTCCGATCAATCCCTTTCATCTGATCTTTTTGGTATTGCAATTCCTATGTTGAAATGGGTTTAGTGATAGAGCAGCACTGAAACTGTTGCTTGTTTAAATTACTACACTGAAATAACTGCACTCCCATCAGCGTTGAAACCCCTGCTCAGTTGGCCACACTGAAATGACCATGATCAACCTGCTATGTTAAACCAGCAACACTGAAATGGCAGCACTGAGGCTGCCACAATAAAATCCCAGAGAGTGTGGAGTATACTAAATAGAGGCTGTGGGTCATTATAGTGGCAGCTGAATGTAGACTGCAACATGTGAGAAAAAGAGGGCTTAATCTTTTGTTCTTCCTATAGTTCACTGTCACCTTCTTTCAGATTCCACTGCCTTCTCATAGAAAAAAGTTGTTGCAGTTGCTAATAACATTTCCTGCAATGGCAAATAGCAGATGCTAGGGAGGAGACTGCAATACAGACAACAGTGGACACAAAATGTTAACACCTCCCCTCCCGGCTGTCTTTTTATGGTCTTGATCATGAATTTTCTCCCCTGAAACTTTAGGAAAATAAAAATAAATCATGTTCACAAAGGATAACCAAATGTTTAAAATCGTGTCTAGTTCAGCCTTAACTTGGGGGCATTTCACACACTGATAGCACTCTGATACTACTTTAAAAGCAATGTTTCGATCCTGTGGAATCCTGAGATCTACAGTTCAGGGAGGAGCATTTTGTATTCCCTTCCAGAATGCTTATATTTCATCAAATTACAAATCACAGGATACAACAGGATGCCGTTATGGCAGTTAATGTGGAGTTATGGTGGTATAACTGTATAATGTGAAAGGGCTTTTAGACTTGATCCATTTCTACTGTTTGTACTATTTAAACTACAGTGAATTAGTTTGGGTATACAGGGCTCTTTTAATTGATTGAATTTTGGAAAAGATATAAATAAATGAAGTTGACAGTTAACAACAACAATTAGTCATTTAATTCTTCATTAATTCTTCATTTCAGACATATTCTATATATAAATAGATGAAGTTAATCAAAGATAAGCAATTATTTAAATAATTAAAGATAAAGAATTGCCTTTTGAGAGTAATTATAACAAGGCTGAGTTGTCAGATTTCCTTTATATGTCAAAATGATTTTATAAAGCATTCACTAAACCAAACCCTGATTTCTCAAGACTGCATTATGACTATTTGTAAATTGTTATAGCTCTTAGTTGTGGCTTCCATCTTTTGCTTCCTAATGGTTTTAATCCAGCTATACTATAAAGATAAATGTATAAATATGCAGGATGTATTTACAGAAAGGATGGGAATCATTCACGTGACTCTCCAAATGTTGAACTTCAGCTCTGCTCTCCCCTAGCCAGCATAGCCACTGATGAAGAATGCTGGGAGTTGTACATTCAGCTCTAAAAAATCCTTGCTCAAAGGATTATGTAGGTTAAAAAAGATACTGAGAAAGTTTCTAATCTATGAAAGCTATTGCTGTTCCTTAAGTGTTAGTATTCAGATTATGATTTATTAAGCTTAGTCCAAGTTTTTTTTTCTTCTTCATGAGATTAGGAAGTTGTCAGCATACTCCTCTCTGGAAAGTAAGAGAGGGTTATACAGATTGATGAAAATAGCTTTTTGAGATATTTTACCATAAATAATATAAACAAAATTAGAATGACATGGGAGGTATTAAAATGTGTTTCTCCAGTTGCAGTCAATAGATACAGTATAATTTTGACATGCATGTAATATTACATATAATGCATATTTTGGATACAATAACTCTATAGACAAGCTTTCAGAATCATACCAGGAAATGAGTTTACTTGAAAAAACAAAAAACAAAAATAAGCACAAGTGTACCGTGCATCCTGGACACTAGTTAGGAATAAAAATGCTTTATAGATTCCTTTAATCCTTAGCAGTGATTAATATATACAATGGTAAAATATCAGCAGTTTTCAGTTGAACTGAGCACAAGTGAGCTTCACTGTCCAATTAGAAATATTGGCTAAAATTTACCCTTCTGTTCTCAGTTTAATTGTCTCTTTATCCAAGGGGAGCTCAGATGCTTACAGAGATGAAATCATTGCAATCTGTTCCCAAAGGACTACTGGTTATCATTACTTGTAACATGTATGGAATACTGCTATGAGCCAGTTTGCCACATGGTAATGTGTAGTTCATCTCCAGCTTCTGTAGCATGCTAAAAGGGTCTTGCCACACAGTGTGAGACTATAGGAATATTCACTTGGGGGTCTTGGCAGTTATTTTCTTGTGCTGCATCTTGAGTTTTCATCATCTTTATCCCTTTGTTCTATAAGCCCACCTTAGGCAGTCTCCTTCTGGGGAATCTAAAGGGAGCAGCTTCTTTCTTTTTTTTAGATACCATTGCTTACCACTGCTGCCTCTTGATTCCCTTTGCTATTTTGTTTATTTCTCTCCCTCCCTTAATGCAAACAGTACAGAAAGCACATGTAATCCCATGATACATAGATTTTAAAACTTGGCTTCATTATGCTGCAGAGTTTTAAACACAAGCTATAACCTCCTTGTATAAAGAATAAGCAATATCTTACGGAATTAGGTTTCTTTATTGAGATGTTTGAGCAGTAACAAGTAAATTTGAATTATATGTAATATAATTTCAGCAAAACTAAGTTTAACTTCGTTGGTAGAAGAATGTACTGTATCAGTCTGTTGAGGAAGGTCAAATGTACCTCAAGAAAGCCTCAAAACTAAAAAAAAATGCTATAGAGAAGGGATGATATTAAACATGACAACATTTGCAAGTAAAAAAATTCTGAGAACCATTGTTTCTGAGTGAAACAATGTAGTTGAAAAGACATCTTCTGGATGAGTAATGTGAGGTGCCCACAGCAACAAGAATAGTGCATTTGGGATTAATAGACTTAAAATATAAAGCCACACATTGCAGAATTGGCACTTATATGACATATAATAGCTCTCAAAGTAAATATTCCATTAAGTTGTGACTTATCTGTAACAAAAGATTAGACAGAATTTGCAACCATAACATATGTCACATATGTCATATGTCTATGCAGAATTACTACATTTTACAACTTGATGACAGACAAAATACTTGTTGCTTGTCGCATTGACTGCAGCAATGACACCTGGCTCTACCATTTCTGAGGCTGCCTGTCTCAAACTCTTTGACCTTTTTTTAAGACTTATGGGGGGGGGGGGATTTGGTTTGAGCCATGAGCTCTCTTGATCACATGGCCTAAGAGGGCAGGGCTTCTGCTGAATCACTGACTGGCTTAGGGGGCAGAACTAGCAATCAGTCACTCTATATAACTTCTGCCCCAGTCTTTTGGGTTGTCTTTGAAATCCAGGGCCCTTCAATATCATAAATATTGAACAGGAGCTCTACTAACAGGCAAAGCCAATAGGCATTGTGTGGAGGTGTTTAGTTGGGGAGTTTTGAGGGGAAACCCCCCAAGTGCTGTTTCAGTGTCTTCTTCAGCTTACAGAATGTGGAAACTGAGGGAGCTGCTGCAGTCATCTGAAAAAACTACTGTATGTTTGTCTTATTGCTGGAGATTGTGGATAGCTACACCTGCAAAAAGTGAAATTTGGTTGCCCTGTTGGAGGAGACAGTCCAACAACTTGAAGCTAATTTATTCATTCTTCAGCATATTAGGGAGCATGAGGTTTTCTTGGACAGTGGAGTAGACTGTTCTGAATATGGACCACACAGGGGTTGTCACTGAAGAGGAGGCCAGTTCCCATATGAAGAATGTAGACATTTGGAAAATTTAACATATAGAAGTAAGACCAGGGATCATTCTGTGAGTTTAGAGCCACAGAATCAACATGACTTTCTCTCCCTTATCAGAGATGCTAAGGAACAGCAATAAGAACAGCCATGTCAGTCCTCAGGGAATGTGTATGATACCTTGGAATGGAATGGCCTCTGTCAATCCTCAGAGGAGGTGTGTAGTGGTGGTAGGGGACTCACTGCTAAGGGGAACAGAGGCAGTGATTTGTGGGCCTGACAGGATGTCTTGTAAAGTGGCTGGGGCAAAAATCCACAGTGTACCAGAGAGATTGACAAGACTCATCAGGCCCACTCAATTTTACCTCTTTCTTTTGGTCCATGTGGGAAATGAGGACATTGCAAGGCATAGCCTTCAGAATATCATAAGAGGGATGTGCATCCAGGTTCTTCAGCTTCTTCAGAGGAGTAGGAAGCTGAAGAACCTGGATGCACAGGTTGTCATTTTATCTCTCTCTCCAGTGGAAGGGCATGGCACAAGAAGGAGATGAGAATAGTAGAGGTGAACAATTGGTTCCACAGAAAGATTTGACTTCTTGGACCATGGTCTGCTGTTTCAGGTAGATGGACTTCTGGCAAGGGCTGGGTTGCACATCACAGTCTTTTGCTAAGAGTCTGAAAGAGCTGATCAGGAGGGCTTTAATGTGAGTTATGTGGTTGAAGGAGACAGTATTATTGAGGACAGAGGTTCATCAAGTCCTGGAAATAACAAATGTTATCTCCCAAATATTATACAGAGAACAAGGCAAATAGTAAAAGAACCCAACAGTGGGTGGAAAACTCCTTAAAAAAGCAGATGGGGAATGGCCTGTGGTCTTAGATGTCTCTACATTAATTCATAGAGAATAGGAAATAAACAAGATGAATTTGAACTCTTAACACAGCAAAGCAAATATGATACAATAGGCATCACTAAAACCTGATGGGGATGAGTCTCGTGATTGGAACGTAGGAATAGTGGGACAGAGGGGGAAAAAACAGGAAGGGAGGAGGAATAGTATTATATGTTGGGGATGTTTACACCTGTGAAAAAATCCATGATTTAAATCCTGGAAGCCAGGTTAAGAGCATCTGTGTAAAAATTAAAGGGGAAAGAAACAATAGGGACGTCATTGTGGGGTCTGCTACAGACCTCCAAGCCAAGCTTGGGAAGAACACCCTGTCTCCTACCACCATTGCACTTGTCCCAGCCCACCAAATTACCTCCCCTCAATTTCTTTTCATCTTCCGACAGAGCAACTTCTCTCTCAGACTGTTCCTGAGCTCAGTATAACTCTCTCTTTTTTTAGTTTCTTGATTCTTCTATCAGTTTCCTTCTATTTTTCCTATCATCTACCACTAAAAGAAAGAAAAGAAGTCTCTTGTTGCTGTTATTTCCTCATTTCCTCCCTTTCCTTCCCGTCTCCCTTTGCTCTTCTTAGCATCTGCATCTTTCCTGCTTTTTTATGGCCTATATGTCTCTTTTCAGACATTGCTCTTCTTGTGGCTAAAAGTTTCCCTTTCAGACATGCACTCTGGGTGCCTTTTCTGCTTGGGGAAAGGGCATATTGTCAAGTGTTGCTCCATCTGTAGAGGTTTCACCTTGCAAGTCCTGAAAAATAGAGCTCAGCGCCTGAAAATCCACTGTTAGGAACAATCTCTCGGAATGGCTGACAAGGTGGCCATGAATCAACAACCTCCATTGGCTACTATTCCAATTTTGAAATCTAAGACTACTCCTTTGAAACCAAAACTGTGCCCTTTGGTGCTGGAATTGACATTGGTATCAAGTGTTAATTAAATCGACCCTCCCTCGGTACCATTGACATCAGATGTTGTCCCATTGGATGGATCTAACAAGAGACACTCCAAGTCTGGCCAGAAAATGCCAGAGTCCCTGGAGGATAGTCCCAAATCCAAGGCAATTGCAGGATTCCGTTAGTAAAAGAAGGGGAAAAAAGTAGTCTAAACCTTCTGGTTCTCAAATGGTACCTTCAGTCTCCCAAGGTGTTACTATTCTCTCAGCAATGATAGCTCCTACTTCCCAGGTTGCTGTGCCACCTCCTCCGAGTGCTCCTTCTACATCCACTTCATCAGACCTACTCTTGGAGGCTCAATCAGAGCAATATGTTTCAACTAGTGGCATTTCCTTTCAGCTATCCTCCCGGTTGCAGCAGCCTCCACCTTTACCCTGAAGGGAGAGATCTTCTTCAGTACACAAACAATTATACTCCTCTTCCATCTGTGATTATCCATATTGTGAAGATTCCACTTATATTTCAGTTTTGTACCTTGATTGGTACCATC
>CM034708.1:49618144-49642857 GCA_020142125.1 Phrynosoma platyrhinos | reverse complement strand
GATATAACCAGGGCATGTACCACTGTGGCCAGATCTGACTTCTCCAGAAATGGAAGCAGTTGACACATGAGTTTTAGCTGCGCAAAAGCACTCCTGGTCACCACTGATACCTAGGTTTCCAGGCTCAGTGGATTTAATACTTCTAAATCCAGAAGTACCCCCAAACTATGAACCTGAGCTTTCAGGGGGAGTATAACCCCATTTAGCACAGGCTGAATCCCTATTCCCAGATCTGTCTTTCGACTGACCAGGAGCACCTCTGTCTTATCTGGATTAAGCTTCAATTTGTTAGCCCTCATACAGTCCATTACAGCAGCCAGTCACTGGTTTAGGACATGAACAGCTTCCTTGGAATTATGTAGAAAGGAGTGATAGAGCTGAGTATCATCA
This sequence comes from Phrynosoma platyrhinos, assembly GCA_020142125.1. NCBI lineage: Eukaryota > Metazoa > Chordata > Lepidosauria > Squamata > Phrynosomatidae > Phrynosoma > Phrynosoma platyrhinos. The sequence goes on along the minus strand of CM034708.1, from coordinate 49,642,467 downwards.
GCATACAGGTGACACCTTACTCCAAAACTCCAGACAACCTCTCCCAGCGGTTTCACGTATATGTTAAATAGCACAGGGGACAGCACTGAGCCCTGAGGGACCCTACAGGCCAATGGTCAAGGCATCAAAGAGAAATCCCCTCACCACCTTCAGGAAAGAACAGAGCCACTGTAGAACAGTACCTCCAAGTCCCATCCCAGAGAGGCGACTTAGAAGGATACCATGGTTGATGGTATCAAAAGCCAGTGATAAGTCCAGCAAAACCAGCAGGGGCACACTCCCCCTGTCCAGTTCTCTGCATAGGTCATCCACCAAGGTGACCAAAGCTGTCTCTGTCCCATAACCAGGCCTAAAACCTGTTTGGTGACTAAATCTGGAAACATGCAACACTTAATTTTGAATTTTATTGTATTCTATGTATTTTATATTGCTTTAACCCGCCCGGATTCCTTGTGATTGGGTGGGCTATAAATAAATAATTTATAATCCGTCTCATCCAGGAACGCAAATTATACAAATGAATGGAGGAAGAGCTACTGTTTGCTATGACTATACAGGGTGATTCAAAAATAAAAGTAAAGCTGTTTTTACTCAGTTTTGTACCATTCTTTTTTAATCCTGTATTGCCAGCAGTATTAAAATAAGCCTGCCTTGAAATTTCAGGTGCTGGAGAGTAATTTACTAATGCATTCTTGTCCAGTTTGTAGGATTCCAGTAGACATCTTAATGACCACTGTGGAAACTGAATGCTAGAATAAATAGGTTATTGGTCGAGCTAGCTCTTCTGCTAATCTTATTCATATCTTCCCCTAATATACTTGTACTGGGTACCACATGTTGATGATAGTGAGAATGATCAAAGAAACAATATTTTCATTTTTGAAAATAATTTCCTATAATATCTTTGGGATAGTGGTGATGGGAGAATTTGCAGAGACAAACCCAACTCAGATGCTGTCAGAACAGCATCATTCCAAGGTAGCAGGAGACCTTCCACGAATGTGGGATCCCACTTACCATCTCACAGTTTCCACTCCAGAAACTAAGCTGGGGTCACAGGAGTCTTTCTCTGGAAAGCAGTTTGGTGTTAATGCTTAGATCTGCTGTCCTATGCCATGCCAAGTCTTTTCAATTATAACAAATTTGTGATGTCCTTTGCTCCAGCAAGATGTCTGCATGTTTTCTTTCCTCCCCGTACTGTTCCATTATTCACCACTACAGAGCTAACTATATATTTAGGTAATATATTCTATTTTTTTATACAGCTATGTACATATTTAATGGTTTACATACAATTTGCTATATCCACATTCATCAGGATGAATTCTGTGGAATTCTGTGGAATTAAGAGGGGAAACATGTTTTTTTTAAAAAAAGCCAAACTTATTTCAAAGGTTCTAGAGAGATTAGGAAACTGAACTGAGGCATTATTGTGTATTGCTATATGCCCTATTGCAGGAGATATATGTGCTAACAGTGGCAAGAACATGCTAGATTTAAAGAGTCATGCCTTTTAAATGTTCATAGACACTTGGCAGGTTATGTTGGCTTAAGGAATGTCCTTGAAGTATCAAGTTAACAAGAAATTTCAAGTGGATGCGATATGTGGCTTGCAATGCTCTGTTGAGGAATGAGAATGAGGTAACTTTCCATAAATGATAGAAATGAAAATAGTCTTATAAGGAGGCCAGCATATTTGTGCTGCTCATGGACAGACATTTGCGATGTCTTCAGCAAGAAAAAAATTCACAGAATCATAGAATTGGAAGAGACAACAAGGGCCATCCAGTCCAACCCCCTGACATGCAAGAATGCACTATCAGAGCACTCCCAACAATCCAACCTCTCTTCAAAAACCTCTAAAGAAGGAAACTCCACCACACTCTGTTCCATTGTTGAACAGCTCTTACTGTCAGAAAGTTCATCCTAATGTTTAGGTGGAATCTCTTTTCCTGTAGTTTTAATCTATTGCTCCATGCCCTAGTCTCTGGTGCAGCTGAAAACAAGCTTGCTCCTTCTTCAATATGACATCCTCTCAAATATTTAAACATGGCTACCACGTCACCTTTTAACCTGCTTTTCTCCAGGCTAAAAATACCCAGCTCCCTAAGTCACCCCCCATTGGACATCATTTCCAGACCTTTTACCATTTGGGTCACTTTCTGTACACTTTCCAGCTTCTCAATATCCTTTTTGAATTGTGATGCCCAGAACTGGACACAGTATTCCAGGTGAGGTCTGATCAAAGCAGAATAGGGTGGTACTATTACTTTCCTCAATCTAGACACTATACTCCTATTGATGCAGCCCAGAATCACATTGACTTTTTAGCTACCAATCACACTGTTGACTTGTGTTCAGCTTGTGATCTACTAGGACTCCTAGATCTCTTTCACATGTACTGCCTTTAAGCCAGGTGTCACCCATTCTCTATTTATGCATTTCATTTTTAATACCCAAGTGTAGTATCCTACATTTCTTCCTGTTGAAATTCATTTTGTTAGAGTTTTGGCCCAGCTCTCCAATCTGTTACGATCATTTTGAATTCTGATCCTGTCATCTTGTATATTAGCTACCCCTCCAAATTTGATGTTATCTGCAAATTTGATAGCCATGACCTCTGTTCTGTCATGCAAGCCATTTATAAAGATGTTGAATAGCACTGGGTCCAGGGTAGAACCCTGTGGCCCCCCCACTTAAAACAGAAGGATATGGTAAATTAGAAATAAATAATAATATAGTACATTAGAAAACAATGCATAGTATAGCTTGGCAAATTTGTACACTGACACAAATCAAATTTAGCAGAAAGAAGATTCAGGGTTGAGGGTGATGAAGACTGATTTATGGATAGCAGTAAGGAAGAGAGCTGCCTATCGGCTGTAAGACAATACTCACAGCTCCAATATTAGGTTCAAACTGACCTCCATCTCAAGGTCTGACCTTTGGAAATACAAATTTAATGCTAAGACAATATAAATACAATTTTCACCTACTGTTGGTTTTGAGTATTTCAAACATTTCCTCTAAGAGATTTTTTTTCAGTACTTTTCCCCCAGATCTGTCCATGTCTGGTTTTATTTTATTTCATTTAATTTCATTCAGTTACAATGGTCTCTTTCTTTGTTACAGTTTCTTTATACTTCTAATATATTTCCCTGGCAGAAATGCATCAACTGCGGGAAACAAACATAATTATTTACAGTTATGCATATGCACTAGAATGTATAATTTTACAGGACAAACTGCTATTAAACTGTGTTAAAAACACAGTTTCCCTCTTTCCCAACAATAAGAAAATCATTGTGACATATGTGGATAATTGAAAAGAGAAGGTGAGCACATTTTGATTATCAAATAAATGCTTTTTGTTTATCTAAAGATATATTCCATACCCAAAATGGAGATTGGTAATGTTTGTCATACAGATTTGTTAGAGGACTGAGGTTAAAAACTAAATGTTGTAATAAATTAGATCCATTTTAATACATGGAGAATATCCCGAACGTATCTGACTAGCATACTCATCATTTCACATGCACTTTCCCAGACTACTTTTAGAACATCTTTAACAAAAGAATGCACAAATATTTGCCATTCACACAGATATAGGAACCTATCCTTTTGCATGAATATTTTGGGTACTGAAAAATGGCTGTACTGTTATTTTCTTTAAAAGGTCATATTTAAATAGAATTTTTATACCTATATTTTAGTGCATATATGATATATATGACATCAACTGATACATATGACATCAGTTGGAATAATATAGACTATTGGATTATATAAGATGTCAACAAATGTTCTGAGAATAACTAATGCTTTTTCACTGAAATGTGAAGCAGAGAAAAGTTATTTTAAACCTTAAACATCAATGCTGCACTGGCATGTTAGACTCACTCTTATTTGCCTGTATGGGCAATGTTTTTAATATAAGTCAAGAAATTCCATAAACTTGCACAAAGATGTGATGATTTATATCAGATACTAATATGATAAAGATCTATAGGAAAGCTAGATGACATGAATTAGATTCACTAGACTGCATGCTTCAGGCTGTTGGAAAATTCTAATAGACTTAAATGCATTGGTACCATCTGAGTCAGCATTGCAGGCAGTTTCTTTTTCCCTTTAACAGTGATAAGGAAGAGGTTTTTAAAATTTTGGGATTCATTTTAGATTACTTTTTTAGGATGATCTATTTTTCTTCTCATATGTTGACAGCATCAGTAGTTTCAGTCCACATTAACAGTAGGATATTAGTAAGAAATCTAATTTTTGCAAATAACAAGACTACGCAGAAGATGTTCATACCAAATTGTGCATACTGAAAAGTTTTCATGGGTTATGATAGAGATATTGCAGAAATAGAAATATGAGTCTAATGTTGCTACCCTTAAACTAGACAAAATAATTGACAGCAAAAAAGCAGTTATAATATGGAGACTATGAAAGTAGCACAAAAGATACAGTTACCGATAACTATAACATAAAAAGCAGTATGTTCGACAGAATTCTTGGAGAGTACTAAGATGATAACTCTTTATGAGAGATAAATCAGACAATTTTTGGATGCTTGGAGTTTCATGTATTCATTCATGTGCCCATCTTATTCCATTTTCACACTAATCCATATTTTTATCTGCTTAGTAAATATTTTATATGCATTTTATCCTAATATTTATAGACATAGCCATGGTAGTCTGGAAAAACAGCATGCAAAGGGATTTTGTAGCAACTTCTTGACTAACCGAAAGAAAGAAGTTCATAGCATGAGCTTTCTTGGACTCAAATCTTTCATTTAGTCTGAAAGATGAAACAAGATCCCTTTGCATGCTGATTTACCCCAATATGTGCATTTTACATGGAATTTCCCCTAAAATATATGTGTTTATACACTTTTTGTGGTTAAAATACACCTTTTAGATGTACTTTATCATAAAATACACTTTTTAAAAAACTTATTTTAGTAATTTTTAAAGCTCAATCCTACATTACAAAATGTGCAAAAGGGCCAAATTGGAAGGATAACAACATTTCTGTTTGCTCATTAGTTAGGAAGGTATGAGTCAGGTCAATTTACTTCCAAATGAAGACCATCCTTTGATCATCCTTCCTTGTCTTTTATACAATTCAGTGCCTTTCTGCTGAGTGGTTCAGACTACCATGTCACATCCCCATATTAGTAACCAAGACCATTATTACAACAAAGGCATCTGATCTAAGTCAATTCCAAGTTGCCAAAATAACAAAATATTCCACATGGATAAGATCCATTTCAATCACTCCTCACCTCAGCTTGATGTTGAATTACTGTTTCTAGACAAAAATAATTTAGCCTGTGATTTGTATGTTTTGCACTTTAGATACATTTGAACATCAAGGCAACCCCTTACAGTTTGATTTTTTCCAGAATAATCTCTCTTACTTCACATCTCTCATCAAACCTAGTAAATGACATTCACTAATTCTTTCTTGAAAATGTGCAAAAAAGATTTCCATGACTAGTCTTTTGAGAGTTCTTGTGTTTTCATGTGTGTAATAGATCAAGTCAAGAAACTAAGAGCTGGATCGGGGGACGGAATGAGATTTCATTATATATACATGTTTTCTACTCATTGAAAAAATTGATGGGAAAAGAAATTATGTGGTACAGATTATGTCAGTGTTTAAATTAAGATCATATGTTTCAATGTGGCAGCTATAATCCTTTGCTTACAGAAGAGGTCACATTAATAGACTGCATACCAAATGAATATTAACAAATCACTTTTGTGCAAAGATAATTAGAAGTTCGTGCAATAAATATGTATACAACAGACAGTCTGTTTTTCAAGACTACCTTAATTTTAAATTAGGTAAAATATATTACAGATCATTCCTTTGGACTATTTTTAAATCAAAACAATATTTATACTATTACTGTGAGTCTGTGCATTTGAATATTTGATAATGCATATGGGTATAGATAGTGTACATTTGAAACTATCTCATAATTGCCATGCAGGTATATACACAGCTTAATTATGTAAACAACTTTGTTAACCAGAACTCATTTATTTTGCTTCCTGCCATGCTAAAATAATGATACATTTTTATTAAATTGGACATCTTAAGTGTAATGTTTACTGTGATATATAAAAATAAATTAAACAAATAATTTTAAACTAATTTTGTTATCAACAAACTATATGGAGAAGTTGTTTCACCATTGTAATATATTTTTTTGTCTTACAGCACCTGAATGCTTACCTGGAAATATCCAAAATATTGGGAGATTATACTGGTCTAGGAAGAGCATATCAGGCTTTAGCCCGGGTTCTGATAAGGTTAGCTATTTCCTCCTTGTCTTGCTGTCACTGTAAATTCATTCAGCTGTGAAAGATTTAAATTGTTAGATGTCTGGTGCTTCCTATTACTTACTGCTTAAAGTTTATGTAATGCCTTTCTTTCAATACCTAATCTTTTAATTGTTAAGTTATGTAAATAAGGATATTTTATCAGGTATGCTGTCAAAATATTTCTTTATAAATGTATCTTCTCCCCTTGGGGTATTAAAAGGAGTAGAAAGGTGCATTGTTTGCTTTTGCCTTTCAGAATCTTGCCTCCTGGCTGAAAAACTACCAGCCTGCTGCATCTTGCAGGTTAAAAAGGGAAAGCACAGAAAATTACAACATGCTTCAATAAGCATGCCACAGTGTAACCTTTCTAAAATTCTTTTGTAGAAGTGTATTTTATTTTATTATTTTACCCACTTTTCCCAGCCAGATGCATTTAATGCAAATATATTTTATGATCATAAAAATGATGATTCTACCGCCTAAAAATAGGAGTTTGGGAACAAAAGTCAGAAGACACTTTTGACTGAATCCAAAGTTAGGCATATTTCAGATTGCCTCTTAAAAGCAGTGGGGCTTGTTAGTCAGATTAACTGAAATCTGAAATCTCATGGTAGTCAAGGTGGCTTGCTCTAATGATACCAAGTCTGGATCAAACCCATTAAAACCTGGTGGAAAATCATTCTTACAAGCAAATGTTTTATCAGCATGGAAATATACTGATTTGCCATATTAAACCATGTGAATTCATCTCAGCCCATAATTCACCATATTCTCTAGAATACATTTGTTGTTGTTCAGTGCCCTTGAGTTGGCCCCGACTCATGGCAACCCTGTGAATGAGACCTCTCCATACCCTCCTATCCACTGTTCTGCTTAGGTCCTGTAGATTCAGGTCTATGGCCTCCCTGATTGAGTCCATCCAAACAGGTGTGTGCCTTTCTTCTCTTCTCATTCTACTGCCTTCCACCTTCCCTAGCATTATTGCCTTTTCTAGTGAATTGTGCCTTCTCATGATGTGACCAAAGTATGACAACTTTAGTTTTGTCATCTTGACTTCCAGGGAGACTTCAGGTTTAATCTGTTCGGCGACCCATTTTTTATTTTCTATTGTCTTTTTAGCTGTCCACGATATCGTCAGCACTCTTCTCCAGTACTACATCTCAAATGAGCTGATTTTCTTTCTGTCAGATTTCATCACTGTCCAGCTCTCACATACATATATGATAATGGGGAATATAATGGCTTGGATGATTCTGACTTCTGTGTTGAGTTGTACAGTTAGGATCTTATCTAGTTCTTTCATTGCTGCCCACCCCTTTTCTAGTCTTCTTCTGGTTTCTTGACTGCAGTCTCTGCTGTGATCAGTGTTTGGTCTGAGGTATAGGAACTCTTTTACTACAATCAGCCTTCAGTATCCATGTATTTTTTATCCACAGATTCAAGCATCCAGATTGAAAATATTCCAAAAAAATATAAATTCCAAAGAGCAAGCCTTGATTTTGCTGTTTTGAATAAAGGACACCATTTTACTATGCAATTGTATTTAATGGGACTTGAACATCCATGCAAATTGATATCCACAGGGGGACCTGGAACCAAACCCCAGTAGATGCCAAGGGACCACTGTATTTCAATTTTCTCATTGTCTAGGTTGAATTGATATAGATCCTCCATGGTCATTATTTTTGTTTTCTTTATATTCAGCAGTCAGCTTACTTATTATTATTATTATTATTAGCTTTATTTATTAAGCGCCATAGATGTACATGGCGCTGTACAAAACCAAGTAAAATCCAGAATATATAAAAAGCCTGCCTGTGGCGTACAATCTAAAAGTTAAAACAACAAATTAAAACATCATAAAAAAACAAGTTACTTATGTACTTTCTTCTTTGCCCATCCTTAATAATTGTCCCAAGTCCAAAAGTCTTTGGACTTTATCACATGGCGAAAAAGACGGGAGCATAGTTGGGCAATAACGTGAAGATTTTCACATGACATCAACAATATTGCCATTATCACACAATTATCCCGTGAATAAAGAGGCATAATTGCACCACTTGTTATTCACAGGATTTTTTGCATGAATAAAAAATGACGTGAATAAAAAATGACGTGATCTTTATTGTGTGTGCTGTAGTTTCTTGCGGCACCAGAGCTCCCTGGTAGAGAAGGCTAAATGGTTCATAAAATTACAGTTCCCAAAATTCCCTAGCCAGGGCAGTGAAAGTGATCTCGAACTGGATCATTTCTGCAGTGTGTTTTGGCCCTGTGTTTGTTTTAACATATGTATGGTGCCTTGAGTCTCAAATTGGGGAAAAGGCATGATGATGATGATGGTGATGATGATGATATAACAAATATGTTAAATCGACATGTGTTGAGAGGAACATGCTAGCTTTGTTCTCCCCACATCCCTCTTCTATGTTCATATGAAAGTTCCATCACTCTCCACAGAAATTTTTTTGTTTTGACTGAACTATCAATTCTTGAGCCTAATATTTCATATATATATATATATATATATACACACACACACACACACAGTAGCAGCAGCAGCAGCAAGAGGCTTTGCTCTTCAGACTTTGTGCACCAAATAAAAAGAAGGAACCTTCCCCCTGATGGTTCCAGGGAAGGGGGTCCCAGTGCTTGGAGGATTGTATTTGTTGCCTGTTGTTAGTTCTATATACGGTGAAATATAGGAGAAAACAATGTTCAGCTGAGATCTAATGTCCAGTCATTGTGGTCCGGAGCACCTCCTCTCTTGATTCTCATTTCATAATAATTTGTCACAGTTCAGTTTGTGACTTTAATTTCACTTTGCCAAGTATATCTTCAATTATATGTACATGCCATATCAGGCTTTGTTTCCCTGTTCTTAGTTCTGATGAAAAATTTTTTAGAAGTTTCTTTTACCAATACAACTGGTATGTGTGCCAGAGGTGATCACATTCTACACTGTATGTTTCTCAGTATTTAAACCTGGCAGATCCATACGTCTGAACCTTTGAGGAGGTTGTAGGCCTCTTAAAATCTAGATATCAGTAGAACTTAAGCTGCATGCAGATATTATTTTCAGAAAAAATGACAACATTTTTCTCTTAATGTTATGCAGACCTTTCTGCCATAGTGTATAGCTGTTCACATGTTATGGAGATGAGAGCCAGGTTTGCTGAGGCAGATACTGGTAGAAAAGAAGAAGATTCACACACCAATATTGGAAGCAAGTAGAAGTGTACATTCCACTGTCCACACACACACAGAGTATACTGTTGTAGATATATATATGAAAAAATAACATAATCTATTGAGACATTGCTATGAGAAGGGGAGTAATCCTGAGTTACCATAGTTTAGCCAGACTGGAGCTTCCTGAGTTCAAAAAGTTTGATCAGCACACAGAATCTGCAGCTTATCTAGCCCTAACTACTACTGCCACCACCACCACCACCACTACTACTACTATAATTATTGTCATTATCATCCCACCTTTTTCTCAGTTTAGAACTCAAGGCAACTTACAAAAGTTGAAAGAAAGCTAAGAAAAGACTTACAATGCAACTAAACTATCAATAAAATTAAAAGCAGTTAAAAGTAACCCTTTAAAAACAATATAAATAACAAATATAAACAAATATAAATAACATGGCACACAGCCACTGAGAAGACTCTCTCTTGTATTCTCATCAGATGTTCCTGTAGTAGTGGTGGGGGAAAGAGAAAGGTTCCCCAGAAGATCATAAGGCACGGGCAAGTTCATATAAGGAGCTATAGTCTTTCAAATAATCTGGATCTGAGCTATATAGGACTTTTCAGGTTACGACTAGCAGTTTGAATTGTGACCAAAACCAGACTGGCAGCCAGCGAAGCTGTTGAAATAAAGGAGTTGTTTGCACCCTGTGGCACGCCACTAAACACCTTCAAGTCCCATCCCAGCAAGGTGGCCCAGAAATATACAGTGATAAATAATACCATAAACTACCAAGAGCTCTAGCACAACCCACAGGGGCAAGCTCTCCCTGCCTGGTTCCTGATATGGGTTATCCACCAAAACTACTAAAGCTCAGTCGTAGGTCACAATGTGACTGCAGTTCTTTGCACCATCTGACATTCTAAAATACTCTTCAAAGGCAGTCCCATGAAGAGCATGTTACCATAATCCAGATGAGATGTAACTAAAGTTATGTGTTACCATGGCCAGATTTGAAGTCTTAAGGAATGGGCATAGCTGATGCACAAGCCTTAATTGTGCAAATGAATTCCTGGCCACCACTAAAATCTGAACTTCTAGGCACCCACACTGTGAACATGCATTTCAGGAAGAGTGTAGCCCTACCCAGCACAACACAGGTTGAATCCCTGTTCCCTAATCTGCTTTTTGCCTGACCAGGAACACTTCTGTCTTGTCTGGATTAAGTTTCAATTTATTTGCCCTCATCTAGTCCATTACTGGTTATAGGCACTTGTTTATAGCCAAGACATTATCCTTGCATTGAGGAGGAGAAGAGCTGAGTGTTATTCACACATGATGGAACTGGACTCCATGATTTTGAACAATCTCTCCCAACAGTTTTCTGGATATATTATATAGCCTAGGAAAGAAAACTGAACAATGAGAGAATATATTTATGGGACCATGCATCTATTGTAATGGGATGTGTTATGTTTAAGATTCCAAATGTGTTCTTCATTTTGAAAAAAATGCTGGCTTTACCTTCAACAACCTCAGTCACAGTACTGTGATGGTGATGGTTGCTTACAAAGCTATATCAAGTTTTATTTTTATTTTACTTTTAATTTGGGAGATTAAATTGTACCAGTATCACAACCATGTGGGGAAGGGTAAAAATGTGTAAGACACCATGGATTTCCAATCTGATTAAATTTAATTAAACTTTGTAAAACAAAGAGTTTGTAAAACAAGCGCTATAGATGGCAAATTCTGTGTTTTGAAGATGAGGATTCATATGCTGCAGTTGCCCAGGATACAGGCTTTGTTTAGCAGTATTAATGAAATATGAAGGGAAACAAGTTGCTACTTGAAAGGGGGGGAAGCAGATGGGTGGCACGGGGCCGCCCCAGGAAGCTGCGTCGTGGGGCCAAGGTATCCGCACACCTCGGCCCCGCGGTGCAGCTTCGCTTCCCCTGGAAGGAGCAGTAAAATAGCGCTCCTTCCACAAGTTGCCGAAGGTGCGCTGCAAAAGGCTGCCGGCGCACCTTCGGCAACTCTTCTGCTGCAGCATGTATGGACGCTGCAGCGGGAGGTCATCCTCGGAGCGCTGGCCGTGCAGAGGGCCGGCTGTTCCGAGGACGTTTTGGGGAAGGGGTTGGGGCGCCCAGCATGTGGCTGCCCCTCCCCTTCCTGGCTCTGAAGACAGCGCTTGTTATACTAAGTAGATGTTAGTCTGGTAGTACTGTTTGTTTCGGGTTTGTTCCATGAATAATCATTTTGCAATCTTCTTTAAATCTTGTATTAAAGTTTTATTCTCATGATAGAAATAAGGCTCTGTGTCGGCATTTTGCCTTTTGATTATAGATCAAATTAATCCCTTTTTTCTATCTATCTATCTATCTATCTATCTATCTATCTATCTATCTATCTATCTTCTTTAGAGAATTGCTATGACCTAGTAACTTTCTTATTTTTCATAGGTGACATATAGAATTTTGCTGTGCAATATCAAAAAATGATCAAAAATACATCAAAAACATTTCTATTAATTCATTACATTAAGAAAACCTTTTTACATTTTCTCTTGTCACTGATTCCATTTGACTTATTACTTTCAGCCTCTAGCCCACAAAGTTGGTGGCACAATCAACAAACCCCTCAGTGGCGGTTTCATCTCTGCTCTATTTGATTTCTCCACTCTGAGTAAATGATTAAGATTTCATGCATTGGTTCAACCAAAATCTATGTTCACTCAACCATATCCTTTATTGATTACTTCTACTGCAAACAGTAGGCCAAGTGTGATATACATAATTGGACAGTTGTCAAGGGATGTGGGTGTTAACAGTCCTGTTTTCCCAGTTGGAAACTGGAATCACCTTGATACACAAATATTCTGCACAGTTTCATTCTCATTCTTTGGACCGAAGAGTACTTTTCCTCAGAATATATGTTTTTAACTCTCTAAGGTCTGGTTGAATGAATTTAATGATTATACCATATAATATGCTGTTCAAGTTGCACCTGTGCACTGCATATAGAAAACTAGAAAAAATGGAATTAATATTTGTCTAACATTTTAACCTTGTCCTTTAACTTATATAAATCAGCTCAGCTTTTCTTTGTGGAAATGTTTGATTTTCTCCCCTTTGAAAGAAAAATAAGCCTCAAAATGTGACTCTTATTTTAAACCATAGAAACCCTTTGACATGTGGTAAATGTTTGCAATATATTTTGCATTATAGTAATGTTTGATTGCTGCCTTTTCCAAATTGTAAGTAAATAACTCTTTGTACTTATAGATTTTGTTTTAATATGTTAAAATAGTCATTTTTAATAATTATGATAGTTACAGGCTGCAGTACTAATATTTAAATCAGTAGGGCTTTCTTTTGAGTAGACATGTATACAATTTGCTCTTCAAGATGCTTTATGAACTTGTTGCATTAATTTGATAGAATTAATCAAGCAAAGGGATCATTATGATATTGTAATTTTGCACAGATGGCCTCAGTTTTTTGTTCATATATGTAATTAGCCAATACTTGTATGTCATATTTTGGAGACATATTTCATATTCATGGTGTGTGTGTGTGTGTGTGTGTGTGTGTTTACAACTCTTGTCTTTTCCTGCATAAAATTAACATGAAGCTTATTCTTTAACACAGCAAGAAACTCATCACTTCTGTTATTATGTATAAACTTTGGCTCCTTCACATTTCTATATTAGGATTGTAGGTTGTGACTCACTAGTGGCTTGACATTTAGTTTTCTGCACTACCACATTAGAAACTCAGGCTCACAGCTAATATTAAGGTCACCTGCCATGACACAGACTCAGAAAGAGAAAGTGTATGATGTTTCACTCACAAAGAAATGTGAGCATTTGGCCATGTGGTACAGATGCTGTGTACAGAGAAGCTTTGTTGTTAATATCACTTGCTTTATTAAAAAAATGTGCAAATGTCTTATCAATGTGCATCAGCCAATATTCAGCTTAGTTTTGGGAATGACCTCAGGTCGTGTATATTGAATTGGGAATTGGAGGTGACACCTGCAATCCAGTGCAGATGTGGTAGGTAGTATGACTCTGGCAACCCTTACCTTTCCCAGATAAAGAGTATAATTATGTCTTAAGGAAGGCCATCATGTTTATGAGCTTCATAATCTTTGGTAGTTGCTGTGGGCAGCAGCTATTTTCTAATTCACACTAATAAAGTTACAGAACTTTATTTTACAAAGTTTGATGAACAGATTGACCAATAGACCATCAACAAGTCAGCCATATTATAATGAATTTTCTCATTAAATGTGATGTCTTTTTTCATTTATTCCTAGTCAGGGAAAAGTGTCTGAAGCTATTATGTACTTGGAAAAGTTCATGAATATTGCCAAGAGAGTTCAACTGAGCCAAAGCTTAGTGGATGCATGTATGTTCCTTGGAAGCATTTACAATGCAAGAGTAAGTATTAGTTCCAGAAGTGATATCTACACTGCTATTAAGTTAGTCAGAATCTGTATTCACACATTCTGATCCTAATTGTTTGTAACAGAATATCGCCCAATTATAGCATATTACTAGCAAACATTCACAAGCATTAAAGAGACTTTTTTATCCTCACCCTCTCCATTCTACCATGTAGGGGGTTGGACTGAATGGCCCTTGTGGTCTCTTCCAGCTCTATGATTCTATGATTCTACCCAAAAATCTGCCCCAAAGGGTTTCCTAAATCTTCAGAACAGACTTTCAGAGTGCTCAGGAACCTACATGAAACAAAGAGAAAGAAATTACTCATTCTTGATTCTGCTGATAGAAACTGTTCTATGCATGGAACAATGGAATTTTATCTAGCCCATTATCTGCAATTCCACTGTATAGTTGTTGCAGATTATACTTACTAACTGTTGTATTCCTTAGGGTAGTAATTGTAATCTTGGGGGTACGGTAGTAAGACTAGTGATTTTAACATTCCTGACTTCTAGATTATGGTGATATGGATTCCAACATAGCGAGATATATATGGATAGATATAAGTTTTCTATTAATATAGGCAGCTGAGATCCACTTAGGCAGCTGACACTGTGCCAGCAAATTAATGAACAGGAATGTGGTATTGGCAACTTTACTGGCACAATGTATCTGAAAGACGACATTATCTTAGTATAATGGCAACATTCTGCATCCATCAAGAACTAATTCCCTAGTGCCATCTCGTTCTGTCTATTTGGATCTATTAAATATTCCAGTGCAGTTTCAGTTACGACTGAAAGATAGTCCAGTGTGATTCTACTCTGCAGCAAGCAAAAGGTAAAGTAGGTAGTCTTAATACTGCTTATATCTGCCCTGCTTCCTGTTTGAAGAAGCTCTGGTATAGAAGCCTAGATAATGTAATCATGAGTTTCTGTTTTTTGTTTTCATCAAATCTTTATCATGAAGTGATAGCCGAAATATTTTTAAAGATTTTTTCCATTACCTATTCAACAAAGACTTTCAAATAACACCTCATGTTATGTTCCAGTTTTGTCTAGGTTTTTCTTCAACTTAGGTCAACTGAATACGCTTGAGTGGGATGTTAGATTCTTTTAGTGTATTTGCAGACCTAGCTTCACATTAGTGACAGGCATAGCAGCTTGGTATGCTTGAATGCATAGTAAGTTTAAATGGAATTTGCAAAATTTGGAAAGGGAAAAAAAGAAAACATCGATACTTCATTAATCATTTTTTTTCATTCACATATTTAATATGGCAATGCATGCATTTCTTCCATGTAGTATGGGACGTCACAGCAAAACTGGCATAAGTATCCAATATTATGTTGTAGTTATTGTTGCTGCTGCTGCTGTTGTTGTTGTGCCTTCAAGTCATTTCCAACTTATGGTGACCCTGAGACAAACCTATCACAGGGTATTCATGGTAAGATTTGTTCATAAGGGGGTTTCCTTTGCCTTCTTTGGCTGAGAGAGTGTGACTTGCCCAAGATCACCCACTGAGTGAGTGGCTGAGCAGGGATTTGAAACCTGATTTCCAGAGACTTAATCCAACACTTACATTGTTTAATTCTCTTTTAAGGGGTGGGAGGGTTGTGGGATCTTGGATTGTATTTTAATATTGTATGAAGTTTTAAATTGTTGTGAGCCGCCTCGATTGCTTGACAGAGGGGTGGGATATAAATAAAAATTATTATTATTATTATTATTATTATTATTATTATTATTATTAACCAATATACCACACAGGCTCTCTCAGTATTATGTACATATTAGCTGTACAAAGGTGTTAGATTTTTGTAGGCAGGCAGAATTCTTTGTACAAATGTGATAAAAAAATTAATGGGTAAAATTCAGATTGTTGACACTAACTGGCAAGCTACTTCTGATGACTGTCCATTCTTTAGTACAAATGTGTTAAAAATTAATGGGTAAGATTCAGAGTTGACAGTCCAGAGTTGACTCTTTCCGTGAACAGGGAGAGCCAGGGTTCTGTAGACCTTCTGTCTTAGAGAAAGGGCAAGGGGCAGCGATTTTTGTAAATTCCTACTTTTCCTTGTAGGACCACCTCACATGCCATTCTGGATGGACCTCTAAAACAATGCAGTTTTTCAGGAATGTAGAAAGGTACAAGGGCAGAGACAATTGCTATATTTTTCCTCTGTCCACTACCTGTTTGCAACCACATTTTCATTCCTTGTCAACCCACTGCCGGTACCTAGAGGGTCCCTTTTATGAGCAGAAGGTATTTTTTTCACATCCAATCCTCTTCCTTAATTTCCACATCTCACCTTCATGTTGTCTTTCTGCATGACAGTCTACATAACTCCAGAAGCTCCCTCAGTCATCAGAAGGAGCTTGCCAGTTAGCGTCACAACTGGAGTGGGAGAGGGAAGAAATAAAACAGATGAACAGATTTTCATTTTCTTCCCTCTGAATTCAACCCAATGTAAGAAGCAGCTCTTGTGTAGACATGTTCTAAGGAGGATCATTATTTGTTCAAACTAGATTTGGAATGCTTATTGGATTTGTAGTTACCTAGCCAGGGCAGTGTAGGGGCTTCAGTGTCAGACTATAACAGAGTGTTACTTGCTCTCGATCACTCAATGGGTTTCCATGGCTGAATGGGGATTTGAACCCTGGTCTCCTACAATCCCCATTCAGCCATGGAAACCCACTGAGTGATCTAGAGCAAGTTATACTCTCTCAGCCTAAGAGGCAATGGCAACCTCTTCCCTCTTCCTTTCCTTGTGATGTAAGATGTTATTGCACACCAATAGTATCCCTTATAGGGCAGTACCTTTTGTTAGATCACTTTAGAGGTGATAAGCTAGGATACAGTTCAAGCTTTTTTTCTGCTATATAATGTTCTTTTCATTTTACATTTTAGAAAATTGACTCAGGGCCTTTGCAGACTGCCAGAAATAGTGCACATTAAATTGAGGCACTGCCCTGGCTCAGTGCTAGGGAATCATGGGAACTGTAGTTTATTGTGGCACCAGAGCTCTCTGACAGAGAAGGCTCAATGTCTCAGAAAAAAAAATACAATTCCCATGACTCCTTAGCACTGAGCCAGGGCAGTGCCTCAATTTAATGTGCACTATTTCTGGCAGTCTGCAAAGGCCCTCAGTGAGTTAACATTGTGTACCAAAGTAAATTATATAATTTGCCTCTCTGTAAATGTGATCAGCAATTCAACAATTCCTCTTAAAACCTGTAAATGGGGGGGGGGGGGGGGGGGGGGAGTGTGGAATCTAAAATTTTGAAATATTTAATTATTATAATGTATATGTAAATATTTATTTTATCAGGGGAACTACCTCAAGGCTTGTGAATATTTCAATCAGGCATTTGCAGGAGCAAATGCTCTTTCTGATTTGGCCCTGTTGAATGAAGCAAAGGTATATTGTGGCATCGGAAGAGCTCATAACATGATGCTGAAAGTTAACAGTCAAACAGAAGCTGCAGATCAAGCCAGCGTTGAGTACCTGCTAGCCTGGAAGGAAGACAGAAGTGACATGTGCAATGACCCTTTTACAGTTGGTAAGACACTAGTTATGAAACACATTAGTGTTGCATTGTCCTTATGGTTAAATCATTTTTCTTGTTTATTTTTATTGAATTATTTGCTGAGTTTAATCCCATTGGATTACCCTTATCCAGTATGGAAGTAAGATTTGTTACTTTGTGAAGTTTTGTTAATTAGTAAATAAGCTATATAAATATACAGAAAAATATAAAATGGAAATCTTGCTGGAAGCTCACTAGCTTTCACTTTTTTTAAAAAAAAAAAGTCATTGCAATTTCAACCTTAGAAAACATCTGGTTAAATGCAATATTGACCAGCTAGAAATTAAAAATGATTACAATTCTGTTATTGCATGAAGAAATTAAATGTAACATTTTATTTATTATGACCCTATAATGCTTTCCTTTGCATCCTCGGCTTGGCAGTTGTAATCCATTAACTAAGAATATTCTGTATCCATGCCTATATAGTATCACATCAGAAGAGAAAATTGAGAAAGAGCCTTATCTCATTAATTCTGTGGAAAGCCAGAGGGCCCAGGTTGTTCATCAGTATGCTAGAAGTTAATGTAACATTTTGCATTGTGAGCTGTGATCCTTTTCTTGATATCTGTTGAAGACCACATGCTCACAGACGTGCAAGAGCATTGTATTATTTCAGCTTTGAATCTCAGCTTAACTGGGGGTATTTCTTCCAATAAAGAAATTCTCTGACAGAAGATCTGAATGCACTGTGTTCAGAGAATATGTTTTTTATGTCCATAAATTAGGTACCATACTATCAATCTGAGTTTTTTAAAAAAATATAAACTATCAACTGGAATATACATTGAATCAATGCAACTAGTCTGCCATAACAAGCCAGATTTCATAATAAAAGATAACTATTGAATTATCCCAAATGCATTGAATTTTTTCATTTTTTATCATATCTGATGATAACTATTGCAGTGGCATCTGCTCTGTGAGACATTTGCTGTATGTGAGGACAAGGTTTAGGAAGGAAATAAGGGGAAATGGCTTTTTCCCCCTTGTGACTTTCTGAAACATTTCCCTCACTGTGCTATAGAATAAAAGAGTGGTGGACAAAATGTACACAATCAGAATTTTTACTTAAGGCAATAATTTTACAGTAACCAATATGAAAAACAAAAGTGATAAAATATCCTAAAATGTTCCTCTTCTTCCTAATTCACCTGTTGCAAATGTCCGAAGCTCCATGGGCTTCTTCATCAGGCAAGATTTACAAACCAAACAGGAGAAAAACAATTGGAGATGTTAGTCAGATACCTATATGTTGTTTCAGTCTTTAGTTAAGATGGTATATGGTGGGGAGGATATCTTTTGCAGGCAGGCTCCTCCTCCTTCTGGCTCTGTGACTATAGGGAGATTTGCAAAGTCCAAGAAATTTAAAATTCATTTGCATCTCAACAGGAACCCCTCCTTTGCAATCCAATATGTCTCCATTCCAGTGAGGTCACAGGCCTCTTTATGCCAGAGAACAATGGATTCCTCAAGAAGTCACCATGTTTTTCCATCAGGAATCATGGCCGTCAAAAGTTTGCAACAAGTATATTGTGCATTTTGGTTGGCCAATAAAGGTATCACTGATGGATTTTTGTTTGAATTTGCTAAATGGCCAACACAGTTACCCCTGAATGTTTCCTAATTCACCATAATGCTATCCAGATGGGGAAAAAATTAAAAATCCCTGTTTGGGCCAGCAGCATCTAGGCAGAGTAAATATTTTACCTGGGGTATGAATGCTGGAATAGATCTAATGTATTAGCACAGTCTTTAAAATATCCTGTAAATTACATGCTAAAGCAGTTTTTGGAACATTTTTTAAAATCTTTGTTTAGTAATACATCTTTTGGTATTTATTCACTCTCAGAACTGCAGAACTTAGATGTTGGAAGTATCATTTATAGTCTATTTTCTGATACCAATGTTTTCATATACTATTTTTTTTATTTTTAGCTATGTTGGAGTTTTCAATTATAAAACAATGTTTCCTCATAGCAGTATAAATTTTGAAAATAACTTACAGTACTTTTCATTGAGACTTGATCTGATTCATTGTCTATCAGTGGAACATAGGTAGAAAATTACTTCCTGGCCCATGCAAAAAAAAATTTTGGTTAGAAAACAAATGTAAAGAAACTTCGAAAAATCAAGTAGTAGAATTTCTTCTTGGCTAGCTACCATATATATTATGATACCACCATAAAGTTTTAAAAATGTATTTAAATGTTAAAAATATGTATAGTGTATATACTTCAAATTGGTACAGCTAGATCAGTAGCTGTGCCACCCCCAAAAGAGCAGGTAAATGCCACTCCCTTTGGGGGCAACAAAAAGCCACCCTTAGAGCCGCCACCGCGGCTCCTTTATGTCCCTTTGGCGCAGCATTGGGGTGAAGTTGGGGCAGCTGACGTGTGGTCATCCCGTCCCAACTCCACCCTCTGGCCAGCCTAAAATGCAGGTCTGTATCTCCCCTAAAACAACCAAGAAGACTACAGATCAGGGAGGATGTTTCATTACAGTCAGTAATACAAAAAGCACAATTTGTTAACAACTCGGGTAGCTGCCTATTAACAGCAACAATAATAGCTGTTATATATAATGGTCCAAATCTTGAAAAGCCCAGAATAGTATGAAAGATTTACAGGAACTCCACTATGGCTTCCCACTCACAACCCTCAAGACTCATGGTTTTGCTGTGACAGCTTGCCTAAACAGTCATTCCATGGCTAACGAAGAGCAGAGGAAGGATTGGAGAAGTATCTCGCTATGCCAGGATCTCAGCAAATTATGGCATTGATCTGCATTGCACTGTGGGACATAATCAAATGCTTCTCTAATCCCTTACACTCTCCATTAGCCTCAAAATGGCCATATCAAATGTGGTAGTGTGGTCTATCACAGCGTTGGCTATTACGGAGAATGGAAGAGATTATTTATTTTATTTCTATCCCTCCTTTCCCTCATATAGGCAGCTAACAGCAAATTCAAAAGAACACAAATTAAAAAATAATACAAAAATACAGAAGTATGAATATATCTTGAAAACAAAAAATTATGAAGTTAAAGGCTCTAAAACAGTAAAATATATTTTAAAAACTCTATACAACTCTTAAAATGTGAAATACCAGCCTCTCAATGACCACCAAAAAAAAAAGAAAGAAAAAAAGAAAGAAAGAAAGAAAGAAAAAGATTTATGCAAGCATAATG
Source organism: Phrynosoma platyrhinos (assembly GCA_020142125.1). Taxonomy (NCBI): domain Eukaryota; kingdom Metazoa; phylum Chordata; class Lepidosauria; order Squamata; family Phrynosomatidae; genus Phrynosoma; species Phrynosoma platyrhinos. Next base: position 49,621,701 of record CM034708.1, on the reverse strand, counting down.
TGAAATCATGCTGGTGTATACCACTAACAGGATGCTAACCAATGTGTAAATTTTAAAAGGAAACCATCCGTTGCTTCTTTGTCATATAGCTCTTGACATAACCTGTACTCCTAGTAACACAGAAAAGTGCCTTATAATGAGTCAGATAATTGGTCCCTCTAATCCAGTACACTGTCAACACTGACAGGCAGTAACTCTTCATGATTTTATGTGGGGTTCTTTCCTAGACCTACTGAAGATCTCTAGTATTACCTGGTTGTCTCACATCAGGTACTAACCGGACTTGATCTTACTTAGCTTCTGAGGTCAAACAAGATCAGTTGTGTCCAGGGCAGGTCTAGGACAATCAATCATGGCCAGTTCATCATGGCTGCTTCGACATGGCCAGTTGATCGGAGCCACTTCGGTGTCACTGACTGAGACAGCTGTTTCAGTGCCGATTGAAGCATACAATTCAGTGCTGCTCTTCAGCACTGCAATTTAAACAAGCAGATGTTCAACCAGCCATGATGAATCATCCCATTTTGGTCCAGTGCAGTATGTGTATAATCTGTTTCATTATGAATCTGTTAAAGTTGAAGTCCCAAACAAAATTGCTGCAGAATAAACCACACCAAACAGTGTAATTAGATGTGCAAAATTAAAGCTATAGAACAGTGGTGAAGTGATAGTAAAAAATAATATATAAAATATTAAGAATAAAAGTCAGTTTCCACCATCTACAAATAGCACTAGATAAACTAGTCAATTAAATACCAAGTTGAAGAGTTATATAGGGCTTGCTTGAATACTTTTCATAATGGAGCTTGATAGACATCAACGGGAATAGAGTTCCACAATTCTAAGTCTAAGGCCCAATTTTCTGCTCCTGGGACACCTCCAGGGGCCAGTGAGACTCCCAAAATGCCCCCAAGCAAACAGAAATCTATAGGTGACCATAATTCCATTTCTCATTGTGAAAAAAAAGCTAAACAATAAATGGGGTAGCCTGCAACCTATTTAGAAGACAAATTATTTCTCCTGGAAGCACCTTCTCATGGAAGCTTCCAGCAAAGGCAGTTCACCCTTTTTTGCTAGAAAAAGAGAAGTCCAGGGAGTTTAGAAGGGTCAAGGGCCACAAATACTGCCTAAGGAGGTCACATTTCACCCATCTTGATTTATGATGTTGGAGCTAATCCATGACTCCTTCCTTTATTGGCAAAGTATTTTATTTAATATTTTGGTAATATTGTTTTTCTTCCTGTATATTATTGTTGTGTGCCTTCAAGTCATTTCCAACTTATGGCAACCCTAAGGCGAACCTATCAGAGGGTTTACTTGTCAAGATTTGTTCAGAGGGGCTTTGCCTTTCTTCCTCTGAGGCTGAGAGTACGTGACTTGCCTACTGTGGCCCAGTGTGTTTCTGTGGCCAAGTGGAGAATCAAACCCTGGTCTCCAGAGTTGTAATTGAACACTCAACCACTATACCTCACTGGGTCATGTATACTGCAGACATTTCATTTAAATAGAGTATTACTTGCAGGTCAAGTGCCTACTTTAAAAATATATGTTTAGGGATAAAGCATTCATGTTTTCTTAAGTGCTTGTCTACTCTCTTTGATAAATGTTCTTGGACAATCGCTGCTAAAGTGAAGATTGTGGCAAAATACCCTAATACTATTGGCTTAGCTTTGCACAGATAGAGAGAGAAAGAGATTATTAAACAGCATTTATATATTGCATTTGCCGAATTCATCTCACTTTCACATACATTATTTCATTAATCTGGAGTGTAGCTCTAAGTAGGCTAGCATTATTATTCCCATATTGCCAATAGGATGGCTTGTTCTCACCCAGGCTTTGTGTATCAAAAATGCTGGTCTTCTCCAAGACATCCAGATGAGAAAACAGACATGGTGGAAATATCTTTACAGCTCTTATTATTTCTAATGCCAGGCAGCTTGCTTGACATTGAGTGATTTCTTAAGTGCAATTAGTCTTAAATTGAGGATTGTCTGGCTGAAAATACGCATTACTCCTAGATAAGTACATGTAGGATGTGGTCTTTGAGGAGAACCATCTTATTCATACATTTGTCTGGGTATTGACAAGGATAGACAGTCAAGAAAAACATGAGTCTGAAACTTTAGCTGGCAGAAATAGTGAACTTGGGAATCCACTGTTTGTAGCCTCTTCCTATTGCTCTGTTGTCTTTCTGCCAGCAGGCAAGGAACTTTTTGTTCAGGTAGGCCTCTGGTTACACAACAAGCTTTTAAGTGGGTTGGTACTATATTTTCATTTACTAATGTGTTTTTAATTTTATTTTTTAAATAATTTTTATTTAGCAAGTCCCCCACCCTCTATCTGTCTATACACACACATACATTACATATACTTGTAACATTCCCCCCCCCATACATAAATCCCTCCTTCTTTGGGTTTGACCCCCCCCACACACAATTGGGGTTGTAGTAGAATTGGGGATGTGGGGGCAGGTTTTGGTTGTCACCTAGGTCACCTGATCATCCCCACCACAGAAGAGTAGCTCCCTTATTTGCATTGGTGTCTGAAAAAGTGTGTTGCTTTTTTTCCTATAAGGAGGGGGGATTTGTTGTTTCTATGTACACATTCTCAGGTCAGCATTTCACCTCCCTCTTCTCTACTGGCTTCAATGCACATATTCACAGTTAAGTGGGTGGATGGCAAGGAGTCTCCAGAGATGTATCTCCTCGGCCTGTTCGTCTACAAAGGACTCATAGGGTCTACACCATTTTTCTCCTTTTTCCCCCCTTTGCACTCCAGACATATGTGAATCTTTGATCTCAAATATTTGCTTGCCTTTAGATGTCCTTTTGAGGGCATCTAACAGGGAGTCTCCTGGGGCAAACGGTATAAAAAACTTCCCTGGGAGTAAACACTATTGAATTCAGTAGGATGCTCCGATTAGACCTTTATAAGATTACATCATGTGCTGTCAATCCTCCACCCACTTTCCTGGGAATTAATTTTAGAAAATGAGACATTAAATTAGGGGAAGCAGAGGCAACACATGTGAGGGCTGAGGTGATGGCACAGGTATCCACCCAATCCAATGAGAATGCAGGTGGGCAATCAGAACGATGGAAAACAGAGCAAGACTGTTTGATTTTGCAAATATAAGAATGCATGATGGGAACAAACAAATGAAAACTCTGCTATTGCCGCTGCAGTTGTGTGACTGTACATAAACCGATATAGGAAACACCTGCACACAGTAGAAACACCCCCATGGGGGTCCCATGTGATTTTCCAAACTGATTTCAGGTGTGTGTGGCAGTAAGGGGGGGGTCAAACTATGGCAGGATACTATGCAGTGGAGCTGGGATACAGCCCTCGTATACATTTAGCCATGGTTAACATAATCTCTCTCGAAAAAATCCAGTGTTTTAGGAGTATAACTATACTGAGTATAACTATTCAGCCATAAATAGCTGGTTTATGACATTTATTATTGCTTCTGAAAGTGCTTCTGAGATCCTTGGACTGGTCTGTTACTTGAAACTAATGTGAGAACTATCCTGTCTGGACCCTGAGGGACA
>CM034708.1:49589060-49614904 GCA_020142125.1 Phrynosoma platyrhinos | reverse complement strand
GGTCATAGGGAACTCCACATGGCTAAAATATATAATCAAAATGGAGGACGTTCACTAACAGTATGTCAGAGGGAACATCCTTATCTCATAAATCCTTGGCACTATTATTCTCTCTTGCCTTTAGCTCATGTGAAGAGAAGGAGATCATCAGCTGCCTATGCTATTTTCTCTACACTTTGAGTACCACACCCAGCATTGTGGGAGATTCAGCGATTCTCTATCCTGCTCATCCACCTTACAGTGCTCTATGTATCTCCTATTAGTTTATTATCTCTGCTTTTCTCCCCTTTCCTGTGATAGCATTATGGTTGTGCTGAAAATAATGTATAGTGGTTCATTAGAATGTGTGAATCTATAAAGAGAGAGCAGAGGTAGGAATTAGATTGCCCTTCAGATGTTGTTGAGCTCCAACTCCAGTATTTATAACCATTGGCTATGATGGCTAGGGCTGCTGGAAGTTGCAGTCCAACAGCATCTGAAGTGCTGAACAATTTCTACTCATAGTAGACCCCTATGGATCTTAGAAAAGTAGCACTGTGGCAATCTGTCCCTTACCTGGGTTTGCTGCACTTTAAAATAATAATAATAATAATTAATAATTTATATCCCGCCCCTCTGCAGAGCAATCGTTGAATGTAACATTTCTTTGTGCCTATGACTGTTGGCTTGTTGGTGGTGTTAACTACCTTCGACCTCGACTCTAGGCAACCCCATGAATGAAACGTCCTCAAGAGCCTGAGCAGACAAAAGGGGAAAGCCAGCTTACCTCCAGGGTTTCACAATTCACAGTGAGAACCTGCTGACCACACTGCTGGCTCCCACAATGGGCTGAACAACTATGGCCCACCACCCCCCTTTGTCTGAAAGAATGGACTGGCCAAAACGGGGCATTTGCAGGTGCAAACTGCCACATCATTATTATTTTTCTCTTCTGCCCCAAACACATGTGCATAAGCACATGGACATGCCACTAGCATCCACCAATCACCTCCCTTGTCCTGCCCAGCTGCTAGCCCATTCGACAACCCACGCAACTGGCTGTGAAACTGCCCATTCAATCACACAAGTGATTGACCACTCATATGGTACATTGGTGCACTCGGTGATACAGTGCCACAGTACGATCATGGAGGGGCCCCATACATTCCCCCTTCCCCCCTCTTTCCCCATGACCCCTGTTGGATGAGCCACTTGGTTAACGTCATGATTAAATCCATTGTATTGTTGGTGACACCCTGTGATGATCATCATTTCACTTCATGGGGTGTGTAAATGGTTGATTGTACAGCTGACCACTCAAGCACATGTGCAATTGATTCATGGGCAGGCCAACAAAAAAATTACAAGCAGCTATGGCACTGGCAGCTCAGCAGCCCCTTCCCTCATCTCTGCACCAGTGCATAGTCTGCATACCAGTGTGATAATTTGCATTTTCTGGGTTGAACCAGAGCTGGCAAACTGGCTATTCTTTTGCTCTGGTGTTTAGCCCCAAAGTGTGGCTTCATCCCTGATTCCTCTTGTATTGGCCATGTGCATCATTTCGTCAGGTAGGTTTCAAAACAGGGCAAAACCTCATTTTATCGCTCATGCAGACAGCCCCTCAAAAACACCCTATGTCTAGACTTGAGGAAAGAGTAATTTCCTGGCAGTGTGGATTAACAACCATGCTTTAGAGCTACAACCACTATAAAACAATTTGTGTTGATCATTTGCAAATATTGGATGCAACAATTAATATCTGGCAGCACCTAGAGATAGCACAATGGACAGGACGGGTGCTGTCCCATTCCCTGCTGGTTGTAGACTCTACAAACTTAAATGAGTGCCTGCATTTGCCCTTAATTTTACACCAATTAAGTTGCACTGGTCAACCTGTATGTTAAAGTGACACCAACCACTGCTGTAGCTTATCTTTCCCATTTCTATCACTTTAACCCAGAGAAAATTCCAAGTTAGAATGTCTTAGAATCTTAGAAGAACCATGACCATGAAATGAAGATAATTGATAAGCAGTGTTCTGACTGTGTTCTAAGGAAAACATAATATTTTGAACTGTGGGTTCCCAGAAGCAGACTATCACCTTACAACTATAAAATAATACATATTATGGCACTGCCCAGTAGGCACTTAAAATCTTTTATCAGTTTCATCCTGGTATTTCAACTCCAGAGCATATTGGGTGCTATTTAATATTTAACAACAATGTTTTGGAGAGAATGCACAATGTACACATATATTTTATTTATGCCCTTTTACTATATATAAATTATATTAGATGAGCCAAAACAACTGAACCAGTTGAATTTCCCAGAAGGCCTTGTTAAGAAAATGTAAATTGTTTAGATGTTGTTGTTGTTGCTGTTGTGATGATAATGTCATCTATGATTCCTTGCAATTACTTTGTTTCCTAATTTCTTTATAATTACAGTAAAATATATGCATGTAATACTTGACACTCAAGCAGAATTACAGATAAGATGATGAAATTTCTCTCAAAATTCATTCTAAGCAGCAGACTAGCCACTTTTATTTATCTGTATTGTTATGTTAAACCACAGAGGACATGGTTAGAAAGCTGTTAGCGTCATACTGCCATCGCATGGGATTTACCGAGTTTCTTGAGCAACTAATAAGGATATTGTTACTAATACCAATATTGAAAGCAACAGGTTATTCATTATGTACTGTAAAGATTTACCCTGGTGATAATTTTAAACTTCCTATTTGTGGTTCGTAATAAAACTAAAAACTTAATTGTTTAAAAACAAAATATATATCTTGTGTAACAAATTGTGTTTATTAGTCTTATAATACACACATTCTGTTTAAAATGGTGTCTAATCTGATGATATTATATTTAAAAGAATCATAAAGAGCTACCATGAAGTGGTAAAATGCACATATGACAGGCTAAATTTGATGTCCTTGCAAAATTGAATGTAGTTTTTGTGTATATGAAAAACCACTTTATAATGATTACAACTTCGTTTATTTCAGCCCTCTTTCCCTCAAAAATGTAGAATCAAAAGGATTTAGAGAAATGGAAAAATGAATAATGGCAATATTATTTACTGTAAACTTTGTTCTCTGGAATATTATCTGCATACAAGAAAATATTTCAGATGAAAGAGATTGACATAAGGGATTGTGCGTGTATGCACACACATTCCGCGTTACATGAAGCTTACATGAAGCAGTAATACTGTGAGCTACTAGAAAGTACTTTTTCATACTAATTTTATTAAAGTGAGATAAAGAAATGATCTCTTTAGCAAAATGATGCAAGGGTAGTCCATAGGAAAACATGGGGTTAAAGTAGACTGTATTTTAGGCTGTATTCCACTGACTTGCTGTGTAGGGAGAGTCTGAGCAGTCCTGGCTAATGACTTGTAGGTACTGAATCCTCAGGTCTCTCAGGTGGTTTCACTCGACCAGTTTCAGCAGAATGATGAAAAGGCTAAGATAAAATAAACTGACAGTTGCTACTCATCGCAGGCAGCAAGCTGTACCCCAGCAGCTGAGACCCTGGGAGCCCTCTTTTTTAAACAAAGGCTTTCACTGCAGTGAGCAATGAACTCCACACACACAAAAAAGGGAGAGGGAGATTGGCAGCTGGTGGTCGACAGGAGGAGGGAAGGGAGAAAAACTGGGAAACACAGCAATTGTTGGCTAATTAGAAGCCATTCCCACCTACTTAATACCAACCCATTAAGCAGAAAACATGTATTTCATCTTACTCTCGCTGCTTCACAGGACATTATACTCCAATCGATACCCTCCCACTGGCTACCTCAGTGCCCACAAATGAATACTCTGCAGTTCAAGAATGCAGTAATAGAGTTGGGGGCAATGAAACTGCAGCTCCCACAGACAAGATCTTTCTCTGAAGATACTAATGTTATATTTCTGAAGGTTGGATAAAGCAATCAGGTCTTCCTATTGACAGCTGTCAAAACCTGGCGAAAAACGGACAGGTTAATACATTTTAATGTTTCTGTTTAAAACAATAATTGAGTAATTCCAAATTTTGCGACTTGGTTTTGTTTAACAAAAATATCTTAATATTGGTTTACATAAACAGCAAGGCTTCACATTTCAAATCTTAATTAATCTGATGGTTAGTTAATCTCTTATTTGCGGGTGTTTCAAAATTGAAATAAAGAACCTGTTATTCCTGCAGTGAAAAATTCCTCATGAGAACTTTCTTCCCCTTAGGGACTGCTTGAGCTAAACGTGATAAGAGCTTCAAACAAATACACTGTTGTGATCATAGTATAAATAAAATTATCTAGGATTCTGAATGATCTTTCTATGAAAAATCCATCAGAGGTTCCCACTGGCGGAAGTTGGAGACACAATTTCTAACCCATTTTCCTTTGCAGACCATAGTGTCACTGTCATGTCATCAGACTCAGAGCTGAAAAGTACCTTGAAGAGAAAGTTCTGCTTTGAGAGGAAAATTAGCATCTCTCATAGACTTTCCATGACTATAGCCCTTCCTTTATTCTCATACTGTGAGGATACCACTTTCAGATTTTCTCTTGCTCCTCAGCAATACAAAGAGTATATAGATACATAAATAATGCTGGGTTCTTTAAGGCCAAGAGTATCCAGCAGGAGTGGAACTAGTACAACAGCACACAGCAAAAATTGTGACTCTTTCTTCTGTCAATGAGAGTACTCCACAAGCAAACATCCACTTGTAGCAAATCAGCATCCAAGCCAATGTCATCTGTGTCAACCCTTACGTGTAACTCCTACTACATTAATAGAACAGCACATAATGCATTTTTTATTTGGATCTACAGTCAATCACTTTTTTTGTTTACTTATATAGTGCTATATAGTACCTATAGTATACTTCATTGCTTTGATGTAAAGTATTTCACCTTTCTGAAATCAACCAAGGTGGCATATAAAAATAATAAAAAAGTAATAATCCATAAAACATTTTGAGAATATTTAAATCAATTTTAAAAAACAAACTAATGAGAAACCTTTAAAAGAAATGTCCAGTGCTAACTCCTGAGGGAATGCATTTCAGAGTTTGTGTGTGCCATAAGAGAAAGTCCTTTCCCAGATGCTCATGAAGCAAAAAGAGAAATCTTCAAAAGTATCTCTCCTGCTGACTTTAACAGCCATTCAGGTTGATAAAAAGACTTGTAGTCCAGCAGATAGGCCATTTGTATCTTTAAAGGTTAAACTAGTGCCTTGAATTGACTCCAAAAATTACTGGCAACCATCACAGAGCTTTCAGAATTAGAGCAATATGATCATGGTGTTGTACACCATTTTGCAATGAAATTTCTGAGTATTGTTCAAAGGTAGGCCCATATATAGTAGTCTAAGCATGATTTAACAAAATCATGAATAATGGCTGCCAGGTTAGATTGAATGATCACAGTTGGTGCATTAGATGTAGTTGATGGAAATACACTGACCACTGACACCTGATGATTTAGGGGCACTATGGGGAAAGGGTGCACACTCCCATGCTGTTCTATCTTTCAGGGGAACCGTAATCACTTCCAGAATCGGCTCAATTTCAATCCCTGAGCTAAGCTTTGTTTTAATCAACAGCACCTTCTTGTCTATATTTAATCTCAGTTTGTTCACTGTCATTCAGCTCAGCATTCAACATTTCATTTGCTTCCTTGAAGTCAAGTAACAGAATGCAACAGAGCTGATAATCATTAGTATAATGATTGCATCTTGTTCCAATGCACTAGATTATCTCTCTGGGCAAATTCATGTAAATACTAAATAACGTAAAAGGCAAAGCAGAACTCTATGGGAAACCATAGGCCAGTGATACCAAACAGTAGTTGTCTCTCACTTCTATCTTTTGCACATAACCTGATAAGGTGTGCATACTGCACCACAGAGATCCAATCCCTCCAGCACTCGAGCAACCAAGAATAAAGAATACCCTGGTTAATGGTACCGAAAGATGGCAAGATGTCTCAAGAGTATTAAAGGGCCACACTCCCTGCATCCATTTCCTAGTATAAGATGTCCACTATGGTAACAGAAACATATTCCTTACAGAATCCTTGAGGAAGCATCACTCACCCCACATTTTTATATCTTGCTTTGGTACTCCTGAATCTCAAATGTATTCATTCCTATGGCCTACTGACCCAACAAAGATCTTCAGTGGGTCAGGACATACTTCTATATATTGCGGAATGGTATTGAAGCACATGCAATACTATTACAAGGATAATTGTTTGCAACCTATAGCTTGACTATACAGGTGTACGTCATGGTTCACGGACTTCCCATTCGTGTCCCTCGGTCTTTCACAAATGGGAAGCCGTGAGGAACAAAATGGCATGCACACCTGTGGCATACATGCAACAGTGTGCATGGGTGCGTGCCACCATTATACTCAATGAGTCTCCGATATTCGCATTATTTCCCATTCACAGAGGGGGTTCTGGAACAGATCCCCCGTAAACGGGAAGGGACAATTGTAATTTAAATTATGCACAACTACAGAGAAATCTCAGAATTTAATGTGTAGCTTTCTCTGATAACTTAAATAATTAGATACTGCATGTACTTGTGTATAAGTCTAGAAATTTTAGTTAAAAAATCAACTCTAAAAAACTGAGTCGACTTATCCATGGGTCAACGTAAGTACTGTACTTTAACTCTTATTTTAAAAAGGAACCATCACTTGGCGAAAGGCAAGAGCATAATCTCTCCTGGAATCACTCTATTTTCTCATCCATTCAGACTTTACTATAAGCACAAACATGCCTGCTGAAATTTTATAAATCCTTTGGCATTGTTTTTCTTTGCTTCATCCTTTAGATCCTTTGTTGCATGCCCCTAAGTTTTACCCTCAGTCATGTCAAAATCCTTAATTTTGGCCCCCAAACCTGCCCTTGACTTATACATGAAGACGACTTATAATTGAGTATATACAGTACTTAACATATATAGAGAGTATATACAGAGTAAGAGAAAACTTCATTTACCCATGTAACAGAACTCATAACCTCTGATTTCAGGTTTGCAGTTAAATTCACTGCTCCTGGCCCAAATTAACCCCAATCTGACCATATCCATTTCATCAAAGTTCCAGTAATAAAAGCTAACATGAACCTAGTATCAAAGAAAGTGAACTACTAAAAGTTTAACTCTTACTCAGTGCTCAAGTTATAAGACTTTCCTCCCTTAATTTTGTGGCAACTCCATAACTATGGTTATTAGAAGGACAGTTATTATTTAGCAAGAATTTTCCTCAGTCATGGACTCAGCTCTGTGAATTTCATTACTGCTCTCCAGCCATTTTCCCCATAGTACAAGCACTGGTCTGATTTCTCCAGTGAATGGTTTTAAAGGCTACTCAGACATGCTTCATCATCATGATCTTGTCCAAAATAGGGAGATAATAAGGTCATTCCCATATTGATTGTCTCCCAATGCATGTCATAGTGATTGTGAAATGGCATCCATGTGAAAGCATTTCACAAGTTTACCTTTCTGTGCTATTGGAAGTTGTGTGACAGAAACTCTCAAGTGTGAACCAGAAAGTTTCCAGGCTCTGACTGAATTTTTAGAGTCTTCTTCAGATTTAGAAGGAACTAGTGCTCTGCATCATTTCATTTCCATTTCAATTGGCAGATAGCTTCTGAAACAGCAAGACTAAATATAAACCCATAGAACCTGGCCTCTTCTCTCTTGCCAGTGTAGCAGACAGTTATGCTAGATCCCAGACCCTCACTTCTCCACACCCTTTACTTCTAGAGTTCATCCAGACGGCACAAGTCATTTGGTATTTATTGCAGCCCTAACCTGGTTTTCAAGTAAAGTTTGCTAGAATTGTAATGGTAGATCCATGATAGGTTTCACAAAAATATTTTTTAGGACAAAGCACAATAAATAACGCCTGATCACTTGAACCTCATCCTTTTGGGGTGTTGTCTCAATCTCCCTTGGCCAGTCTGTAGCAAGGGGCCTTTGCAGACTGCCAGAAATAGTGCAAACTGAGTCCACTTTAAGGGTTAGGGTTAGTGCTAGGGAATCATGGGAATTGTTTTTTTTTTTCCTGAGACATTGAGCCTTCTCTGTCAGAGAGCTCTGGTGCCACAATAAAATACAGTTCCCATGATTCACTAACCCTAACCCTTAAAGTGGACTCAATTTGCACTATTTCTAGCTGTCTGCAAAGGCCCTACAGTCTCGGGGGCAGTTGTTAAATGCAAAAGCAGAATCCTTCTGTACCAAACACACTTTTACTGCACTTATCCTTTTCATAGTGTTTGTATTGTGCTACGAGATAGAAGTTTTTGTGGGTTTTTCAGGCCACACAGCCCAAAAAACCCACAAAAACTATGGATGCCGGCCATGAAAGCCTACGACTTCACATGAGATAGAAGTTATTTGTTTTGCTTTTAGAAGCTGAAGTAAGATATTGATTCAAGTTAGTGCCTGTTCTGTAGTGTATAGTTCTATATTTTGTGTTCTGGTCTTAAAATGCATTTTATTGACGAGGGGGCGAATTGAAGTAAAAAAAAATAGTGCGACACTTTCACATATATGCTTTTCATTCTTGATTTTGTTTTATTTGTGTAAGTAAAGTGGTTATCTTCAAGAGTGTTGTTTTGTCATAAAGGTTTTATAACCACATCATCACTCAGTGCAGTTTTTTAAAAAGCCTGAAAAAGCTTCAGTGTATTTTTAAAAAAATCTTGCAATTTTAATAAGCTAAATTAGTGTCGCTTAATTTGGAAAGGACTGAAAAGCTTATATTGGGGATGAGTACTTTGTTTCAGATACTTTGTTACTATTAATTGATATGCCAATTTAACATTTTCCATATAATTACAACAAAGCTTATACAACAAAAGCTCTCCAACTGAACAGAACAAAAAAAATAGCTGCCTAGAAAAACTGATAGAAAGCCTAAGGTGTGCAAAAACCCAGCCATTTTACAACTTGAAACTAGAGATGGTTAATGTGATCATTTTTGTTTATTGAATAAGAGCACCCAGGTTGATTGATACAGTAATTTCTGCCTTTGCTACAGCAAATATTTAGCTCATTATCAATTTTAATAGCATTTTGCAGAACAAGCCTTTTCTTGATATGCAGAAAATACTATTAAATTTCTTTGCATAGATACATTGTTATGACATGCAATAACTACTTGAATATAAAGGGGGATTAATAATTTAGGAGGTGTTAACAAATTAGGGCCATCATTAAAAATACTTGGAACCATTTTGTAGAAAAATCAGATTGAGGTAATGCGTTGCTCTTATGATAAAGAATTACAGCATTAATTCTGCAAAGTGAACTTATTGCTCCTATTCGTCTCCAAAACCCTGGAGCATTAAAAGACAGGAAGAATGAAATGATCATTGCATTTTTTCCCAGGCATAACAGCTCTAATATTTCCATCACCGTTTCATAGGTTCATTTCCACAGATGTAGTAAAGGAAAAGCCCACCAACATCATCCTTCCCTTTGTTTTTGGCCATGTTTTGTTATTATTTTATGAAACCGAGTCAGAATTTAAATTTTTTTTGCTTGTATAGCATTCAGTGCAGAATATTTACTAAAGCTAATCTTTAAAATAGCTAATGGCTGTTTCAGATTATAACTTGCTTATTTTTACTTGCATACTTTGTCACATATTCTTCATGTCCAAATTCAACACTAAGTACTTGATTCAAAATCTATTGTAGAATCAAGTAATTATTAAGTATTTTTAATAATTCCATTAATACCAAGATAGACTATTGGTCCATCTGCCACATTGATATCTGCAATGATTAGCAGCACCTTTCAGACAGGGGTCTTTCCCAGGCTTACCTAAAGATACCAGGAACTAAATGTAGTCCTCTTGCAGGCAAAGCTCGTAGTTTGCTAATGAGCTATAACTCTTCTCAGAACAATGATCTGCTGATAATTGAAAAGTCCGGTGCATGTAATGCTTGATGTTATCTTTACATTTTACTGGTACATATTCCTCTTTCCCTAGTCTGAGGCATAGCCAAATATTCCATGATGTCTATGTTTCAGTTTGCTCTGCACTGTTTATAAGACATGTCCAGAATTTAAAGGATTCTGATTTTCAGTCTTCTCTAATTACTTGGCTTGTTGGACTCAGATCTAAATTTCAACTTTTTATGTACTATGTCAATAGTGCAATAATGGTTTCCCTGACTATTAGCGACTCAGTAACACACTTGAAAGAGTCTCATATTGAGGGAGATAGAGATTTGCCAGCTTGGCATAGTGGTTTAAGTGTTGGACTCTGACTCTGGAGATTAAGGTTTGATTCCCAGCTCAGCCGTGTAAACCCACTGGGTGACTTTGGGCAAGTCACACTCTCTCAGCCTCAGGGGAAGGCAATGACAAACCTCCTCTGAACAAATCTTGCCAAGAAAACCCTATGAACCCTTAAGGTCGCCATAAATTGGAAATGACTTGAAGGCACACAACAAACAACAATAACAAAAGAGATTTGCAGGTGCAAATATAGAAAATATAGCTATTTTACAAAATCAAAGCTGAATCTAATTGCTTCATTTTTACTTGCTCCTAGCATGAACACAGAATTTAAAAATTAAATTACTGAGAACTAAAATTTGCCAAATAATCAACATAAACAGCATTTTGTGCAGTCATACTGGCCACATGATCACAGAGTAGTCTGACAATGCTGGCTCTTTGGCTTAGTAATGGAGATGAGCACTGCCCCCATGGTCAGACACGACTTGACAACGTTGTCAACGGGGAATAACTTTACCCTTTAATCAACATTTTTGCTATTATAACTGCTTGCAATATTTCACTAGTGTGATTGATGAGAATGTTTCAGAGGAAATGGTGCTACAGTTAAAAACAGCTACTGTTAAATCCCACCCCCACTCCTGCAAACAACAACAACACTAGTTTATTTTATAGCACTCTTTACGTAAAATAAATTGCAAACAGGTCTTCAGGGAGTAGTCAGCTAAGTTCAGTGAGCTTTCCTTTTAGATGACAACTCTGTGAAGCACTGGATTTCTTGAGTGCACGATGTAACACGAAACCCCTATTTCTCTGATCACTACTGTGGTTCTGCAACAGAGGTTACAGTCTTGCTCAGAATACCTAAAAAATGTTCCTCCAAAGCTGAGCTGCATGACCCGTGATGCACTGTCTCCCAGAGCTACACTTGCAAACATAGCTAGCTATGTGGCTCTTGGAAAATACTCTTTTCACATTTCTTCTTTTTCTGGATGAAGCGTTTAATCATAAACACACATCAGGAAATGTCACTGCTTCACCCTATAATTTCCCCATATGTTCACACATGTTTTCAGTTTTGAAGGTTAGACTCAATGATTCATTTCCACAATTAAATATACTGATGCTCAGATCTGCAGGAAGCCACATTATTTGTAGTGTTTTCTCTATGGTAAGGAGAAAATACACTGCATATGCTCAGAAGCATTCACCTTCTCAACTGCTTTTCAGCTACAGAGAAAAATATTTCAAATTATGCTTGATGTTCTGAAATATTATGATTCTGGGCTACAATGTTGGATCAAATTAATCACTTCTGGCATTGAAATTAAGCACTGTTAGTGGGTGATCTATTCCAGCAACTGGACAAAAGGAGTGTGTCCCAGTTCAGCCTGCCATATCTTTCAGAAACCTTTGATACTATCAGCAATGGCATCCTTTTGGGCCACTGCTCTTGAATGGAACTTGTGGGCATCATTCTATAGTGACTCCAGTCCTTCCTGGAGGGGGGGACCCAGAAGATAGTGCTAGGGGGGGGTGCCTGTTAGAAAGTGCTGGGGTAGTGCTCAGGGGGCACCATGGCCATTGGCCTGTTTGTCCCTCGAGGCTCAGTTGTATCCCCCATTTGTTGTTGTGTGCCTTCAAGTCATTTCCGAGTTATGGTGACCCTAAGGCTAACCTATCACAGGGTTTTCTTGGCAAGAGTTGTTCAGAGGACGTTTGCCTTTGCCTTTGTCTGAGGCTTAGAAAGTGTGACTTGCCCAAAGTCCCCCAGTGGGTTTCATGGCCAAAATAGAAAACAAACTGTGGTCTCTACAGCTTTAACTTTTGCTACAGCTTTAACATGCTATAGTAAAAAAGATTTTTTAAGGGTTGTCATTATTCTGTTAAAAATACTTTTTAAAACTCTTTCTGTTGCTGTTTTTAATTTGTTTATCCAATTGTTTCTAACTTTTGTACTGTAAATTGTTTTAGCTATGTTTTGTTTTAACCTACACTGTAAGCTGCCTTAGATCTCATTGGGGGGGGGGGAGAGATGGGACGTAGATTAAACACATGTATAGATAAATTCCTGAGAATATCCTGTCTCAAATATTGCGAGATTGCTCTTCTCAAAATAATCTCCAAAATATTTAATTTTTGTATGGGTTTCTGTAACCTCTTTCAGTTTTTCCTACTTTTGATGATCAAGACAGAAGTAATTCCATAAGGTTTTCAGCCAGGCTTTGGGTTTTGGTTGGTGTGGTTGTATATATTGATGATATATTGGTTGTCTCAGATAAAAAGCTGGACAGTATTTTCACTTGTATAATTTCACCTGTAAAGGTGGACAAATCTGAGAGTGCATATATGAAGTGGAAACAAAATTTACGTAGTTAATGATATTTTTAAAAAACCCTCTGAGATTGTTGATGATCTAATCTAGGAGGAGTAAATCACATTTCTGACATAATTTCTTCAACCTTTCCAAAAGGATGGTGAATTTAGAACTTTGATAGATGAGAGGTCAGATGGAGATCTGTAGCGTAATGAACAGATCAGAGGGCATTACATTAAAGAATATTGGAAGGTGTGGAAATAAAATTCCTGGGGGAGAACTACATTCTCATGAGAGTGTAAAAATGAGAATCAGAAGAGATGGCATGAGGGTAGATTGAAGACATATAATACAAAGCAGTATAGTTCATAGGCCTCTACAGCAGAGCTTGGTAGTAACACAGTATTGCAAATTTGAATTGTTTCTCAGTTTAGGGGCTGTTGCAAAACTTTGGAGAGAAGCAAAACAATTGCAAAACAATTGCAAAAACGTTGGCACAGGTTTGGTCTGTAGTATTATGGAGTGCATAGGAAATGCACTTCTTTGGGGGGGGTTAATGCTTGTAGTATAATGCAACAATATTCCTTTCCTGGTGCAATATTCCTTGTGCAAATGATTAACCATTTTTGATGTTATTTGCTTGAGGTAAGAGGGGTGTTGCCAGCTCTTACCTTAATAATATAAGATTTGCTTTCAAATAAAAAAAATAATATGAATATTATGAAATGGCCAGTGGGGGAAGCCCCTGTGGCCATTTCATATTCTTAAAATGAACACCACACACAAGAAATGGAATGCCATTGCCACAAGCAATGAAACAAGTTTCTTTCTGTATATTATGGGAACCCGGTTGAGTTGCTTCAGGGGACTTTTAATGAGCAACAGAATAGATTGGTGTTTAGAAGTAACATTCCAAGTTCTGTTTTATAGCTAGAATAGGATTCAGTATTCTCAGCTCTATCACTTGACCTTGTGCAAGAAATTCAGGCCTGTCCATTTCTCAGTTTTTCCATTTGCTATACTGAAACAGTGGCAGTTCCACAGTTTAATATTTATTCTCTTGCACTTCCTAGCAAGTCTTTTGGGAAGGAGCAAATGGGAAAAATTTCTTAAAGAATAAGGCAAGTTTACTTAGGAACTGTGAATGGGCTAGAAGAGACAGGAACTCCTCTCTTGTCAACCAACCAGCTCAACTCTGTGCGTATTCTGAATGGATCATGTGCTGACTATATGCACCTTATAATTGTCATTTCTACCCAGCATAATGTTCTTCCATATACTTGTTTTGGTCGGTTGGTTGAGGAAAAAAATCTTACAGCACATATGGATCTATTTGCATGGATCACTATGGCCTTCATATTTGTTCATGGGGATTAGGTTAAGTTTGCGAATTCCTGCTGCCCGCCACACTGTGAATATACACAACACTGTCATTATGGTGGGTAATGCAATAGGCATTGGCAATAAATATGTCATAATCTTATGCATCCAAAACTATAGTCTAGAAGTAGCAGTGGGGAAAAATTAATACTAAAAATGTGTGTAGTATTAAAAAATAAAGTGTGATACTAAAACAATGATAAAATCTTTTGGTAAGCACTAGATAAAAGACTAGATGGAGGTTGTTTATCTTCAAAATCAAAAGAATAATCCTATTAATAGAATAAACTCCCCTCTAGGAGTGTGTGTTTAACAGATGTCTACTGGATACCTTATCTGGGGAGCTGATTCTTTGTTTAGTATAAATACTAATGGGATCACAGTAAAAGAAATGGCTAGCATTTTTTGTTATTTTCAGAGATGATTGCTTTAAGAGATACTGAGACCAGAAAGGGAGAGGGGAGAAATTATATAGATGTAATAGACTGGGAGGGTTCTATTATATTTCTACCTTAGAGATTGTACCACCATTAAATTCACACTTTTAGTCCATGGGAATCAGACCAGCATGATGGAGAAGTCTGGCTAAAATGAATCTACTTTATTAGTTTTTGTGAAAATGATTAAGGTTCCTGATCTGTACTGTTTTTCAGCAGTCACTGTTTGGAGGCTCAGGCTGGACAAATAATCCTTACTATAAGATTACTATAAAATGTAAGGGAACCACAAGGATATAGAAATGGTGCCACCCCAAACAAAATATCTGAATATATTATTTGAACTACAAAACTATACATGGTGGTTTATTTGTTAATAGCAGAGGGGAAATCTTTTTCTACCATTGCAGGCAAATATTTTTAAAGTGTTTAAAGTAGTGTGCCCATCAAATAAGCATAATTATAATCAAAATTCTTAGAACGTTCACAAAAATTCCTGAAGGCAATCAGCTCTACTCAAATTAGTAACTCAGATAAATCACCATTAATTAGCTAATATAAGCCAGCAGGTGGTTTCAAGCCCAGAGACATTCCCTGGTTATTTAAATTATGTATACTACACTACACCAAAGATAGAGTAAGAGAAAGAGGAACAACAGACATGAATGTGTAAAAAAAACTGTTTAGGGGTAAAAGTCTCCAGAAATTCCCAGATCCAACCCAAAGGAATACAAGGCAGCTTTGACCCCCATGCTCAAATATATAATCCATTAACAATTCCATGCAGCTTTTATTTCAACAGTGATTATTCATGCAGTGAACAAAGTCTGCATTGGAAGCTCAATTGCATATATTTGTACTGGGGAAGGGGGAAGAAATATTAATAGTAGTAACCAGTTTTAAAATGATGTCATGGGTCTTTGAAATACAAGATCAACAGACTACTGTATAGTGGAGGAATCCTTTTCATTTAGATTTCTGAAGAACGTTATTCTGACTTTAATTTCAATGCTGTATGTTAAATATTGGAATATAAAGCACATGGGCTAACTAAAGGTGAAACAAATGTAGAAAAGTTAATTAAAATTAAATTCAAGTGTGACATCATGGAATGTTGTCTTTTGAAACTAAAGAAGAGTATTGCACACTTTGGGATATTGTATAATAGCTGATAACTGAAGGAGGGAGAGAATGGACCATGTTTCAATCTCACATTGCCCTCACCACTATCTGTCCATGAATGACACCCAAGTTCTCCATCCTAGATTTCTTAAACTCCATCAAGTCTTTTATCTTAGATTTTTCTGTTCTGATTATTAATCATCACTTTATTTCTTTTAGGTATTTCCAAAAAAATCACATTTTCCAGGAAGAACTTGAATCATTTCTATACCTTAGGACTTATCTGCATGGGCCAAAAGGCCTGTTCTCCCCACCATCATCACCCATTGTGGCATCATTCTGTTCTGATGATGCATATCCCAAATTCCTGTTCTGGTGAGAGCAGCCCAGACAACATCTGGCACTTTCAACACCAGAACCAGAGAATAACAGCCTTAAAGGGGTGTAAATATATATATCGGTTGCTCCAGATCTTCTGGGAAGATCCAGAGTCCTCCATTCCCACACCACAGCAGCTGTCTGCACAGGTGTCCCACTGCGCTACCTGGCACATCTGCCACCGCTGCGGGCCATTCATTTTGAGGTCAGAATAAGGCACCCAGCCATGTTGTGGGCACTTCTTTCTGATGTCAGAAGCAAGCGACCTACAGCAGCACCAGATATGCCAAGTAGCTCAGCAGGGTGTCTGTGCAGACAGCTGCTGTCCAACACTCAAACCACTATGCCACACTAGCCACATACATACAAACAATAATATAATACTGAAAAATCATCCATCACATCCAAATTCAGCTTATTCTTTGATGAATTTTTTTCCGAAAAATCTTCATAATTTTGTCTCTTTTATCATCTCTGATGTGAAGGCCACATATCTGAAATGTGCAAAGCACTGGAAGAATGTAAACCCCAAGACTTGGCCTTTTGATATCTTAGAACAAGAAACACCACAGTAATAGGAGAAGCAGGCTACCAACTTAAAGTTGCTAAAGGTTTGGTCAAGGTAGATTAATTCTTTGCCAAATAACAAATGTTGTTTCCTGTTCTGAGGAAGGATCTAGGGCAACCCTTTTTCGTGTTTTTAATACATTGGTTTGCATGTGCTATGCCTTCTAACTCTTGGCTCCAAATCAGGACACAAGGCAGAGATCTCTGTACTCTGAATAAGTACAGCCAAGGAAAAGTCATGAACACAGAGGAAGACATTCAGCAAAGGGATTCAATAGTTGCAGTAGGCACAGTGATGTTATGATATTTTAAAACAATAATAATGCTAAATAAAGTATACTTTTTCATGGTACATGGTTAACAATGTTGTGTTTCACTGTGCCAGCTGCTCTAGAACAGGGGTAGGCAACCTTTTTGAGCCGGGGGCCAGGTTGCTGTCCCTCAGACAATTGGGGGGCTGAAGCACCCAAAATAAATAAATAAATAATAAAAATTTAAAAAATATGCATGCACACTCTCTCAGCCCCAGAAAAGCCATGGCAAAACCCCTGTGGAGATTTTGCCAAGAAAATCCCAAGAACAAGTAATAACAACAATAATCAATATCATCATGGTGGGCGGCGGCGGTGGCAGCGACGGCGGCAGGACCAGCCTGGGGCCGGTTCAAAGGCCTTGGGGGGCCGCATCCAGCCCCCGGGCCTTAGGTTGCCTACCCCTGCTCTAGAAAATACTGTACTGTTGTTTAAATGGCCACATACCATCACCAAAAAAGGGAACATGCAACATAATAAAAAAGAGCAGAGGACACAAATGTGCATATATTAAGTTATGTGTGTAAGTACCCATTTTTAAACTATTTATTTTTCATGGAAGGCAAACCAATTTATTTCCTCCAAAATTGTTTTTAATCAGTTCTTAAATTAAATTGTAGCTCACCCCAGCTTACCCAGAAAGTATCCCTTACATTATGATGCAACATATTTCCCATCAAGATTCTACCCCAAAATATATTCTCTTCCCAATAAATTAAATGCAAAATATATTCCAAAATATATAAACCATACCTTTCATGTATTTTTCATAAAATAGCAAAAACCATTCAACGTAATGCTTATTGTCTTCTTCAAACATATGGTAAATAAGACCTTATTTTTCATGCAATACAAAATCTTTATGTCTGTTGTCCTGTAACATTTTTTCTGTTTTATGTCACACTTGTATAGAATCCTATTACATAAGTAAGGGGTTTGTTGATCAGTAGTTTACATCTTGGATTCTTAGTAAATCTTAGTGACCTGGTGTTGAAGTGATCTGTATTGCTTTTTATCTGCACATATTGATGATTTTTATGTTTAAGATATTAGGGATTAATAGCAAAATTAACAAGTGAAGAATGTTTATTTAGTATCTTGGATTACATTATTTTAAGAATAAAGAGAGAGAAAGAAATGGTATAATAAAGAAATCAATTTATTCCATCACTAGGTATAAAGACATTAGTCCTGGGAAAGAGCATTTCTCCAAGAGCTTTAGCTGCCAAGTCTCAGTTGCATGGCACAAAATGATTTGCATTTTTAGAGAAATCCAAGTCTTCAGTGAGCTCTAGTGAAACATGAATAAATTGCTTTCTTTTCCTCTTTTGCAGACTTTATGAAGCTGAATCCATTAGGGGCTGAGTCAAAGTGTAATGAAATAAAGGCAACAACTGACATGATGGAAACCCTGGATTAGGTTTCCTGGTAGTCGAAGCTTAGCTGTCATGGCCTACATGTCAAGTTAGTGGTCTTTGGGGAGACTCATGAGTACATATGGATATATTTTTAACTGCTGCATTACAGCAAGGTCTCCAAAGCAGGTAGAAATTAAATAGAGAAGCAAAGATTAAGAATTAAACAGAATGCAGGAAACAATTCACAACAGAGGACTTGATTTGATCATACTATCATTTCCTAGCTAGTCAAGTTGCTATCAAGTTGATAGTTACACACTCAGTCATGCTCTTTCATTCTTTCTTTCACTCACATTTACTTATTTATTCTCACACACACAGTCACAAAGAAGCACTGGCTGCCTTATCGCATGAGAAAAGAAAGCCAAAATGGAGCGGGAAAGTACTGGCTTTCTCCATGCCTCTCCACATACCATCATAGCACTTCTGTTCTCTTCCACAAGGAGATGGTTGTAAAAGTGTCTTTTGTTGGATGGATTTTTCCAGCATGACAAAAGGCATCCTTTTACAACCATCTCCCTCTAGGAAAGAACTGAACTGCTCTGATGCCATGTGGAAAGACACAAGAAAGCCGCTAATCTCCTGCTCCGTTTCAGCTTCCTTTTCTCATGTGATAAGGCTCTCATTCTCTTATGTATATGTAAGTATAAACAAATGCATATGTTAGTATGTTAAAAAAGAGATAACAAGTGTGATTGAAGTGTGTGTATGTAAGAGAGAGAGAGAGAGATGTTTGTGTGTAAGAAAAAGTATCACAGTGTGCATGTGTGAGAAAGAATAAGCATGTGAAAGAGTTTGAGAATGTTTGTGAATCAGTGTCTGTGAGGGAGGGAGAGAGACCATGACTTGAGAGTGTATGTGAAGGAATTAACTAACTAAGAAAGTGTGAGGGAGAAAGCAAGCAAGAACAAGTGTGCAGTTTTGTGTGTGTGTGTGTGTGTGAGAGAGAGAGAGAGAGAGAGAGAGAGAGGCTTGTGTGTGTCACAAAGAAAATAAAGAAATCCTGTTAGCGCCTTTTGGCCCAAAACTGACAGGCAGATGGGGGGGCAGCTTCTGGCCACTCCGGGGGTGTGGCGTTTAGATGACGCACACCCCTGGAGCACCCAGAAACCATCCCGGGGCCATCTGAGGTGGCCCAAAACCAGTCCCAAAAGGAGCAGATCTTTTCAGCTCCTTCTTGTGGTTCATTTGGGACCATGGCAGGAGACGCCCTTGGGGCCATGGCATACATTCACCATGGCTCCGGGGTAATCGGGCTGGGAGCAGCTTCTGGCTACTTCTTCCTGCCCATCTGTTTCACCTCTGTGAGACTGAAAGAGATTCATCTCAGAGAAATAGGATCAGAGGATTAGTGTGAATGAACCCCTGCAAAAGAGAGTGCGTAAAAAAAAAAAGAACATGAGAAACACTGTAACTGAGTATGAGAGAGAACAAGTGTACATGTAAGAGTATTTGGGAAGGCAAAGAATTGGGACTCTTGAAAGCTGGTTCTGCTATCCCTCCAGATCTTCTGCCACCCTGATGCCTCCAATGGCTACTCAAAGGCCTCTTTGTTCATTCCTCCTTCCCTTGGGCCCCATTTAGTCCTAATCCCACCCAACCGACTGCCTTACCAGATCAGAGGAGTTACAGCAAGCAATAGCAAGTACATTTCTATACTGCTTATGAGTGAACTAACATTCCCTAAGCGGTTTATAATGTGTTAGCCAATCCCCCTAACAAGCTGGGTACTCATTTTACCAACCTATGAAACGATGGACCTTGGAGCCCTGCCTGGGATCAAACTCACAACCTTGTGGCTGCAGTACTGGCATTTAACCACTGCACCACCAGTGCTAGTCCCACACCTCTGCCTGTGAGTGAGAGTCCCCAGCTGGCTGGGCTGCCAAGAAGGTGGTGGTGGTGGTGTAGGTGTAGAGCAGCGGTGAGTTTCAGGTACATACTGTTCCATTTGCTGGCAGGAAGCTGTGTGTTTGCACCATTCATCCTCATCTGCCCTGTCCAACATGCCATTTGTTTGTGAGCAGAGACACCAAGACCAATTCTCCTCTGCCTCTGAGAAGGCCCAGCTAGATCCAGGTGACAGCAGCAGCCATGAGCAAAAGACACAGCTGGCCTCTTCTGCTGCAAGGGCCATCACAGATGCTGGCTCTCCTTCAACTGCTGTGCACCTAGAGTGCACTGGACTGAGCTGCCATGCTGCTTGACGCTGCAGCAGCATCTCATCCTGAGAACCAGAGCAGCAATAGGAGGGGGGGCAGAAGCAGCAGCTCTGGATTGACCCTGACCGTGGCCATGATCCAGCTAGCTTTCCCACTCTTCTCTTCCTCCTTCTCTACCTTCAGGCAGGGGGGGGCTGTCATCCTCTTTTCTCTTCTCCTCCAGAACAGAAAGGGTTTGAGAAGTGGAGGAGGATCAGCAATTTTCACAGCATCCCAGGGATCCCACTCCACAGCCTGAGAACCACTATTGTAGGAGAATGGAAAATTGCAAAATTAAACTAAAATGACTACTGCACTCAGTAAAGAAAAACACGAAATTGTTACTCTGCTGACCTGAGTTCTTGAAATTACACAACACTTACTATCAAATATGGAACCTAAAGCTTAATCATATGTTTAAACATGGCTGCTAGACTGATTCTGGGCAACTCCTTCCTAAGTATATCCTCAGAATCCATACCAGCTGCTGCACTGACTCTCAAATATTACTTCTGAACAGAGTAAACTTCCATTTAAAAAAGGAAGGGGTTGAAAGCTGTGCTTTATTCCACCTCTCTGTAAATGAAGACTTGCACATCTGTTTCAGTTCTCTAGCCACATTAAGAGAGAGTGCTAATTGCTACTTCGGGGGAAAAGATCCCATCCTCCACAAAAATGTACAGATACCAGTGGAACAATCAGATGACTTTGAAGGGTGACTTCTTCCTCCCCAAAGAGCTTACCTTCAGAAAACTGACTCTTCTGTAAGGTTCAGCGACAGGAACTCTGGCTCTGCTCTGAAAGCATCAGAGCCTTCAACCTGCATTTCCCACACTTCCTTACCCTGAAGGGAGGCACTCAAGGCTAATGCTCCTTAAAAGCTTTAAAGCAAACTCCAGTCTTATAGAAAATCTCCCTGGCATTCTATTTTGTTGCAAGTACCATGCTGTTACATTGCTGGCTTCAGTTTCTGTGCCCAGAAGATACTGAGTTAGCATCTTGAAAGGCCATGAGTTAATGTAGTGTGATCTCTAAATACTGAGACGGTTCATCATACTTCATAAAACACTAAACAAAGTTGCAGTGAGGTTACTGAAACAGATATTTCAAGCATCAAAATGACATTGGACATTCTTATTATTACTATTTTGTTCATGTGTATTAATAAACTATAGGAAAACACAGGGCTCAAGAGCCAGCTAGATTGCAGAGTGGGGCAGGGGTAGTAGTCCCTATCTCAAGATATTTTGGACTATATAAACATACAGTTTAGAACACTAATAATGGACTCCTTTGTGACCCGATGAAACAACGAATTCCAACAATTTGCCATCAGATTTCAGTGTGAGGATTATGAATGCCCTGCCTTGAACTAGCTAAGAAGACTGTAGTCATTTCTTTCAGTCCCTTCATCAAAGGGGTTATAAAAAAAAAGTAGGTATCAATGACCACAAGTTATTCTGATGTTCTTGAAGTAGATGAGATGTGATCTGCAGACCTCATGTACCTATCAATAGAAGACCCAATATTGCTTCTCTGAGAATGGATCTTCTCCATCACAACACTGGATTGCTGAAGTTAAAATGTCTGAAGGTTCATCCAGGCATCCTAGCCTACTAGAGATATTCAAACATGGTTGCCATCCCCTACATGAGCCTCAATTAGGATTTACCAAGACATTCAGAATCCTCCGTAGCATGGTGTCAGCATGCCTTGAAGTACCTAACTTCTGCAAGACTGTTACAATTGACCATTGTCTGGACCAAAAACAAATACGTAAAACAACCAGCCTTGTGGGCCCTGTGAAATATCATCAGTTGAATATTCTTGAGGTCATATCCCCAGGGCCACTTCTTTTATTAGCTTTTCAATTACTATTATTTGCACCATTTTGCATTTGGAGAATAAGTGTAGTGCTGAAGGACTTCACTAGGACCCTTTTGAATCTTTAGGACAGGTTAAGATTCAGACTTACAACTTGTTTTCCTGCCCCTGTTTCACACTACACAGTTATAGCACTTTGGCATCCATGGCTGCATCATGTGATTTGTAATTTGGTGTGCCATTAATGTTTGCTGGCAGAGAATTTTAAATACTTCACAAAACTACAAATCTCATGATTCCGTAGGGTGGATCCATGGCAGTCAAGTGTATCAAAGTGCTGTAACTGGGTTGTATGGAAATAGTCCTGGTGGCTGTCATGTTCAAGATGGGCACTTTCTCATCAAAGAAGAAATTGTGCTTTTTTTTCAAAATAGTGGCACTACTGGTACACCTGACCTTTATCCCAAGGTCACCTTCACTATTTACAGGGCTCCATCGCTATCTATGCATATCTTCTCCAATAGACAAATAGTGGAATTCACTAGGCATTTACTAGAACCATCAGGTTGTATGTGGAAAAGACTGCACTTTAAAAGCAACACAGGGCATGACTTATCTCCTTTAATCTTTATTTATTTATTTATTTATTTGGAGTATTTATATCCCAATCTTCAGCTACAAAGGCTCTCAAAGCAGATTACAAATGTAATGCAGGGAATAGGCCCTTGTCTCTGTCCAGCAAAAGGACAAACCTTTGCCCTCTATGCCCAGTGCAAGAATAAAGTACAAATGTAAAGAGCAGTGCCTACTGAATCAGGGCTTCAGTCATGCAAAGAGCTAGACCACTGAGGGAAACAGAGGTCCAAGGCAGTAGCAAAACAGCAGCCTCTTCCTTCCTACGGCCCCCTGATGGTCTCTGTGGTCCTCAGTCTCTCTGCTGGGTGTTGTATGATAAAGCCTCCCTCAAAGTCCTGTTTTTATAGTTCAGCCAGGCAAGGCGGCTGTGCTGGGTGGAGGTCAGTGCCTGCTGAGTGAGGGCTTCAGTCTTGCAAAGAGCATGACCTGTCAGGGAAGCAGAGGTCCAAGGCAGTAGCAAATACGGCAGCCTTCCTACAAGGCCTTGATGGTCTCTGTGGTCTTCAGTCTCTCCCCTGATGGCTCTTCTCTCCCTCAGAGGCCACAGCAGTTGCAGGTGGAATGAAGGAAGGGAATCCCATTGGCATACTGCATATGGGAGTTCATTGTCCATGCATGCATTGCCATTAATCTTTCCATCCCAGAGGAAATTGTAGCATATTCTACCAGGGGTGCTCAGTGGCATTTTGGGAAATAGCTCCCATGATGAAATCTTCAGTGACCACTCATACTTTCACGAGTCCTTAGAAAATCAATATGTTCATGTCATTTGAAGGAGCTTTTGGCAGGCAGATTCTTCTAGGTAGTACTGCAGTCTTGGAGGACGCCAGCTTAGGAAATATTTTATCTCTCCCAAAGAGGTATTGATCTTCTACATCCCAGTGCTAGATGTCTTTCCTCATTGGTACTGAACTGGAAATATGATACTTCGTTTCTGTTCTCCTCAAGTGAAGCAGGTCAACTAGTCTTAGACAAGTTACATTCACCTTCTCCTTCCAGGATTATTTATCTCTGGACCTGTCAGTGGTATTGCCTCACTCCAGCTCAAGCAAGATGAAAGGGGCAGACATTCTGAATGGATTAAGTTCACCCACAACAGATTTTGAGATTGTTCACCTTTAAGTGAAAATGGGCAGGGAATCCAAATAAGAGGCCCTTTCTACTCCAGAAGAATGTATGGAGAATACCTCATCTTTGGGGCAGCTTTACTCATCAGAGCAAGAAATATGTCCAGTTCCAGTTTCCCTTAAAAGCTTCATTAGCTTTATGGAGGAAGATGACAAGAACCAATTTAAATAAGCATTTATTTTTATTTATATGTAAAAAAAAAAATCTGCAGCCAAAAAAGGAGTTGCTCAAAGTGTCTTACAAACAATAGCTACAGATATACAAATAACAAAACTGTAATCCATCATTTCAACATAATTATCAAACTAAAACAGTTATTAAGCATGGCAAAAATGAGATTCCATTATGTCTGTTCTCACAGCTGAAAGATTATGCTTACCAGATCCCAAAAGATTTCAGTTCCTATTTCAAGGCATGTAAAATAAATCTTGTATCCAATTCATAAACTGAGCACCAACAGTCAACACTTCTACTCATATGAACCTACCTAGTCAAAGTCAAACATTCGATGCTGTTCATTTAGGATTCCCTCATGTGCTCATAAAGACCTGTTCATGGCTCTGTATAATACATTGCCTGAAAAGAGACCCAAGTAAAACATGTTTACAATCTACATTAAACAACTCTGTATAATAAAAACAGAAGATTCTCCACCTTAAATCTTCTGAAAACACTGAGTCTCTTCTATTTAGTACTTTATTTTATATTATTTTAATTTATTTTCTAAAAGGTGCTTAACATTGTTGCACTTAACTCAAGATTTCTTTTATTTATCCTGCTTTTCTCCAGTCCTGGCAACCAAAGTGGCTGACAACTTGATTTAAAAAATGATACATCTAAAAACACACTAAGTTGTGATATAAAATTATAAATTAGGATATTAAAATGCTAAATATATGTAACAGCTCCATCTCAGTGTTCTAGATTATGTGCTTTACCACCACCATTGGACTCCAAAACAACAATGCATACAAGGGTCATAGAGTTTCTGATTATAAAAATGGACACAAACAAGTCACAGGTTACTGCACAGCACATCAATACATAATAGGTGGCTTTTCTTAGTGCTCCTCTAAACTGGCTGAAAAGCTGGGGCCAGTCTGGAGCATTATATTCTGGACTGGTCCTGGATGGCAGCCGCACACACCAGGCTTGAGCCTGGTGCAATGCACTAATCCAGAAAGGCTGACTACTACTATTAGTAGCAGTAGTTGTGCCTTCTAGTCATCTGTGATGTATGCAACCTTATCACAGGGTTGTCTTGGGAAGATTTTATTCAGAGGTTTACCATTGCTTTCTTTTACTTCTTTAAATGTGTTCATTTATGATGCAAAATTTAGTCTTTAAGGTGTTGTTGGACACTGTGGCCAAGATTCTGCATCAGAAATATAGCTATGAGATGGAAGTATGATAGCCATCCATCCAACTCCAACTCCCCAACTCACCTTTTCTTAGTTGAAACATCCCAATCTTGGCCATTTCCTTGTTGGTGAAGAGCAAGGCAGGGAGCATCAGACAAGCATCCAGATATTTTCCCTGTACCTGGACACACAGCAAGAGAAATCTGGAAGGAATTCCAGGAGTTCCCCAGATGATGTTCTTGCTCTGCAACAGCTATGAGAAAATAGCTGGATGCCTCTGCTGCTCCCTCTGCTCTTCACCAATCAGCAAATGGCCAGATAGAAAAGAAAAGATGAATTTGGGAGTGGGAGGTTTTGGTTGTTGCATGGATGGTAGTGATTTGTAACCTCTGTGATGACTTAGAAAATGAATTACAATGGCATAAATCTGACTTGCACCACCATAATTCACCAACAAAAATTCATCTTATGTTATTTGCTGCAACATACTTCCCTCTGGAATTTCTGATTATC
>CM034708.1:49574442-49588960 GCA_020142125.1 Phrynosoma platyrhinos | reverse complement strand
CCTGGGCTACAAGTAAAGAGAAGGAATTGTGTGTGTATGTGCCTTCTGTACTTTTGCCTATAGCTTTTTAAGATATAATGTTTCTTTCACCTTGAGTAAGGTAAGCTTCAACTTTACTAGATTTTCTTTAGTCCAGTGCAAAGCCTGATATCTTGTTTAAATAAATGGCATAGGGCTGATTCTTAAACAAAGTTATAATAATTTTTATATGCAATACTTCTATGGTTTTTTAAAGCCCTTTTCATCATTTAGCACACTATCTGGCCTTTTTATATTACATGATCAACTTTTTGACAGTGCAAGAGTGGACAAGCACAGTTAATGGAATAATAGCCTGCAGGGTCTAGCTAAGTGATATACGAATATAATCAACCTTTGTGATGACTATTCAGAAGCAATCCCTTTAGCTTTCAAGTGCAACATATATTTTGACACAGCAAAGCTATGGGGGGGGGCAATTCTGCAGACTCCACTGATACAATATGGCTTTCATATCTCCACGGTGGGGTTTACTGTTCATTCTGAAGTTTAAATTTAAGATAATAGCTTCTGTATATTCATGTAAGCCAAGAACAATACCTTTGATTTGTAGAAGAAATGTTATTCTAGCTACCAAGGGTCCTATTCTGTAAACTTTGACACAGCCCTTATATAAGGTTTACTATATAGTTTTTTTTAATGGAACTCTGTGGATACAAATGGTTTGTGTAGTCAAATTTTACAAATTCATTAATCTTTACGTTCATAAAACTACTATAGAGCATGTTCATAAAACTTTGTTTCAAGGTTGTTAGTCCAGATGATAATTAAAATCAGCAGCAATTAGTAAGGTTTTAAAACATTTTATTGATATTGGTTAGTAGAAATAAAAAATTAAACAACAGAATATATATAGAGAGAGAGAGAGAGAAAGAGAGAGAGAGAGAGAGAGAGAGGATTGTTTGAGGACATTCTACTTCACATATCACTTGAAGTGCATATGAACTATTTAAAAGCTCTACTATGGCAGAACAATTTTTAGAAAGATAGGCCAAGATTCTAGATCAGCTACTCTTGGCCTAACCCAATTCTTACTTAGTGGGCATCAGCCATTGCACATGATGGAGGTCTGTTCTCCTGTTGTTCCAGACACAGCAGAATGGTTTTCTGCAGTACAATCCTCCCATAGCAATCTCCAGTGTGACAGTCAGGAGCATGATCCCTGTCACAATTCCTCCTTGCACCAGAGACCAGTTCAGGGAGATGGAAATGCCAGGGTACGGCACGCCAATTGACAGGTCAGACCCCTGTCGCACACAGCAACTGATGCCCAGTAAGTCAGGATTGGGAAGCTTGTAAGATCCCTATGTATTCTCTGGGCTATTAAATACATAAGGAACATGAATACCAATCAATTAGAAATCCATTCATAACTGTGATCACAAATTCCAGTCAATGTGCCTATTTTTTGTGGTGGTAATTTCTCAATTTTTAAATTATCTTTTTGTTAAACCAGAGCAAACCAAACCCAGCCCAAAACTTGACTGTTCAAAAAGTTAAATTAACATCAAAACAGAATAGGGCTTTTGAATATGCCAAACTGAAGTACAGTACATTCTGTCAAAGCCTGGTAATGTTTTATTTTTATTTTTAAAACATATACTTACAAATAAGAATATGATGTACACTTATGCTTATAGAAGTGATAACTCACACACAAATTATATAATACAGACTTGAACAAACTGATGTGTGTAAGATAAATGTACAAGTCTAAACAGTAATTGAGTTTTCTTTTATATGCTATGTTCACATATGACAAGCATCATTAAATGGCCTTTGTTGTTGTTTTCACATCAATAGAAAACTCCTCAGTTGAAAAAAATGTGTATATAATTTTGTATAATCCAGAGTGATAGGTTAGTTCATTTTTCCAAACATTTTTACTCAGGCAGTTTTAATGTTAAGCCAGTGTGCTGAAATGTGAGACCATTGTCTACATACTAGTGGACAAAGAATTGGGGAGAATTTATATATGTTATTAAAGCAACAGTTCAGTGCTAAGCCATTGATTACAGTTATTCTTCTGTTTCTCAGGGGATCCATTCTGCCACCCCACCCCCCCACCCCCGCGAAAACAGAAAATCGTAAATATTCAAGCTCCATAGGCTTTAATGGTGACACGCACCCATAGGCTTTAAAGGCGACATGGGTGTGCACCCCATTTTCCCCCCTCCATTTGTCACCCACGAAAGGGCGAGGGACATGTACTTCAAGTTCATGAAAATGGAGGGCCAGCTTTATCGTAAAGTAATAATGATGATCAATGATAGATTATCTCCATTCATTCCATTTCTATTACTGTTGTAATTTATTATGGCCAGTATTCTCTATCAATTAAGTATAGTTAAGTAGGTAACTAAGGGCTTTTGCAGACTGCTAGAAATAATGCAAATTGAATCCACTTTAATTGCTCTGGCTCAGTGCTAGGGAATCATGGGAATTGTATTTTTTTTTCTCAGACATTGAGCCTTCTCTGCCAGAGCGCTCTGGTGCCACACTAGTTTCCATGA
Organism: Phrynosoma platyrhinos; assembly: GCA_020142125.1. NCBI lineage: Eukaryota > Metazoa > Chordata > Lepidosauria > Squamata > Phrynosomatidae > Phrynosoma > Phrynosoma platyrhinos. The sequence goes on along the minus strand of CM034708.1, from coordinate 49,586,408 downwards.
TTCCATAGCACTGAGTCAGGGCACTTAACAAAGCCCCTCCCCATCTGATGGAAACGTTATTCACTTATGCTGTGATTGCTTGCAGAATGGACCTCCTTCTCCTGGTGTATCTGATGCCCAGTAAAGCAGGCTAGGAGGGAGCTGCAATCATGGCAGTGATGACATAATTGTGACTTAGTAGTGATCGTGAATACAGAACAGATGCAGATCTAGATATTCATGATCACAGTCACAATTATCCAGTGATATACAAATCTATTGCAGTTTATGGAAATGAAGAAATTCAAGTATGCATTAATTAGCCTTGCCTAGCAATAACCAAAGGGGTAAGGGAATCTCCACAAGCAAGACATAACCAAACAGTTCTGCCCATTTGCCAGGCACTGCTAAAGGTGAATGTGAGTCCTATAATTCAGGAACCAGATTCCTATATTAGCACAAATCTCTTCTTTTTTACTTCACTGTGCTCTCTCCAGTAACAGTGCCTTTTTCTTTTTTTAAAGAGAAAGGATGGTAAGACTGGTAAGGCTAATCACAGCCAATTCCATTTAAGGTGAGGTTGGCCTATCATTTCTGTGTTAGTTTCACACTGGTGTGTTTATAATGCTTATATAATGTTACAGTTATGTAGAACAGCTACATCTTTTCAAATGTGCTACTAGAATTGACTTCAAAACCTATGCATTCAAGGGCAGAAATGGTCTCTTCATGGCTGTCTACTTAATTCAGTTAATGAGTTTGGAAAGCAACCCTTTAAAAAAAGTTTAAAGACATAACATGTTACTCAGTTTTTTAGTATGAGTCCAAAACTAGTCGTATTGCAGAAAACCAATATAAATTGGGTTGATCTCCATGAATTCCATAAGTTGTACAGTAAGACAAAGACTAGTTTTCCTTGCCCCATGTTCTGACAGTATCGTGCAATCTCTGCATGTTGCTACTGGTCATAGAATCGTAGACTTGTCCTTCTACCAGGAAAAGAAACAGGTCCTTAGGAAGGAACAGATTCCTGGATGCCTCAGCATCTGGTTCCTTTGAAGTAGATACTGTGGTTGCAGTGTGGCACATACAGATTAATTATGGTTCGAAACTATGGGGAGGGTTATGCTAGCCTCCAGTCAATCCAGTCCACTCAACTATCTGTGTACAGGGGAAGCAGATTTATAGCGTGTAATCTATGCCTCAAGTGAAGTATCTCAAATACTTCTTTGTGTATTTTTCACAGATGCCAAGAATAAAGAAAACACTGGAGGAACACTTAGATCTGCTTCTGTTTCAAAGGATACTACCTGGTATATAATTTTGCCTTATTTAACCTATATATTGGCCAAACATGCTGCAGTTCAAAATGTTGACAATGAAAACAATTTAACCTTCAGCTCAATTTAGCTTGCTTTTAAAGCACATTTCTGCTTTGTTCAGTTCAAACAAATTTTATTTGTGTTGAAAACTCTCAAGATATGTTGGTACTATATTTAAAATTAATCCAATTTTCTGCAGTTAACCAGTTCACTTTGCTTTGTTTCCCATTCTACAGAGGTATCAGAGAACGTCTACAGCTGAGTCTGAGAAGAAGCTTGTTAGGGGAGGAAAATGCTTTGGAATGTTAATGGGGATGCATAATAAACATATCAGAGCTAATTAAATATGTGCTTTAGTGTGTGGTATTTTTCCATGTCCTCAACTATCAACCAGGGTTCAGGCAAACCCACCCCCTGCACCAGATTCCCCACACACGGTGCAAATTAAAAACTATTTTTGTTGTTAACTGACCTCAAGTTGTCCTCAACTCATGGTGACCCTGTGGATGAGCTCCACATGCCTCCTGCTTAAGTCTTGCAGATTCGGGCCCATGGTCTTCCCAATTGAGTCTGGCATATGGCCCTCCTCTCTTTCTAGTGCCCTCCACCTTTCCTAAAACCCCACATTCTTTGCCCTAACACTACTGCACCTTTCCACTAATCCTCCCTTCTAGATTGCCTGAATCCCACAATATAATTGCAGTGAATTAGTTTTCACACAAGTGATGGGAAGGTGAGAGGCAGCTGGCAGGGTGCTGTGTCAGGAAATTTCACCTTTGCCAAAATGCCTAGATTTCCCAAATGGCAAGAGACTGCATATCGGCACACCAAATTTGGCAGGCCTGAAATAAAACAAAACTTACCACCTACAGCCAATCAGTGCCCTTTCTCAGCTATCAGGCAGGGCAAGGAATTCAGTAGGATCATAAAGGTGTCTTGCCAGAGCTTCCAGCCCAGCCATTGAGAATTCTCAGGGTCAAGCCAGTCTGGTCAGCAGGGGAAAGCTGTCAGTCAGGACATCAAATCCAAAGGTTTATTAGTAGCAAGAATCAGGGTTCAAAGGTCTTGGAATTACACTAGCCAAGGGTCAAGAGCAACTTCCAGAAAAGATTGATTGTCAGCAATGTTTTCTATAAATATGCTCTGACCAAGATAAAGCCTCCCTTTCTTGGTTGCATTCACTTGCAACAGGCATTGTATGGTTTATATCTGTGTCTTGTGGCTGCTCAAGGGTATCGTTGTTTGTCTCTTGCATGGGCACATCCCTTGGCTGTGCCCCTGGGTCCTGAGTGCTAGATTTTCCACCTTCTTCCTCTGGCTCACTGTCTGTGTCATACATCAGACTGCGGTCTAGGAAGGGGACATGGCATTCAGCTATTTTTCTGGGCAAGTACAGTAGCCACTTTCTGTCTCAGAAGTACATTTTCCTTTCCAAGGCTTAACAGGCCACCAGGAGCAGGCAGCAGTATGTGCAGTCTTTTGCACAGCCTCTGTCCTCCTCTTTCACTTCTTCTTTTCTCTTTCTCCTTCTCTTCCTCTCTCTCTCATTCTCTCTCACCAATTTTCAAGAATTGACTCTTTGTGTGAGAAAGAGAACATGGAGGGTGAGGGCTACCTGAAAAGTTGGATCTGATATCAGTGGGGCTGTGAATCCACTTCAGCTTTGTGTCTGTACTTTAAAAAGATACCCAAAGCAGTCACCCTAGCCCCCAAATAGGTTCAGTACTTTAGACAGAGCCTTTAAATTTTTGATTAAAATCAAGAGTACATTTGCCACTCCCTCTGACCCACTGCTCCCTTGCCAGCAGATCCAGGGAAGCTGACACCTAGAATCATAGAATCATAGAGTTGGAAGAGACCACAAGGGCCATCCACTCCAACCCCTGCCATGCAGGAACTCCCAATCAAAGCATCCTCGACAGATGGCCATCCAGCCTCTGCTTAAAGACCTCCAAGGAAGGAGACTCCACTACTCTCCGAGGGAGTGTGTTCCACCTGTTACAATGCAGATTAATTCTATCTCAGATCTCCAAAATGTCTTCTGAGAGAGTGGGATGAATCTCTGTAATATGAGTTGAATTATCTGCATCCCATTGTTTTCAATCGGGCTTACTCTTGCGTAGATGTAGGGCTGTACCAGCACAAAATATATACCATCATGGCACAAATTTCTATGCACATTATGAGTTTGTGAAAAAGAGGAAAGGGTACACCAGTGAACCATTTCATCAAATCCAGACCCTCTTCATTATCAACAAGGAGGCTGTGTGCTCTGAAGGCCCTGTCTATTTTTTTCTTTATTCTTTCCAAAATGTATTTTATTAAGGGTCAGCTCCTTGCTCACTGAGCACCAACAAAGCCTCATCTGGAGGGACTGAATTATATTGGTTGGGTTGCAAGCTCCTCAGTTATTTGCTTCTACCTTGTCCTGGGCTTTGTGTGCTATGTACATTGCACTGCTCTTTTAGTCAGAGAAAGTGTTCCCCATGCACACACCTTGTCCCAATAATGACTGAATTTTAAAACATTTCCTCCCTTTTGGGGATGCCTTGTGATCTTCCTGTGTTGTGCAAGCCTCCCTAGAACTGACAAGTATACAGCAGCTGCCTCAAGAATCCTTTCCTGAGCATTTATGAACAGCAATAAAAGGAAGAACAGATAGAATATCCCTAGCATGTTTTTTTTAAAAAAAATCTGTAAACTTGGCTGCCAAAATGGAAATCCCAAGAAAAGTGGAGGCTGGTAAAAGAAAAAAAAACTTTGTGGATATATTTTGGAAGACGCCTTCAAGTGGTCTGTAGAATGTTTTTGTTTACTTTTGCAGGCTTACCTGAGCTGGTTGTTTCACTTCATCCATGAATATTGTTAATTTAGAATAAAACATTTGCTAAAACATATGGAATTGTTCTTCTTTCTTTGTGGTGTAGGAACCTAGCACTATTCTTTCCATGTTATTTCTGCATCTCATACTAAATTTTCTATTAAAAAAGTAATGCCCAGGAACACATCTACTGGGTTAACTGGGGTATATCTGTAATCATATTATTGATATTCCCCCAGTCTAAGTAATCCAAATGCTTTAATGTCACTAGTGTGCTATGAATGAGCCACAGAAGTTCAGCAAACCCATAAAAGAAGGATGACTCATAAGTTCCTTCAAAGGTTTTGTAGAATATGCAAATTCTAATGAAATTGTTCATTCTTTCTTTTTAACCTTTCCCAGGATCCTTTGAAGGAAAAGGGTACTGCCAATATATTCAGAATCTTACATTCAGCAATGATGGCTAAAGAAATGGCCAAGTTGGTAACATCTAAGCAGAATAAGGCCAAGATTTATTACTTCAAATATGCCTCCTGGCAGGTTGCAGTTCTTGGAGAACTCTGAGCTAACACACACTAAATGCTCTGAGCGGGATGTAAATATTAAACACACTTGCCCTTGCATATTTTTTAGTAATATTAATATAAACCACACACTTATCAATGGAAAATAAGCACCTTTCTGCTTCCATATAAAGTCTAAGCATTTATGCTTGAACTGCACAGATTTCCATAATAGCAGTAAATTGATCTCTAACAACGATAGATGCTTTCCAAAAATTCTTATGGTGGCCCACCTAGTTGCAACATGTTAGTCGGGAAACTTGCTGGGATAGCTTAGGGGGCTAGAAACAAAAGAATTTCTGATATTAAACCATTTGTCAGTAATCGTTCCATTACTGTAGCTCACAGCAGGTCTCCCAAGAGAGACACTCTGCATCCCAAGACACTTGCAGTCTTCATCTAACTCTCTGCCTGTCTCTTCTTCCATGTTTCACTATATATCATACAACTGTTATCAGGTGTTACACACTCCCTATGTATCTCACACTAGCCCCCTCACATTTATTCAGAATGGGTGTGTCATCGCCAAAGCTCTGCTAGCTCTCCTCTTCTTGACATTCCAAAATGAGATCCAAATAAATTCCAGCTATCCCTGCCTATTTCATTTGGATATTGTGGGTCATTGGTGTTCTTCTGTCGAAATCTCAGGCTTTGACAAAGGTTATGGGTGTTTAAGCAACAAGAGAAGCAGCTAATGAAGCTGATACAGTGTCCCACAGCCATCAGAGAGCCCACAAAATCCAGGTTTAACAAAAACCTCAGAGGTAGTTATTTGGAGTGGAGTACTTCAAATAAACCACCAACAGTGCTTTATCTTTCCAGTTTTCAGTACTGTTCAGAGTACAGTACTTTACTTTTAGAGTATCTCCCTTTAGAGTGGCCTTTTCTGCCCTCTCATTACTGTTCAAGTTACCCCAGCATGGAGAAGGCACCAAACTATGCAGGCCGTTGGATTTTGTATATTTTTTGACATAACTGAGAGTCAATGGAGCCTATTTAGAGTGGGAATGTGTTTGGATAGGTCATGTGAACAAGCTTGCTTGATCAGGAATAAACAATTTGTCAGGGATGTCAACGTAAAGAAAAGTATCATTGAACACTGCCCTGAGATCCTATGATAAAGGGCAAGGTAGACTAATTGTAATAAATAACATTTAATAAGGCCATGTGGCTGGCACCCTGTTGGAAATTTATAGCATCATAAAACAACTTATCTTTGCACAGTTTAGGTCTGCAGCATTGTACACAGTCATTTTCACAGGAGTGGAAAACTGTCATAACAGCCATCATGACCATTGCACAAGTGGATCAAGCAGCATAGCTGTTGTGCAATGATCACAGAATCCTAGAGTTGGAAAAAGCCACAAGGGCCATCCAGTGCAACCTCTTGCCATGCAGGAATCATGATGTGCAGCAATACAGCATAGCCTGCCAGTGCATAATAACAGCAATAGTCCCCAGCAGTCATGGAGCACTGGTAATCCAGGTTGGGGGGCAATGGAAAATAAAGGCACCTTGTGCCAGGCTCAAAAAAAAAAGTCATCTCCTTTCACAGTGCAGTGTTGTGCAGTGGGACATCTTGTATGGTGGCTGTTGTGTAGTGAGAGCATTACTCAAAAGGACATCTTGCACAGTGGCCCATTGCAAATCATTGCAGTTCTCCAACATGGTTGTGTATCATGTCACCAATATAGCTCTATCATTCCCAAAGTTATGCAGTGAAGCCCATGATGCAGAATCTTGGCCATATATATTCCACCATTGGTCTAATGTTCCAGACCACGTGTAAGGTTTTGCCTCTATTTATGCAAGGTATTTTTATAGTATAGTGTACATAAACCAAAGTCCACATTAGTAAGCACTAAAATGTATTCAAAGAAGGGTTGGATCTTCAAGTACCTCTGTCAAATCACTACAGCAACATATGCCTAATATTTATGCTTGACATTTCATTTTTTTTTTTTCTCATCGGAACGGGTGATAGTTTCAGTGCTTCATTCACCTTCTCTGTGTATTCATTTTAAATCAGGACATATCCATACAAATAAATTAAGTCTGCCTTTGGATAAGCAGGATCTAATTAAACTTTTATGGATATGTTAAGTTCCTGAAAGTAATATTATGCCCTCTGGATCTTCAGGAAAAAATGTCAGAGGCAACGTATGCCATGAGGACAGCTACAAGTCTCTACAAAAGTTTCCTTTGCCAAAAAAAAAAAAAAAAAAAACTCCAAAGGGGAATATGTCTTGCAATTCTAACCAAGGGCCAGGTTTACCTATATAATCTTTAGACCAGCTCTTATTTATTTTAGTTAAAATATTTGGTCAGTTTAAGGGTAAAAACCCTTCTCAGGACAGGTTTCAAAAATGCAGATAACAACAAATAAATGCAAATAACAATACATTTCAAATAATTAATAAAAATACAATGATAATAAAAACAGTAGCAAAACTCTAGCTCCAAAATATTCTAAAATCTAGTGAAGAATTACTGCTAAAAATTATCTGCAGTCAGATAAAATATATCTCATGGGGGAGAGAGAACCGAAAATGAACTTTCCAGGATTTTGTAAAGCCTATAATGATAAAACTTGATAGAACCAAACTGGTAATACACTTCCCAAATGCAGAAAAGGCTCACTCCAGCCTATTTGGTCAGACGCAAGCATGTAAGAATGGCATCGTGATAGAGATCTTTAAGTGCAGTCAAACTGATATGGACTAAGGTGCTTGCAACATCCAAATTTTAAAGATTTAGATTAGCTGGACTATGAAATGTACTGCATGGTATACTATGGTATACATGGTATACTATGAACTGTCCACCAGAGCCTGAATCCTATTTGTATTTCCAAATAGAATCGATCCATTGAACCATGAGACTTGTACACTTGCCACTGCACAATTTAGGCATTGGGTCCAATCCTCTTGGGACTAACTCCCTACTAATGTACAGCCACATTCTACACCAGCTGGAGTTTCCAAAGTATATTTTAATAGCAGCCCAACCACACAAATCATAAGACAGTAGCCTGATCTGGACATCACTAGTGCATGGATATCCAAAATAACATTAGGGCTTACCAAATAGGGCCACAAGTAGCATACCTGTCTAAGCTAATAAAAATCACACCTGGACATTGCAGCCCCTGAACTTTCTCAGTTGGTGCCATGTCCAGGAAAATTCTCAAATTGCATACTCGACCTAGACTGCCAGAAATAGTGCAAATTGAGTCCACTTTAACTGCCCTGACTCAGTGCTAGGGAATCATGGGAACTGTAGTTTATTGTGGAACCAGAGCTCTGTGGCAGAGAAGGTTCAGAAAAAAATACAATTCCCATGATTCCCTAGCACTGAGCCAGGGCAGTTAAAGAGGACTCAATTTGCACTATTTCTAGCAGTGTGCAAAGGTCCTAAATCTGGACTTATGGTGCATCTACACCAGGGGTAGGCAACCTTTCGCCTTTAAGGGCCGAGGGACTTCAGCTCCCAGAAGCCTCAGCCATGTTGGCCAATAGTTCCTGGGATTCTGAGAGCTGAAGTCCCTCAGCCCTTAAAGGGGAAAGGTTGCCTACCCCTGATCTACACTATAGAAGTAATGCAGTTTGACACGACTTTAACTTCCATGGCTCCATCTTACCGAATTCTGAGATTTGTAGTTTTGTGAGGTACAAGCAAGTTTACTCAACAATGAGTTACCTTTAAAAATATAGGAAAAGTATTTATCATGGAACTGGCACCATTCTGAAAGTTTTGTACAAGTGTCTCACAATACAGCTATTACAGTTTGTGGCACTGAATAGCTCTTAAGGGAGAAGTCTACAGCCTTTATTCTAAGCCATTATTCAGGGAAATTACATAATGGCTGGAACTTTCTCCCTATCAAGCAAGTTTCTTGGTTGGTAATCCCAGGGAATAATTTCTTCACTGTACTTCACCCAGCCTCCTGGATACATGGACGGTTATACAAGTGTCTCCTATCTTAGTAGGCCAATGGTATGAAGCAGTGATGGCAATGCTATTGGCACCACTTAGAAAATGTTCAGATTGTCATGAGGGTGGAATTATGGGAACATGTTGTAAAGTGAAAAGTGGATGCATAGCCAGACTTATTCAGGAAATACTGTTTTACAAATTAGGGAACATGGTCATAAGGTAGACAGTAGGGGGAAAATTAGGACATCTGCATCAGAACCAGACCTTTGCTGCAATAATTCCATTTATCAATAAATTTGCAAATTTTCAACTGATTGAAATATGTCTACACAGTAGAGTAGCACTGTAAACTGTGTCAACTGTACTCTTATGCTTTTTTGGTGGGGGGATGTCTGTACAAACTTAATAAAAACACACTAGCAGAAGAATGACCCATCTCAAAGCGACTAACAGCCAAAACTCTTCTATCATTCTGGGCAGCTGCAAGAAAAAGCTGAATGCTGTTGTTGCATTACAGCTTCTGGCCTTCACCCTGACCTAGACATGAACAAAAAGCAAACAGTGCAGCCCTTCATAAAATATCTAGAATCTTTTGATAAATTAAACCAGAAAAGAAATACTTTGGGAGATGTAAAGGTCAATAGGTTTATATGGAAGGTGTGTGAGGTTTTTAAAATGTTTCGTTATTTGTTTTATTTATTTTTTTTATTCTATAAAATCAACTCAGAGTAAATAGAAGAATGCAAGGGAATTTATTGTTCTGAGTGCCTCTGCTCATGTGAAACAGCAGCAGCAATATCCATCAGAAAATCAGCTTGTTAAAAGAAAGCTACGCTAAAACATCTGTTTCTGATATGCTGGTTCACAACTAGTAGGAAGATCTTGGTATGGGAGAGCATTTTGTCATATTAATTGCTGTCGTTCCAAAATGGTGCCATCCTGAGAAACCTATTTCTTTCCCCAAAATAAAGACCATCCAATTATCACACGACCTTCTACTTCAAAAGCTAAGCACAATGGCTTCCTTTTAACTCCCACAGCATCCAACTACCTTGGTATAAAATGATGCTTAAATAACTGTGACAAATAACTCTATACCATCACAGCTGCTTTGCTTCAGGATGTGTCTGACATGTGAAAAAGCAAGTTTGTTTCAAGCATTTATTAGCTTTTCTTGTTGAGCACATAACGTGACTTAACTTTTCACTGATACGAACCCTATTGACATTATGATGTAAATAAACAAGCATACGCCGTTAATATTACCAAGTCAAAGATTTCTTTCTGTTTATTGTTTTGACAAGGTGGCTCCTTATGAATATAGAACAATTCTGGGAACCATGGCAATTTTTATTACAAAAATGAGATATCAACTTCTCTGTGTACAACCTGATGACTTGTGTTTAGTGCCTGTCTTCATCCCAGAGATTCCATTTCATAAAAAGGGCATCAAATAGCTACAAGTTGCATTTAAGTAGACAGAATTAGAACAGCTGTAGCAAAAACTGCTTTGAGTCAAAGATGCTTTACAGGAAAGTGGTATGAAAGAATCTCTAGAGAAACATATCTTTGCCTGAGCACTCTCCATTGCTCAAGTAGATCTATAATTATTTTATGAACAAAAGATCAGTTGACTGTTAGCTTTCTTTCTTTTTTTGTGTATGTTCTTTTTTCTTCAGAATATAATACACTGGATCACAGTAACCCATATATATTTCACATTAATACAGATACCAGTTTTGTCAACATATTTTTAAAATATATACTTTATTAAATTGTAAAGCATAACACCAAGTAAAATTAGTAATAATCCCTTCCCCTATTATCCCTCCCCTCTCAGCAATTAATTCTACAACAAGAAATGAAAGAAAAGAATGGTGTAAACTTAATTCTTGTCCAGACCCCCTACTATCATGTACGATACAAAATTATAGTAATAGAGTCCATCATAAGATGAAACCGTCCAAATTAGTCTTTCAAATTGCACTTAATTTTTGCCTTTCTACCCTGTATTTATCTGGAACACTATATCTGGGTTTTCATTGTTAGCATATTGAATAAATGGGAACCAATTTAAATAAAATGCATCTGGTTTAACTTTTTCTTTATTCAATAAGATATTGTTGGACAATTTTACCATAATAGCTATAAATCATTTTTTGGGGAGGGGAGGTACCATACAGATAGGAAATAATTGTGACCATCTTTCCATCCTTGAGCTATTACTGACTGAGCTGCCACAATACAAAATAGCACAAGATTTGTATTTATAAGGCTGTTATTATCTCTTCAAAAAAATCTAGTAGGCATAGCTTAGGCTCCTTTACAACTGGCATCATCAGTGTAATGGACAGTTCTTGAATAATTAAATCCCAGATGGAACTAACATTTGGGCAGTCCCATCACATGTGTCAGCTGGTACTCCTAGAACTACAGCCCCTCCAACAAAGATCTGACCCTGCTCCTTTAATTCTGGAGATCTGGTATTCTATGCCATTTGTGTAATATTTTAATGAATTTTCCTGAATATGGGCTGAAACTGATCAAAATGGGGTTTGATACCAAATTTTGGGCCAGGTTCTTTATGGTATGGTTTCCTGCAAATCTGATTCCCACTTAATTTTAAGTTCTTCTGAGTTTTTATTTGACTGAGCAGACCATACAGTCTGGATACTATTCCCTTGGAGTTGTCAACCATGTCCAGAAAAAATTGATCCAAATCTGCCTGTTTTTAAATATATATATTTTAATTTGTACCCATTCCACCAAGCCTTTAATCTGAAGAATGTAAGCCAATTAATCTTTTGTGGGTGCATAAGTTGTTCCATCTACTAAAAAAAAAAAAAAAAAGCTTCTCCTCCTGATAAAAGAATATCTAAGGGCCTTTACAGACTGCCAGAAATAATGCAGCTTGAGGACACCTTAACTGTCCTGGCTCAGTGTTAGGGAATCATGGGAATTGTATTTTTTTCTGAGGCATTGAGCCTTCTCTGTCAGAGAGCTCTGGTGCTACAATAAACTACAGTTCCCATGATTCCTTAGCACTGAGCCAAGACAGTTAAAGTGGCCTCTAGCTGCATCATTTCTGGCAGTCTGTAAAGGCCCTAAGTCTGTATACAGCCTCAAACAGACAGGTCAAAAGGAGCAGTTTCAGGCTACTTTGGGGGCATGGCGTTTAGATGACGCCAGGGTGGCCAGAAACCATGCTGCAGCCATGCTAAGGAGGGAAAAGCTGGATTAAAAAGAGGTTGGAAGAAACATTCTGGAAAAGTGTGCACCTTCAACCCTGCATATAAACACCCTGATGCGAGACCGGTCCCAAAGGGGCGCTCCATCCTAACCCTA
>CM034708.1:49509000-49524008 GCA_020142125.1 Phrynosoma platyrhinos | reverse complement strand
GGCACCAGAGCTCTCTGACAGAGAAGGCTAAATAGCTCACAAAATTACTAATCCCAGAATTCCATAGCCTTGAGCCATAGCAGTTAAAGTGGTGTCAAACTGGATTATTTCTGCAGTGCGGATGCAGCCCTAGACAGGGAATCAGTAGATACTTGTTTGATTTACCTTTTGTTGGTTGTCAACTAAGGGCCTTTGCAGACTGCCAGAAATAGTGCACATTAAATTGAGGCACTGCCCTGGCTCAGTGCTAGGGAATCATGGGAATTGTATTTTTTTCTGAGACATTGAGCCTTCTCTGTCAGAGAGCTCTGGTGCCACAATACATTACAGTTCCCATGATTCCCATGATTCCCTAGCACTGAGCCAGGGCAGTGCCTCAATTTAATGTGCACTATTTCTGGCAGTCTGCAAAGGCCCTAAGAGCACTAAGGAGAAATTAAAAGTAGGAAATTAAGCTATTCTGAACTGTTCTGGGGTGTTTGATCCAAGTGTTTTTCCCCCTATATTTATTAGACAGACCCACAGAGTGGCTGCCCAGAGTCAGGAACTTAATGGTTGTTTACTCACTGAATTTGAGCTAATGTTATGAAAGGATGAAAAATACATTGTGGGACTCCCTGGGAACTGAGTACGTTTTTATTTAACTCACATTAGAGAAAATAGAATGTAAAAAGTGAAGGGATCTAACAAAACCATTAATAATTAAAAAATAATTACGGCTAGTCTGTCCTTACTATTCATAACCATTCTGCACCTTAGACAAAGAAAATGAAATATGCTTAGTGTAGGAGGGATGTGAACAAACTGCTGATGAGGAAGCAGGTAGGAACAGTAATTGCTTTGGTGGGAGAAGAAGAAGAAGAAGAAGAAGAAGAAGAAGGATGATGATGATAATATACAAAATGGATAAGGGACCAGATCAATCAACTTGGATTGCCTTTGTTTATACAGAAGCATTTGAGTTTGTGCAGAATTTCTTAGTGCCTTTGCAGACTGCCAGAAATAGTGCAAATTGAGTTCATTTTAATTGCCCTGGCTCAGTGCTAGGGAATAATGGGAACTGTAGTTTATTGTGGCACCAGAGCTCTCTGACAGAGAAGGCTCAATGTCTCAGAAAAAATACAATTCCCATTATTCCCTAGCACTGAGCCAGGGCAGTTAAAGTGGACTCAAGTTGCACTATTTCTAGCAGTATGCAAAGGCCCTTACTTAGCAGAGTTTGTTATTCAGTAGGTAGTGCTCAGCTACCTAGAGAAGTGAATAGCTTGGGAAAGTTACTGTTTTGGACCACAGCTCCCTAGTGGTCATGCTTGCTGGGAATTTTTGACAGTTGTAGGCCACACAAGTAACTTTTTCAAGCTTTCTTGGTTCCCCACTCCCACCCCAGCATTACTTCTGCCGCAGAACAGACCAGTAAAAAACACAAATCTCAAAATCAGAGCCAGTACTGTAAGACTGCAGTGATTTACAAGGCAGTAACAGGTTGAAGGGACAAGTGTCCAAACCCTCCTCTCAAAAATATTGTTTGATGAATTTAGGGCCTTTGCAGACTGCCAGAAATAATCCATCTTGAGTCCACTGTAACTGCCCTGACTCAGTGCTAGGGAATTATGGGAACTGTAGTTTATTTGGCACCAGAGCTCCCTGACAGAGAAGGCTCAATGTCTCAGAAGAACTACAATTCCCATAATTTCCTAGCATTGAGCCAGGACAGTTAAAGTGGTCTCAAGCTAGATTATTTCTGGCAGTCTGTTCAGGCCCGTAGCCTTGCTCTAAGGAAAATTACAGAGTTATGTAGCCCTCCAGATGTTAGATTGCAACATCCAGCAGCCTTGCCTAGCAAAGCCAATGGTAATGGATGCTGGGAACTGTGGACCTACTACATCTGGATAGCTGCCCAATTCCTTCCCCCATCTTAAAGTTAAGCTGCTATTGAAGCCTTCCTCAAGTTCAGAGATGGATTGCCAGGTGGTAGAAGGGGTTGTGGTTGGATGTTGGACAACCTTTATGGCCCCTTAGGCTCTTTTTGATAAGATTTCTTTTCTGTTGAATTCAGATAGTCAAAAAACCATCTACTGGTAGTTTATCCACAGTTTTGGATCACTGAATCAGCCTTCTGTTTTCTCTAGCTGCTTACTGTCTTTTGCCTCAGCTTGTTGTTGTAGTGTGCCTTCAAGTTGTTTCTGACTTATGGTGATCCTAAGGCTTATTGGGGGTTTTCTTGGCAAGTTTCTTCAGAGGGAGTTTGCCATTGCCATCCTCTGAGGCTGAGAGAGTGTGAGTTTCCCAAAGTCACCCAGTGGGTACCACAGCATAGCCAAGGTTCGAACCCTGGTTTCCAGAGTCACAAAATGATTTTGCCTTGAGGGACCACCAAGTGAAGCCTGAACTGTCTGTAGCTTTTCCTGAAATCTGAAGTGGTGCACTGAGAATGGGGAGAATGCAAGCTGCTCAAGATTGCAACACACACACACACACACACACACACAGAAGCAGTGATGACATTCTCTGCCAGAACACCAGAGTAATTAATTGTTCCTCTAAGCCTAAGACCTGGCTATTGATTGTGATGATGATGATGATGATGATCTTTTCAAGTTTTGCTGTTGTCTGTCACAGGTTGCTGTTGCTGTTGTTGTGTGCCTTCAAGTCCTTTTTAGACTTATGGCGACCCTAAGGCATTTGTAGGGTTTTCTTGGCAAAATGTGTTCAGAGGAGATTTGCCATTGCCTTCCTCTGAGGCTGAGACAGTGTGACTTGCCTGAGGTCACCCAGTGGGTTTCATGGCCAAGCTGGGAATCGAACCCTGGTCTCCAGAATCATGGTCAAACGCTCAAACCACTATACCACACATGAAGACCTCTTTCTTTTCCTTTAATGGAATTTCTACATCAAGCTAGCCATTTAAATGGCACTCCTCTGCACAAGTGCTGACATTTTTAATTAAAAGCTAAAGATTGCATTCTATTTGGCTGAAGGAATTTTGTTGAAGCTCATTGTGTTTGCCAGCTTGAAGTCAGGCACCCAGAAATAAGCACTGATGGACCTCATTTCCAGGGGACTATAAGTAGGAGTGCAATCGTGCTCATCCAAATATATTAGATATTATGCTTTTGAGAGTGAGGGGTGTCATGATTAATTCCTGCTCCACAATTCTGAGAACGCTTACCTTTCCAGACAATAACTGTCAGAGTCCTCCAATAGTCATACTGGCTGAGGGAATCTGGGAATTGTAGTCTTTAAAAAGTGAATGGTCTGAGTTCTAAATTTGCCACTACACATCTATTAGCCTTGCACCAGAAACTTTTTTTATTGCATCAGAGCAGATCACCTCACTTTGAATTGTATGCCTGGAATGCAGTAAGACAAGCCCTCCAAGAATACTTTTGTGATGTGTCAGGTTTTCATAGTGAAGTAAGAGATCACAGTCCCATTCCTCCAAATTTTGGAAAGCCCTTTCTTTCCCCTGGACATATTTGAACAGCACTGGGCCAAATATGACACAAAGTGAGGAACAGCTATCCAGGATGGCAGACTGGGAGGATAGTAGCAGCCTACCCTAAGCAGTGCACCTTAAACTAACTTGCTGTGCTAGATGAAGTTGAGGATATTTGTCCCTTTGGAAGTAAGATTTATCTATCACTCTGGCTGACATCTGTATCAGTTGTGGAAGGTGGGGACTGCTGTTCTGTCCTTTAATCAAACCCTAGTATCCCTAATCCAAAATACAGACTATCACACTGGCTCTTAAGTTCTAGTGGATTCCAGCTATTAGGCCAACAGTATCAAGCAAAACAAAACTAGGGAGGAGGTAGGCTGCCCCATCTGAAGAGTCAAAGGTCACCCAACCTGCCCTAACAGAAGCAGAAAGCTAGTGATGATAAAGAGATAGATTTAAATCAATATACTTGGGTTGTGATCCAAAAGAGCAGTTGACATGTGTATGAGAAAATCAAGCACAGCTCTGTTCTTTCTTTGACTCTGCAAAATGACAGCCAGTGACACAAAGCACTGCTCAACTTTTCCAATGTGCTACTCCACGGCTGGAGCCTCTCTGGCAAAAACTTCCTTGTGCATACATGAATAGCTGCCTCTCATTGCAGGCAATGTGATCCAATGTGGTCTCACTTGTGTAAGAGCTCCACATCAACACCCAGAGCTTCCAGCCTCCACTTTTATCCAGGCTTTTCAATAGAGGATGGTGGTCTAGCAGCTGTTCTTTCCATTCATAATCTTCTCCCTCCATTGAAATAACAGGGAAACTGATGTATGCATTGGAATACTTGTGGTCTGTTCAGTTAAGAGAGCTGCCAGATAGGACTAAGGGCCTGCGTAGCAAAGCATCCTATTTCCAGCTGAGGCCAACTAGAAGCTTTCAGAGAAACACAAGCAGACTACAAAGGTAACAACCCTCTTCCATTATTTGCTCCTAAGTAACCTGTACTCTCGCCTCCAATTTTCTTTCTGACTTGGCATACTCCACACTATAGTCACTTTGAATTAGAGCCTATTTGAGCATTCAGAAGGCAATGGCAAGAGGGAGGGAGATGGAGTACAGATCTCTATGCCTAACTGCACAAGCTTACATGGAAAACAGGTTCTCCCTGATGTGTAAGATTTTTATGTGCAGGGAGATTTTGATGCAAATGGGATTTAAAATAGGTGATTTCCTCCATATGAATTCTCAGGTGGTGCAGACACATGGAGACTAGAGTGTATGCCCTCTGAACATTGGAAGTGACTTCTTTAAAACACACACACAGAGAGAGAGAGAGAGAGAGAGACTAGCTCCAACAAAAATTCTAGCTTAGAAAGAAGCATGCCGAATCAGGAATATGTTAGAAATCGTGACATTGTTTAGCATTTCAAGGCCAATACTCTGGCACTAGAAGCAGATTGCGTTTAGCAAATGTTTAGCATTAAAAATATACAAAATCTTGCTGTTTGTGGAAATATGATACATTAAAATATCACAGAGAAAGAGAGAGAAAATATATTTATACTGTGTGATATTTAAATTGCATATTATGCACAGTAAAATAAATACAAACAAAGGGGAAGAAGTATGGAGAAAAGTCTCTTACAGTGACAAGTAAGATTGGACTCAATCTGTCTTGGTTTTATAGATTCATTTCAGTGATTCAGAGCCAGCCCTACTCTTAGGTAGGCCGGGCATTTGACCCAGCTGGCAGGGACCAGGGAGGGGTGGTGAGATACTGAGACTGCAAAGCCATGGGTCTCTTGTTGGCTATAGCAACTTCACATGCTGAGAGCTTCTAGAAATATAGGTGTATGTCTATGGTAGTTTATTGCTTACGAACAGCCCTCCCTCATTTCCTGTTTTTCCAAGAGTGCACCTTACCATTTGTCCCTAGAGAACTGCCTTTATCCTCCTTGTTTTTGTTTGGAACAGCATAACTTCCTACCATGCTGATAGGAAACTTTCTTAAGAAGCATGTAGACTACTTTTTCTACCTCATTTTCTTTGCAGCATGAAGCTTTACCTGCGCACATGATTTTGTAAGTAAGGGCCTTTGCAGACTGCCAGAAATAGTGCACATTAAATTGAGGCACTGCCCTGGCTCAGTGCTAGGGAGTCATGGGAATTGTATTTTTTTTCTGGGACATTGAGCCTTTTCTGTCAGAGAGCTCTGGTGCCACAATAAATTATAGTTCCCATGATTCCCTAGCACTGAGCCAGGGCAGTGCCTCAATTTAATGTGAACTTTGCTGGTGAGATTAAACAATCTTTCCTGTTTGGGGTGTTTTTACAAGAAATCCAGAACTCTAACAGGTTATGGAATGTCCAGTGGCTATGAGCAGATGAGAACAGTTTAAAACTAGATTGTTCGGGATTTTGTTATTGTTGCTATTATTTGTTGCATTTTTTCCCTCCACTCTCCCTTCTTTAACATGTCTACCTGAGGGAGTTTTTAGTTTTTGCTTTTGATCTGCTGATACTTTGATGCTAAGTTTTGATTGATTGATTGATTTTTTAAAAAAATTGATTGATTATTTCTGAATTGCTAACCACGCAACAATGTCTCTGCAAACCTGCAAATTGAAGTTAATTCCTCATCATTATTCAGAATGGAGGTGGAGGCTGAGTGTATATTTGCGAGTGCATGGAGTTTATCATTGTTTAGAAACACAATTGCCAGATAAAGAAAAAGAGAAAATTAAATGGATTAGAGAGGATGCTACGGCTCAGCATATTATCCAGGAATCTCTCTCAATTGATTAACTTAATACAGGACTGTGATACTTCAAAAGACATGCTTTTAAGACTTGAAGAAAGTTTTGGAAAGAAAACTAATAAGACTTTGTGTGTTATGAAAGGGCTGATGAATCAAACTGAATTCTAAGCAGAACTGTGAGACCCACATTGCTAAAGTAAACAGCCTTCTTGAATCCATGATCCTATGTGATTTTAGACCAAATGAGAATCTTAAAGTTACTTTTCTTATGGGAACATTGGGGAAACCTTATGATCCCTTTGCAACTGTAATAAATAGTCTGCCAGACATGCCTTACAACCAGGCTCTGAATAGACTCAGAGAGCAGTGTGTGGACCAAGCAAGAAGTTCCTACTTCCCTTGCATGCTGATAGGAAACTTTCTTAAGAAGCATGTAGACTATTTTTTTCCACCTCATTTTCTTTGCAACATGAAGTTTTACCTGTGTATGAATATGCACATGATTTTGTAAATAAATTTACCTTTTCTATATTACTCTAACTAAAGACTTTGTCTTATTTCTTTATTGGGAGACACATGGGCGCTGGGAGAAACAAGGTGGACCTAGTTTCCTGCTCACATATATTCTGCTAAATTAACCCTGTGGTGAGAGTAAACAATCTCTCCTGTTTGGGGTGTTTTTACAAGAAATCCAGAAGTCTAACATCTCTTTACATTATGTGGCTTCTCCTGTGCCACCTAAGCTACCTATTGCCTCCAGGTGCAGTGAAAAAACAATGCTGAAGGAAGATGGACTGACAAAGTTCACAGATCTCTATGAAAATTAGCTGCACAAGGTTATATGGGAAACAGATTCTCCCTGATGCACAAGATTTTTATGTGCAAGGAAATATTTTGATGCAAATGTAATTTTAAAAAAGTAGATTCCCTGAAATGAGCATGCCTCAGGAAACAAAGGACAACTATAAACTAATACAATTGTACCTCTGAGCATATGCACAGTGCTTTCCCCCTTTTCACTGAGCAATTAAATTGTCCTTACATATTTAGTATCAAGAAACAAAGCTTTCTTTCTCCCCCCCCCCACAAAAAACAACAGGGACTCAATTCTGGTATCTCACTTTTTAAAAATTAATCACTCTTTCCTGATCTCCTGAAATTATTCTGAGTTTGGCATCATATTTTAAAATGTCTCCACTCATTCCATTTATGAGAATAGCCATCAAATCATGGGAAGCAGTTCCCACAATGTATGTGTATAGCCCCTTGTATATTCTGTTCCCTATTTTAATGGATGAATGAAAGATTATTGAGTTTTGATTAATATTAACATAATTAAATGAAAGCAGCAAATGATTTTCAACATTATGGAAACATCCATATCAGAAGGATATAAAGTTAATTAGACATCATTACAATTATATGATTACAAGGTAATTATTCTCTTTTGGAAAGTAAATGTTTAAGACACTCATTTTGTTACAGATGGACTTCTTACCTTATCATGCAGAGCAGTCTTTTGCTCTGTAATTAGTAGTCATTTCCAAATTGAAGCTAATTTGTTTGATCCTAAAGTCTGATGCCTCACTCTTCACATACCTGACATCAGTTGTAAAGGGCACCGAATAGCCAAGCTTGGGGAAATTGCCATTTAGACTACAACTCACAGAATCCCCAGCCTTGCCAGCAGCCATGATGGCTGGGGAATTCTGGGAGCTATAATAACAATTTTAAAAAAAAACCAATCTCTGCCAAATAGCACAAAGTCACAGCATTCACTGTTCCTTGGTGACCAGGCCTGGGGGCACAACCATGAGACATGAAAACTGTTAGAATCCTAAGTGGTAGGTATTAGGATAAGTTATTAAGATAATTAGGTCAATGCTGCACTTGTAAGAGTAATTTTACATAGGCTGCATCTATACTGCAGAATTAATACAGTTTGACACCACTTTAACTACCGTGGCTCAGTGCTATCCAGTTCTGGGATTGGAAGTTTTGTGATATATTTAGCCTTCTTTGTCAGGATAAACCCAGAATTCCATAGGATGGAGCCATGACACTTAAAGCGGTGCCAAACTGCATTACTTCTGCAGTGTGGCAGCAGCCAGTGTCCTCTAGATGTATTGGACTTTAATTCCTACAAGGCCTCTGCCAGCATAGCCTTCACCTCTTCCCAGGAAGTATAAAATATATTTCATTTCAGGCAACTGATGTTTTACTGGTACTACAAGAGTGTTTCCAAATCCCACTTTTTTGTGAAATTGCACTGTCATTCACAACTGGGAGTTAATGGTTCAGATTCCAGATAATATCTTCATTTTGTAGTCCTGCTCTCTTCTCCCACCACTTCTTTCCATTTTGTGACTTACTAGATAAAAAGTTATGGAATAAAGAGCACAATATATTTCTATTAGTAGCACTAGAAGTCCTTGGTCTGGAAGTCCTTGGTCTGTTTTAGTGCAAAAACATAACTGGACAAAAGGACTGGGTAATCTTAAAGCCATGTAAAGTGGCACAATCAGGGTGGCACAGGTGAGCCAGGCTTCTCCAGTGTCCTCCTACTTTGTATTGCCCCCATCAGTGAGACACATCCATGTGTAAACCCAGGATGCACATTCGTAAGGCATGAATAGGATCCTAGGCTTAGATTAATGTCAATTTGGAACCATGCTCTTGGGTTTTGGTGGACCTATTCTGGATTTGTAATGGCCTGAGTAAGGAAATGGCAAACCATTTCTAAGTATTCCTTGCCTAAGAAAACCTAATGAAATTGGTAGGGTCACCATAAACTGACATGCAGTTTGAAGGTATATAATACACAGAGGTTTACAGCATTGAACTATCTACAGTTCAGCATCTAAAGAAATCTTTCTTCACTGGGGCCATCCATTCCAATTTGATGTTTATGTCTTCTTGGAACAGGTATTCTCTCTTACACATTAATTCATTTATTGAATACATGTTCAATGGGCATCTCAGCTCTGCATGCTACACTGCTGGCAATCTGTATAAACACTGTTAGTGTGCCAACAATCTCTCCATGTGAAGAGCGGTTAGATTTCACGCTATGATAACAGCAGAAGAGCAGAAGAGCAGCAGAAAAATACAACATTTTTCTTGTATAGTTTCCTGAGCTTTTATATTCTTTATGACATTAAGTTTAACTACCTATGGAGAGAAAACAACTTCTTGCTTTGTTTAGAAAGATATCATTGTTCCAGAAAATGAACTCTCTAGACTTATTCCTTGCTTTGGCCAAAAAAGGCTTCCAATAAATATTTTACAATGATCAGAACTAAGACAGTCCCTGACCTTAAGATTACAATCCAAAAGTAATTTGGGGGGGGGGATTGGAAAGGAGAATGAAAAGGCAAGATCAAGTATGAGTCCTTAATCTCAAAGTTCAAGGAGTCCATAATTTAATAAGAAATACAGCTGCTGACCTCAACCAGGATGGACAACTGTCAAAAGCTAGAAAGTCACATTAGTTCTGCAGAAGACCTTGGAGGGTTGCACCCACCACAAAAATGTGAATCCTCCCTGCCATAAAATGCACTTCTGGGAGGTATGGGGGCATTTTTGCCATGTTCTTGGGCTCTCTTAAGCTATGCTAATCCCCAGAAGACCTTTTTAAACATCAAGAAGGGATCCAGAAGTCACTTCCTGATCTTTTCCTGATTTAACAAAAATGTGTAACTGCTGTATATTCTACAACAGGAGTCAACATCAGTCATGGGGAATCTACTTCTTCTTCCTCCTTTTAATAGAGCTTTGACTGCTTGTGACTTGATGCAGTGGCTCAAGTGGTTAAGAGGTTGACTTTGCTGATTGCAAGATTGGCGGGTTGGCAGTTTGAGGCCCAGGTGCTGCATGATGGGCTGAGCTCCTGTCACTACTCCCAGCTTCAGTCAACCTAGCAGTTCGAAAGCATGCAAATGCAAGTAGATATTTTCGCCATATAAGACGCACTTTTTCTTCCCCAAAATGGGGGTGGGGAAGTTGGTGTGTCTTATAAGTTGAATATACAGTCTAAGGAACGGCCGAGGCCGTGGCTAAAGGGAGGCCCCCTTCCACCCGCGGAACAGATTAATTTCATAAGTAGAGGTACCACTGTATTTTTTTCCTAGATTTTCCTGCTTTAAAATAGGGTGCGTCTTATATGCCGGAGCGTCTTATATGGCGAAAAATATGGTAGTTGCCACTTTGGTGGGAAGGTAAACAGTGTTCTGTGAATTCATGATGGCCACATGGTCACAGAGTACAACAACACTGGCTCTTTGACTTAGTAACGGAGATGAGCACTGTCCCCTACGGTCGTACACGGCTTGACAACCTTGTCAATGGGGAATACCTTTACTTTTTTTTTTTTGACTGCTTAACAACTGGAATCTGATGCAAAAGATATGCACTCACAATTAAAGAATCCTGAACTCATGGTCTTTGTTTTAGAAGTGCTACTGATAGTGCTTCTGCACAAATATCCAAGATTTGCCCCAAGCTTTCTTTATAGCAGCAGTGTGATTTCAGATGGCAGGGAAGTCATTTTTGTTGTTGATATTGTTGAACAATTGAGAGTAAAGTAAAAACAAAAGAAAAAGCCAGCCATACCGGTCCATCAGAAAACAAAAGCAAATCCTCCATTGGTTAGTGCCCTTGGGATGAACAAAAGCATGCAGACGAGTGTCTAATAAAAGGAATAGTCATAGTGGGCAAATATCTGCAATCTGCAAAAATGGTGGCTCCAGATTTAATGATTTACTGGTAGGTATACAGGTTACAAGGAGCAATGCACACTGGAACAAATAAGGTGGGTTTCCATTTCTAAAAACACAAAAGCTTGCTGCAGCTCAGAGATTTGCCCCTTGCTTTGAGTGAAATACACAGCAGATACAGGTTTCTAAGTCAGAAGTCATTGCTGATTGTATTTAAACAACAACAACAACAACAATAGATTTCTACTTGACCTAGATCTTTCTTCTGCCCACCCCTGCTCTACAGGGGAAAACATAGGGCCTTTACAGACTGCCAGAAATAATGTAGCTTGAGGCCACTTTAACTGTCCTGGCTAGTGCTAAGGAACCATGGGAGCTGTAGTTTATTGTGGCACCAGAGCTCTCTGGAAGAGAAGGCTCAGTGTCCCAGAAAAAAATACAATTCCCATGATTCCCTGGCACTGAGCCAGGACAGTTAAAGTGGCCTCAAGCTGCATTATTTCTGGCAGTCTGTAAAGGCCCATGATGTTATAATGGAGGATTTGTTATTTCAGGGATATTATAGCAATTGGATAAATTGTTCAGAGTGAATATAATTTATCATACTATAATCACTATTGAATTTCTACCTCCCATCTCATAAAGCAGCTACTCATCTTTAAACTACACCCACATGAGAACTTGAGGGAGCATTTTATGTCTATGCACATCAGTTGGATTACTTATATGATACAAATTTCACATATTGTTTCACCAAAGAAGCAAACCAAACAAACAACCAGTTCATAGGTTTGTTTTTTCTGCTGTTTCACTCTATATTTTCTTATATTATTTTTTTTAAAAATAAGTCTATTTTTAAAAGATGAAAGTACTGTAATCTTTAATATTTTAATTTTTTTAAAAAAAACGCACTTTACGTCCACTTATCTTAGGATCTAAGCCAAAGAGCCAAATGGCATTTAGTATTTTGATATGTGGACAAATTAAGCATTTGAACAGAAAAAGTCAATGCATTTACAACATGCCTGCCTCTGTTCCCCCAGAGGAAACCAAATTCATCTGTGCTTGTCAATTGTATTGATCTAACTTAAATAGTGGAAAAATCAACCTTCTCTTCAGTGATCAGTGAGAAGTTTACAGTCTAATAAGTAAAAGAGGGAAGTGTTCATCCAGACTAATCTGGCAAGGAAACACACTTTCAAGACTTATCCTGTTCTTTGTTATCTGGCAGTAAAGAAAAGAAAAAAGGTGTGTGTGTGTGTGTGTGTGTGTGGGGAGAATCCAAATGTGAAAATAGTATAGTTGGAAAAAGCCAAAAACAGTGCAAGAAGGGTGAAAAAGAGAGATGTTTCCTTTTACTTATTTATTTAACTAGACAGATCTCCCACAAAACAAGCCTTCATCCATTGTGCCAAGAGAGGACCAATCCTTGCATTAGCCAGAGTGAGGTAACTGCCCCAGATCTACTGATCATAGATATCATTGAAGGGAAGTAAATTGTCATTAATTACTTTTTTCCATTTTTATTGCTCACAAGGGAAAAAAAGGGATGGGTTTGTTGTTGGGAAATGTAAGAGGTAGTAGTGGATCTCTCAAGCAGAGTAATCAAATTTGCTAAGCAGAACCTGAACAGCAACCAGTGCCAGACACACACACCCAATCTACACATAGGATCAAACACAGAAAGAAATAAGCATAGTCTTCTTTGTGAAATATATAAAAGTATCTTTCTTTCCATATACTTGAGCCTAGTCAAATGTAGGTGCACCATCCTGAGAAAATAGAAAGAAAAAGTATTATATGGTATCAGGAAAAATGGTTTCATATCATCTCATGGAAATAATAATAATAATAATAATATAATTTATTTATATTTCCCGCCTCTCTCTACGGATCGAGGCAGGAGTACAAGGATAAAATGTACAAAATGTACAGTAGTACAATCAATCAAAAAAGGAAAAAAAGAAAACATAACAATAAAATCACAACAGTAATAAAAAGAACAATAATAAACAATAAACCCAACAGTAAAAACAATAAAATAACAGCAATAATTAAAACAATAATAAAATTACAATACAAGTCTATGCCGCGAGTGATATAATCTTTTTCACCCGGAAGGTTCTTATAAGATGGTCATATCTAATCTTATGTTCAGTTAGGGAGGTCAGGTGGATAGGCCCGCCGGTAGAGCTCTTGAAAAAAGAGGCTCTTGAAAAAAAATGCTGTTCTGGGAAAGAGAGAAAAGATGAAAAATATGGCTGCAGGTTAGAGCCAGGAGAAGAAAGCATGTGGAAAAGCAAACAAAAAGCAAGTCACCTTAAATATAGTATATTGGGTCTAAAATGCAATAAAGTAACATGTTGTTATGTATCTTCCAGTTGACTTCAACCTATAGTGAACCTATCATTGGGCTTTCCTGCCAAGATTTATACATAGGAGGATTGTTATTGCCTTCCTGTAAGGTTGAGAGAGGATGATTTCACCAACATCACCCAGTAACTCTGGTTTCCCAGTCCTATTCCAAGTCCTATTCTCAGAATCCATTCAAAACTTATTGTGAGGGACACATGCTGGATGGGGACAGTTTGTCTTCTTGTCCCCTCTTTTCCTTCCCAGGAAAAAAAAAATGTCCCTGTTCTGCTGCAACTGGGTTTTTAAAATCTCCCACTGATGCCAATGGAGGTTTACAAAAACTGAATTGTAACAGAAGGAGTGGGAATTGCTACTCAGGAGCGAAGGGTTAACTTCTCCTCCTCCTCCAATGTGAATCCTCCCTCTGAAAATTTCCCCATTTGGTTGCCAGTGGAGGCTTTTTGAATGCCTGGTTGTAAAGGGGAAGGAAAGAGGTGTGTTATGTGAGTGTAGATATATGTCAGTGCATGGGAGAAAGTAATCACTTGTCAGCAGTAGATGGCCTGGCCCCATTTGGGGTCTAATCCCAATGACTTGATGATGAGATGTAATGGCCAGTGTGCATGCCCAGAATCATTTGGGCGAAGTAAATTTCCTCACCTCTGAGCCATGCAAATTTTGCAAATACTGTATATGCCACTGATTTTCATAACTTGGAAATTATCTTTGTTTTCTTAATATTCAGCTGTAAACCTGCCTTTGCACTAATTTCTTTCAGCAGTCATTTCAAGTATTTGCTATTTTCTGGTAGTAGCATGGTGTCATCTGCCTATCTTAAATTGTTGATATTCCTTCCTCTACAAGTCCTTCCTCAGAGTCTAATTCAGCTGCATAATATATTCAGTGTACAAGTTAAACAAATAGGGATATAAATGCAGCCTTGCCTGATCCCCTTGCCAATTATTTTTCTCCATATTCTGTCCTAACAGCGATTTCTTGTCTTGAGTACATGGAGATAGTCAAAGATTTCCTGGACCTTGGTGAATTCATTAATCAAAATGGGGACTGCAGTCAAGAAATCAGAAGACCTGGAAGGGCAGCTATGGAACTAGACAAGATCCTCAAATGTAAATATATGTCACGAAATACCAAAGTAATGGTTGTCCATGCCACTGTATTTTCTATTTCTATGTATGGTTGGGAAAGCTGGACAGTGAAGAAGGCTGATAAGATGAGAATCAACTCATTTGAAATGTGGTGTTGGAGGAGGGTTCTTTGTGATACCCTGGATTGCCAAAAAGACAAATAAATGGGTCCTAGAGCAAAACAGACCTGAATTTCCCCTGGGAGCCAAGATGTCTAAACTGTCATCCTTTACACATATCAAGAGGACATGACTCACTAGAAGACAGCAACACTTGGCAAGGTGTAAGGTAGTAGGAAAAAAGGAAGACTGCATTATAGATAGATGGATTCATTCAAGGAAGCCACAGCCCAGAGTCTGCAGGACCTGAGCAGAGCTGTTATTGACACAGTGACTTGGAGGTCTCTCGTTCATAGGGTTACCATAAGTTGAAATCAACTTGACAGCAGTTAACAACAACAACAATTTGCATAACAGGCTAACCAATGAATTTGGCTATCCTTGGCACAACATTTAAAGAACTTTCCACCTCCCCTTTGCTTCCCTCAAAGTGTGATGGAGTCTTCTTCTTTGGAGGTCTTTAAACAGAGGCTGGAT
>CM034708.1:49461653-49480416 GCA_020142125.1 Phrynosoma platyrhinos | reverse complement strand
TTTTTCAGTTAAAATATAGAGTTTGGGATATACTCGCCGTATAAGACTTCAAACGCACACCAAATAAAATTTTTAAAAACATCAGATTTGATTTCAATTTGGTAATTTTAATTCAGATGCTTATGACATGCAGGTACTTAGCAGGAAAACGGTCACTTATAAACACAACAAACTACAGCTCCCATGTTCCCTAGCATTTATTTCTGCCGTGTATTTTGGACCTTTTTAAAAAATAGTCCAATTTAAATGCTGCTTAAAGAATTATTTCCATCTCCCAGCTATGAGATGGTTGAGGGGGAAATGAGAAAGTGTTGGGGGGAAGGATTGCCAATATACTAGGTGATGCATTCTGGGGTATGTACAATTTGCAGCCAAGTAAGTGACCCTGGGCATATCACACACTCTCAGCCTCAGAGGATGGTAATGGCAACCCCCATTTGAAGAAACATGCCAAGAAAACCCCATGATAAGATTGCCTTAGGGTTGCCATAAGTTGGAATAGACTTAAAGACACACAAGAATAGCAAAAAAGTCTGCAATTGTTTCATAGGTAGTACATGGGAATAGGGGCCAGCATGGTGTAGTCCAGAGGTCAGCAACCTATGGCCCAGGGGCCAGATCTGGCCCCCCGAGGCCTTTGGACCGGCCCCAGCCCAGTCCTGCCCCTGCCGCTGCACCCGCCGCCATTTTGCGCACGTCACCGCAGCATGCATTGCCACCGCCATTTTGTTTTCCAAAATGGCTCTGCGACTCGTTTGCGCATGCGCTGGAGTACTACGCATGCGTGAACAAGTCGAGGCCGCCATTTTGAAAATGGCGACTGCATCTCATTTGCGCATACGCAGTACTCCACCTCATGCACAAACAAGTCGCAGCGCCATTTTGGAAAACAAAATGGCGGCCATGACTCGCTCACGCATACGCAGTACACCGGAAGTACTGCGCATGAGCGAGCGTGCGCATGCATGCACAGTACTTGCAGCGTAGCATGCATGCGCGCACGGTTCCATTTCCCCCTCCTGGCCCGCAGAAGAACTCGGGACCAGGCTTCTTCCTGCCCCTGGTAAGCAAAAGTTGCCTACACTTGGTGAGTCATTTGAGTGCTGGAATACCACTCTGAAGACTTGGGTTTGACTTGCCCAAAGTCACTCAGTGTGTTTCCAGGGCCACACAGGGAATTGAACCCTGGTCTCCAGAGTTGTAATCCAATGCTCAAACCACTACACCACACTGACTCAGCAACTGATTCAATGGATCTATTTTAAATGACGATGGAAATTGGATTTAAGCCTAAAGCCTCGTTCAACCATGAAATTCACTGAGTGATTTGGAGCCAGTCACCTTTTCTCAGCTTAGCCTACATTCCAGGTTGGTTGCACAGATCGAGAAAAGAGGAAGAAAGCTGACAAAAAGGTGGAATATAACTGTAACCAACTAATAATTAGATATATTGAAAAAAATCATTGCAGTGATACTTAAAAACCCAAGCAGGTATATCCACATACAGTTTTCCTCAGCCACAAACAGTCGGCCTGATATGGGGACACACTCAAATGTGTGCTCTTGGCTTGCAGCCATCCATTGTGGGGAGGAGGTGTATCATGGATCTAAACTCCACAAGGAATAAAGGGTGTTGAAACACAAGACTCAGATTTATGTGTAAACAATTATTGTTCCCAAACCACCAAAGATCAACTGCCTCAGACTTTTTAAGTGACCATTCAAAGGCTGTGGAGCTTACAGGAGGCAGCAGGCTAGTATATAAGATAGACCAGAAGCTGGAGGGGACAAACATCAAGACACAGCTACAATTGAAGATGAAGTGCTTTAGTTATCAGTAGGCTAACACAAACGGTGGCTTCTTGTGGTGGTGGTGGGGCAGCTGTACTTTCTGCGGACATTTATATTGTTATTGCTGTTGTGTGCCTTCCAGTCATTTCTGACTTATGGTGACGCTAAGGCAAACTTTCATGCAATTTTCTTGGCAGAATTTGTTAGGTCTTGTCTTCCTTGGGCAAGAATGTGACTTGCTCAAGGTCATCCGGTGGGTTTTGTAGCAGACTGGGGACTCCAACCCTGGTCTCCCTGTGTTCTCAAACCATGCTGGTTCTCAATATTTTATTTACTGTGGTAGAAAACTGTTTCACAATACCACTAATGTTAATTGTAAAGTGTTAATTCCCATCTCACATGTGTTTTCTGGCACCAGGTGTGCAGGTATTCTGAAATAACTTAATTCTAATGACAAGCACATTCACAGAAGTATGGGATTTTTCTGCCCTGTGATATATAGAAATTTGGTGTGGGGTAGGAAAAGTGTCCCACATACTAGTAGTTTAATTTTTTTTAATGCCGTTAGAGAATAAATCATTACAAATGGTTTTGAAAATCAGTACCCTGCAGATAAACAAAACTCTCTTCTGTACCTGAATTTTTTAAAATAATCATTCTTGCATTTCAAACCTAGCAAAACCATCTTCATAGTTCCATTGAGCAATATGTACACATTTTGCCCTTGAGGTCATTATGACTCTGATTAATCTACAAATGTTTGCTATCACTCAGTAGCAACTCTTAATCAAGGATTCTCAATGATCACTTTTGTTTGTCTCCAAAAAGACCCTTGCAAAATGTTTTATTGAGATGTGCCCTCAGACATCTCTATAAAAGCCAGTCCAGAGCAATTGTGATAATGAAACTACTTACTTCCAAGTAGAAAGGTATAGGATTATATTTTTATTCTTCAATACACAAAAACAATAAATGCTAGCCTGGGCTCATTGTTTTTCATAGGAAAAATGAAGATGGTATTGATGCCTATGACCAAATGACCTCCACACATTTCCAAATACAGTGATTGAAAGGTGGCCAACGTGGTTTCTTCAAGGGCAGTAGAAATGACTGGGTTATTAGAAGCTGAACATTTCACAGTGTCATTAACAGTCCCAAAGATTCCTCATGCTAAGAGACCTAAATTTATAGGAGGTTTGATTCTGGGCTTAGTGTAGAACCATAAACAGGCTTATCTGAGATACAGTGAGAAGCAGCTTCAGAACTGTAGTACCTTCCAAATGTTGACAGCAATAGAAAAAGGCAGGAGTAAAGCTTGAAACATTACTTTTTAGAAACAATAAAGTACAAATGTTCCAAGTGTATTATATTACTACGGTATATCATTAAGCTTTGGTTAGGTATCATCACTGTGGCATCATCACAAAAACAGTAGCAAGATTATAGTTATATATGTTTCATGTAATTGTTTTTCTGTCCAGTTCATTCTATTATGAAATGTATTTATTTATAGGCTGCTTATATAGTCCATGGTATGGTTGCAAGAACTTGAATGTGTATTGTGTAACATTACTGATAGTTATTGTGTTTCTTTAAATATTATAGTTATTTTATTTGTATATCACTGATACAGTATCTTTTATGCTTTAAGAACTCTGGAATCTCACCATACTCAACCATATTTTTAGCTGTGTGCTCTTTATACTGTGAGGTATCAATGGCTTTATGCTCAATAAGATCCCCTCATTTTTATGGTATTCCTAGAGTACATTTGACCAACAGTTGGATTGATACAGTATATTTTTCTGTCAGTTGATAAGTTTTTAAACAATCTGCTGGTTTGATTAATTGGGGTGACTTTTGATGATAAAATATTTTTAAACAGATGACTAAGGGAGCCAGCATCGTGTTGTGGTTTCAGCTTTGTACTGTGAGACTCTAAAGAGCAGCATTTGAATCCCCGCTCCATCATAGGGCCTTTGCAGACTGCTAGAAATAGTGCAAATTGAGTCCACTTTAACTGTCCTGGCTCAGTGCTAGGGAATCATGGGAACTGTATTTTTTTCTGAGACATTGAGCCTTCTCTGTCAGAGAGTTCTGGTGCCACAATAAATTACAGTTCCCATGATTCCCTAGCATTGAGTCAGGGCAGTTAAAGTGGACTCAATTTGCACTTATTTCTAGCAGTCTGCAAAGGCCCATAGAAACCCACTGGGTGACCAGCTGGGCAAGTCACATTCTCTCAGCCTCAGAGGATGTCAGTGGCAAACTCTTTCTGAAGAAATTTGCCAAGAAAACCGCATGATAGGTTCACTTTAGGGTCACCATTTTGTGAGCTGCCTTGGGTCTGGCAGCTTGGGTTCTGGAAGAAAAGCAGCATTAAAATGAAATAAATAATTGTTAGTAAAGCCAACTTAAGGTGCTGCTACCAATACAGTAGCATTAATGTGATGAGTGTATATTGGACAGTGCTTATGATATTACTGATTCAATATACCTAACACAGGTCCAAAACACTGCAGGAATAATCCAGTATGAGACCATTTTAACTGCCCTGGCTCAGTGCTAGGGAAGCCTAGGTTTTGTAGTTTGTTGTTGCCATCAGAGCTCTCTGACAGAGAAGGCTGAATCTCACACAAAAGTACAGTTCCCAGAATTCCCTACCACTGAGCCAGGGCAGTTAAAGCGATCTCAAACTGAATTATTTCTGCAATGTGTTTTGGACCACAATTAAAATCTGGTTCCCATGTATGCTGAAGTAGACTTGAGATAATCCAAGTGAAGAGAAGCCTCTTGTTACTCACTTTTCCTTTTGTATCCATGCTGTTCACTCTGTCTTGTGAGCTGTCACTGTGCATATTATCCAAGCATTCCTTTCTAAATAGAAGAGGGCATGTAGTTTAAGTATTCCACCTCCTTTTGTTATGTGTGACATAGATACTGAATTCTTGATTTGAGTTTAGATTTGAAGAATAATCTTTGGAGGTTAAAATCAATCGAAGCAGCTTTGAATGGGTTGTCTAGATAGAAGACTCTTCTTGATTTAACTATAGTTTAGAATGGTACAGGATCTAAATTACAGTAATTACCAGGAGGCAGTGATGGAGATAGGCATTCCATTATATCTGGCATTACACATTATTGTTTATTTTTGGGTTTTGTTTTTCAGATCATGAGCCTCTTATATCCCTTATTTTCATATTACTTTTATGTTTTAAACTTACATTATATTTTATATTTTAAAATATTTTATACTGTGATAATCTCTTATAATAAAATTAGAGTTGGGCCATTTTTGTCCCAGCATCCCCCTGCCAGACTGCAGCAGGGCACTCTTGGTGACTGGAATTGCCCAATATTTTGTTTTGTTTTGTTTTGTTTTAAACAAAATTTGGGTTTAGGGCCTTTTAGTGGGTATACTGGGATCTTGTGGACAGCATTTCCCCTAACTCCTGAACTAAAACTTGTTAACTCAATGTTTCTTCAATTCCTACATCCACAAATGTAATTTCCCTTTCACATTATTATTATTATTATTATTATTATTATTATTATTATTAAATTTAATCTTATAATATTCAGTGTTGGTCTTGAACACATTTGTTTTGGGAAAAGACACAATACAGTTCAAGATTGTCGTTTTTTGTAGACTTCAGTGGGATCCACATTTCCACATATGTGTGTATAAAGGGCAGATTTCAGGCTTACAAGTCAGGGTTAGGGGAACCTGTGGTTACCTATGTGAAGTTGAACACCATAACCAGTGGCCATGTTGGCTGTAGCTGATGGAAGCTAGAGTCCAATGTCTGGAGGACCACTGGTTCTCCTATGTTTTCTTTTACTTTAAAGAAGCAGTGATTATCTGTATGTGATACCAGTTTGCTAACTTCCTTTTGTATATCTGTTTGTATTTTAGGACCACTGAAACCAGAAATCACCATCACATATATAGCTGTTTCAGCGATATTCTTTAACAGTGGGCTTTCACTGAAAACTGAGGTACTACAGTTTGAGTTTTCCTCTTTTGCTGTGATTATTATTTTAACAGGATCTGAATGAGACGAAAGCATCAGGTTCCTAAGCTTTGTGATAATTATGACACTTTGCAGTTACAAATGGGAGCAACATCATAATGCCAGCAATTACAGATCAATGTTTGTAATTACAGAATGACAGATAACTGTACATCAAGTGAAGACATTAGCTTTGTTTGGTGTTATTTTCTGGGTTTTGTGATTAATATCTGTTTGCTTTTTTTTTTTTATGAAATTGTATCCTTTGGTAAATTTTCTGTGACTTTCTATGGCAATAAAACACCTTATGAAGCTGCTTATTAAAAAAAAAATCTAGGACATAAGGGCTGGCGTCTAAAGTGAACCTTTGGTATTCATTGGGGTCTGGTTCCACATCCCACCTGCAGATACCAAAATCCATGGATGCTCAAATCCCATTATATATAGGAGTGTAGTAAAATGCTAAAATCAAGGTTTGCTTTTTGGATTTTTAATTTTTTTATTTTTTTATTTTTTTGTATGCATGGAAGATTTCCAAGCCATGGATTGTGGAACCTCTGGATGCAGAATTTCTGGATCCAGAGGGCCAACTGTAGTTGGTTAGTTCCCGCTAGAGTAGACCCATTAGTAATTTGTTGAAAGGTGAGGCAACAGATAGGCAAATCTAGTGAGTTCAGTTGGTTTGCTCTAGTCAAGTCAAGCAACAGAATTTAGGCCTATATGTGTTTTTCTCAGAGAGAGTAGGAGGAGATACATAGTGGATTAATTTTTGTACCTATTAAGGGATTTCTCAAGAAGCTTTATGGCTGCTTATGCATTAAACCAGTAGCTCTTAACTTTTGACCTTCTAGATCAGGGGTAGGCAACCTTTCCCCGTTAAGGGCCAAGGGACTTCAGCTCCCAGAAGCCTCAGCCATGTTGGCCAATAGTCCCATGTTGGCCAATAGCTCCTGGGATTCTAGGAGCTGAAGTCCTTCGGCCCTTAAAGGGGAAAGGTTGCCTACCCCTGTTCTAGATCATTGATTTCCAAACGTTGGTCCTCCAAGTGTATTGGGCTTCAACTCCCAGAACCTCCCAACCACCTTGGCCAAAGTTTGGGAACTGCTGTTTTAGATGGACTTGACCTTCAGGTTCCAGGATCCCTGACCATTGACCATTCTAGCTGTGGCCTCTGAGACCTGAAATCTAATACATGGATGATCAAAGCTTGAGAACCACTGAATTAACTTACTATATTGGTATCAGATAAAATGGAAAGAATCTTTTTGAATTATTCTAAGAATTTACAGGTGTAATTCTCAGTAGGCATGTACAATACATCAGGAGTACATTTACTGGGAATTTTTTCATTGGATTCAAATGGAACTTGGTCCCAAGAAAATCGTATCTTGTGATGTGATGTCAAGTCAGTTTCAACTTATGGTGATCCTATAAATGGATCTAAATTTGTAATAAAATGTGCTATTTCACAACTACTGACCTTCAGTTCAGACATGTAAAGTAGTTCCACATGCAGCTAATAAAGTAACATAGGGCCAACATAAACAGAACAGTCTCTATTGCATTTCCCTCCCACCTAATTATCCACTGTACCATACACTGTAGAGTGGAGGAAGCTCTTGTAAGGTTATGCCCTAAGTATTGTAATGGGATCTTTACATTGCACCATTACTACTAGGCAATTATCTTTGGGTGTGTCAGTTCCTTTCCAGCTTCTTATTTATGTGAGCATAATTAGAGATGTACAGAGGATGTCTTTTAGTG
Organism: Phrynosoma platyrhinos; assembly: GCA_020142125.1. NCBI lineage: Eukaryota > Metazoa > Chordata > Lepidosauria > Squamata > Phrynosomatidae > Phrynosoma > Phrynosoma platyrhinos. The sequence goes on along the minus strand of CM034708.1, from coordinate 49,472,848 downwards.
CTTACAGAGTTAAGTGCATGCAAAGCTACTGAAAATAGCTCTTGGTAGCTTGTTGGTAACAGCCAGACTCACCCATAAATTAAAGCTATTTTGGATGGATCTTCATTAAGGGCTAGTAGGTTTGTATCCCGTGAGAAAATTTTGGCAGCATTTCTCAATAGGAGTGATCATTTCAAAAATCTTATTTACTAGCTGATTTTTTCTATTTCTTTTTGGACAAACCTGGTGTGAAGGTTTTCCAGCAGCCTTCCCCAACCTGGCATCCTCCAGGTGTATTAGATAATATGTAGCAGAATAAGCTTTTATTCCTACATCTGGAGTGTACCAGGTTGATGAAGGCACCTATAAGGTATATTATTTAACTATTTGTTGGGCTCATTCCCACTATGATTTACATCGATTTGCTGATTGCTTTAAATGTGCCCCATCCTCATTTGCAATGGCTTCAGATGCAACTGTTTGGGCTCGCTTTGAAGCAAGACAAATGTAAAAAATTGCTCTTTTCAGACTATTTTTTTTGCCGATCCTTTTGAAAGAAATGATTAGCAAGAGTGTTCAGCAAGTGGGAACGACAGACCTGAGTTTCATCAAACTGAAGTGGAGGGATTACTGTGGAAGAGGGTTGGCACATCCCTCACCAGTTTTTGGGGAAATCTGCCATCTCCCCCTCCCACTCAGCGCTGCCTTTGTGCTTTGTGGTGTGACCAATGGGCGCATATATATATATATATATATATATATATATATATATATATATAAATAAAATGACAGTATATGCGCTTCATTGTATTTGCAGTTACTTGCGGGTGGTGAGCTGGGTGAATGGATCGACAATGGAGCGCATATACTGTCAATTTTTTTAAAAATTGCATGCATCCTGGGGGAGAGTCCTCCATGACAGGCATGGGTGTATGCATCCTGGGGGAGAGTCCTCCACAATAGGCATGGGTGAATGCATCCCAGAGGAGCGTCCTCCATGACATCATGGGTGCATACATCCCAGGGGAGAGTTCTCCATGACAGGCATGGGTGCATGCATCCCAGGGGAGAATACTGGCCACAGCACCCATGACTCCCTCCCATGTTTTCTTGAATGTGTTGCCGGTTGCATCACCGATGATGCGTAGTTGATTGACAGGCATTTTGAAGGGGCACAAACTAGTGGGAATGATAATCATGCCAAAAAAAGAAGCGAATAAAGAAAGACCCGCTTCCATAGTGGGAACAACGCTGGAATCAATTCACTAATAGTGCCTTCCAGTCATTTCAGACTTATGGTGACCCTATCATAGGATTCTTGGCAAGTTTCTTCAGCAGGGGTTTGCCATTGCCATCCTTTGAGTATATTATTTAACTCTTTAAACCCCCAGAATCCATTCTGGACGGTTGGGAAACTCTTCAGGAGAGCTAGTTTTAGGACACACACAGATGGCTGTAGAGGTAAGAGGCAGAGGTGTGAGGTTATTTTTTTTTTTTTCCTGTGGAGAGTTTTCCACACCATTTCTGCCTGTCTGTCCGTCCATGTATACATGCATGCATGCATCCATCCATCCATCCCTTAGTTGTCTGGACTCTTGCACTGAAATCAGTCATGTCAGGTGGGCTAAATATATGTTCTGATTAAATTTCTAGGGAGAGAAGCATCGGCAAAATAGACTGCCAAATGAACACTAAGGTTGCTTCTATTTCTGAAAATCTCTTATTCAGTCACAAGACAAGTACTGTAGTCAGGACAAAAATATGTTTAGTTGCCTGTGCCCACAGTCTCATACCCATCCTTTGGTGAAATTAAATGCTCAACTAATTGTACTGAAACATTTCTTTCTTCGCTTGAAATAGCACTGATTAGGAGTGTAAAGAGTGAGTGAAGCTGAATGTAACAGTTATACATCAGTAAAAGGAAGTTAAACTCTTCATATTAGACATATCAGGTACATAACATTAAAAAAGGTGCTGTTTCAAGTGTACTCATTTTTGTGTTTTTTGTTTTGTTAAATATTACATAATATTGTCTTTACATTATTACAATGTAGTGTGGAGATTACATGAGGCCTGCGTCAGTTCTGCCCCAGGTTCCCCTGCAAACTGCACCCATATACTGCAAACCCAAATACTTTCGTATGCTGCAGTCCCTCTCTAAGTGGCAACAGAAGTAATGTTGGATTAGTTTCTGTTGGCATTTTGAGAGAGACTGCAGAGGGAAATTATAATTGTCACATCATTTCCTGTTGCCATTTTGAGACAGATTGTGCTGTTGGCTTCATGGTACTTGGGAGTAAACTGCTAAGCAGACAGCTCAGAATAACACGGGCCAAGCCCGTGCTATCCTGACCTGGGTCCTAACCCAAGTCAGTCCCCAGGCCAGTGCAGGAATGGATGGGTGTTTACATGCCCACCTGCTGCTGTGCCATGGACCCACTAATGCCATGCACCCCTTACTTTCCTCTGTTGTTGCCCCTACGGAGAAGACTCCCTTTGCTGTGTCTGATGCGGAAACGGGGCACCCGGCTGCACCCACATGGCAGTGTGTGCCCTTTTCCCCTTCAGATGCAGTGATGGGCATCTTCTTAGTAGTGGCAGTGGCAGAGAAAGGGAAGGGGCATGTGGGACCATCTGGTCTGCTGGGGGTTGCCGCAGAGTTTCTCAGAAACTCAGCTGCAAACAGCAGGTCATTTTGACCCATTCTAAGGCCCCTGTGTGCAAGGATCAGATTAGGACTGCCGAATTGGTGTCTGGTCTGCCCAGTCCCAGGCCCGGGAGTATTGGCCTGCATTGTCTGAACAGGACGACATGATGTTGGAGCGACCATGAGCCTTTTGGCCTGTACAGACAGGCCCTAAGTGGGGTATTTTTAAGCCATTGAAAGGGAGATGAGAGGAGCCAAAATACTCACATATTTTTCTTTAATAATAATAATAATAATAATAATAATAATAATAATAATAATAATTTTTGTTTATATCCCGCCCCACTGCAGAGCAATCGGTGCGGCTTACAACATTACAATTTCCATACATTAAACAAAACATAAAATCCCGAATTCCACCCATCCTTTAAGAAGTAAGGGTTCTTCTTATTCTAGGCTGGGTGGTACTGGGCTTAGTGTCTCCCCCAGATGACCTTGGATGGTAATGGAGGGAGGGCTCTTCGTCTTTTTTAGGCCCGATGGTGCTCAGCCTAGTGTCTCTCCCCCAGATGACATTGGATCTTTAAGGTTCATGCTGCCAGTAAGTAGAGGGATAGTTCTGCTGATCTTCAAACAAAATCCAAAGTCCATATTGTGGTAATACCTTTACATATTCTCAAACAGAGAACCACATTTTATTGTCAGTTTTTATTTGCTTTTTTTTTTTTTGTTTCCATAAGGGCAGGGCCTTTGCAGATGGTGCCTAATTAGTTTAAGTTGGAAACCTTTGGTAATACCATCTCAAGAGAAAATCCAGACTATGTGACTGTAACATCACAATCCCTCCGCCACATATTTTTAAACATCTTTGCCATGATGAAGAGACTTTGGTTTTGAAAACTAGCACACTGAGATGTTTGTGCCTCTTTTTTGGGTGGTGGTGGTGGTTGGTTGAATAAAAATATTACCACAGTACAGACTTGGGAATTCACTGGCTCTATGTAAACCCGAGGAGAGAGATTTCAGCCTTGATTGGAAACCTTTTTGGAAAAAACTGAAATGCTGTGGAAGTCCCTAACAAGGATGTCATGGGAAAGCAAACATAGCCACATAGCAAACTTTGGGAGGGTCAGACTGAGTCTGAGGGTTTGAGATTTCCCATCCAGGGTTTGATTATGCTTAGTTTTAGGAGTGAATTATTTCAGTTTACATACCTCAAACAAATGAAAACAAGCTGCTATTTACTGAATAGAGTAAGAGGCTTCTTGAAGGAATGTGCACTTGACATGCATAATAATGACACCAAATGAAACAATACAAAATGGAACTGACTTCAGCTGTTAAAACTGCAACCTTTTCCTCTCTTTATTTTGTAGGAGCTGACAAGTGCTTTGATGCATGTGAAATTGCATCTTTTTGTCCAGATCTTCACACTTGTATTCTTCCCAACAGCAATATGGCTGTTTCTTCAGCTGTTATCTATCACACCTATAAATGAATGGCTTTTAAAAGGGTATGTCTTAACATCTAAAGTGTAACATATTTATGACTAGTGTTGCTTTTTGTTTATTGCTTTAAAAAAATATTTTTTCTGTTTCGGTTAATGTTTTGACTCTTTATGTTGGGAAGAAAATATGAAAAATATACTTTTAAAATCTTGGTCTCATGTATCCAAAGACTTGGCAGCTAATTTTATACACAAGGACGTAGTCAACTTATCATGCCTCTTTGTGACAAGTTTTTGTATTGAGTTTTTTACTCTCGATTTCAAAGAATATGGCAGTAAGAAAAGTCTGTCTATGCATGAAATAACATATTAAGCATCACACTGTACAGTCTAGAGAATGTTAGTTATTCAGCCCTTAAATTATTTTTTATTAGTTTTTAAAATTTTATATGCCTATACTGCAAATTGTATATACAATAGAGAAAATTTTAATGTAAGTAGTCAGTCAGAGGGCACAGTACTAAGCCGCTCACTCAAACCAATTAAAATAGTCCTCTGTTCTTATAGTTTGATTTTCTTAAAATATAGAACTGTTTCCGGTTTATTTTATTTATTTATTTATTTAATAAATTTATATACTGGCTTTCCATCAGAGTATTGCACAAGCCAGCTATAGAAAGAAAACAATCAAGATACTAACCAAGGGTTTTAGCAATTCCACCATAAAGATCATATACCAATGGAGTACACAATATGACAGTACTACGCATGTCTACAAGCAGCAGAAATGTATAACTTGGATCAAAATCTGGCAGTTGATAGGCCAAAGTCATCTGAAAAAGAAACATTTTCTCCTCTATCCTTCCTTCCCTCCAAAGAGTGTTCTTGAAGAGGGAATAAAGCAAAGTTGACAAGGGAGGGAATTTAAATGTCTGAATGGGGTTATTGAAATGGTTCCCTTGTGCTCTGCCAAATTTACCACTGCCATTGGGAGGACATGTGGGAATGTATCCTCTTTAGATCTTAATGCCCAGGTAGGCTTGTGACAGAACAGAAGTTCCTTCAGCACTGTGATCCCTAACAGTTCTGTGATCCTGGTTAAGCTCAGCATTGTAGATTGGAATTGTCATTTTTGAGCTCTCCTTAAAGGGAGTCCCATGCAGAGTGTGTTGGAATATTCCAACTAAAGTGTAACTTGGAGCACGTGCTGTCATGGCACAATTTGTTAAGAATAGGATGGAAGTTGAAACTGCAAATACAGTCCTGGTAGCAACTTAGAAAGTGCAAAGGCCGGTTTACAGTTGAACATTAAAAAAACAAAAATAATGGCCACAGTTAATTTACATGACTTTAAAGTACACAGTGATGACACTGAAAATATTTTCCATACCCTGGCTCAGTTAAAGCACTGAGTTAGTGCAGCAGGGAGATTTTAGCAGGCTTACATATCAACTAAAAGTGCTCTGGGAAGCTGGATTTCAGTCTGAATAGAGTGGTGGGCTTGCATCTTCTGTCTTCTTTTCCTTGTTAAGTGTTGTGTCCAGTAGATTGTGAGTTGGGGATTAATTTCGAAAAACCCCACAAATGTCTTGTAAAGTGCTGAGGCATTTAAATGTTCCTAATATGTAATAACAACAACAAAGCAGAAATACAAAGCTGTTTACTTAGGAATGAGTTGAAGCTTGACCCAGCCAAAATTTACAAGGGCAATCCTTCTACAGCTACCAGTCTATGGATTATTTTCCATGACCAATGAGGGATCTTGAAGCATTTTCTGAATTTAATAGATTGGTAGGTCATGCCTCAGAGCAATCTACTGCCACACACTCCATTAACATTAATAAACTTTGAACAGTTAAAGTGTTTAGGGAATTGTAGCTTAGGCCTCCAGAGTCTTTTGCTGAATATCATAAGACTCCAATTTACAGAGGAAAAACAAAGCTTTATAACAGTGAGAGATTCTCCTATTAATTTTTTTTTACTAGATAAATTCTGTGAGCCACTCTTGCATCTGTATATGTGGTAAAAGAGGTTACTGATACACACATCTGGCCATTCGGTTTGGGAACTGTTGCAAACTGAATTATATCTGATTCATGGGGTTATCCTTTATGAAGAGGCTTGGCACAGGGGTAGGCAACCTAAGGCCCGGGGGCCGAATGCGCCCCCCTGAGGCTTTTGGACCAGCCCCAGGCCTGTCCTGCTGCCGCCACCGCCCCCCGCTGCCCCCCACCATGATGATATTGATTATTGTTGTTATTACTTGTTCTTGGGGTTTTCTTGGCAAAATCTCCACAGGGGTTTTGCCATGGCTTTTCTGGGGCTGAGAGAGTGTGCATGCATATTTTTAAAAAATTTTTAAAGAAATATTTATTTATTTATTTATTTGTTTATTTATTTTTGGTGCTTCGGCCCCCCAATTGTCTGAGGTACAGCAACTCGACCCCCGGCTCAAAAAGGTTGCCTACCCCTGGCTTAGCAGATACTTATCAGACTACAAAAGTGACTACAGTCAGCCCTCCATATTTTCAGCTTTAACTTTTGCAGCTTTGATTATTCACAGATTTTATCAAAATGCTCTCTCTAGGAATCTCTAGGCTCTTCAGCATAAGTCTGTGGTCAAGTTCTGCCAGAAGTCACATCGGAGGACCTAGCAATTCCTAGAGAGAATACTTCTCTAGGAATTTGTAGGTCCTCCAATGCAATTCTGTGGTCAACTTCTGGCAGATCTAGAGATTTCTAGAGAGATGTTCTGTCAGGTTAAAAAAAATGTTTGTTTGTTTTTTAGTTTGTGGTTTTTTCACTTTCACAGGGGTCCTATGCCCCTAAAGTTAGGAGGACCCAGTGTAGTTTGAATTATCTGTAATCCCAAACCAAAACCTCTTATTTACTTCTATGCATGACTGTTCAATCTTTCTCATTCACATTAACAGATTCACATTAAAGATTTCACTTTAACAAGATTTTCTAAATCAGGGAACAGTACATGCATGATGGCAGAAGATAAGATGAAGTAGCTGACTAGTTTGAGATTATACAACTGTTTATTATCAGTGCAATTGCATTCAAAAGGTCCCTCCCCCCATTTCTGTGTTTCTATATTCCAGTCATTAAATAAAGAACCCATGCATTCATGGCTTTCCAGTGTCATCTGTAATCATGTCTCTTCTCCTCTGTGGCTTGTTTGGTAATTAATTAGAATAAATATTACAGTTGTGTTTTCTCTCTCTCCCATAGTTTGCAAACTGTAGGCTGTATGCCACCTCCTGTATCTTCAGCTGTGATTTTAACCAAAGCTGTTGGTGGGAATGAGGTGAGTTTTTGTTTTTTGACATTTTATTTTCTTGTGGCTTGCTTTCTAAAAAGTTTTTTTTGCATTTTTTTTGACTAAAGTAAAGATGATTGGTAAACATAAAAATAATAATTGATAGTTTTAACCATCATTCATAAAGGATGGGAAGAAAGAAACACTTTATAGGCCACCAGGTACATTTTTAAAAGTTTGCTCTTTAAAATTTGTTTATATGTAACAGTTTCTTACTTAGTTTCTTAGGATCAGAGAGGTGTAGTGACTGAACTACTACTGGACTAGGACTTGAGGAGATCAGGGTTTTATTATCCTTTCTCAGCCATGGAAACCCACTGGGTCATCTCTCAGTCTTAGTGGAAGGCAATGGCAAACCTCTGAATAAATGTTGCCAAAAGAACCCTGTGATGGGTTCTCCTGAGGGTCACCATAAGTCAGAAACAACCAGAAGGCACACAACAACTCTCAGACTTTTTATCCTTGTGACCTCCTTTACATCTACATGTGGATGTTGTCCGCCCCCCCCCCCCCCCCCCCCCGTTTTACATAGTGTATGTATAAAAACACTTTGTTTATTGTGCACATTCATCTTCTTAATATTTCCCCTCCAAATTTCTTAGTGTGCCAATTCCCACATGGTTCTGATTATATGTCCCAGTGGTGTTGGGAGCAGAACACTTGAGGACCACTTGGATGCAAAGATTAGGGAGCCCTGGTGGGGTTGCCAGTAGTGCAGCCACAATGTTGTGAGTTCAGTCCCAGAGGACTCAGCCTTCCGTCCTTTCATAGATCAGTAACGTGAGTACCCAGCTAGTTGGGGGCAATTAGCTTACAGATTGTAAACCGCTTAGAGAGCGCAGAGTTCACTGATAAGTGGTATAGAAGTGTACATGCTATTGCTATTGCTATTCATGTATATTCAAATTTTAACATTTAATAAGGACATAACTGTTCAAATTAGAACAGTTTTATTTAAATAAATTCAGTACTTAACACATGTGTGAATTTTACATGTCTCACACACAGCTACACTCACATACACTAATGCACACAGATATGTACATAATCTGTTACGCATTTTCTACTCACATACATATTCATTTACTCTCTCACACGCAGAGTCACATAGAAACATACATTCATGCAAGGCAGCTGCTCCAAATGCCCTCCTCTTCTCCTTTCTCTTTCCCTCCAGGACAGAAAAAGTTTGGGAAGTGGAGGAGGAAGTACACCGCTCACAACAAACACTACTCACAACAAACATTTTTCAGGAAGTTTGTGAATATTGAAGTAATTAACTTTTCAAAAACCCTGAGGTATAGTTACAGAGTTGTCATTCCCTGTAATGTACATATGTTTGGAATTAGGAAGACATGTTGTCTTTTATATAGTCATTAAGCTAGAGTACTAGATCAATACCGGTTTCCAACTTATGGTGACCTTAAGGCAAACCTATCATGGTTTTCATGGTAAGATTTGTTCAGAGTGGGTTTGCCTTCCTCTGAGACTGAGAGTGTGAAACTTACCCAAGGTCACCCAATAGGTTTCCATGGCTGAGCAGATATTTGATTCCTGGTCTCTAGAGTTGTAGTCCAATGCTCAAAACATTATATCCTCCTTTAGACTCTCATCTTTTTAATATACCCTAACCCCCCCCCCCCCATTTTTAAGTGTGCCAATTCCCACATGGCTCTAAGTCCCAGTGTTGTTGGGTGCAGAACACGTGAGGACCACTTGGATACAAAGATTACCCACCCCCATTCTAACCTGCCCTTGCTTCTTGTCAGTTTAGAGCATTTTAACAATGGAATTAACTAAATCATCATACTTTACTCCTGAACAACAACTACATTTCCCTAATTTATTAAAGAGCCAGCCAGGGAATGTAAAAATTGTTGGCCTCTTATTAAATTAATAAATGTTATAATAACAGTTCTAGAAACTGAAAGCACATCTTAAGTGAATCAGTTGCGTTTTTAAAATTAACTTGTCCTTTTTTGTTAGAAAATTTCTAACCTTAATTGACAACTTAATTGATTTTAATTAGTTTGTTCCTATCATCACACAAAACTGTCCCATGCCTCCAGGGAAATCCCACTACAGTCCTGAACCATATTTTGTAGAGATGTAATGGAGAACTGTCCCAGTGGCCATTCCCAGACAAAGGAGCTCCTTGCAAAGAGAAACTAGGCTGCTCCCCTCCCTGTTGTCTTTCTACTGGTAGGCAGATTTTTTTAAAGCATTAGCAATAAATAGGTTGTAATAAAAAGACCCTTTGAATCCAGGTAGGCACTGCTGTTGCAGGGTGACCAGATGTCCTAACCGCAAGGGAGGACATGAGGCCACAAAATCAAGTCAAGAAAAATGTAGGACATTACAAAACACTAATATAAATAGAAAAATATAATACAAAAAACACTAATATAAATAGAAATTCATGCTTCTTTGTCATGCTCAAAATTGAGGACATTTTAGAATCCCTCCTGGACAGAGGGTTGACATGTAGGAATGTCCTGGAAAAGGAGAACATCTGGTCACACTGTGTTGTTGTAGCTTTCCTTACTGATGTGGTTTTCATTGGTTTTTAATTTGTTATGCTTTAATCTGTCTATTAAATTTTTTAAGCTTATTTTATTTTATTGTTAGCCAATTTGAGTGTGATTTGATTCATTAATCAAATGAATAAATAAATAACAAATACACTATATTTGTATATATAGATGGCTTGTTTTTTTGAAATAGTATTTTTGACTTGTTTTGGCACCAGCGGTGCGTATTGTGGAGTGTGAGCACACAGTTCACTACTTCCATATCTACACACTAAGAAAGATTGTAGAAAGATAAATAAGCCTGAAGTGGAAGTAATAGTCAAATATATATTGTTTGGTTTTGTGTGTGTTTCTTCCCCCAAGAATTGAATGACATTTAAGATTTTTGAAGGCAGATGCTAGTTGAGGATTTTGAACAATAAAAAAAAGAGCGTACAACAAAAAATGATGCATCATGAACTAGAAAATGTCAAGAACATTTGATGTGTCAGTAAAAGAGTGGAAACTTTGGAAAGTTTGTCAGATATTGTTTTGTGTTGTCACATCTTCTGTTTGTGTGAAACAAAATATAAAATTCACAGGCCAGCAATAGTAATAAAGCTAATCCTTCGTTAGGATTGACTCAGATTCCACAGAAGAGTGCAGGCTTTTGAATTCTCATGAGCGTTTCATCAGGCTGCATGGTTCAAAAAAGTAGATGTTGGGAGAGAAGAAACATGAATTTCAATGATTTGACCAAATGTTGTAGCCAGGAATTCTGCAGTTAAACTCTGCCTTAAGGTAGAAATTGTAGACTTGGGAGCGTAAATATGAGAAAGATGGAAGAATTAGAAAGGAAAACATAGGATAGTCCTCCTGTGCTTTGTGAGAGAGTATGGGCTCATTCCCACTTACATTTAACTCAGTTTGCAATTCGCTTTCCCTCCGGGCTGGTGAATCAATTCCAGTCCATGTGTCATTCCCACTGGAAGCGTATCTTTTCTTAATTCACTTCTTTTTGGGCACAGTTGTCATTCTCACTGGTTTGTGCCCCTTCAAAATGCCTGTCAATAATCTACACGTGATTGGTGATGCAACTGGCAACGCATTCAAGAAAACACAGGAGGGAGTCATCGGTGCCATGGCCAGAATCCCAACCCTCACTAGTATCCCATCTCTCACTAGTTTTTGGAGAAATCCACCATTTTCCCCCTCTCCTTTACCAGGACCCATCCTACTTTCCAACCTTCTGTCCAGGAGGAATTCCAAAACGCCCTCCATTCTGAG
>CM034708.1:49430608-49452211 GCA_020142125.1 Phrynosoma platyrhinos | reverse complement strand
GACAGCAACCCGACCCCCGGCTCAAAAAGGTTGCCTACCCCTGAGCTAGAGGGTAGAAGAAAGAGAGAAAGGCCACAAACCAAATGGATAGACTCAACTAGGGGGGTTATGGGAAAGAGCTTACAGGAGCTGGGCAAGGCAGTGGAAGATAGGGATTCTTGGAGACGTCACATCCACAGGGTTGCCATGAGTTGGAATTGACTTAAAGGCAGCTAACAACAACAATGTCCTATCATTTATTCATAAAGATTCCCCAAACAACTAACGTTTTAGATTAGAAATTTTCTCAGGGTAGCATACAGTTAATATTGTAGAGAGATTTAAAATCAGTATATAACACTTTTAATTACAAACAGAAGCATGAAGTGATCTTCAATTAGATCAATGCAATCTATATTACTCTTAACAGATACAAATTACATTAAAAATACAACTCCTTTCTAAACAAAGTGGATTAGAATAAGGGGCCTGTAAAGGTCTTTTAAAAATAAATAAATAGGGTGGGAAACAGATATGCCTCCTTTAGGGAGGGGCTTTTAAATGAGAGATCACCACTGTCTTTTATCGTCTGCCCTCCATTAACTGATCACAAGGTCCTCTGAATAAGGGTTTTGTGACTGACCTTGAGGCCTGGACTGATTTGTATAGCTGAAAGCAGGTTACCTAGTTCCAGATGAATTTTGTAAATAAATATGAAGGCAAATGTAAAACCACAGAAAGCATCAGGAAGTAAAACACAAATCAACAATTCCAGCTCAAAGAAGAGTAGCAGCATCAAGTCATATTAAAAGCAAGGTGAAGGGCAGTAATCTCAGTTTCTTTGCAAAGATCAGCAGGATCTTTATTTTTACATTAAGATTGTTTGAGGAGGACATGCCAGGGAAGCAAAATGCACACCAGGAATCGTGGTATTATAAATCGTGGTATTATAAAATGGTGTGCAAGTGGCTATGTGTTTTTTAGGGGGAAGCACCACATCCAGGGGCCAGGTAAAATGGCACAAATAAATAGGATTCCAACACTTATACTTGCATACCTTTTTATGCTTGCACAGCTTTGATAGTAATTTTTTTCCCCTTTCTGAGCTGACAGTCAGTCCAGATGGACTCTCTTTCAGTTTCAGCCTCTCTCTTTCTCAATTATTTGAGAGTTACTCTGATTTAGACAAGACCTAGACTGGCAAGGGCTCAAAGTGGATCATAACCCTCTAGGAGACCTACCTTCACAGTACAGAACCTGTTCATCCTTGGTGCAGATACCAAAGTGCAGAAGATCCGCACCTTCTGTCAGCTGAGAATTTGGGAATTGTGTATGTGCATTAACACAAACCAAGCATGTTGTGATCTTTTCCAGATTAACGCCCTTGTGTGTTTTGATGAGACACATTTGTGGATGGGCAGTATTCATAAATGTGTGTGTGTGTACACACATCTGTATGCACATTTTGTGGTTGACTAACTCTGATTATTCCTTGCCTAAGAAAACCCTATAAAATTCATAAGTTGACTGGCAACTTGAAGGCACATACTGGCAATAAGTTGACTGGCAACTTGAAGGCACATACATGCACAGTTGTATCCTAGTTGTATGCACAGTTGTATCCTAGTACAAAAAGTATTGGCTCAATTGTTTTGAATCTGTGGCATCTTATTTGAGGCAAATTGCTGTGAGATAAGTTTTAACAGTACTGGCCTTATACCTTGATCTTGGTATTGAACCTAAGACAGCTTTGAAATTGAGAGGCACAGTCTAAAGGAGATAATGACAGCAGTGTAACTCCCAGGAACAGGAAGTATTTGTAAATGCTGTTTTAATAGTTTAACCAGTTAAGAAAAATATTTCTTTGTTTTTTTTAACATTTATTTAACACCTTTAACGTTTTGACTGATAGTTCTCAGAGATGTAGGCAATTTCCCCCACCCCCCACCATTTTACTATGCTGATGCAACCCCCACAGAGCATAAGCAGACCGTATGACCCCAGCCTCTAAGAAATGTGTAGACAATTGTGATATGCCAGCTCACTTCCAGGATCCGCTAATGCTGTGATGTTTTTTCCCTTGCCAGGAGCCTCCTTGCCTGGTGTCATTTCTTGAGCTCTTGTGGGATGAGATTAGTCTACAACAACAAAGTAGCCAGATGTCTGGTTCTGAGAGAGTCCCAAGGGTCAGGGTATAGCAAGCAACTGTAATCATTCGGGGCTAAGATCAAAGGTACCTGAGAATTACTTATGGGCACATAGTGTGTGTCATGCCCGTTATTAACAATCTGTGAAAATTTGTATCCCTAATTAATTCTTTCTTTGGTTAAGGCTTGGCTTATGAATGTCGCCTTGGATGAGAAAATGGATGTTTTTATTTTTAGCAGAATCTAACGGACGCCTTTCTTAACTTTCTGCTGCGCCTAAGACTTTGCATTAGCAAAACACAGCATTTCAGCCAGAATAGTTGATAGAATGCTATTGAATTTGTTTTGTAGCCAGGAATGAAGTGGAATAGGGGAGGAATTCTAAGCAGGACATCTTCATATTATTTCTCCCTGCTGCCTCATATGCCATTCCTGATAAACATTTTAAAAAAAACACATTTAAAATATATATAGATGGACTTTGGGGGGAAGGAAAAAGCTCTGGCTTTACCTGCTTTGTTGGAGGCTGAGATTAAAATGTTGTGGTAATGCGTGGAATAGAGCTGTGTACTGTATTTAAACAAACATATATATATTGCACAACAGCCAGTCCTTTTGGACTTTAATATATTTAGTTTTTGGTATCAAGGGCCTCATTAGTGGGCCCGTTGTCTGCATTTTAACTGCTGCAGCTTCCCTTTCTTTTATATGAAATAATGTTAATGTGCTGATATGTATGTAAGTTTACAGAGAGGGAATGAAGGAAGAGTGGTTGTGTTCATGATGAGATTACATTTGCAATTTATTGTCTCTGATACATGTTGAGCAATTTTAAGGGACAATTTTGAGCGAGCAGACATTTTAAAACCCCAGTAGGAAAGCCCTCTGGAGTGATTTAAAGGACATAATTGATTTATCTGTTTCAGACTTGACAGCCTCACCATTTTCTTTCTTGCTCTCTCACTCTTACTTAAGAGCACTAAAGGAAAAAAGGGATAAGCTGATCATTACTATAAGAGTACCTTAGGTAAAACTTCCCTTCTTACTGGTAATGCCTGGGGCCTGTATGTGTAAATTGAGCATGTTAGTAAGGGTAAGACTTCATAATTGCTTGGCTTTATCTGAAGCAGAGTTCATAACAACAAAAGCAAAGACTGTTATTTAAAGGAGGTAAATAAAAAAATAATGGCTGGAAGGAAAAGGTTGACTGTGACAAGAGTACTGAACATGCAATATTAGACCCTTAGTTACAGTGCAGAAAACTAGAGGAATGTTATTTCAAATACTTCAGGAGGCAAAAGAAATAGTTGTTTTGTCCTTGTATATGCATTACAGCAGGACAATGAACCATCGATGGGAACATGTACAAAATGCCACTCCATAACAGGGGACAAACATGGGATACAGCAACACTTCTGAAACAGGTTTTATTTCCTCACAAAATAATCTTCTGCTGTTTTGCAAATGGAAGACCTTTAAATTAAATCTGATAACTGAAGTTACCACCTAGCATGCATACAGTGCATTTCAGGCAATGGGACTTGCAGACATAATGGGAAGGCATGTAAATGATCTCACCTGAGTCTGTTTTTAAAAAAATGGGAAGGCATGTAAATGATCTCACCTGAGTCTGTTTTTAAAAAAAAAGGAGGAGGAGGAGAATGATGACAACAAACAATAGTAAACAAAGATATAAGGAGAAACAGCAAGCCAACAGCAGAAGATTCTGCGGCATGACTCTCAGTTTCACACTCGCCCTCTTGCCTCCACTTGCATACCCACAAAGAGTAGAAACAATTATATTTTTAAATAAATTGTAGTATCCTGTTGAGTCCAAGCTTGAATAATAATAATAATAATAATAATAATAATAATAATAATAATAATAATAATTTTTTATTTATTTATTTGTACCCCGCCCCTCTGAGAACAATCGAGGCGGCTAACAACAATTAAAATTACATACAATATAAATCCCTCAAAGCCCAAAACCCACCCACCCCTTAAAAAAGTAATAAGCCAGAAAGTATTAAAACATCTTAGTTAAAACGATATGGCATAAAATCAAATCATAAACAACAATGATATAATAAAACAAGCAGAGAAACAGCAGAAACAGAATCAAGGCATAATTTCAAATTCTGGCTTATCTGGATTTCCTCCCATAGTCCTCTTTGTGTTCTTAAAAGACACATCCTCTCTGGGTACATGCAGAAGTACTTCAGGCATATGTATAGAACTCTTAAGCCAACATTAGCCTATTTTTTCTCCTGCTTGCCATTAATTTGAGTGAAAATACACGCTTAGCATTGTAGGTTCTTCTTCGTGTCATTCTTGTCTTGACACTTCTTACTATTTGTAAATTAAAAAGAGATGTAAAGTAGGCCACTTTCAGAATTTCTGTAAGACACAATTAGGATATTAAGATTCTTATAAGGTGATTATTGAGAACCTCTAGATACTGATGTACTTCAGCTCCCATCATTAGTGACCTTTGGCCAGGGGTAGGCAACCTTTCCCCTTTAAGGGCCGAGGGACTTCAGCTCCCAGAAGCCTCAGCCATGTTGGCCAATAGTCCCATGTTGGCCAATAGCTCCTGAGATTCTGGGAGCTGAAGTCCCTCGGCCCTTAAAGGGGAAAGGTTGCCTACCCTTGCCTTTGATCATTCTCTCTGGAGCTCATGGCCATGCCAGCTAGAGTTGGGAGTTCAATAGCATCTGGAATAGAACAAGTCTTCCACCGTTGGTCTGTGGACTGATTCTGGTCCACAAGCTATTTGCTGCTGGTCCATGGCAAATTTCCAAGAAAGGAAAACAAAAGTTGTAGCCAGTGGAGTCAAAGATGATACCAGTCCATGCCACATTGTGGAAGAGAACTTTGCCAGTTCTCCACATCAGATTACTTAAGAAGCACCGACATAGATTAATCTTATTCAGGGACACAATACACTTTGTGCTGGTGACTTCACTTTCATTTGCTATAAAATTATGTAACATCTGATTATCTGTAGGCTTCCTGGCCTTATGTCTTGTAGATACTCAAGGAGGATGAGTTATACTTTGTAGTAAAATAAAGTAGAATAACATTCCTTCAGAATTAGGTTCACTGCTGTTTTCCCCTCCTTATTCTTCAAAACCCTTTATCTGTGACTGCAAGTTATTTGTGACTCAGGCTGAGACTTCAAATTGTTTTAGCCTTTCTGCTGATCCCTCCCATAAGATCAAAGACCCATTAGTGCTCTTTCTCCCCTACTTAGTGTGAGCAAAAAGAAGGCTGGGAGGGGATCCCAAGTGGATATAAGCACCTCTGTAGAGCAAGTTGTATAGCCTGGAGGGCTGCTTCAGATGCACCACTCCACCCATTTTTCTTGTGCAGGAGCTGACTGTAAGGCCTGGTTTCTGCATTTTTTCCTCTTTGTTCTGTGAGTTACTTCATATATCTTAAAAATTTATGTCCCCCTTTCCTGTGTGAAATATATTATTTCTGCAGATGTAACATTTACTTTTCAATTTTTGCATTAATGATAAAATGTCAGGGACGTAAGGATCAGTAAAAGCAACAACTAAAAACAGTGTAAAGTAATAATAATAATAATAATAATAATTTTTATTTATATTTCCCACCTCTCCCTACAGATCAAAGTAAAGTTGAAGTAAATTCAACTGATTTAATTATACTTAAATAATTTTAACTAATTTAAAGATCAGAGGAGATTTTTAAAAAGTTTTGCCAAGGTAGCAAATTTTGCACCAGACAAACCTTCTTGGGAAGAGCGTTTTCTGGGTTCCACCACAAAGACTTGCTGCCTTTCTTTATGTTAATCACATCTCAATTCAGTAAGGGTCCTGAGGCAACGTACAATGAATGGACATATTTAAGACATAAAATATATGGCTAAAAACAATTAAAAACAAACTAAACTTTCTCTAAAATAGATATAGAACCCCAAACATTAAAAGCAGTTTAAAGTAGCTAGAGCAGCCACTCCTAAATTTAAGAAACAAAGGCCAAGTGAAGTAGCACAAGTCTTTCTTGCCTACCCTCTCCCTCATAGCTACCTATTTTATCTTTGATGGTGGGATCAGGCTGCTGTTGAGTAACTTTTAAAAACCCAACCTCAGTTTATATTACTTTGCTCATACTATGCCTCATTTGCTCCCTTTACTTGTT
This sequence comes from Phrynosoma platyrhinos, assembly GCA_020142125.1. Classification (NCBI taxonomy): domain Eukaryota; kingdom Metazoa; phylum Chordata; class Lepidosauria; order Squamata; family Phrynosomatidae; genus Phrynosoma; species Phrynosoma platyrhinos. Next base: position 49,445,915 of record CM034708.1, on the reverse strand, counting down.
CCCCATTAATATAACTTTTGATAACTTATTTTAGAAAAGACTGTATATTACTAATAAACTTGGGGTTTATTTTAAAGTGGAATGTAGTGTTTACAGTGCATGTAATATGGTTCATATATTCAATTTAAGCATGATGGAAAGGAGGGGGATCTCTTACTTTTGGCTTCTAAAATGTCGTTTGTATTAAGGAATACTGAAAGAATGCACTAGAGCTCTACATTTCCTGTTGTCAAAAAATGTTTTTCATGGTCCCTCTGACCCACACGTATGGCTCTTGTACCTGTGCAGAACTTAGTTGGGGGAATTTTAGCTTTTGGCAGGGACTCCCCACTCCCAAATTCCTTCACTGTGCATCCTTGCACTCAAGCTTCTCTCTCTCACTTCCTTTTCATCTGCCAGAAGAGAAGCATACATTGGAATGTTCTCCGATCATCCATGATTCCTGTAGTCTAAAGGCTTTACCACATGAGCCCCGTCCTTGCAGCAATCACCTTGGGGGAGGGAATAGAAACATATTGCATTCAGAACCCTAATATTGTATGTCTTTGGAATCACACGATCGGGGCTGCTGCCGCCATTGCTTTCTCTTCGAGAGTCAGCTTTAACCCTGCCTCATTCCTCATTTCAGTATTTTAAAATAATTTTTTACATTTTTATTTTAACTCATGCAATTCTGGAGCTCTGCTACAGCAGTCAGTAAAAAGAATGTTAAAAGAAAGAAAAGAAATGGGAGGGGGGAAAGAAGGTAATTGGGCTGCTTGGGAATAGTGAGCAGGAGGAGAGGACATTGACACCACTTGACTGGCAATAACACAGTTGCTTCAGCAGTGACGTTTTGCACCTGGCCACTTGCATTGGTAACAATTCATTGATGGGTTCCCCTTATCATGGAAAAGGGATACCCTGAATGTGGTTGGGCGTGCAGCAGCTATGGGTTGCAGGCAGTGTCATGCGATAAGTATAGCTAAAACTGCTTCCCCCCCCCCCAGGTGTAATTGCGGTTTAAAAGCCGTGTGTAGGAGTCTCCTAAGAATGCTGCATCCCTCCCTCCCTTTCTTCTTTTCTTTCTTTCTTTCTTTCTTTCTTTCTTTCTTTCTTTCTTTCTCCCTCCCTCCTTCCTTTCTCCTCTCTTTGTTTTTCCCCCTCTTTTTTATTTGATAGACCTCACCTCCCTTTTCCTTTGCACTTTTTTCCTTATATGACCTTTAAGGTCCTCTTCAAAAGTCTACCTTCTGGAGGGGGAAGATCTCTCCATCAGGCAGATATTTGAAGTGTCTCTTCAGGATAAAACAGTTTAATAGAAACTTAAGCATGAAGGAAATGGTGCGATCTCTTGTTTGTGGCTTCTAAAATGCAATTTGTAATACTCAAAGAATGTTGGAAGCCTATACTCATTTTAACTTCATATCAGCAAAGCCTGTTATTATCCTTATTAGTAACAATACTCATGTAACAAGAATATAACTAATGTGTATAAAGCAGAAAAGCGCCATAGTCACCAAGATGGCTGTATGATTAGTTGCCATAAGTCCTGGATACGAGGGACGTAGCTATTACGTAATTTTTGAAGAATGAGAAAAAATGCTGCCTGTCACAGCATATGTTGAATCATTCCTTGCTGTACTTTCTCTGAATCCTTCTTTTTCCCCACCTCCTTTTATCGAGAAGTGAGTGACCAAAAGGTACATTTTGCAAAGCTTTACTTTATATTGGGGATCTGGTTTCAAAGACTCATTTCTGCTTGATGCAGCAATATGTCCTCTAGACTTTCAAAAGTTAAAAGGCAATAAGTCACTCCCTCTGGAAACTATGCAGAAATTCAAATCATAAATAAGGAAATGCATCAGGTACATTAAACAGACATAGAAAAATGGCTTTCTGTCCTTTGTAGCAAGGTAATTGGGCACCACAGCCTGGCAGGAGCTGGTGCTATTGAGTTGGCTGTAACTGCCACAGGTTGATAGGCAGGTGATAAGGCAGCTTCCACTTGGGTCTGCACAGGAGGCCTACCTAATATGCTGTCTGCCCTAAGGGCCTATGGGAACACAGTTGGATTATTATGTTAATGCATGAGCCTGCTGCCCTCTTCCTATCCCAGCTGGGTTCCCCGTTGTTAGGAACTGCTTTGCGCTGACAGTGGAGTAATATGCTTCATGATTGAAAGGGCAAAGGGGCTTGGAAGAAAAAAGAATAGGCCTGCACAGATATGTAAATGAGTGAAAGAAGTCAGTAGGAAGGTTCCCATATCGGTATAGATTGAGAATTTATTAGAAAATGAGTAATATAAGACTGCTAATTACAGTTTTATACAGTTTTTAAAAAAATGGCTTGTGTATTAGCTTTCCTAAGAACAAGGAACACCAGATTGAAAATATTTACCAAAGAAGCATTGTGGATACTATTTTGTTTTGTTTTTAATCTAATGAAACCATACAGATCCTAGTATACAAAGCTGACAGCAATTTTATTGTTCAAGGTTTTGGGAGTGGCTTATGCCCCGATGATAATTTTCTACAAAAATATAACTATGCTTGTGTTGGTTTGCAAATCCAGAGATTTTCTAATACTTCCAACGTCAAATTACATTGTTTAATACCAACAAGATGGGCAGCATTCCATCATTTTTAATTACAGTCACCTCTTTCCCCAGCTTCGTTTTGCAGGGAGAGTTTTAGAAACCTAAGCCTGGCACAGTTGTATGAGTTGTAGATTAGCCTACGGTTGAGACTACTTGGCACTTCAAATATTTTGATTTTCAGCTCTTGTCACCCCTTGGCATGGCCAGTGATAAAGACTGTGGAAGTTATAATCCAAAACATCTAAAGAACCAAGCAAAGATTCCTCACCCTTGATGTAGGGGAAATATGAAGATACCAGAGGTACCTTCACCCTTCTCAGTTTGTGTAGGACTGCTCTGGGGGAGGCTTCATAGTGGGTTTTTTGTTGCAGAATTGTTTGGGATCACTCCTTGATGTAATGCATCATGGGCAGTTAGTGCTCTCAGTTGGAATACTGGTCCTCAATTGGAATACTGCAAAGCAGACATTGATGTTTCATTTCCTAACCTGATAGCAGCTAGATCAGCTGAGCTAGAGTAGAGTTATGCTCTGACTTTCAATTAATTCCACATCAGGAATTACTTGTTCTTCAACATACTTTCTTCTTCAGTGCTACTATTGTAGCTCAGAATGTTGTTTAAATATAAAGTTGGAAGTTTATATATGAATAAGGAAATCTCATATCTGTTTCTTTAACAAAAAATCAATCATGACCTAGGGAAGGGGGGGGGTTTAAATCCATGCAAAATCAGAGCAGTGTATACAGGATATATATTTTTAAAGTGGAAGTTTTCAAAATTCTGTGATGTTACTTGAGTTTTTAAATTCCTGCAGAATTGTAATATTATATCTCATTAAAATAAAATTGAAAAGGCACTCTGCGATACTGCCTGTGAAAATTACTGAAAAACATTTGTTACAGTAGTTTGCTTCATGGTAAATGGAAGCAGAAAATGTTCATACACATAATTTCCAGGATGCAAATGCAGCATACAGTTTAGGTAGGTACTGTGCATTTGGATGCCTAGTACTTTTGTCAGTAAATACAGTTTCACTATCAGAGGTTATCACCATTAGGTGTTATGTTATTATATCTGAATACTGCAGAGTCATGATGTGAATGCGTAGTATGTGGCAAGGCCAAGACATCTGGTGATAATCTCCTTGGAAGGAGACAGACTACTAATATGTATTGGACTGCACCTGGATTATATGAGAAATGTATAACTGTATGATGTAATGAATATGAGCAACCTGGACAGAGGTTGCATCAGCCAAGTGTATAAGAGACACAGCTCAGAGTGAGCAAGTGTGGGTCACTGAAGTTGTGCGTCGTTGGTGTGGGGAGTCAGTGCAGTAAATTGGTCTGTGTTAGTGAGTATACTGTAGGGGTCCTGTATAGCTCTGTGTTCCTGAGAGCTAGAGAAGGAGGAAGACTGTGCTTGCTTTCATCCTGGAGCTCTACTGTGGTTCTGTGTATAGTTATTTATCCTCTATCTTCACCTTGAACAGCCCCGTTCTGCTTCCTTCTTTGGAGAGTGTCTCAAGGTCCCTGCCGAGATACTGAAGCACATTCACCCCACGCCTCAGCATGACAGAGGTCCCATTGGGTTCTGGAACAAATTCCTTCTGGGCAGAAATTAAGACATGCAGATAAAGGCTAAAACTGTGTCAAGTTTCAGGCCTGATAGAATTACCAAAAATGTTCAGTATTCTAATGAAAAATACAATGAAACTAAAACAAATCTTTATTTTTAACCTATTGGTATAAAACTTGAAATTTGAGAGAAAGCAATTGTGTTGTTTTGTATTGAGAGGCCTCACATAACCTGAGGCTCTGAACCGTAGTTTATCTAGTGTGCATATAAATCCATCTCTTCTTCCAGGAGTAATAGATCTAGACAGCCAATTGACAAGTAAACTGTCATATCCTATGGAGCCTCTTTTTCCTTCGCTAGCCCTCATTGATTACTGTGGATTTTAAAGTGATGAAATAACCATCTCATTGAAAGCTACCATGTGATGGAAGCTTCAGATAATTAAACAAGGGTGGGCAATTTTGTGTCTATAATAATTGCAATTCCCATGGTTGTACCATTCGATTAATTGGGACTTCTGTTGGTGTTACTCTATTTTGCTGTAGTCTTAAGCATCTACCTGTAAAGTTGTTCAGAAAATAGCAAGAGACCAGGTTTTCTGCAGAAAAATAATACTGGTGTTTATATAGCCTTAAAGATAAATTTTTAAAAGGCACTGTTTAAGAAGTGGCCTTGGTTTTTCACTTCACTTAGTAATCCTCTTTGGAGTTATGGGGATGCATTGGTTTAGCAGTCCTCTAATCATGTTATAGATTATTTCTCTTGAGGAGGATCGAGGGACAAGACCTTTAAGTGTTTTCATTGCAGCTTAAGATCTAAGAAATTTTTAGCTTTAAATGAAACTTCTGTTTGGGAGGCTATTATTGCTCTGTATCCATTGGAGAATACCTTCTGAGGTAATTTAAAAGACAGAGAGGAAAAGTCACTTATAGATATAAAGTGCTTGACTAGGAGTCACATGTTGGCAGTTACTTAGGCATTGCTGTTCAGGGGCCTCTTCTATTAAATCATAAAGTGACAAACCATTTGTTCTGGTATGACAGCTATTTCCTAGCCTACTAAGCTAATAAGCCTTTGGTAGTGAACAAAACTAAGCTATAAATTAAAATTCTGGATAGTTTCATAGCTGGGGGTTTGGGGCTGTCTTCAGTTCATTATTGAGTAACCTTTTACTGTCTGCCACTGTGCATGCTAAAAGTTAAGTTTTTGAAGAAAGGAGCTCCATCACTGATAACCAGTACTGAAGATGTTGTTTTTTAGAATAGTCTATTTGGGTTATATTCTATCTTCTTGTCTAGTAAATAAATTCTCAGTGGTGTTATATTGACAGGTGCCACGATCCATGTAGGAAAGTAAAAGCTACATGACTGCAGTATAGCCACTGTAGTTTTGAAATAACTGGAAAAATAGCCTTGGTATGTTGAGCTGAGGACGTGGTTTGAAGTGAAGAGGATAGTAGACAGCCCTCCATTGATAGACTTGGAGAGAGTTCCTATTTTAAGGGGAATAGCTTGTTTGTTTGTTTTAAAAAAAACTAAATTTGATTAAATGTTTTGCAAGATGGATTTCTTCTTTCCCAATCCATCCTTATTTGAATTAATATTATCTCACAGGATCTATTTTGAAAGCAAATTCATGTGCTCAGTTGTTCTTCTGTGTAGTGCACCATGCTCTGGCTAGCTTCCTGGAGGAAAAAGAAAAACCACATGGAGTTGAAAGTTGGGCGTTGCAGCTGTTTTGAATAAATAGATGTGTACTGTATATTTCCATATGTAGAAATTTCATTGATCTATGCTGGGATTATGGCAGCAATTGAACTTCCATCATTCTGTCTTCCTCACTAATTTGGGAATAAGAAAAAGGGAGCAGGGATCTATATGGTTATATTCTAATGTAAACAAACAAATACCTGGAACAATTACTGAAGATCAAGAAGGAAAGTGCCAAGGTTGGATTAATGCTGAACATTCAAAAAGCTAAAATAATGACAATGGAAGATATACAATAATTCATCCTAGAGAATGGGAAAATTAAAATTGGCAAAAGAGTTGCCTTACCTTGGTTCAAATACTGAACAGAATAGAGACTGCAGTTAGGAAATAGAAGAAGACTAGGATTGGGAAGGACAGCTTTAAAAGAACTGGACAAAATCATAAAGTGTATAGAGATAACTCAGAACGCTAAAATGAGGTTCATCCAAGCCATTGTATTCCCCATAACTATGTATGGATGTGAGAGTGGGACAGTAAAAAAAAGTTGATAGGAAGAAAATTGACTCATTTGAGGTGTGGTGCTAGAGAAGAGTACTGAGAATACCATGGATTCCCAAGAAGAGCAAATGGGTTCTAGAACAGATCAAGCCTGAACTCTCCTTGGAAGCCAAGAAGACAAAATTGAGTCTGTCATATGGCCACATCATGAGGAAAAATGAATCATTAGAAAAGATGATGATAGGAAAGGTGGAAAGCAGTAGAAAGAGCGGAAGACTAGATGGTTAGACTCAATTAAGTAGGGCATGGGCCTGGGCTGCAAGATCTGAGCAGAGAGGTTGAGTACAGGGGGTCGTGGAGATGTGTCATCCACAGGGTTACCATGAGTCGAACTCAACTCAAGGGCTGCTAACAGTAACAATTCTAATAAAACTTCTAAGTTCCAGGGCTCTGAGATGTATCATTCTAGTGTCAGTGTTGGGTTATTAGTGCCTTAGACACATTATTAAGATCACAGCACATAGCTGCCTTCCCCAACCTAGTGCCCTTCACATGTATTGGACTATTTTTTCCACTAGCCTCAGCTGGCATACAGACTAGGTTATGTCTCTCTATGACAATATCTATGTGCTGACTTAAAGAACATGAATTCAGGAGAGCACAGAAAGAGTTACCATAGATTTTAGAAGATGAGCCACAAAAAGTGGAATTCATTCAATGCTTTGTAATTTCTTTTTAACCCACACTGCTCTGTAAAGACCAGCTAGATGTCTTGTGTTTAATATATTTAGATGGCAAGGTGCTAAATGTGCCATGGGTTATTCTTCACTTTCTGCTGCAGCCATGAACTGAAACAATTTTTAATATGATCTTGCATTTTGGAGTTGAGGTTCTGTTTGTTCCATAGCAAATCATAAGACTGTTGAATGCAAGGCAGTATTAAGGTGCTGAAACAGCTTGTATTTACTGGCTTATAAGACAAAATCATTTTCTCTCCTTTGTATCTAGAAATAACTGCTAAGTTGAATCACTTTCTGGATTGATCAATCACAGGCTTCTGTTGCCACTGAAGACATAAATAATAATAAAAACTAGCTGCAGTTCTTTCAAGAAAAATATAGGCTCCAACATTGGATAAACAAACAGATATAAGTAAACAGTATGCCTTATAACATTTTAGTTTGTGGGAATGGGATATTGCTTAGTTTGAAATGATTTATTAAATTTATATATACACATATCAGCAAATATTCTCTGGGTGCCTTACACAGCATGACAAATAAAATAAAATGTTAGAATAGGAATAAATCAATCAATACAGCAACAAACAATAAAAATGCTGCATAAAATCTTTCTTTCTAATAGAAATAATATAAATCAGTAGCTCAGCTGAAAAACCATGCCAAAATGGTTGAAATTCCAAGAACTGTTGTGAAGTCCCCACTGAATAAAATGGTCTTTACTTGTTAGTGCAAATACCATAAAGAGGGTTGTAGGCAAATATTTCCAATAGCTATTCCAATAGCTAGGGTAGGATACCATCACTGAGAAGACCTAGTGATTAACCTATGATGAAAATTGTGCAAGGTGAAAAATGGCATCTGTCATTCACTTTCCAAAGGTAAGCAAAACTAGAAGAGAGATCCTGTGAGGAAGGAGTCAGACAAATGAGTGGGTACATTGGTACTAGAACAGACTGGCAAACACTTGTACTATCCTACTCTTGTACACATGGCACACTTACTGTGGAAATAAATGGAACCAGCATTTCTAAATTTTCTCCCCATAGTCACCTGGAGGCAATTCCTACTGTTATGATCCAGGAATCCTGTAATGGTCTAAACAGAACTGCAAGCTAAGGATGGGGTCCTTAAGTCCTGAACCCACCAAATCTTACCCACTTGAACCTCAGGCTTCTATTTCTGTGAAACACTTGGAAACTTTTGGGCATACTCCCAGTATCATGCTTGATAATAACTCCTGGATTGGGGATGGTCTGCCAGGCTACAGGCCAGGGAGCTCTCCCTTTGGGATTTCTTGTTTGATAGAGCCACGAAGGAGTAGTCTTATAACGTAATATAAGGTGTAGGCCAGGGGTAGGCAACCTTTCTTCTTTAAGGGCCGAGGGACTTCAACTCCCAGAATCTCAGGAGCTATTGGCCAACATGGGACTATTGGCCAACATGGCTGAGGCTTCTGGGAGCTGAAGTCCCTCGGCCCTTAAAGGGGAAAGGTTGCCTACCCCTGGTGTAGGCAGTAGTATAATGAACCTCAGTTCATCACTAGCCATCATCAGAGCAAATTGCTCACTTGGAGCTATCCTAGGTACTGCATCTTCTTCTTGTTGCCTTGCAGGACCCATGGGCTATCTGGACCAGGCTGAACAGGAGATCTGTATGCCACAGACAATCAAGATAGTGGTCACTAGATCAGGCTCCTCTGTGCCTTCTAAGATTCCTCATGCATTTAAGCATTCATGTGAATAGTCTCTGCACCACAGCAGTAGGAATGTTTTTGGATTCTTCATAGAAAGATCCAGCAAGCCCAGTTTGAGGAGGCCTTTCATATTGATACCTTGTTTTGCAAGAGAGTTCATTAGCATGACTGGGTCTCAGACATTTATCTCTTTGTTCATTTGTTTTGAACAATTTTTTTTAAAAGAGGAAAGAGAAGATAAAACAAAAGTGGGGTAGAATATATGGAAAGATTTAATTAGGAGTGAGAATTGTGCAACCCTGCAGGTACTGTTGAACTGGAACTCCCAGCAGCCCTAGCCAGCATTACCAGTAGGGAGTAGCAGTTGAGCAACACCTGGAGTGCCTGACAATTCCTTGATATGGTTAAACAAAAATCATACCTTTTTTAAACATACAGCTGAACAACCTAACACATATAGTGCTTCTCTATGGTCTGAATCACCTTCCCACTCCCTTCCTTCCTGGTAAGTGGCCGCATTAGGAGCCTTTCCCAGGACTTGACAAGTGCCAGATGGTGGGAGGATGCAGAACTGCGCATGTGGAACTGCACACCCATGTAGAGTCTTAGCTGTTGTTTTCTTTTTATCTGCTAGTGGGAATTATTTTTATTTGCTCCTGGTTTTACCTGGATTTTATTGTATGTTGCTTTTATCATTTGTTTTTGCTTATATTTTCTGTTTTTTAATGCATTGTGCACCATATAGAGACCTGTGTTATTGGGCAGTGCAAAAGTGTAATCAGTCAAACAACCAAACAAACAATCTCAGGCTCTTTCCAGGAATGGTGGGATATAAATGTTTTGAATAAATCCACAGTGTATCTAATAGAAAACTATTTCTAGCCCCCCCCCCCAAAGGAATTCCTGTGGAGGAAAAACATTTAATTCAGAATGTAGATTTCCATTTGGATTTTTCTATCAACATAACAGAAGTTTTGTATACATAACTGGATTCTTTGGATCTATGAAATCATCTTTGTAAACAGTAATAGCAATTTTGTGGCATTAACAAGGATGTCTCATGCTAGGTAGGGCTAGTGACTGCCTTCCTCACATGACTGAGTGCACCAACCATTGTCAGATAAAGATCTTGATGTGTTGATCCTGTGGTGCATTTGGCAGCAGACCAGACTTTGCTGAGGTAGCCCAGGCTTGACTGATTTGATGAAAGCATTTTATTCACATGGAGTATAATTTTACTGTGCACAAGGTTGCATTCTTTGATAAAATTGGAGTCATTTGAGAATGCAGAAGCCCTAAAATGTCATCACTGTGCACGTTTTTTCTATCTTTTCTTGTTTTCATTGTTACTTCTGTGTGTAGAATTTTTCCTCTTTTTGTTGTTGTTCTAGAAAAGTTAGCATTTTAGTTAAATACAATGGATAAAATTTTGCTCTCTTTCTAAATGCTAGCGGTGTAAGGATTCTTCCAGGCAGTCTTCTCCACCCAGACACCTTTCATATCTGTTGGTCTGCAGCCTCCTGCCACCTCAACTATTGTTGCCATGCTTGTTGGGGACTAGAGGAATAATTCAACACAGTGTGGGAGGACAGCAGGTTGGGGGAAACTATTATTGGGCTTCTCTAGGAAGGAAGTAACATGCGTGTTGGACCTTTATGGAGAAGGCCCTGGTCTAAGTTGATGTTATGAAATATAATCTGAAAGATTAAGAAGCATTATTGGAAGTACATTTGTCCCCAAACACCCTGTAATGTTCATGGAGGCATTTTTGCTATACTCTCCCCTTGCCCATTTTAGGCCCTGGAGAGGCCATTTTTTAAAACCATAGGACAAAAATGCCTCCATGTCCTCTATAGAGTATTTGTGGACAAAAAATGTTTGGGAAAATTATTTTTTTTTAAATCCTAAGGACCTTGGAGGCCACAAAAATGGCTCTGGGGCCCCATTTTTCCCATCCCTGATTCACAGCATTCTCTGGCAATCCATAGGCAACTTGGAACCAAATGTGAGTGTGTGGGTTGGTGGACTGAGTGCTCCATTCTTACACTCTGGCCAGCACAGAAATAACTTTGTAAGCAAATGATTTTAGTGGACTTACTACATTTTTCTTACAATCTAGTAGTTTTTGCAGATTATACTAAATAAAATTCATTGCAGATCCTACTCATGGTATTGTCAGTAGGTTGTATGCATGGTTGACCCAGTCTGAGGTGTTTTTTTTAATCGTTATTGTGTGTACAGTTACAGTGTCAATACAGTTCTAAGTACATTTATATGGCACAAATCTTAAAAGATTAAGTACATCAGCAGCAATCGTATACATTTTCACCACTTTCTGGACATTTGATAAAAAGGAAGCTCAACTTCAGTTATCAGTGTTTAATTTGCATGCTATGAAACAAACAAAACTTTGATAACTTAATTGCCTTTGTCAACAAGATGATTGAAAATATCTTGACTTAGAATTTGGATGAAATAATATAATATATTGTTTGTCTTTTAAGTTTTTGCCTTCCTGGTCTTCCATAGCTGATTCCATCAGATGTGGCAAAAGAGGAGAGAGAAAGAAAGTGAAAACCCTTCCATGGACTGACCAGAACTGGTTCCATTTTAGAGTAGATATGTTGAATGCATTAGCATGTTCTTTTGCAAAAGGAGCGCATTGTATGAAAATAAATTCCTATTATTATTATTATGCTTTTCACAAGTGATTTGATTAGGCCTTATCTTCCTTCATAGATGAGGTAACAGACACATTGGCGTCGGTCTGTAAAAAAATAAGAAATTTCACTTTTGGGGTTTTTAGGTGTGCATAAATGTACTCATTTATAATTCAAAATTCACCAAGGAGTTATACCTTTATTGGCCAGCCAAACTGTACAAAACACATAATGTAAACCTTCAAAGCTCCATTAGCTTCTTCATAGGCAAGAAATGTCAAAAAATCATACAGAAGGAAGAAAGAGTTGTGCTGTTAGAGTTACATGTCTACATTTTGTATAGATATTGTTTCTGCTGCAGTCGATTTGGAGGGAGTTCAGTGCAGGCAGAGGCCACTTCCCTTCTTAGGGCCTTTACAGACTGCCAGAAATAATGCGGCTTGAGGCCACTTTAACTGTCCTGGCTCATTGCTAGGGAATCATGGGAATTGTATTTTCTTCTGGGACATTGAGCCTTCTTTCTCAGAGAGCTCTGGTGCCACAATAAACTAATAATAATAAATAATAAAATTTATTTTTAATCCCACTCCTCTGCAACACAATTGGGGCAACTTGCAATGTTAAAACCAAGACAAATACATACAAAACCCTCCCACCCCTTAAAAAGATATTAAACAGAGAACAATTTAAAAACAGACTAAAATAAATCACAAACAGCGTAAAAACAATCACAATAACAGCAGCACAAAAAGGGAGAGAAAATGGACTGAGTCTAGGGACTGGGAGAAGTATTCAGGAAAGGCCTGCCGGAAAAGATCCATCTTAGCAGTGTGCCAGGACAGTTAAAGTGGCCTCAAGCTGCATTATTTCTGGCAGTCTGTAAAGGTCCTTAGTCATGTCGATACCCAAGACAAAGGATAGTATAATTTAAACTCCATTAGCAGCAGTAAAGTAACCCCTCTTCGCTTCCATAGGCCTCTTTCATGGTCAGAGAACACTGAGTTACTCAAGAAGTCACTGCTCTTCTACATCTGGAAAAAAGTTTAGGTGCTGTATAGGTGGAAATGACTTGAAGGCACACAACATCAAAAACAATAGGTAAAGCTCAGCCAATTATAGTCCAACCTCCCACAAAAAAAGTCTTAACCTTTGTTGCGGTAGAAACCTCAGAATGTTAAGTTCTCCAATCCTTACTTCCCTCTTGTTTAGGATTCCCCTGTTGTGGTTAAACCCAGTGGAGCTTCAAAAGCTTGTATGATGTGTTTTGTGCATTTTGGCTGGCCAGCAAAGCTACCACTCTTTTGTGGACTTTGGATTTTGTTTTATTTTGCTGTATGGTCAGTGTGGCTAGCCCTGAATATATATCCCACATTTTTAATTGTACACCTATAAATGTTTCCACACTGTCGAACCCTGATGTGTTGTCTAGGAGGTTTGTTTTCAAGGGTAACAAGACAAAACTTATCTAGTCTCCCAATATGCAGGCAGTTTCCATTTAGCTAACTAGAAATGTTCATCATAATACAGATGTTGAATTCTGTTCTACTTTACAGTGATGCTGATGTTCCAAAACTATTTTTCTTTTTTTTTAAGGGACTATTTTATGCACACTGTACAGTGTTTTCTTGTTAAGCACTTAGCACCACATTTTTAGTTTGCTTCTTTGGAATATGATTTTTATATGCATTTGAACTGTTATTTAAGAGTCCCTGTATGCTTAAAAAAAGGCATCTGAATATATGTACTTCTTTCTCCCTCCTCTCTCTCTCTCTCTCTCTCTCTCTTAAATAAAGCTGCACCATAACCAGAGTGTTCCATCAATACATAAGAACGAGAAGAAAGCTGTGGCTGGAACAATATGTAAAAATAGTGCTCGTAAAATTTTTCCTTTATTAACTGTCATCATCCCCAGAATATATGTTCAAATAAACGTTGTGTAATAACTAAATTTGAGATTAATAGGCCCCTTAAGAAATGGTGAAGTCATTCAGGATAGTCAGTGAAAAATAGGCTGTAAGAGTGTAACATGCACATATTGTCCTGCTTACATGCTCTCTCTGGTGTCATTCCCATTCATCAATGTCGGCAAGCTCTGTTCTCATTAAAACACTCGTGCACAAAAGCAACTTAATTTTCTTAAGAGGAAAGGACACCTGATTCAATTTAGCACCCACAGCCAATAACTTGAATATATATTCTTTTCCAGTCTGATGTCAAAGGAATAGTTATGAGTACCATCTGAGAAAAAATAGATTGGTTGTTGTTGTTTAAAAAAGAGAAAACACCATTGTTTACAGCCTCAGATGCATGCATCATTGTGTTTTTCTGCAAAACTAGAGCATCCTGTTCATAGTAAGAGCAGTTAAGACTTAAGCTGCGGCTGATTATAAAATTAGTTGGCCAAAAACATACACAAAAAACCAAAAGACATTTGATGGGTTCTTTTAGGCAAATGCCTTGACTCATTCATAGTAGGCTGGCTTTAGGACAAAATTAGATATTATACTAAATGCAGAAGTGATGCCCAAAATATCAACTATGAAATTAGCTGATATTTCTCTCCCTGATATTTGTTAGACCTGGAGTGGTGTTAGGCAAAGTGCAGTCTCTGGGATTCATGTGCCTAATAATAATAATAAATAATAAAATTTATTTAATACCCCACCTATTGGAAAACCAATCCAGGCGGCTTACAAATTAAAATCAAATACAAACCCCACAACAATCCCTCCCCCCCTTAAAACAGTATTAAATCACAACAGCTTAAAAAACAATATAACAGTTAAAACTTAAAATTAAACAACGCAATAGACACTCCACTATGGCCTACTCAAATCTTCTTTGGAACCCCTTGAATTAATCACATAACTCCCCCAAATTCTTGCAACAACAAAATAATCTGGATGAAACATGCTCCCAAATGGGGCATCAATTTTACGAAAACAACTTCCTTCAATTGCAGCTGCAAGTAAACATCTAGTTGCAATTTTCTGCTGATTTTCCAAAATTCAGGTTTAGTTGGGGTGCTGTAGCACCTACACCAGATACTCCACCTCAGTCCTCTGTCATTGTCATCTATAACCCACCTTTTTCTCAAACTGTGAATTAGAGATTAGTGTCAAGTCAAGTTTATTGCATTGAACCAAAGGTCTTTGCATAGAACTACAATGCATATGTACAAAAAACATATAAAATATAAAATATGCACAAATCGTGCTCATAACAAAGTACAAAAACATTTTAAAATGAACAGTTAAAATAACCATTATATCTCAGATACCGTTGTTATATATATTCATCACCCTTACAGCTAATAGCTATTTCAGATATAAATTTCCTCCTTTTTTTTTTTTTTTTTTTTGCTGCTATAAATAAAGCCACTTTCCAGGACACATATGTGTCAGAGTCAATGAGAAGATGAAGAACTACTTCTTGTGGACATTTGACTAGAAATGGGCACAATTAAAGATGACTAAAACCGTTACCTGGGATCTTCATAGAGTGGGCAAAACAATATATAATGAACAAGGTCCTCTATATCTGAGCAGCCATATATACAAGTGCGTTCTTTTACTGCAATCCCTCTGTGCCTTCCAGATCTATACATTGAGTCCATCATGTTCATTCTTAGCTCCAGAGTTGGACAAATGTTAAATTGTTAAAGTACGCTACCTGGTCACAATTTTCTATAGGTTTATAATAAAGAGGAGCACGTGGAGAGAGATGCACAGTATATAAATCCATTTGTGTGTCTACTTCCCTTATTGCATTCTTGATGGGTTTTTTCTGTACATCTGAATGAAGACCATTGAGTTTATCTGATGTGAGCCCATATTTGATGTACA
>CM034708.1:49416517-49430508 GCA_020142125.1 Phrynosoma platyrhinos | reverse complement strand
CTAAAATAGTGCTCCTTCCACAAGTTGCTGAAGGTGCGCCGCAAAAGGTTGGCGGTGCACCTTCGGTGACTCTTCCTCCGCAGCGTTTGCGGACGCTGCAGCGGGAAGGCATCATCGGAGCTCCGGCCATGCGGAGGTTCTGGCGCTCTGACGAAGCCTTCAGGAAGGAGTTGGGGTGCCCACCATGCGGCTGCCCCTCTCCTTCCTTGCCCCCAAAACGGCCCTTTGCGCCATCTGCTTCCCTCCTAAATTGCTTCCTTTAGATGCAGCAAACTTTAATATTGCCTTTGCTGATCTATATGCTAGTACTTTAACATTTAATAGTTGATCTTTCCATGAGGTTGTATCTGAATAAACCAGGCCTAGATATTTAAATGATTTTACTTCCTTTATAATGTTACCATCAGGGCGCTTTCCAAAAATCATAACCTGAGTTTTATCATAGTTGATTGTCAATTCATTTTTTTGGCAATACAATGAGAGCTTCACAAGAAGTTGTCTAAGACCCAACTGAGTTTTAGAAATCAAAACTAGATCAGCTGCATACATTAATAATGAGAGTTTTACGTCAAGGATTGTGACAGGAGCATACTGTAATCCCTCCAAATCTTTTACCATATCATTAATGTAGAAGTTAAACAAAAAAGGTGCTAATATACACCCCTGCTTAACTCCCACAAAGGTATTAATATTTTGGGTAAGATGGCCTGCTAAATCGACTTTAACTTGTAATGATGTATCAGTATACAGTGATCGAATGAGAAAAAATAAACGGCGGCCATTTTCAGTCTTCTCCAATCTCTGCCACAGTAAAAGTCTAGAGATTGAATCAAATGCAGAAGCCACACTGGGTGGGACATTCCAGGAACTATAGTCCAAAATAACTTCCCAAAGCTTTACGTATTCACCATATCCTAATACTGCAAC
This sequence comes from Phrynosoma platyrhinos, assembly GCA_020142125.1. Lineage (NCBI taxonomy): Eukaryota > Metazoa > Chordata > Lepidosauria > Squamata > Phrynosomatidae > Phrynosoma > Phrynosoma platyrhinos. Next base: position 49,429,581 of record CM034708.1, on the reverse strand, counting down.
ATACTGTAATTATGTGCTTCCCTTTCACACCCTTGTCTTCTGCTTGGGGAAGTGTTGCACATTTTAGCATTCGGACATAAGTAAGGTTTGGGGGCATGCTATGGGGTAGGACTCTGGAGAATTGCAGGGTTCCCATCATAGCTCCTCCTCCTTTCTGCTCATGTTGCGGTGTTCCAGATGTTGCTTTCTGGAGTAGAGGGCCTCAACCCCAGCTCTGTTCCCCCCTCCCCACACCATAGCTGTGTTATAGCTGTCAAGGCTTCCAAAAATTAACTTCAAAGGGCACAATGTCATCTTTGAAAGCAGGAAATCTTCTGCTTGCCACTATATCTTGATTTTCATACTATCTCAAGACAATTTACAGTGCTTATTCTAGTAACTATAGTGTTAAGATATGTTATTTCCATTGGCTCATTTCTCTTGTAAAATGCTGTACATATGAATACTTGTAAAAATAGTTGTTTGTTTGACTACTGTTAATATAGAATCTTTGGTATGAAATTGTGGTTGAAGCTCTTCTGGGATCATTTGTATGTAGGGTGAACTGAATGATGAGATAGGACTATACCTGTACCTGTGCCATACCTGTAGCTAGTAAAAGCACTGTTAGTAGGCTGCTTCTCACTGCCAGGTGAGTTTAAAGATTTATTTGTGGTGAGCCCTGGAGCTGATAGCTGCAGGTGTCAGTTGCTGTCTTCCTACCCAATATGTCACAAAGGTCTCTGACCAGGGAAATGCTGTAAAAGTGTGCTTGCACATATTGAGAGGCATATGGCATTATCATGGCACTGATGGTATTAGCATTCCTTGGCATTTCTACATCTTAATAGGTTGTCCCTCTGTGTCAATTTGATCAACTTTCTGATAGCAGGCCATCACATTGACCTCTCTAGAAACCATAGGAGGCTGCATGCTCCAGTTGCCACCAGTGTTGCAAAATATACCAGAGTTTCTAATGAGAAGGCTGAAGCATGGAAACCCAGAAGTTCAGAATGGTCAAAGGGACACAAGCAACATGTGGGGCACATGTTATCCTTCTTCTACATGGATAATTGCATCCATGAGCAATGTGACAACTGAGAAATCCATGGCAATTATGATATTACCCACTAGATTGTATGTCAGCATTTGTTGTCGGTTTTGTGAAGTCATAGGCTTTCATGGCTGACATCCATAGTTTTTTGTGGGGTTTTTGGGCTGTGTGGCCATGTTCTAGAAGAGTTCCTTTCTGATGTTTCGCCAGCATCTGTGGCTGGCATGTTGCTGTTTTTGCTTGCCTTCAAGTTGTTTACAACTTATGGCAACCCTAAGATGAACCTGTCACAGAGCTTTCTTGAAAATATTTGTTCAGAGAGGGTATGTCTTTGCCTTCCTCTGAGGCTGAGAGTGTGTGACTTGCCCACAGTCACCCAGTAGGTTTCCATAGCTATGTGGCGGTCTCCAGGGTTGTAGTCCAACACCCAAACACTCCACCACATTGGTTCTGAATATTAATTATGTTTCTGATTTTTACTGCTATTATTTTTCTACTGTGCTGTGGGGTGTATGTAGGATACTGAATATGTAACATCTGCATAGATCCATGTGATACTGACAAGGCGGGACCATAGCATTAGTCTGGCCATCTATTCCAGTCATGTTTATTTGATATCTCTTAATGTTATCTTGAAAATTCCTTATTCAGTTATACTTCCAGATCACATTGTTCTCCCTGTGTTGAAAGTCTAAACTTGTACTCATTATAGCAAAGTACCAACCTTCCTGTAGGTGGTTGTTGCTTGCCGAGTCTCTTATCCTATGCTTAACAGTGCAATCCCTTTGCATGTCTATTAAGTAGTGGAGTTTCCGTAGTAGTAGCTGGTACGTTCTATGGGTCTTTACAGACTGCCAGAAATAATGCAGCTTGAGACCACTTTAACTGCCCTGGCTCAGTGCTAGGGAATAATGGGAACTGTAGTTTATTGTGGCACCAGAGCTCTTTGACAGAGAAGGCTCAATGTCTCAGAAAAAAATACAATTCCCATGATTCTCTAGCACTGAGCCAGGGCAGTTAAAGTGGTGTCAAGCTGCATTATTTCTTGCAATCTGTAAAAGCCCCTATGTCTGTGGAGTTGTGAATTTGTTATGGTTTCTATCCTGTGAATTAAAGGAGCTGTCCATGGCTGCTGCCACACTAGAGAATTAATGCACTTTGATGCCTCTTTAACTGCCATGGCTCCATCCTGTGGAATTGTGGGATTTGTAGTTTGTTGTGGCACCAAAGCTGTCTGACAGAAGGCTAAATATCTCACAAAACTACAAATTCCAGAATTCCATAGTATTGAACCCTGGCAGTCAAAGCAGTGCCATGCTGCATTAATTCTGCAGTGTGGATGTAACTGAGGATGCAAAATGTATTTGGGGAAATATGTACTTTGGATAGCTCCTTTAAATGTTGTACCCAGAGCAGAATCACCACCCCACTGATACAGAAGCCCTCAGCCACCTTGGGCTTGCTCCTATATAAATGGACATAGATCTGCAGCCTGAACAGTTTACTTGTAAACTAGTGCAAATTTATTAGTGAAATTTTATTTTCTGCTAATGACTGGCCCTGTTTTAGCTATGGTCCAGTCTTAAATCTTGACAGAGAGTGTACAAAAAACTGAGAGATTTTTTCACTCAGCTGAAGTTGCTATCTCTTAGAATTTGAGTTATAGATATAAAAAGGTACCACGTCTCTAAGAGCAGTGTGTATCTGTGTGCATAACAATTCATCAGTAATTGACCTGGGGCAAAATTAATTTCAGCAACATTTATAAGCACTTATTTAAAAAATAAAGTAGGACTGCATCCAATGTAATTGATCTGCAGTTAGAAATAAGCAATCAGCTCTCATATTGACCACCCCAGAATTGATAATGTGTGCTTCTAAATTCCCCAGGACTTTAAAGAAAAGCATTGAATGTTTATGTAAGAGATTTCTTGCTGAAGTGGTTGGAACAGGGGTAGGCAATCTTTCCCCTTTAAGGGCCGAGGGACTTCAGCTCCCAGAAGCCTCAGCCATGTTGGCCAATAGTCCCATGTTGGCCAATAGCTCCTGGGGTTCTGGGAGCTGAAGTCCCTCGGCCCTTAAAGGGGAAAGATTGCCTACCCCTGGGTTGGAGGATGGTGAGCAAAAGAATTGGGTACAGTAGGTTTCATTTTAAATGACTGGCTAAAGATATGTCAGGTTCAAATCCAGACCTTTTCACAACCTGGCCTGCAGAAGGAGTGTAGGGAGACTGACCTACTGATTCAATCTACTGTAATAAGCAACTGCAGTAAGAGGTGGGAGGAAGAAAAAAATGGTTTCCTTGGTCATGCCTGGCCTGTTGTCTATTCCTCCTAAGTGACCACAGCTTTCATGCCCATGCTGTGATGATGAGAAAATCTGTGAATATTATAGGGTCAAGCAATATACGGAGTGCTTATGGTGAAAGAAAGAACTCCTTTGAACACTTAATATATAAGCAAATGGCTAAAATAATTTCCTCTTGGTGAGAGTGAGATAAATGGTGTGAAAACCCCTTTTAAAAGCAGTATGATTTTTTTAGTGGATATTTGGGAGATCATTTCATACTACACAGTCATAGCACCTAAATTACATTTTAACTGTCAAGGTTGCATTCTGTGGAATCCTGAGATGTGTAGTTTGGTGAGCAATATTGTTTTCTGGCTGAGAATTTGAAACTGTTGTTGTTGTTGTTAGCTGCCCTTGAGTCAACCTCGACTCATGGCAACCCTGTATATAAGACATCTGCAAGCCCTCCTATCCTCCACTGCTCTGTATAGGTCTTGTAGATTCAGGCCATGACTTTCCTAATTGAGTCTAGCCATATGGCTTGCGGTCTTCCTCTTTCTGCCTTCTAGCTTTTCTAGCATTATTGTCTTTTCTAATGAGTCATGCCTTCGCATGATGTGGCCAAAGTACAACAGCCTCAGTTTGATCATCTTGAGGGAGTATTCGGGCTTGATCTGTTCAAGGACCTGCTTGTTTGTCTTTTTGGCTGTCCATAGTATTCTCAGCCAGTACCATATCTCAGATGAGTTGATTTTATCCATTTTCTTCACTATCCAACTCTCACATGGTGCTGGGCAATACAGTGGATTGGACAATTCTAACTGTAGTGGTCAGTTGTATATCTTTACTCTTTAGTCCTTTCATTGCTGCATTTCCCATTACTAGTTGTCTTCTTACTTTTTGACTGAAGTCTCTTTTCTGATCATTGTTTGATCCAAGTACAGGAAATCTTTAACTATTTTGATTTCCTCTTTGTCTAGGTTGAATTTATGTAGATCCTCCATGGTCATAATTTTTATTTACTTTATGTTCAGCAACAAGCCTGCCTTTAGAATTCTAAATACCCCTCCAAAAACTGCAGATCGCAGAATCCTGTAGTATGGAACTATAGCAGCTCCAGTGAAATTGTAGTGCTATAACTGTGTAGTGCAAAATGGTCCTGGGAAAGGTGGTAGGTAGGAGATGACAGGCCTACCTCAGGTGCAAGTAGCAGAATGATGCAAACAATAACAACCAAGAAAAACTTCTCAGCAAAGTGCTTTTAGTCATTTGGGACTTTACTGGCAACTCCAAGGGAAAGTTTTGTACCTCTCTACACAAAGGGAAGTGGGATGTCCTTCTCTAGCGTTACTATGATAATAGCTGCATTCTTCCCCCTAAGATCCTTGCTGGTTTAGCTGTAGATTTAGATATAGCTGAATCCTATGAAGGAGCTTCCTCCACTTCAGTGAAGTGAAACTTAAATCCTAAAAGTCAAGGCAGCTGGAAAACACTCATCTCCATTTACTGCTACATAAACACTTTGGCAAGCAGGAACTCAGCATCTTTGCTCAGTTCTGTTATTGAATGAATGGCAGCCCTGAATAGGTATCAACTATAACTAGCCCAGCAATAGGCCACAAGGACTCTCTATGATGTGGAGCTTTGGAAAAGATGCTTTGTGCATGCTGAATATCACAGAGGCAGCAGTCAAATGGCAATTAACACCTCTATTCAGAGCATGCAGTACTACCAAGAGTCCACCCTAGATTCCATAGGGTCAATGCCATTTGCAGCAGTTGATGTGTTTTATTTATTAAATTAAAACATCATTTATCCCATTGCTGTGCTACCTAAAAATTGTACTTCATTTACATTAAGACAAAAAACAGTAGATAAGCATGAAATGCTCAGAAGCATAGAACTGTCTTCATATAGTACCAATTATTAATGTCTCTGGAGAAGCAGTAACCCAAGATGTTTCACTGCTTGAAACAGACCTTAAGTTCCCCCACAAGGCCAGTTGTTGTGCCATTCAGACACAAATCTTTGCCTTAATCTGTTGTCATAGAGAACATCATCACAAAGCAGTTCTCCTCGCCTTGCTGCAGTCCTTCAGATGTCCTGCCTTTTAGAGCTCTATAGATCAAAACCACACTACTTGATGTATTGTATATATAATTCCTGTGGGGTTGTATCAGTCTCAAGGTTTAAAATTATGCTTTGAGATACTAACTGAATTCCTACTTCAATCAAAAATCCACCAAACAGTGATACCTTTATTGGCCATCCAAAACCCACAATATACATGTTGCAAACTTTCAAAGCTTCACTGGCTTCTTCATCAGGCAAGGCGTTACAAACCAAATGGGGGGATTGAAGATGTTAGTCATAGGCCTGCATTTTGCTGTTTCTCTTCTTAGTTAAGATGGTATGGAGGGGCATATCTTGCAGGCTGGCACCTCCTCCTTCTGGCCATGTGGCAACTGAGCCTGAATTCCTACTTGTTAGAGAATGTGGGTTCCTGCTTTAGTAGTGACTGCTGGCAAGCAAAGTCCTTTGGACTGGTGCCTCCTTGTTATGTTTAAAGCAGAATACTTATGGGTTAGAGGTGTTAAAATGTGTTGCGTTAGTTTTACAACTGCCAACTATGATGTTTTATTTAGCTATTTCTATTCAGAAGCTCCCTTCACAACATGGAGTACCATATGCCATTGTCCTTCTTATCTTGCAAAGCAAGCAAGCAAAGGCTAAGCCTCCGCTTGCTTGTGCATTTGGGCCACAAAGAAGCTGTGGTCCAGTGCTATCTTTTATTGATAGGGCCAGCCGAGGATGACTGTAATGAAATTATCAAAGCTTTGAATTAATTATGAACTTGAATAAGAAAACTAAGCTCTCTGGAGCTAAGCATCTCATTAGGCATTCATTTTCATTGCACTCTCTTTATAGAGCAGAAGGCAGGTTCTGCTGCAGCTTAGCCTGTGTTTTGGATTTGGTTCAAACTTACCAAGCTCTTTTCGAACATCCTTGCTCTATGGCTAGAAGATGTCCTTGGTGATTAATTTGATTTTGCCTCTGCTGTTCATGCTCGTGGCAGGTTCTGTCCCCCATCATCAACCCATGTTTCTCCCTTTTCTCTGCTCATGGCCCTATATCATCGGAGTAGGTGCCATACAAGAGTTTCTTCTTTCATAGGAATTACAAGATTTAAATATTGTTTCTTTCATGGAATTTGATTGCTTATTCTTTATACTTGTTTCCACCAATATTTCTCGGATATTTAGGTAAGCAAAACACTTCCTGCAAAACCCGTTCAAAGTTATTTATTTTTAATCACTTGTTGGATCTGTTTTGTTCTCTAAGTGTATCTCATTCAGAATTAATATTTTCTGTGTTTATATTGTACACAGTGTAAAGCATATTTCAAAGTATATTGTTTGAATAGAACTCGGGTAATATGTGGTTCATTTCAGCTAAAATAGTGCAAAATTAAGAGGTAGCTGTTACATTCAATTGATAATTGCAATTTCCTCTTTAACTTAACCTTTGATTGCAGGAATTACAATGTAGCCTAAGTATCTTTACTGTGAAGTCCTATTGAACTTACTGCCAACTAAGTGTCTCTGAGTTCAAATTTGGTCTGCTTGTTCTTTTTCTATAGAACTGGTATCAGTTTATTTTTCTCTATTTTTAAAGCCTTGTTTTAAATATTTGGAATCTGAGACATGTCTCATTATAGGCTACTTGAAATAATTTTAAGCAGTGTTGGTGCTAATCTAGAAGACACCATGAAAAGACAAGACCTTTCCCCTATAGAACAGCAAGAATGCTAATGATGTGTTTTATTTTTCCTTTTATATTTCTAGGCAGCTGCTATATTTAACTCTGCATTTGGAAGTTTTTTGGTAAGTGATAGTCTTTCTTCCCTGCATACTGCTTTCATGCCATTGTTATTTAATATCTTGATTGTTACTAATTATTGATTTAAAGGAGTACCTGGCAAGTCTCTTTTATGCATCCTGCTACTCACTTAAATACCCAAACCAGTATTTCTTTTCACTGTCTCTTCCTCTGCAGCAAATTAGTACATGAATAATCTCTGATCAATATGACTTAATGATGTTTAAGTGCATGTTAATAGTCTCCATAAGGAGGAGATAATTTATTATTATTCAGATGTTTTGGAAGATAGTGTCAATATATTGATTTTCTAATGAGACTTCTCACACAATCATTATTTTGTATCAAGGGGCCATGGATTCTGAAAGGAAAGCATGGCCCAGATGATGAGAGGCAATGCTAATTCACCCAGTGACAAGTCACATGATTAGCATATTTCTTTGCTGGAGAAAAAGCTTGTTCCCTGTCCCCAGAGAGAACTATTGGAAGTAGTAAAAGTAAGCATACAGGCGAAGTCTCTGAAAGTATAATTTTTGTGTGTATGTCTATGGCTGCACTTCTAGGCATAGTACTTTCTTTTATTTTCAATATTTTTAAACTGTTGTAATTATTTATTATTTTAAGTTGATATTATTGTAAGCCACCCTAAGATCTTCTGGTAAAGGGTGGTATATAAATATTTAAACAAACAATACTCTGTAAAACCTACAGGGAAAAAAGAGGGCTTGGTAGTTCCTTTATGTCTTAAGCCAATTAAGTAGGGGGACCAATCATTTTGCATAATTTTACATCTTTCTAATTGCTGATTTCAGCTGTGGTTCATTGATGAAACATCAAATTGATAGCAAATACATACAATAAGGAAATACAGAAATACTGTTTTTATACATTGTGAATGATTACCAGTAAATTAAATATCCATATACAAAAACCACTACAAATAATGCGATATGAGATGGTTATATGGAGCAGGCTTGAATGTTTAGGTGTGCTTTTCATATTTATAATGCTTAGGCTTTTTAAAAACTGTTTTCCTTTTTTGGGGGGAAGCACTTGGATGACACATAGACATGAGGTGTTTAATCTCTGTTAATCAACTCCAAAGATGCATTTTGAACTGGATTTGGCTGTTGAAGAACCTTTCATACCAGGAAACTGTTACCTTACCCTACTGTCACTTTCCTTAAACTGGTTTTCTCTAGGTATTTTAAATTTTAATTTAATTCCCATCAGCCCCACCAGCATGACCAATGATCAGGAATTCTGGAAACTATTTCTGGTATTCCCATAAGACTAGTTCATGATACAGTTTAGCTATCTTGGTGCCAAAAGCTTAGGCATATCTAACTACGCATTCTTCTACACCTTGAGTAGTCTACTCTAAAGTAAACACACTGCAGATCCTTTTAATATTTGCATGACAATGTCAGCTTACAGAATCTTTTCAAAGTCCCCTAGTGCTCTAACATAAAAGAATTCTGAAAACCATGGGTATGCCGGTTGCAACTGAACCTATTTCTCGATGGGATTGACAATGATGTTTGGATGAAAGAGATGGGGGTGTTTTACCCTGGAACTCATTGGGTGATCATGTGCCATTCATTCTCTCTTAACTTTATCCTACAAGTTCTCATAAGGATAAAATTTTATATTGGATAAAACCCGAGAGGAAGAATTAGCTAATAATGAAATAAACAAACAGTCATCCCAGAGACCATAACATACATACATGGGGTGGAAGGTGGGGGATGGAGTACCATATATACTCAACTATAACTCGACCTCATGTATAAGATGAGGGCAGGTTTGGGGCCAGAATTATGGATTTTGATATGAGCTGTGGCTAAGTCAAGCGTAATAAGGGATCTAAAGTATGGAACAAAGGAAAGCAATGCCAAAGAATTTACATAATTCCAGGAGTCATAATTGTTTGCACTCACACTAAAGCCTGGATGTATGAGAGAGTAGAGAGGGTCAGTGCTTCCAAAACAGATTACAGTCTTTCCTTTCAGCAGGAGATGATTCCTTTTAAAATAAGTGTTAAAGTACAGCATTTATATTGATCCATGGATAACTGAGCTCAAATTTTTTTGAGTCAATTTTTTGACTAAAATTTCTAGACTTATACATGAATATATACAGTATTTGTCTACTGTGCATTTGTTTAGATACTTTATTCTTGCCATGTTATCTTATTTCTTTAATATATACTAAATTATGAGTATAGACAACATTGAATGTGTGGGTACTTCAAGTTAATAACTACTGTCTAGAAGAGTGCATATGCAACATTCCCATTGTCGACTACAGAAAGGTTTGCATTTCCCATGTAAATCATTGATCATAGCCTGCTGTATTGTGTCTACTGGATTTTCACTCATCCCTGTGCCTTTCTACTTAGTTGCTCATCTGGAAAGAGTAGCATGCCCCATGCCATTCAAGAAAAACCCATGGCAAACTGTCACTTCCACATGATTGCAGCTGTGTGCTTAGTATCCAGGCTGCATGGGTCAGTCTTAATCCTTCTTTAAGTCTTGCAAGTCATACAGCCTACATAATTGACATGAAGGTTAAATGACACAAACCAGAAGACTGTATTGTTGAGTACATAACTTTATTCATGCTGGAAACTGGGACACACTTGGACTGTGACCCTTGCATTTTGGGGAGAAAAGGTGGACAGAGGAAGAAACGTTGTTGCATGAAACAGCCCTTTGAAACCTTTTTATCCTGATAAAACCTTTATTTCTTCTTACCCTCCATTCCCATTTTTAAGATTTAACAAAACTGCAGAAGAGGTCGTGGATCACACATGTGAAAGAAAGACAAATTCATTTCACAATAGATTTTGTTTGTGTTGAAGATCTCATTACTCTCACTATGTTTCAGATTTTCAGAATTTGAATTTGGGAGTGGATTCTCTAACTTTGTATTGTCCGATAACTTTCAGAGATTTTTTTTGTTACCTTTTTTGTTAAGTCACAACACACCCACAAAAACATTCTACAGTTGCCCCTCCGTCCGCAGTTTTGAATATTCACGGAGGGACGACCTCCGTTAAAATCAATGGAGCCTATGGGGCTTGAATATTGGCGAGTCTCCATTTTTGCGGGGGTGCCTGGAACAGAAAACAGAGGGCCAAACTGTATATATGTTTTTCTGGAAGTATCAGTTGTCCTACATACACTTAATAGTTCTTTGTTTATGGTCCATTGTAGCTAGACAACAAAGGCTAATTTTCTAATAGATATTCCATTGGTTCACTGGGAGGTGTTGAAAGATCTTCCATGTATGGTTGATGTCAGTACCCATCAATATGGTTTGTGGTCTGGGATGATTGTAGCTGGAGTCCAAACAACATCTAGAATGTCCATAATTGTATGACTGCTAGAGACATTGTTCTAAATGCTTTTGAAAACTGAGGTCTAATAACATGGAAGCCTAAAATTGAGAATAGAGTGGTATATTTAACTGGTGAAATATAGGTATTTTCAAGCAAATTGCTATGGTTGTATGGGAATCCTGGGACTGTGAATGTGGGTTAGCCTAGATAAGGATATGAATCCTCCTGGTATTCAAATATACTAGCATTTGATAGACCGCATTCTCAGGAAAGAACTGGATGCAGTAGTGTCACAGGTGTGTGTGTGTGGGCTGCACCGGGTGACACCCCAGAAGGGGGGAGGGTGACGCCCCAGAAGAGAGGGTGACACCTGGTTGGTTCCCTGCCCCATGCGGGGCCTTCCTGGGGCCTTGGGTGTGTGCTTTGGGCTGTTGCGAGGCCTTGGGTGCCCTGTGTGGGCCACCACAGGGCCGCATGTGCAGTTCACTGGTATGCATGTGCATGTGTGTGTGCTCCTGTACAGCGCATGCGCTGGAAGTCCTACCTCCCCTCCCCGAAGCCCCCACACACATTGGGTGTCACCAAGTCGGGGTACATCACTGACTGGATGTATGGATTTAAAATAGAAACAAAAACCTTGAACCAGTCTTAGCTAGGAAATGAATTCCTGTAGATCAGCAGGCAGAAATATGTGCATATTTATAACTAGTGTAATAACATCATAGATCTAATTAAAACATAGCATTTTAAAGAACTAATTGTTACAGAAAAGTTTTTTTTTCCTGTAGCTAGCCTGGTAATAACTAATGATAGATGAATTCAATTTACATAAATTTCAGACCAAGAGAATATTTTAGAATTATACCACAGAGAATTGCTCTAAGTTAAGAAGTTAATATAATTATCTCCTCCCCTCATTTAAAAGTTGGAGTTAGAATAATTGTGGAACATAAGTGATTTGAGTTTTTCCCCATGACAGTGACTTAATAAAATATGATAGCATTTTAGTAATTCAAAGTAGTTGGTTCTCTAAAATAATAGTGGCTCTATAATAGGAGTCCTATGCATATTTGTTTGAGAATAAGTCAAGTGAACACAGTGGGACTTCCTTCTAAGTAAACATCTGTAGGTTCAGATTGAGTAGTTATGTGTGTACTGATAATATCCAAATGTTGGTAATGCTTTCTCTGCTGGTCTGTCTTTTGAAGATAGTTGAGAAACTTCAGCTGGTTTAGAATTAAAGTGCCAGAATGCTGTTGGCCATGAGGTGGTTTGATAGGTTATCTGAGTGTCCTGGGAAGAGTTTATCTGAAGGTTTGCCAGCATTCAAATAAACCTGCCTGGACCCTGCTTTCTTGCTCACTGCTAAAGTAGAGCTTGTTGGCAGTCACCATGAATAGAGCCTTTTTTGAGGAAGCCCCATACTTTGACAGTTCTCTCCCCTGACATCTTTTGTCTCCACAAATCATATTTATTTCATGACACATTTTATTAATTGTATTCCTACTCCACCTATGATTTTCTCTGGTGCTGTTTTTATTATACACTTTATTGTAGATTAACTTCTGATGGTTTGCTTTAAAAGGCAGTATAGAAAGAATATCCTCCTCCTCTTCCTCTTCCTCCCTATTATCATCCCACAAAGAAAGAATATCCTCATCATCCTCATTATTATCATATCACAAAGGTTAAGAACCTGCAGAAAATTACAAGCCAGTTGGGAGAATGTGACAGCTTTATTTCTACACTGGCTTTAGTTGAGAAAATGTCTCTCCTCTAATCTATTCGCTTTTTTGATGGCCCCAAACCACTCCATCCTTCCTCCACTATCCCTTTTACTCACCTGGATGCTGTCTCTGTTCATCTGTCACTACCAGCTACTGCTTCATGTTGAGAGTTCACCTTCCAAAGGCAACTGAATTATCTTCTATATCAAGAGCAAGAGTCAGGAAATTTTTCTGCCTCGGGGATTCCCCTGTCCCAGACCTCTCTGATGGACTGGATTACAACAGAGGAGAAGTCTCCATAGCCATGCCCCTTCTTGATGTCATCTACACCCCCACACACAACCATTTCCACTGTCTCTGTGCAGAGAGATGCACAGAACTCTGTTTCTGTCCCTTTGTATACCTCCTGCTGAACCATTGAATGGCAAAGAGTATGTGAAAGAACCCCCTCCTCCCTCCTGACCCACTCACCTTTTCAGCCTCTCTTCCATGCTGAAAGTACCACTCTTGCCTCTAGTCACTGATCAGAGATAGCAGTGCTGCAGCACTTCTTCACTGTGAATGATTCCTGAATTTGAAAGCCTCTAGGCTTTGGGATGCTAGTGGATAAATCAGCGTTTTTTGCAAAGAAAGAAAAAGAGAAAGAAAAGGCTGTAGCATTACCAGTGTGATCTAGAACAGGTTGTGTATTTTAAGCTGGACCAAGTGTCTTCTATATAGGAAAGTTTTTATTTATGTAATTCATTTCATTTACCGTATTTTTCGGCATATAAGACGCATTTTTTCTTCCCCA
>CM034708.1:49405469-49416417 GCA_020142125.1 Phrynosoma platyrhinos | reverse complement strand
ACCCAAGGTGGCCCACAGGTAAAATCATTTAAAAACTTCACAATAAAAATATAAAAACAGTTAAAATAATCTAGATAAAAACTACAAAATTACATAAAACGTACAAAAGTTAAAAGCATAATTAAAGCACACACCCTCTATAAAAGCTTCAATTACATGATTATATATTAAATGCTGCTTGAATATGTCTTTGTTGGCTGGTGAAGGGAAAGTGGGAAGGGGGTCAACTTAGCCTACTGTGGAAGGGCGCTCCAGATGGTGGGAGTAGCCACTGAGAAAGCTCTCTCTCAAGTCCTCCCCAAGCGGTCCTGTGATGCTGGTGGGACTGGGAGAAAGCCTTGCTTAGGACCCTTGCAGTTTTGGATGGGGAGATGTGGTTTTTCAGTTAGTTTGGACCTAAGTTGCATAGATAGGGCTTTATAGATCATAACCAGAACTTTGAGTTGTGCCCGGAAATGAATGCATAGCCAGTGGAGCTGTTTCAACAGTTATATGCTTCCTATAACTGGCCCTGGTCAACATTCTGGCCACCACATTTTGAACCTGATGAATTTTCCAAACAGTTTCCAAAAGCAGCCCCATGTAAAGTGTTTTACAATAGTACAAATGGGATGTAATGAAGGCATATGTCAGCATACCCAAATCTGACGTCTCAAGGAACTGGTGTAGCTGGCACACTAGTGTTAACTGGGCAAATGCTGTCCTGGCCACTGCTCAGACCTGGACATCTATGCTCAGAGTTTAATCCAGGAGCACACCCAAGCTGTGAGCATGACATTTCAGGGGAAGTGTAACTCTGTCCAGCACAGGCAAAAAACCTATTGCCTAATCTGCTTTACAACTGACCAGGAGCATCTCTTTGTCTGGATTAAGTTTCTTCCAAGAAGACTTGAATCAGGTGTTGTTGTTTTTGAGGGAAGCAATACATTTGAGAAGAGCAAAGGTGGCTGTGTTTCAGCCTCTAGACTAGATGCTAACATTATTTTGTATTTTAGTTTTCTTGTAATGATACATAAAATTAGTCCCTTATTCCAAATGCCCTGTTAATAAAAATACATAGAATTCTATCTGTCCTGTTTTATTGGGCATAGTGCTTTATGCAGTCTGACACGACTTGTGTAAATGAATTAGGTGCAGTGTCCATTTTTCTTGCAAATTTGTGACATAGATTTAATTATGGGAATGGCCAACAATTTACAAATCTAATTTTCATAGGCTGAGCCAACTTCTTTATTTTTTAATAATGATGGATTTTTTTAAAAGCAAAGATTTCATTATTATTTAAAGAAATTCCATGGTGTGGAACTAGCCAATTGACTAGCTTTTTATTTTATTATATTGTGCCATATGCTGTTCTTGCTTTTTTCTGTTAATTGTTCTACATTGTAAAAATGCTGTGTAGAAAGCTAAGGGGGAGGGAAGCTGCTTCCTTGTTCATGCATTTTCTTTTCCAATTTGTAATGTCATACACATTTAGAAAAGAAAAGGAGAGATGTGTGGAAGATACAGTACTGGCCAAGCATATGTTTACAGCATAAACTGGTAAAGTTGCTGTAACCTCAAAAAAGTCCCACCACAGTTGCAAAGGCTCATTGTTGCTACTGCTCCATGATAGGCAATAATACTCTCAAATGCCTGTTTGCTTTTAAAATTAGACAGGCAATTCTTATTTTAGATTCAGATCCTTTCATTTCATTGTGTTTAGTTTTACCTGGGAGATCCTTCTTTTTTAAAAGATGGTGTCCTTTCTTTGTAATAGACTGGGAAAGAAGGAAGGTTTCTGTGACAGTAATTTTTTAATGAGTGAGCTTGTGGGAATTTTTCTAGACCTTTGTTAAACTTAAACTAGTTTAGGAAATGCTTTAATTTGATTGTACCTTTGTTTGTACATCTGTCTATTTTGCTGTCTCAGATCTTGGAATACACTGAATTTTGTTTACTGGAGAGATACTACTTTGAAGCAGCCACTTCATATCCTTGTACATTTCATCTCATGGTCAGGTGGAACAAAATTCATCTTAATTTGTATGAGGAGAGTAACTGGGGATTATAATGGGCTCAGGCTATATAAGGCCTTGTAAGTGATCATCTACACTTAAAATTATATGTGTGTATGTGCCTTCAGATTACTTGTTGACTTATGGCAACCTCATGAATTTCATAGGGTTTTCTTAAGCAAGAAAAATTCAGAGGTGGTTTTGCCAGTTCCTTCCTCTGAAATACAGCCTACAGAACCTGGTATTTTTGGCAGTCTCCCATCCAAGTACTAACCAGAGCTGGCCCTGCTTAGTTTCCAAGATCAGACAGGATCTGGTTCCTTTAGGGTAAAATTATGCTGGACAGTTAACATGAAGCCTATAGAAGTGATAAGCTATTGCTTCGCATTCGTCCTCATATTTGAGCAAATATATAGAAGAAGGTTTCAAAAAATGTACTGTTTCCCCTGGAAAATTCTTTTCATGCTTTTACAAGGTTTTGATTCTTAGCCACTGCAACCCACAAAAAAAGATTGTTTGAATAGAATTTTTTTGTAAGTAATATTTTTGGGAGACAGTGACTGTCCTCAAAGGAAGCTACTAATTTGTTTCCTCTTTATTATTCTTCACTGGTTGAGGCAAACTTAAAAAGTGTAAAAGGTGGTACATAAACTAGAAAAATGTGACAATCAAGTTACAGTCATTGGTAAGAGCCTTGCTATGCTAAACATTCAAGCTGTATATGCCTAAATCCACTAAGCTGCAGTAGATCTGTTGTGTGAATGAGATTTGAATAGGTGTAGTTTTAACACATTCCACTTGATTCAGTGGGTCTGTTCTAGTTGGTATTGACAATTGAACCTCACTCTTAGGCTTGAGTAGTCCTAGGAATAATGAAATTGCCACCACCACGTGTTTTTTTTTTGGGGGGGGGGGTTGGTTTTTTTTTTGGTTGCTGACTTTTACTTCTGTTGCAAACATTTGGTGGCTTACTATTACAATGGACAAACCTGACAAATCATGGATAAATTTGTTCAATGAAACATTGCTTCTGACATTATGCAACCATAAAATATCCCTCTTTTTTTAGGTTGATGATGTGCCTATTACTATAGCAACAAGTAATTCTGTGGTATGTACTAATGAGCCATTGGTACACTTATGGAGTATTTGAAGTCCTCCTCCTTTTGGCCTCCTGCCTACCAGTACACCTGAGGCATGTGGTTAATGGCCCATTAAGGTACACCCTGTTGTGCATTATTGCTTAATTGCACTGTAGTTTACTTATATATTTTTATATTTTACTTCATTCTAGTACAATGTTTCTTGGTAGTATGTATAAATGCAATGCCAGTTCTTTCTCTGAAGGCAAGGAATACTATGTATACAATTAAGATCAGAACAATAGCATTACACTTTTAGGATCAATTTTTAATAAAATGAATTTCATATACAAGGCAAGGTCTTTTTTAAGCTCTGATCAAAACCCTGTGAATAGCTTCTTATCCTTGTAAAGCTAAATAATTGCCTGCCATTGTGCAAATCCATCCACCCCTTTTTTTCTTCTTTTTTTTTTTTTGGCTGGACAGTGTAAAGATGAAAGAAGATTTATAGAAAATTCTCCAGTTCACAGCTCACTGAAGCAGGTGTTAGAAATGTAGATTATATGTATTGACCAAAGACTGTACAAATTTGAAATGAAAATGCCACTGGTTGGCTTGCAGTGCTATGCACATGTGATGTTTCAGATAGCTAAATTATTAATTTTGTTGTACAAAATTGTTCAGCTGTTAGGGAAAAAAGGTGCCTTTTGAAGATTCTCCCTCCCTCTCCTTTTATTTGCATTTGGCAACAGGCACTCTCTATTTCATGTTTGTAGTGTTTGAGTGAAAGAATTACTTGTAATCCACAACTAAATTCAGAATAGACTAAGATCTCCAGCAGTTGCATGTAGAAGTGAACTGTCAACTTAGGTTCATAGGCAGAAAACCTCTGTAGATCATATAAATCTTTCATAGATGCAGATACCCTCACACATAGTAGCATCTGTTAAAGGGCTGACACAAGAAATACATGTGTGTGTGTGGTGAGTGGGAGAATCGTTTTGTCAGCCATCAGTGGAACTAGTCTGAACAAAGATCAATACATCTGAAGCCCTAGTTGCTTGGTGCAGGGCAGTTTACCCATGCAGAAATCTTCAGCACTAGCGACACTATTGGGAAAGGCGTTTTGCTCTCGTTTATGTGCATTCTTCCTCTAATCATAGCTGCTTCCTTTTGCTGAATTAGGGCAGTTGACATAAGTATGAACTGCACTGCAGCCAAATGAATTATATCATAGTTGTTTTCTTTCACCGGTAAAATAGCAGAATGCTTCTATGAAATATATCATTAATATTTGTTGTTGTTGTGTGCCTTCAAGTTGTTCTGGTTTATGGCAACCCTAAGGTGAACCTATCAAAGGGTTTTCCTGGCAAGATATTTTCAGAGGAGGTTTGCCATTGCCTTCCACTAAGGCTGAGAGATTGTGACTTGCCCAAGATCATCCATTGGGTTTCATGACCAAGTTGGGAATTGAACCCTGGTCTCCAGAGCCACAGTAGAAAAGGAGAGATATGCTCCAGTGTTGTTGAACAAACACTGATAATCCATGCTGATATAAAAATGTTTTAACACAGAAACTCTGCCCACAAAAAGAGAAGAATAGAAGAATCAGCTCTTGAAAAAAGGTCCCCCTGAAACACGTCGAGCAAGATAAATACAGCCTTTTTGTATCAGCATTTTGTTCAACACCAGAGCATATTTCTCCTTTTCTACTCATTTACAGTGTTTCCTCCTCCTCGACTTTCTCGCCAGAGTCACAGGCCAACTCTCAAATCACTATGCCACACTGGTTCTCAGTGTATATACAAGCCTGCATAGTTATTGTAAAGGTCACAAGATGGCCTAATACAGTGGTTCTGAAACTGTGGAGTGGGACCTGCAAGAGGGTGCAAAAGTTGCTCAAAGGGGCACGAGACTTGGAGGCCCTGGGCACTTGGAGCCTCTGACTAAGAGAGAGGAGCAGGAGGAGAGGTGTTTCTTTATATAAAAAAAAACATTAAAATATGAATAAACATGAAAATATGAACAAAAATACACAAACTAAACAAACAGAATATTTGGGGAGCAGTGCCTGCATGTAGATGTAAAGGGAGTCACAAGGGTTAAAAAGTTTGAGAACCACTGACTGAGCAAATTATTTGGTTATTCTGCACCTCTTCTCCACATGCCCTCACAGCAAATCTAAATTATGCTAGATTAAAAGGTAGACTGGCCTGTGGGCTTTGTGGGTGAGTTGGATTGGACCCGGCTCTCCCTGTTTTGGGTCATCTGGATCTTGTGGTGCATGGATACTGCCCCCTCCTGCGCACGTTGTAGCTGTTAATGCACATAGTCAAGACAACCATACATTCCTGAGGTATGTGTTGCCCAATGATTGTGTGTGCCACCAGGCATGCTATTATTTATTTATTCATTTATTTATATCCCACCCCCAAAATTGGGACACAAAGCAGCTTATAAATTAAAACAGTACAATTAAAACATACAAATGTGCACATTAAAATAGCATTAACTAGTGCAATATTTAAAACATCGCTAATTTAAAGAATAACATTGAATCAAAATATAAAAACACTTAAAACACTACCTATTAAAACAGTTAAAGAACTAAAACACATTGAAACAATAAAAATAAAACTGTATACATATCCTTACAGCTACAGCAGTCATACCTTACAAACTGGGCTTTAGAAGGGAAGTCACCACTTTTTCCCTCTAAAAAAGAAAAGTGCTCAATAACACCCTGCAGATAAATCGGGAAGAAAAGTTTTTGAGTGCAGAGAGACTGTGTATCTATGGGCCTTTGCAGACTGCCAGAAATAGTGCACATTAAATTGAGGCACTGCCCTGGCTCAGTGCTAGGGAATCATGGGAACTGTAATTTATTGTGGCACCAGAGCTCTCTGACAGAGAAGGCTCAATGTCTCAGAAAAAAATACAGTTCCCATGATTCCCTAGCACTGACCCAGGACAGTGCCTCAATTTAATGTGCACTATTTCTGGCAGTCTGCAAAGGCCCTCAGTGTATCTATGCAAGGAAGTCCTTTAGCAGATTTATTCAGAAGTTAGACCCAGTCTGCTTGAATGGAATTTCTTCCCTTGTGAGTAAGGTTAAGACTCTTATACTGCTTATCCTAGGTCCCAGATTGCTTATTTATCCACTATGTATTGCCTATTTATCCACTGTGCTGTTTAATTAGGGTTCAGAATTTTTAATCTGCAGATGAATCTTGTCTTTGTGTGGATATGCCTCAAGGTAATGGTGACTTAACTTACTGTGCCATTTTTTTCTTAGGTGTTTATGGGATTAAATTGACAATTGAACTGTTTACTTGTTGAAGCTAAAGGCTTTAATAATTAATCACACAAAGGTACAAAACGATATAAGCAGGAAAAAAGAAACAAATGTGTGCAAACAACTTTTAATAGGACTTGCCATACATTATCCTTCCTGGATAAAAATGGCTTCTATCACAGTTTAGTTGGTACCTTGAGAGAGCAGTTTCCATGAATACTAGTGAGGATTTTAGTGGAATACTATGGCTTGCAAAAGACACAGTGTGGGAAAGTTGTTTTCATACAGAAACGTCTAGAACATATTCCCCTTAGCCGGCATCCTGAGGGCAAAAGTGTGGGGGTTGTAGTATTTTTTTTTTTTAATGGATAGAGTTCTAATAAAGACAACCAGTTATGCTGTACACTCAGGCTAAAGTAAATGATTAAATAGCATAAACATTGGCAGAGTATGCAGCAATCCAATTGCTGCATTCTAAGAATTCTTAGAAAGGTTTTGGGGTCTTTCCCTGTGCACCTCTGGCCAGGGAGCTTCTCTTCCAGAATTTTTTTTGAAACATCTGTCAGAGAAGAAAGTGCTGACTCTGAACAAAAATGAGCATGATCTACATAGAAAATAGTAGCACCAGCACTACTTTGCCAGTTTAAAATGCATTTAAAAGTTGAATGTAAGATTCAAAGCACAGAAGTACTGGTTGCAGGTCCAGCAATCTATTCAATAGGTTGCCATGCCATTCTTTTGCTACATGCATTAATGCAACCTCTTGAATTAAAGCTTCAATGTAAAGAGCACCAGACTTTTGCTGAATTGCAGAACAGTACAATATTATGTATTTAGAGTTATGTCCCATTGTGTTCAGGAAGAGCTTTACTCATTAGTAAGTGTGCCAAGGATCTTAGCTTCAGGTTTATTTCCCATCTGATGTTTTTTAAAGACCCCTTTCTGAAGTTTCTTTGTAAAAATTTTGTGACCGTTAAAAAAAATTATAGGGTGAAAAGGCATCTGTATATAACACAAGCAACCATCTTGTTGTTGTGTACCTTCAAGATGGCTCTGACAGGTGTTTGTTGGCTCTATCTTAGTGTTTGTTGGCAATATTTATCCAGAGGAAGTTTGCTATTAACTCTGTCTGGCTGTATATGCACAGCAGAAATAAGGACACCATTTTAACTGCCATGGCTCACTGCTGTGGAATTCTGGGATGTAGTTTTGTGAGATATTTAACCACCTTTGTCAGATCTGGTGCCACAACAAACTACAAATCTCAGGATTCCATAGGATGGAGCCAAGACAGTTAAAGTGGTGTCAAACTGCATTATTTCTGCAGTACAGATGCAGCTTCTGAGCCTGAGAGAGTACCACTTGCCCAGCGTCACTCCATGGGTTTCCATGGCTAGATGGGATTTGAATGCTGGCCTCCCAGTCCTAGCTCAACACCCTATCCATTATACTACATTGGCTCTTCTTTATGTCCTTTAAACAGATTAATCAGGTTGAATCTAGCATTTTCTCAGTTAAACATACCACCTTTATCTTAATTCTAGTATTCTCATCATTTGATATCCTGTTATGGTATTTACAGTTAACACATTGCAAAGTCAGATATTGGGCTATCCAATTCGATCAGTTTCTCTCTCTGTTACATTTTATGATTCCTATATAATCACTGAGTTACTTGCCTGTGAAAAAGTGTAAGACCCAGAAACCGAGAGTATATACTTAAGAGAGACAGTTGCCCTTTATTAAAGCATGATTTAAATAGCAATATGTGCTTAAACTCTGGGATTTATTTATTTTTTAATGCTCAAGAGGCTTTATTGTGTAAACTACAAAAAAAAAGTCTTCTTAAAAACTATAAGTTGAGGAAAGATAATGTTTTCCCTGCATCATGATGAATGTAGCAATTGTGCACATATGCTTGGAATAGATCATATTGAACATCCCCAGAGCTCCGTTTGCAGACAAGTTGTAGCTCCACCATGACAAAATTCCCACAAGATGTTGAATTATTAATGCTTTGGAATCTGCGGGATTCAGCAGATAACGCTCAGCATTATTGATGGCAAACTTTATCCCTTTTATTTTCCACGATGCATAATGAAATCAGGAGCCCATCACGAAATTGCAGATATGTTTAGGCTAATTTTTGTAGGGGCCAATTGGCTTTTGCTCTAACATATGTAAATAGAATAATTCTCTTTCATGGTGAAGGGGAGGGGACTGATTTGCCACTAATTTATGAAGCCTTCTAGCATTCTCTGTGCATTGCATCCTGTGAGGGCATGATGCTCTAATTACCCTTGCTCTGAATAATGAGAGCTCTTAATGACAATTACTGGTTATAGTTAGGGTTGTTCAGGGATTTCCCCCCCTCATCTTGAGATGATATATTGACTTTCATACATGATGGCTTTGTGCAGAATGAGTTCAATAGTTAAGCACTCTACCTGTGCCAGGCTCTTTGGGAAGAGGTGGAAGTTGTACAGCAAGAAGGTGTGATGAATTGATCTCAGTGTCAATATTTATTCCCTTCCCATGTTTATTTAAACATCTTGCTGGTGAACAATCTCTGTGTGGATCTTGGATTCACTATTTTGTAAACAGCTTGTCCAAATGAAGAACATCTAGTTTAGCTCAAAAAGGAGGTTGGAGCTAGAGGTCCTAAGAGGAATATTGGGGTTCCCAGCCTTGTGTGAGTATAATGAGGGGGAGGAGAGGGACACTTACAGAGAGAAAAAATAAGTGGTAACATGTGCTTAATCCTTCTTTCTCCTACCAGTTATTTCCTGAAAATGCCTTCCAGGCTGCTTTTAATTGATTTTTTTTCTACTTTAAATGAAGCTTGGCTTCAGGATCCCAAGTAAGATTGGATGAGAGAAAGATACAAGCTGGAGGGGGAAGTGGGTAGAATAACAGGGAATAATTGATGGACATTGGGTAGGTTGGGTACCTGCTCTCTTCTCTCCTGCCCCGCATCCCTATTATCATGGCAAACAGTACAATTAAAACATACAAACATACAGCTGCAGAACTTGTCTATGGAATGTCTAGTTTCACCCTGAGGCTGTTTTAAGAATACATCGAGTGAAATTGTCTGTGCTTTTGAGCGTCTGAACATTACCATAGTTACTTCACTTTTCTCCATCCTTCTCCAAGCTGTCTGAGGTTTTTGTTTAAATTAAAAGGTTGGATTGAATACCAGATTTGTTTATCTAACAGATGAAATGATAAGGGGGAAGCACCTAACCTTTTCTGTAATTATGTTACTGGCTATCATTGCCACACCTCCCAAAACCAGCATCTTTTTTATGCAAACCCCTGTGTGTGCATCAGTGTATTGCTCATGTACTTTTCTATTATGGACAGAATTGTTAAACCACTTGCACTTATTATGACTGTTTAAGCTCGGCTTTCAGTGATAAAATAAAGTATGCATTCATGTTAGGTCATTTAGAAGGGTGCATTCAAGCTGCTGGGAAGAAAGGAACATGAGTGAAGTTGAAATTAGAACAAATACCTTTCTTTATGGGCACCCAACTTTGTTATACACATAAAATGCAAGCAATAAAGTTTGCTGTTTTGATTAAGTTACAGTAGCAGTGATAAAAATATTGATGCTCATATCATACTACTGTATCAGGAATATTGGTTTCTAGAGCTCTCAATTTCTGAGTTTTAAGTTTAAGCCATTTTCCTTCCTTCTTTACATCTATTTGCATGCTTACAGCCCTTGGCACTAATTAGCATGTAGTTGTTGTGCATTTCCTGCTGCTAAATCTAAACATTGTTTAGTAACCAACTGAGCTTCACCTTAATAATAATACTGTTCAAGAGTGCTGCCAAAATCCCAGTGAATTTCACCACTCTCAGGTAAACACATTGTCTTAACCACAAACAGGAAACAATAACAGCAACTTAAAAAGTGTAAGAAACTACAGTATTGCTAACCAATATGAAAATTCATCAGGAAAAAAAAGTACTGATGGTTAGAAGAGTTCTAAGCTGTGACTCCCATGCAGAAGTAGGATGGGAACTATCAACAACAAAAGTAGGCATACTGAGGCAAGCAGCTTGATTTTGCAGGTGGCATATCTATTGACACACCAGCCACACTTTCACTAACAGTATATATAATGGGATTCATAGGCTAACAGTAGTACTGATACTAAAAATGGACTTCTTGGTTCCAGTTTTTGCTCAAGAAGATGATATGTTGCTGCTGAAACATCATGCCAGCAAAAGTTACTTACGATAAAAATTAATAGATTATTGAATGCCTTGGTCACCCTTAGTTTTCAAAGGAAACTATGAAAAATATGGCTCCAGCATTGATCAAACCATAGAACTAGGCACTGGATGACTTCAGACAAATATGGGTATGCTCATAAATCTTAAAGGATAAGTTCTATAATTATCCAACTGAAATGAAACCTGGTCTAAATCGCTCATTTTGAACACAGACTGACCAGCAAAACCATAGGTGAATACAGATAACAATAATCTTTGAACTGTGGAGAGTGCCTTAGAGCAGGGGTAGGCAATCTAAGGCCCGGGGGCTGGATGCGGGGCCCCCC
>CM034708.1:49384644-49398556 GCA_020142125.1 Phrynosoma platyrhinos | reverse complement strand
AGAAAAATTAACAACTATAAATCAAAACAAACTTCTGTCATTTTTTTTAAAGGTGATAATTAATACTTTACGATACCCCCTTGTATATGATTAGAAATATTAAGAAATGTTGGTGAAATCGTGAGAAGGGAAACTTAGCATTATGTTATGGAATATCTGAATAGAACTCCAGAAAATAAGGTCCAATAGGAAGTTCAGGAAGTTTAATATGTATATTTGTAAGTATGTCTTTGTAAGTTTGGTTGTGTTTTGGTTATGTTTGTTTGTTTGTTTTTTGGTTTAATACTATGTTTATCATTTGTTGAGTGTATTTTAATAAATAAAGTTTTCTATTAAAATATAAAATAAAATTTTAAAAGATATACTGATAGCTGTGACTGGTAGTCATGTTACATTCCATAGTTGTTATGGCCCAACTCCTAGTTACTGACTAATTCTTTAACCATAAAGTTCTATCATTTGGATTAATATCTCTTTCCCATCCTGTCCCTAATTATGATCTACTAATATAAGCAACTGTTCAGCCATGTTGGAAATGTCATTAGTAGCTAAGTTTCCAACTTTTACAACACAGAGAAATATATGACAGAAGATAATTACACCACATACTTGTAGTAGTATGATTGACTAGGCAGATGGTATATGTTGTGTGATGGTTAGTTGAGTGTGTGTACACAATTACATTTGCCACATGGTAAGTTAGGTCATTTATATTAGCTCACTCCCCAATCTTCATGATCCCACCCCTGAAATATTACAGCAACTTCTGGTCCAAAACCAAAAACATGTACAATACAAACATTATCCTCCTATTTGGTTAAAATAGTATATGAAATTATAATGCTTCTCTTTTTATAACCTTATTATAACAAGATGTGCTAGCAACTGTATGATTAGAGTGAATCAAACTTCAAAAATTTATCATGCTGGCATAACCAGCTTTATTACTCTGATGGCTAATATATCAGCACAAATTACAATGGTAGAAATCCAATTGTGTAACTATAGTGTTAATTTATTTTTGTTTTACTACATTTTATCCTGGAAACTGTCATAAACATAATGTTCTTCTTCTTTCCTTTACACTGACTGCTGTGGCACATTTATTTATGAAATGGACATTTTCTTTAGTCATGATTATGTCCTGGACAGCTCCACAGTCCTGACAGTTTCCTAAGATCTGAAGAGCTGTTCTATTATTACAGAGGATGTAAAATTCTGTTCAGTAATTTAGCTGTTTGTCTTCCTTTTACCGAGAAATGGAGAGTGCATCAACTGTAAAATGGAAAATATTCCACTAGCAAATCTGTAACTCTGAAGTGTATAATTTGGCAAGAGCTTAGGTTCATTTCTCAAGCTATAGGGACTTTGATATCCCTTAGCCATCAGAGGCAGATATTGATTCATTATATAATAGTGAAAGTATACTTTGGGTTTTCCACAGCCTTAAAAAATGCAGTGTCCATTACAGTAACTTAACTCCATATATTGGAACAATATGCAACAGAATGAAAAAGAGGATCAGTAAAAAGCACACAGTTGCCTGCAGAGATGGCATTTCTCAAAGAATCCTACAAATAAAGGTTGATCACCAGATGTGCTAATCCACACTCATACAAGCAGATACTTTATTCAGGCCATTTCTTGTGCTAGCTTTCTATTTTATGTTTTTCTTTTTAATTCAGTTTAGAAAAAATAATATTCATTTGGATTTAGTTGAATAATATTAAATGGTGCTTCTTTCCTTTTACTGCAGTAATTGTTTCTAGAAATCTTTTTTCTGCATTATTTTGTCACCTTCTGAGTATCAAGTATGTGTTAACATTACCTGGTCTCTAAAACAGTGTGTAATGTTTTTAAAATATAAGAGCCTGCTGAATCAGACCATTAGCCTATATGGTTCAGAAGTAACATCCAACACTCAGAACTAACCCAGGACATTTTTCTGCCTGAGGTGGAGCATCCAGACTTCCCACATACACCTAAATTAAGAAAAACAGTAGTTAAGCCTCCCCCCCCCCAAGTTATTTTGCCACTTGATGCAGAAAACTGCAAAAGTGCTTTGTCCCTTCCCATACATGATTTGTTGTTTTTGCGAGCCTTCAAGCTGTTTCTGATGTACATTGAAACAATCACAGGGTTTTCTGGGGCTGGCAAGGTGTGACTCACCCAAGGTCACCCAATGGGTTTCCAGGCAGAGCAGGGATCAAATCCTAACCTTCAAAGTCCTAGTCCAGTGCTCAAATTACCACACCATGCTGAGTGTCCCATTCATGGCACCATGAAACAAATTTGTTTGTCCTTTCGTGGTACATTAAACTTGCAGCTTGAGTTGGTTGCCTCATATTTCCTAATGGTAGGGCCCTCCTAATAATGGCCATCCAGATGTTTCCAGTGAAGCCCATCTTTGGAATTAGTTTTCATTGGCATATAGCTTCTGCATCAGGACCTCTGCCTTCAACCATAATAATAATAATAATAATAATAATAATAATAATAATAATAATAAAAAAATGTATTTATATCCTGCCCCTCTGCAACGCAATCAGGGCACCTTACAACATTAAAACTGCATACAACCCCAAAAAACCACCCAAGTTAATAAAAAGATACTAAACTTAGACAATTTAAAAGCATTTTAAAATAAATACAACATAAAGCAAGAAGCATCACAATAACAGCAGCATGAACAAGGAGAGAAAATGGCTATTTCTTGGGGCTGGGATAATTATTCAGAAAAGGCCTGCTGGAAGAGATCTGTCTTAACAGCCTTTTTAAAGCTGTTTAAGGTAGTAATAAGATGGATCTCGTCTGGCAGGCCGTTCCATAATCTGGGAGCGCTAGCAGAGAAGTCCCTCTGGAGGTTGCAGACAGCCTTGTTTTCATAGGCTGAAGCAAATTCCTCCCAGAGGACCAGAGTGCACGGTACCACCTAATGAAAGTATCACCTAATGAGCACCAAGTATTTCTCAGTATCTTACTCCTTGCAAAAATAATGAAACAGTCAAATGTAACACATTTAACACACATTGTTGCTGATACGCTCCTCAATATTTTGTTGTCAAAATTATTTTCATTTTTTTGCTTATAACAAATAACTTTGATTAGATCTGTCCTTGATTAATTTACTTCGTTATTAACTGTCATCAAGTTGACTTTGACTCATGGTGGTCCCATGAATGAGAGATCTTTGAATCAGCTGTCCTCAACAGCTCTGCTCAGGTTTTGAAGACTCAGGGCCATGGCTTAATTGATTAAATTTATCCATCTGGAATGTGGTCTTCTTCCTTTCCTGCCTCCTACTACCTTCCCAAGCATTACTTTCTTTTCTAGTTGAGTCATGTCAGCTCATGATATGGCTGTAGTCCCATTTTAATCCCTTTTTAATCAGTGACCATCAGCATGCTGCATCCCAGCCTCTTCCATCCTGTTTGCCTTGTGCAAAGTCCTTTGTCTGCCTTGATTCCACTGTACATTTTAAAGGACCCATCTGGGGGATACTATTCAGCACACCAGATAGCTCAGACAAAAACTTGGATTCCCCAGTCCATTGATATGGAAGCTAATACTGCCTTTAGATATGAGACTGGCAGACATCTAGCCATCCCTCAGCCTCTCCATACCTTCATCTCTTCAGCAATCCCTCCGTGTCCTTGCCCCCATGGTTCATAGGGGTCACTAGTGCAAAATGAGGAGATTCCTGAAAACCAAGGCTGGATATTGATCTTAATACCTACATGTTAAATGTAGATTGTGAATGACATGTTGTAAAATATTCTGCATTGAAAGTTTGCAAGAATTCATCCTTTCAAAAGGCTTTGAACCTAATATGTAAACGCACCAGTGAAAAGCACTTTCAGCTGATGGATCTGAGCATCATCCTTCAATAACAATTCTAGATTTCAGCATGACAATCACAGAAAATCTTCTCTGATGATTATATTTCTCACAGCTGCGGGTTCTGCTGGTGGTGGTGTTCCTCCTCCTCCTCTTCATTATTGATGGGAGTTTCAAATCAATTGCCTATCACTAAAATAGTCTTTATCACTAAAATAGCTTCTTTGCTTAGGCGGTCTTAGGCTCTTTTAATGATTCTAGCTTAGTTGCCTGTGAGGTGTCTGATCCTAAAATTGTCTAGCTCCTGAATCCACACTAGACTGGAAGTATCCTTTGAACACACTGTCACATACTTAATATCTTTTAACTTACAGAAAGTTAGATTTATTAATTTGAAACACACATACAGCTATCATGGTTTTCCATCAAACCCCCCCCCCCAATAATTTGGGTAGAGGGGCTGGTTTTTTCTGGATTTGGTTTTATTATTTTTATGACTGAAAACAGAGTGTAAAGACTGATTTGTAATCTGCTTTGATCTTTCTGTTTGGATGGGAAAATGAGATATTTAAACGAGTATTTAAAGACTGTTATTTCACTGGTATAGACATTGTTCACCAGGCACTGTACAGATATAATTCTGCTTGACTTTCTATGTTGTGTGTTTCTTTTTCCTCAGTGTTAATTCATATGAATTGTTTGGAGCTGGTGTTTAGATCTAGACACAACAGTTCCTCAGTTTGGCATGCCAGAATCAGAACTGTTTACCCTCTGAGTTTAACAGTTTGATTCCCACCTAATTGTTTTTTTTAATTGTTATTATGAACTTGTCTAATCCATTTTTAAAGCCATTAATGCAACTGTAGCTCTCTATGCATACTCTCATTATCATCTTAAAGCAATTTGTGCATATTATCATATCACTAACCCTTACAGTGTTTGCTCTCTGTTCTTTCAAAGTGATTCCCTTTGTGTTTGATGCTTTTAATGCTTCCACCAGCTCAGTGGAATGCTCAGCTTGCCATTGAAGTGTTAGTGTGTGTGTGTGTGTGTAGAGAGAGAAAGAGTGAAAGTGAAAAGAGAGGCTTTAAATTGATAGTCTGAGCGTACCTGAAAAGGTTATCTTTTTCTTCTTCTTTGCATTTGTTCTGCACCGTTTATAACATAGCAACAAAGTGAGATGAATCCTGATTTGACCTTAAGTGCCTTGCCATTCAGCTGAGTGGTTTCCCTGTAGGAATAAAAGCTGACACTGCTTTGCTTGAATTCCTTCAATCAATATTAGCGTGGGACAATACACATTATATAGATATGAAATAAAAGCATCTATATTGATACAGATGGATAGACAGACATATTCCTGGCTCAGATCTTAAAAGGTTATGGCAAAGAGCAGGACTGTGCTGGAGATGGGACTGAAGAATTTTCATCACTGGTGAGCTAACTGGAGACACTCAGGCGTTAATTCCCACGTTTTAAGGCATTTTGATTTGGCTTGGAATTAAGTACTTTACTAAAATAGGACTGATTTCTTTCTTTTTTTAGAGTGGCATTCTTTCAAATGGAGTAGTGTGTGGCTACAAATCTGAGTTAGTCGTGGCTAAATTAAACAGAGGCGGGATGATGGCCATCTGTCGGATATGCTTTGATTGAGAGTTCCTGCATGGCAAGGAGTTGGACTGGATGGCCCTTGTGGTTTCTTTCAACTCTATGAATCTATGATTCTATGATTCTATAATATTAATTATGTCATATGATACAATGCCAGCAATAATTATGAAATAACTTCATTTTTATTAATCTCTTTTGTGTATTTTGATGCCGTATTTATTAAATGAGTAGAAAGGAAAATGGTTTTGAAATTTATATCTGAAGATATCCTTATTCCTTTATTTATGTGGCCTTTTTTCTTCCCATGGGTAGATTCTCTGCCATATAACATTTATGCTAATAAAATCAGCAAATAGCTTCCCATAATTTGACACTCTCTAGATGTGTTGGGATAGAGTTCTGATCATCCCCAAACCATCATGGCCAGGGGTAATGGAAGCTGCAGTCCAGCATCTCTGGAAGATGCTAAGTTTTGACAAGCTGAAAGAGGAGAAAATTGTATTTAATTTATATTTTTAACCATAGCTTTTTCTGAATGGTGTCACTGTCGCTGGAGCTGATTTTTAAAAATGATTGTGAACTACCTATAACTTAGACTGTCAAGCCATTTTCAATCAGCTCTTGAAGATCTTCCAATATGCATATGAAACTCTCCTTCTGGTCTTCCTGTTTCAATCCTGTGGCACATCCAGAATTATCCCCTCCATTGAACTCAGTCACTGAATTCAGTGGGGAAGACCTGAATATAGTACATATGATAGAATTCTGAACCAGACAGTGTTTTTTAAGGTTAATACTACAACAGTTTCTAACATTTTAAAAATACATGAAGCTGTCATCACTGTATCAATTTTAAATATTATTATTATTATTATTAAAGTTTATTTCTAGAGCGCTGTCAGTATATTCAGCGCTGTACAAAAGACAATCAAGAATAAAACAAATAAAACCTGCCAGAGGCGTACAATCTAAGTTAAAACAATGAGCAGAATAGTAAGTCAATTTAAACAAAGACAGTTACAACAATTGCTAACAACATCCACTGTAAACCAAGTGAGAAGACAAGTAAATAAATAAATACTGTTATTTTCTGGTTAGCTGAATAAAACAGTATTTTGATTTGCTTAAAAATAGAGCTAATATATACGCATTGTTACAAAACTCATAGAAGAAATGTTTGCAGTAGCACATTTCCATGAAAAAATATATCCTGGATACAAATACTCAATTAAGGGAAGGAGCCATTTTCTTTCTGATTTTATTCACCTTACTGTAATAGTACTGTAACTCAGAGGCTGATAATACAAAGCACTGGTTTGACCTTTACCCTGAATCTTGTAATATTAAGTTTGCAAACATTTGAATTTGCAGTGAACAAAAGATGCAACCAAGGGCTCAAGGCAGATTTATTTATTTTTATTTTTGTTTTCAAATCATAGGTACTGGGAAGGTACATTTTTAGTAAAGGAGGCTTACTCAATGTATTCACAGTTACAGTTCAGGTTTTGTCCCCTAAGGTTCACATATGTAAGAGGCTTGCATATATTCTCCAAGTTGCATGTACCTATTTAGAGAACCTTCAAAGTGATTGATGCAAACCAAGTTGTTCACTGATACCAACCACCAAAGCAGTGTTGTGGTTTTTTTGGTCATTTTATTTTTTGTTTGTTTGTTTTGTCAATATGAGGTTTTTCTAGCCGCTGTAATCACAGAAATAAAGGTTAGTCTTTGAATACTGTGTCTGCCTACAGTCTAGTTCAGGGGTAGGCAACCTTTCCCCTTTAAGGGCCGAGGGACTTCAGCTCCCAGAAGCCTCAGCCATGTTGGCCAATAGTCCCATGTTGACCAATAGCTCCTGGGATTCTGGGAGCTGAAGTCCCTCAGCCCTTAAAGGGGAAAGGTTCATGCTTAGGTTTCTCCATGCAGTCTTGTTCACAAGAGACATTGTTTAAGTAAATGAGATACAGGCTTAACAGTGTGAACGGACCATGCTGTGTTTGAAGTATAATTCACTTCCACTTTCAAAATGAGGGGGAAATTATACTTAGAATTTGGTAGCATCTGCACAAAAACATTTTAAGAGTAGGTGAATCACCTTGTTGGATCAGACCACCAGTCTTTCTAGACCAGCATCCTCTTTGCTAAGAGAGTCTCTCAACAAAGAGGATGCTGGCCTAGAAAGTCACACTCTCTCAGTATCAGAGGATGGCAGTGGCAAGCTTTCTCTGAACAAATCTTGCCAAGAAAACCCCATGGTAGGTTCGTGGCCTTAGAGTTGCCATAAATTGGAAACAACTTGAAAGCACCTAACAACATTATTCTCTTTGCTACAATGATTACTGAGTTTTTTTCTGGCTAGGCTAGACTTCACCAATATTCACCCGTGTTTGTATCCAGCTTCCAGTCTTAAATATATGCTGGCTCAGAACCTGGAGGTTTTATTGGGCGAGTGCCTGGAAGAATTAAATTTCTCAGAATCCCCCAGCCAACTTTGGTCAGTTATTACAAAAAGTAACTTTTCAAGAGCAGATCATAGCTTTCATTTGATGATGGACTAAAAAGGGTCTGTCTAATCCTTTTTAAAGCTGTTGCTGCATCTGGTGGTGGTGAATTCAGTATAAAAAACTGATTGTGAATCCAATATAAAAATATAAGAGCCACCACTTTTACAAGGTCTTGGGCAGAGACTTTCCCCAGCCTGTAGTGGTGTTATGTGTCTTCACATTAACTCCCACTTTCAGCAACCCTATAATAGGGTTTTGTTGGTAAGATTTATTCAGAGGAGCTTTGCTGTTGCCTTTCTTTAAGGCAGAGATCGTATGAACTACCCAAAGTCAGCTGATTACCATGAACTGTGATGGAGGAACCTTGGAACTTTGCTGGCTATAAAACCAATACTATATCATACCACTGGACTGTGGGGCCTTCTCTTCTAAGGAAGAAGAGAGAATACATGCCAGTGGTCTGACAGCCACATCCTTTTATCTGTTTGTGCTGTTAGAATGGTTGCATGAAGCCAGGTAACCATGAGAACATGACAACCATTGATGGGATGCAGGAGACTTTTAGTGAGAATATTGCTCTTCCTTCTCAGAAGATACAAAGGAAATATAGGATCTTTAAGTAAGAGTGTCTGCTTATTAGACACTATCAGTAACACCCAAATATCCAAGATCTTGACTGAATAAAACCCCAACAGTGTTAATGAAAATTATCATATGTATGTACTCTGTCTAGTCTAATCCTACAGCATCATGAGGAAGGCCATTATCTAAGTGTTGCTTTCATGATATTCCTGGTCAGCCTGCTTTCGCTCCTGTCCCATAGTGGCTTATTGTGTAGATGGTAATCTGTTTTGATCAGCCACAGTTTTGCAATATACCTGATGAATTTATGATCCAGTTCAGAAGTGTTTGTGCCCAGGGCAGGGAGGGCAGAAGGTTAATAAATAATAAATACTTCCAGCATATCTAGTTCATTGTAAGGTTTTCCATTTCTTACTGCTCTGGATGCATTCCTTAGGTACTGTATTGTAATATAGCCTGACATGTTCTGTAGAACAAAATTCCAATTAACTAGGACAATTCATACAGCCTGGGGAGGTTTCCAGATTTCTGTGTTTCCTTTGTATCCTTAAATTATTCTCATTCTCACAATCTAAGTTCCCTTTTGAATATTCTTTCTTCAGTTTAGCTTGACATAGCCATACTCACTATAGTTACAACTTTTTTCAATGATAAAGCTCTGTATGTGAGAGAGAGTGTTTCTGTGTGTCATTGACTGCGAGGAACTGTGAAGATGAGTAGCATTCTAGTAAGAGGAGTAATGGGTAACATTATCATTGATGGAACATTTCTTACCATTAAGCCTTCAAACTCTCTTCTTCAGCTGTCAACACATGGGCACTTTCTGGAGCCAAATTCTCTCATGCTGTGCACTGCCTGCAGCTTGCCTGAAGCTCAACTTTGACTGAAAATGTTGATTTCACTTCTTTTAGCCTTGTTCTCATTTAGCGATAAAACCTGCCTAGAGTCTGCCTTTTATTCTGTAATGTACACATGCATGTGTCAACCCCTCGCACACTTCTGATGTGAAGTTAAGGTGCTCAAAAGATATGCTAGTAATCTCTATGAATAATTGATTAGAGAGGAGTCTGGTGGTGTTAATTGTGAGGTGCAGCTGAGTGAGCGCCAAAACAAAAGCTTTTCGGAATGTTTCCAGAAAAAAAACTTGTAAAGTCTTTAGCATTGAGCAACAGGGTCAGTGCAACCAAGTGGAATTTAAAGGATGCTCTTGAATGTAATGGGTTTTGACTTGCTTTTGTCATGTGCCTCAGTGCATCATTGATTGAGCACTCATTTGTTAAATCAGTTATATTTTTGCTGTTTGTCAGACCATAGTCAGTGGAATGCATTCTTCAAAAAACAGAAGCAGCAAAAATCTTTCCTTTCTTCCTTGTCTTCCTAATGCACTATTGTTGTTTCAAAATATCTTAAATTACAATCAGATTTCATTGATGAGAATGGCGTATGACTATAATTGTAAAGGAACATATTGGGGACATCCATCAATTTACTGAGGAATGAAAGAAAGGAGTTGAGGTATGTCTAAAATATTGATCATTCATCTTCTTAAATGGTGCCTCAGCTCAAAGCTGAAGACTATTTCAGCTGGAAAAGGTTTTAAACAGTGTGCACTGAAAACATAGCTCAAGATATGCACAACTGTGCAGTATCTGCTTTGGATAATACACTTTTCAATTTGAGGAAGTTTCTTTGAGTATTGGAAGAAGCAATGGCTGCCTCAGTGAGTTGGCATTTTCAGGGTACTCATGTATAGCTGATAATAGTGATAATTTTTTGCTGGATGAAAGAAGATTTTGAAAATGTATGAAAATATCTCTTTATAAAAATAGATGTTACCCTTGGAATGAATATTCTCTTTTCCCCACTTACTGGTCGTTGGGACCAAGTGCTCATGGAGATTTTTAGAGTAGTGTATACAGCACAGATAATATGTTTAATCACTTCCTTCTTATTTAAGGAAGAATAATTTGGTTGGTTACTTGTATGGAGGCAAGAACCTATTATTGGAACCAAAGTGATCTTATCTCATTAATCTTCAGAATGATTCTGTCTTTCCCATAGTTCACTATGAATGTTTCACGTGTCTCTGTGTATTGTTGCAAGTAGTGCTTTTGCTTGAAGTGAAAACTCAAACTTTAGTGGGAACCAACACTAAACCTTAGGAAAGTGGTTCTGAACCTTTACTCTTCCAGATGTTTTGGACTTCAGCTTCTTGAAGCCCCAGCCAGTGTTATCATTGGTCAGGGATTCTGGAGGATCAAAGGATGAGAACCACTGCTTTATCTTTGAGGTGCTTAAAGTCGTCCACTTTGTTCTGCTGAGTTCCCAAATACGGTACATGTAGTGGAGTTCATCTGAGTGCCCAAGTACATGTAGACTTACTTGCATCAAGACAGCTACATCCAGTAGTTGTTGTGGCATCCTCCTAGCCTTAGGCAGTTTAATAACTGGATTGATGCCCTAATATGCCAAATCATATGGAAGTGTAGCTAAAAAATTTATGTCCTGTTGAATGAGGTGTTAGTAACTGTGGGTATGAACTAAAGATGAGCTTTGTTTCAGAAGAAGAATTATAGAAATATATGAATTTGAAAACTCTTCATTGTCACATATATATTTATGAATGATGTATGCCACAAATATGTTTCAATTATTTATGACATGTATCCTCCTTTACTCTTCCATAAAACACTATGAAAGCTGTTGCAGTTTGAAATATGATTGGGACATAATAAAACTGTATCTTCTGAAATGAATGAGGACTTTCACTCCATTTTTATTCTTTTATACAGATTGGGGAGAAGTTTCCAAAGTCTTTGATGTCTAACAAGCAAATTGGTGTAATTGGCAGAAGATCTGAGTAAAAATTACTCATTGAAGTAATCATGCCACAATTTAAATGCTCTTGATTTGCCATCTAATACACAATTATTCAACCCAATTTTGGCAATTTTGCTTTGCTAAGGGCAATGTGAATGTGGGAGTGTTTCGCTTTATGGTGTAGTCTTCTTAAATTCTTTCTGTCTGTAAGCTTATCCTGTGTTTTGTTCATATGAATTGAAAAAGTACAATCTGAATGTGAAACCAAGTGGAATGATCCTTCAATCCACATATTTTACAGATACTTTGCATCACAGTACATTTTGTATTAATGTTACCAGGGATTATATAAAAGCATTTCGCTTAGTGTAGAATTTAAAATAATCATCCAAGCAATTTTCTCTTTTTTGAGTTCAGAAACTGAAGTCTTCTGCTTCTTTACTGGTGGCTGAAATAACTGTCTGTCTGTTTAATCCTACAGTTGCCATGATATCTTACTGTTATGTCTGAAAAGATAAATGTTTTAAATAGTATGACATTTTCCCAATTCCACTCTTTCTTTCTTTCTTTCTTTCTTTCTTTTTTTCCAAGAGATCTGTTGGGTTTTCTTGATTTTACAGCAGTTGTTGCCAGGCAGCTAACTTGATTGAGCATTTGGGGCTGCTAGAGAGAACATGCTTTTTACAGTTGGAAGGAAACATTAGAAACACTTTGCCAGCTTCTGCCAAAATGCTGACAGTCAGCACCCCCAACTTTACCAGAATGCTGAGTTGAGAAAGAAAAATTCAATGCTCAAAGTTGTAAAACCATTACTTTTCCAGAATAATTTTAGAGGCAGTTTGATTTAATTTTATTATTGGTTTGTTTGTTATATTTATATCCTATCTTGCTTCCAGTAAGCTCACTGTGGTATAAATAGCTAGACTTCTCCACAGTTTTATGTGAAAGAAGAAACCTGCAAAGTGGGTCAGGCCCGGAGAGAGTGTCTGGCCCAAGGTCACCCTGTGAGTTTTGTGGCTCAGTGGGTAGTTGAAACCTGGGCCTGCCATCTCCCATCCAACACCCCAGCTACAGAATTACATTGGTTTCTCAAAATTGTATCTTTGTACATTTCAAAGGGAACTTAAAACACCCACATTGTTTACAAGGATAAGGCTACAACCCTAAACACATTTACTAGGGAATAAAATATATTGAACACAATATATATGCCAAATAGAGTGATCTAGTGATCATATCTGGGGGTAGTTGAGAAATATAAATTTATTAACAGATCTCTGGGTAACTATCACTAGATTGATATAGATATTTGATTTCCAGTTGTTTAGCAACAGAGGAACAAAATTATTTTCCCCCAGTCTAAATTATACTGCTGAAATAAAGGAAAAATGGATGACCATGCATATTTTCCCCTCCTGTGGAAGGACTGTAAGCTCTGTTCATGTCTCAAAAAATACGTAGGTACAACAGAATTCGTTCATTCTAACTGTATGTTTTTTATTCAAAGACAGCCATGTTAGTCTGGAAAATCAGTATGCAAAGGGATCTTGTAGCACTCTTGAGGCTAACTGAAAGAAAGAAGCTGGTAGCATGAGTTTTTGTAGACTTGAGCCTACTTCTTCATATGCGTGAGGTGTGTGTATGTTTTTTATGTAGATCCTGAACACTTCAAGTCTGTCAGCCCTTGATCCAGATCAATAATTTTTAAAAATAGTTCCACTCTGTTCTATTATAGCAAAAGGTTATCATACATGAAAGACCAGCTTGTCCTCCAGGCACAAACAGAATGTGTAAGTTACAGAGTACAATCTTTTTGGCCAAACCAGTAAATCAGTTCAAAATCCTGACGCCACTGACTGGTATATGTTCCTCATCTTACTCACATATCAGAAGGGATTTGTAATCCTTGATGTTTCGGGATAGCTCTTGCCTAGAACTGCACAGAAAGGTGTTGTCTGTGTGACTAAATTTATGTGGGATCATGTCGATGTAGAAAAATATATATTTTAAAATGCCTTGGATCTTTCAGTAAGGGAAAAGTGGGATAATAAATAAATACAAAGTATATTGTGATGTAGTGGTTTGAGCATTGGATTATGACATTGGAGCCCAGGGTTTGAACCACCCTTCAGCCTTGGAAACTACTGGATGACCTTGGGCAAGTCATATGCTCTCAGCCTCAGAGGAAGGTAATGGCAAACCTCCTCTGAACAAATCCTGCCAAGAAAGCCCCGTAGAGGGTCATCATAAGTCGGAAAGGAAGGCACATAACAAAGTATACACACACCATATTCTTCTGATTCCTTTCAAATGTTATACATTCTTAAATGTGATTTCAGTTGTCATGCTCTTCCCTATGGATGGCCATGTGGCAGTATTGGGAAAGGTGATATACATTAAGTGCAGTCCATATATACTTGGAAATTGATCAACAGCAATGCCCCTCTGCACAAATCTTGCCAAGAAAACCTTATGATAGGGCTTTAAAGTCCTCATGATTTGGAAATGACTTTAAATTAAAATTAGCAGTGGTTAAACCCCTGCTTAAAAAGCCCTCC
>CM034708.1:49358388-49369037 GCA_020142125.1 Phrynosoma platyrhinos | reverse complement strand
TGCTGGCAAAACATCAGAAAGAAACTCTTCTAGAACATGGCCACATGGTCTGAAAAACCCACAAAAAACTATAGGCTACTATCCAGATAACCATGCAACTAATTATGCATCCAAAGGGGAGTTAGTACTTGGATGCTTTTAAAAGCCCAACATAGTTTTTGGATACCTGATGAATGAAACCCCTTAATGTGTGTCTGTTAATGAAATCTATATCGTAAATACATTATTGTTTTGATTTCTTCACTCAAGATTTCAACAGAAATATAACTAAAATAAATAGGAACAATAAATACAAACTTTAATCAAATATACCAGTAAATATTCTGTCTAATCAGGGAGATTTAGGCCTCAGTCCATTAGTAAATCCCAGTTAGAGCAGAGCCATTCAATCAAAGGAACTTAATCAGTATTCACTCACCAATTTCCTGTTTATTCAATAGGTCTACTCTGGTTGGAATTAATAATTGGATTTAGAACTTGATTCACAAGACATTCAACATAGGGGGGTTGCAGACTGCCAAAAATAGTGCAAATTGAGTCCACTTTTAGGGTTAGGGTTAGTGCTAGGGAATCATGGGAATTGTTTTTTTTTTTTTCTGAGACATTGAGCCTTCTCTGTCAGAGAGCTCTGGTGCCACAATAAAATACAGTTCCCATGATTCCCTAACCCTAACCC
The DNA here is from genome assembly GCA_020142125.1 of Phrynosoma platyrhinos. Taxonomy (NCBI): domain Eukaryota; kingdom Metazoa; phylum Chordata; class Lepidosauria; order Squamata; family Phrynosomatidae; genus Phrynosoma; species Phrynosoma platyrhinos. Next base: position 49,368,361 of record CM034708.1, on the reverse strand, counting down.
TAAAAGTGGACTCAATTTGCACTATTTCTGGCAGTCTGCAACCCCCCTAAGTGACCACAAAGATGGAGATTTAACAGAAACACAGAGAAAGAAAAGATAAAATATTGCACATGATTTCAGTCAAAGGGTTTCCTCATTATATTAGAACATACATTCTAGTGTTGCAGGACTTTTGCTTTCCCAGAATTTGGCTATACAAAGATTAAGAATCATATTTCTAGAAAAAATATTTTAGCTGGCCAAATTTTACACTCACAAACTTAAGACCAGTTTGTGAATGTACCCATTCAGGGTTCATTGTGCACTGTAGTGATGTATATACTAACAATAGATTATGTTTCCAATTACAGTTGGCCCTCCATATCCATGGATTTTTTATCCACGGATTCGAGCATCCATAGCTTGAAACTAAACCTTGATTTGGCCATTTTATATAAGGGAAACCATTTTACTACCCATTGTATTTAATGGAACTTGAACATCCATGGATTTTAGTATCCACAGGTGGTCCTGGAACCAAACCCCAGCGGATAACAAGGGTCCACTCTGTTTTACAAACCTCAAGTGTATCTGGTCAGCAGTGAAACAAATACATATTGGCCAGGATATAAACAACCACATGCCTAGCTCCATATATTCAAGGGAAATGTCATCATGTAGAAATTACTCTGCATGTCATGTAACTTCTGTTGCTGTTATTTGATGTCAGTTTTGGCTTATGGCAGACCTATAAATGAAATACCTCCAAGAAATCTTGCAAACTGAGAACGTTGGCTTCCTTTATTAAGGGAATCCATCTATAATGTGATCTTCTTTTTTCCCCACTGTCTTCCACTTTTCTCAGCATTATCATCTCTGCCAACGAGTTATATCTTATGATGTGTCCAAAGTACAATAACTATATTAGTCATTTTAGAGTTCAGGCATGATTTGCCCAGGACCCCTTTGTTTGTCTTTTTGTTTCTCTTTTTGGCAGTCCTGGGTATCTTTAGATTTCTCCTCCAGCATTTCAGATGAGTTTAATTTTTTCCTGTCAGCATATTCACTGTCCAGCTTTCGCAACCATATCTACAAATTGGAAATACTGTAGCAGGGACCGGCAACCTACAGCCCGCGGACCGGTTCCGGCTCAGGTCCCCGCACTTACCGGCCCAGGTGGACCCCTGCCACCACTGCCGCGCGCCACCACCGGCGCGTGTTTTGATTGCCGTGCGGCCGCGATGCATTTGCGCATGCACAGTACTCATGCGCATGCGCAAACGCATCGTGGCCGCCATTTTGGAAATCAAAATGGTGGCCGCAACATGTTTGGAGGCGGCTGCGGCAGCACAGGCAGCAGCGGTGGCAACGTGTGTGTGGGGGGTTGCGCACGCACATGTGAGCAAGCGCGCTGCCATTCCCCCCCCCCCTGCCCAGTGGAAGGGACGACTTTGGGGAACTGGCCCCCCGCTCAAAAAGGTTGCCTACCCCTATACTATAGCATGATGATTCTAGCTTTGGTATTTAAAGATACATCTTTACACTTGAGGATCCTGTCTAGTTTCTCCATAGCTGTTATTCCAAATCTGTTTTTGATTTCTTGATGACATTCTCCATTATAAAGGATGACTGAACCAAAGTGTAGAAAATCTTGAAATATTTTGATGTCTACATCATCTGCTTTTAAATCAGAAAAATCAACGGCTGTCATTAGTTTTGTTGTCTTAATATTCATTTCTAACTCTGCTTTTTGCACTTTTTTCTCAACCTTCATCAATAGTCATTCCAAGTATTTGCTACTTTCTCCTAGCTACATGGTGTTATCTCTGTATCTTAAACTGTTGATGTTCCTTCATCCAGTTTGCACATATTCCTCTGATTCTTCCATTTGCAGTATGATATATTCTGTGTATAAATTGTAGGGTGACCTCCTTGCCAATTTTGTTTCTTCATGTTCTCGCTTCACAGTGCTTTTTGTCAGAGTACAGGTTATGGTTCAGGACAATCAAATGCTGTGGCACACCTATTTCTTTTAAAGTGATCTATAATTTTTCATAATCAACCTAATCAAAGTTATTAATTGAGGGAATTTCAAAAACAGTTTGCACTAGTGGTATGAAGGTGGGTGAAAGGTGAATTAGGTAAGTTCAGATCCTAAAACAATTCTTTGGATTCAGATCATAACCTAGATTTGTGCCAATGGTGAGCCATCTCCAATAAATGCAGAAGAATGAGGTAATAACGTACTGTCATTTAGTACTATCAATTTTATATGTTTTAACTAGATGTGTTTTTATTGTAATTTTCGATTGAGTCCCAGTCTAGGAGAAAGGTAAGATATAAATAAAGTGATGGATGGAATGGAATCCTGAAATGTGCAACAGATTATCTGAGGGCTAAACTGATTAATGCTATTTTTAATGCTTGTCTTTGGAATGGTATTGTTGTTTTTGTGTGCTTTCAAATCATTTCCGACCTGTGGCAGTTCTTAAGGCGACTTTTATCTTTTCTTGGCAAGATTTGTTCATGGGGGTAAAATACAACAATTGGTTTATTAGAGAGACTACTTCTACAAGATTATTACATCTTCTGATGGGAGGAATCCGAAAAGGCCTTGTTGAAAAAAATAATTTTTAGACAGTAAGAAATCTCCTAGCCAGCATGCTTAAAAAGTAACTTTTCCAAGTTCTGGGTAAGCTGCAGACTTCATTCTATACATATATGTATGTATGTATGTATGTATGTGTATGTATATCTTGTGCCCTGGCAATGACTTTCCATTGTCCAGTTCTGTTGGGCAGTTCCTATTTATGCTGCCTTGAGCAAACTAGTACATAAACTGTATACATCTCAAGACTGAATCAAGTCCTTCATTCTTTTATTAGTAATACAGTTGCCCCTCTCTAATTAGACAAACAGCAGATGACCTTAACTTTCAGACCTATGTTCTTGCAATTCTTTGTTAGGGGTCATATTCAATATGCTGTACCAGCCATTTCATTCCAAATGCATAACCCACCACAAGTAACTTCTGCATAGATACTGTTGATGTTCTTAAATTGCTAGCAGAAGAGAAGGTCTTGGAAGATTGACCCTTGACTGTAGCAAAACACAGTTAAATACCATTTTCAGGACTGGACATCACTTGAGAACTAGCTATATATTCAAATATTAATTTCTCTTCCAAGTGTTTACAAAACGGCCTCTGAATACCTAAAGATAATTTTTACGTGTGCACAATGTGCCCTCTGCTGGAAGAGAAATATCCTAACATCTACATGTATGCGGCTATGCATGTGTGATGTATTATAATTATGTATGTGGTTGTTTAATTTATAAAATGATATTTACATTGAAACTATTCCTGAACTGTTTCAGTTTAAAAAAATCAATGTACCTGCCATTATCTGAACCAAATAATTATTGTATAAATATCCTGCCATGTGGGTCATATTTTTCTTTTCTGATTTTATATTTAATATCTTGTTAATATTAATATTAATATCTTGTTAATATTACATATTTAGATATATAACATGCATCTAAGTAGCAGTGCCTTCAAGTTTTTATTTTTGTGTGGCATAGGCTTGCATTTAAAACAGAGATCCTGTCTAACGCTAGCAGAGCATAAAGGTTTGCCTTAATACTTATGCAGAAGTTGAGGAGGGCAATGTCTTTGACTGTTCAATTAAAAGTCTCCTGCTAAATCCACAACCAGTCAGTGGCTGTTTGGGTTGTTACTCATCTGGATCCAATTCAATGCCTTGAAAAACCAGTAATCCAAAGAGATATTGGATACCTTCTTGCACAAGGCCAGAAAAAAGTATTCTAGTATAAACCCCAATATTTTACCAAGATGATCTTAGGCTAAAGCTTTGATCTTATGTACATTCATCTGCACTTGGAGTCAATCCTACTGAACGCATAGAAGCTCATTTCTGAGTAAATAAGGATTGAAGGCCGTAAATTTAAATTTCCTTAGGCTAACAGAGACAAGATTTTTTAAAAGCTAGTTTAGAGGCACTTTTGCACCAGCAGGAGTTTAGTGGTCAGGGATCTGTCCCATCCTCCACAACTACCTACTCTCTGGAAGCTTCCATGGACTGTTGCTAGAATAATTAATCTGTTTCTAGAACAAGCTTTGTCTTTCCAAAGAAATTGTGTACAGACAAGGTTAAAGAGTTTTATGAGCAAAAAGAACGAGTTCCTTCACAACAGTAGGAGTGTTTTGGTTGCAGATGGTGGACATCATAATTTGGATTTAAATTTACATTTGGTTTTGCATTTATTGTTAGGTCAGTAACTGCTAAACTTGATTTTAGTTTGAGGTAAGATTTATTTTAGCATTTGGACTTAAAATATCAGCTTTAAACATTTTAATGTTTTTAATTGAACATAGTTTTGTCTCAGAATAAATGTATTTGACATGTATTTTCTTTTCCTGATTTTTGGATATTTTGTTATAAGTATATATACTTATCTGCATATGTAACTACGTTAAAGTTGCATACACGTATGTAGGGGGTAGAACATTTTTAAACTCTTCTCAAGTTCCAGATCACATAGCCTTTGAAGGAGATGTCATAAGGTAAAACATTCCCATTGAAGTCAGTGGATAACCCTGAACATCATTCTCATAGCTTCATCATCAAAGTTAGGATTCCAACTTACTTGGCACACCATTGAAAGTATAAAAGTTCAAGCAAAGGAATATTCTATTTAGAAATTTCATTTATTAAAGTACACAGCAACTATATTTGGACCACACAATAAGCTAGGGTCCTGCAGAAACCTGAACAGGTGTTGGAGCATCTTGCAAAAACATTCAGCAATCAAAGAGGAGAACAAAAACAACAAAAGTGAAGTGTAGATCAGCCATGCTTCTTTCTTCATAATCCTTCCAGGTATTCTGCCCTGAAACATCAGAAAACCATGAAGCTCAGCATCATTGATGCTTCCTCAGCTTGAATAGACCGCAAAGACACAACACCCAACTGATGTATGAGTGCTCACTATTGGGGAAAAGATCATTCTTTACATCAGATTTCCTGATACCTTCAGACTGCCAAAAAAAGATAGGAACATGCATAGCACTAACAAATATACATGGCCCTTGGAATATGGGAAAACTGTACTGGCTTGAATCCATTCAGGGTGGGGAGGTGGGATTTTAAATAAATAAGTTTGTACCAGTGCTCTCCAGATCTTCCAGACATCATATGTGAAAACTGCTAAACACTAACAGATCTCTAAAACCAAGTTGGAGCTATTGCCATGAAGCAGTAACAAAATGGGAAACGTAGCCAGAATGTGGCATTAAGCACCAAGGTTTGTTCCTTGTGCACACTGTTGTCCGAACACATGTGGTTTGACTTGTTATTTTATTGCAGAACTGGAGATGGAGCACATACAGCAGACCATATAATGCTGAAGGGAACCTGTGCAGTGCAACTCCCTGTGTATCAGGGGTGTGGCCCTAATTGCTATACTGCGAATCTCTAAACCAGAGTTAGACAACCAGAGATTTTGCATTATAGCTCTAAGCCCTAGTTAGCAAGACCAAGGATCAGAGATAGTGCGAGTTGTAGTCCAAGACAGTATATCGTTTTGTCCCTGCTTTAACCACTAAGATCAGGGAAGGGAAGATACTAGTGGGAAAGTGCTATGCGAATTTGCCACATGAATCACTGGAATTGTCTGCAACTCCTGAACCTACTAAGTACTGATTGCTATTTATTGATTTAATTATTCATCTTTTGGCTGGTATGGGATTCAAGCTGTATATCCCCATGGGACTTCATAGATTACCATCTAACATGTAAAATAAAATAACGTCCCTACCTTCCACTCCACAAACAAAGGCTCACAGTGGCAATGCTGACCAATGGGAAGCTAATGGTTCTACTTTGTATTTGCTACCCTTCTATTCTTTGAGAACTTCTCTGACTTTACAAAGTATATGAAAACAAAAATGTGAATGAGAGCAGATTACCCAGAACTGAATTATATTGTTGAGAAAAACTGTAACTGCCGTTTCTGCATGTTTCATTCAGTTTTCAACGGCCTGCTAAAAATGGGGTGGGGGGACCCAAATAATTACTGCCCAATCAACCAGGGAAGATTCTGGAGCAGATTGTTAAACAGACAGTCTGTAAGCAGTTAGGAATGCTGTGATCACTAAAAGTCAGCATGGGTTTCTCAAAAAACAAATTGCGCCAGACTAATCTTGCCTCTCTCTTTTTTTTTTTTTTATAGAGTTACACGCTTGGTAGATGAAGGAATGCCATGGCTGTAGTGTATCTTGATTTCAGTAAGATTTTCAACAAGGTCCCCCATGATAATTATTGCAAAAAAAAAAAAAAAAGCTTGTAAAATGTGCTACTGTTAGGTGGATCTGTAGAGGGCATGCTTGTCAAATTTGCAGATGACAACAAATTAGGAGGGGTAGCTAATACTCCAGAGGACAGGATCAGAATTCAAAATGACCTTAACAGATTAGAGAGTTGGTCCATTGTCTACAAGAGAAATATGCTTGTAGATTGTGTGCAACTGGCATATGCTGAGTAAGATAAACTCATCCTGGTGTTTCTGCTATTGACGTACAGTATGTAGCTTAATTATTTTCATGTGTAGCTGGAATTTATGGGGAAAGGAAGAATTTATAGGGATACCATGGCAGGTTAGAATTAGTACAACTTTTTTTTTGTTTTGTTTCTGCTGCTTTACTGTCTATTCTCCAGTGAACACTGCACAGGATCATGACTATATTATGGTGCCTTTGGCATAACTGGACCATAGGGCGGCTTTCCCTGGACATCAAACAAACATTCTAGTGTGTGTATCTGTGTCTAGCTGGTAAAATTGTTCCCAAGGTGACTGTTTTGTAAATGGAAGAAACACTCTCTGTTTCTGACATCTAATGCTAGTAACTGCATTTTGCATATGATGTGACTAGCTGTATTAATGACCCAGGCCCTCCTCTTAAGAGTGCACTAAATATGGTGTCTCGGGGGGAAAGCAAACAATGAAGCATCCGGTTGAGATAGATGCCCAGGGCATAATCTCACTGCCTAAAATTAAAGTTGGCAGATTACGTCCCCTCTAATAAAATAATGGTTGTCTCACAATTGCATTTCTGATTCTATAATCTTGTCATTAAAATGCAAACATTGGACCCTTTGGATGGCTATTTTTACCTTTTGTCACATGTGTCATTTTTAATTGACTTGGAATCTAGGAAGTTTCATTTATTTGTGTAATTATAATTATACACAACTTTTTATACTTGCATTCTTTGTCCAAAAGATACCTAAAATCCATAGATGGTGATGCTTTAGTTTAATACAAATTAGGCAATAACTCCCTGTTTGAAGATTCTGCATTTTATCACTAAATAATACTATTTTATAAGTTTTGTCACATACTAATAACGTATTTTCCTGTTTGTTCTCCAAATATATCAACCCTAAATTTAAAATAGCATTTATTTGCAAAAAGGAAAATAGGAAATATGTGTTAACAGAAGGGTAAAATATAGTAAGTAATGTGGGAGATGTCCAAAATAGTAAATATGGGGGAAACATATGTAAATGTAAAGGAAGAGAATAGATTATTATTCCACATTTAAAAGCTTGTAAGTTAAAGGTGTAAGATGAAAAAGCATGAACAGTTAGTAGAAGCAAGACTAAAAGCAATAGGAAACTATTGTAGTATTCTCATTAGTAAGTTTGTGTAGAGTTTTAACACATTTTGCATTTTAATGCATAACTTTTAATGTTTTAATTTTTAATTGTTTTTAAAAAATACGTTTATACATTTTAATGCTTTTGTACAATTTTTAAATTGCATTGGTTTAAATTTGCTGTTTGTTGCATTGAGTCACTATAGTGGAAGAAAGGTGGGGTATATGTGTATTTATTATTATTATTATTATTATTATTATTATTATTATTATTTATAGAATATTCCAAATGAAACCACTTGAGCTATTAAAGGATTGATGTGTCAAATTGCTGATCTTCTATCAGAAATACAGAATTTAGAGCAAGACTCAGTATTAGAGGACTGGAAAGAAGCAAATATATCACCACTGTTTAAAATTGAATCTGGGGTCTCAGGAAATTACAAATTTTTAGCGCTATATCTTTTCTGGGGAAATTGTTGAAAAGTCTTGTTAAAGATAGAATTATTGAGCATATAGAAGATTAATTCTTGGTAAAGATAAGTCAATATGGCTTCTGAAAAGGTAATTGCTGTTTCTGACTAAACTGTAGAGTTTTTCAGCGTATTAATAGGCTTGTGAATATTAGTGATCTAGTAGACTTTCAAACTTCTAATTACACGTATATATATATTGGGATTTCAGCTAGCAGTGACTAACCAGGAAGATTGTGGTAGATGTCTCATTGAAAACTTTAACTCAGTTTGTGGCAGCTGTGGAAAAACTAATGGGAAAAATAACCAAAATTACCAAGGAGTTATGAGGCAGGATTCAAATAGAGGAGGTGCTTTTTAGTTTAGAAAAAAGTTGGGGAGGATAGGGAAAAGATTTATGAAATTATGCATGGCATGGAGAAAGTAACTAGCCTTCCCTGTCTATTAAAACGTAGTTTCATCAAATTAACGTAAGAGCTTCAGGACAGATAAAAGGAAGTACTTCTTTAGACAGCACATTATTGTTCTCACTATACAATTCAGAATTTTCTCCCAGAGAGCTCTAATGCCGCATCAGACTTCAAGTCCCAGAATTCCATGGGATGTAATTAGAGTGTGGTGTAATTAAGAGTGTGGTGAATGTCCTCTGAACAAATCTTGCCAAGAAAACCCCTTGATAGGTTTGGAAACTACTTGAAGGCACATAACCATAACAATAATTATTTAGAAGGTGGTGTAGTAGTTTGAGTGTTGGACTATGACTCTGGAAACCAGGATTCAAATCCTCTCTCAGCCATGGGAACCCACTGGGCAAGTCACACCCTTTCAGCCTCAGAGGAAGGCAAAGAAAAATCTGAACAAATCTTTCCAGTAAAAACCCATGATAGGTTTGCCTCACCATAAGTTGGGAACAACTCAAAGGAATGCAACAACAAAATAATTGTGTGGCGGGGAAGATACCATAGTTACTATGGAAATCACTTGTTCAAGATGTGGCTATAGCTGTCTATTTAGATAACTTTAACAAAGATGTTAAGATCTGATCTTTTCTCCTCACTGGTTCTATCATGTCACAATATACTTAGGATCCTACTGTGAAAGCTACCATATGTGGATGGTTACAATTACCAATCCCACCAACTTCCACCCAACATGAAAGATTAGACCATGTCCTGTGGTACATTGGTTACTGTTACGAAATGGGAAATATTTATAATGCTTGACAAACCTCAATATTCTTTGCTGTAGATGAGCAACACATAGTTGATAGGGTGCATGTAGCCTCTAAAGTTGTTTTTGTTACTTGAGAACTATCACATCATCAAATTTTGGTGGCAGACTGGAAATTTCCATTCAAAACAAGCAGAAAATGCTAATTTAAAAGAATTATTTCCATTTTGGTGCAAAATTTCAGTGGCCCATAGAGCAGGGATGCAGTCTTGTGAGATCCAGGGGTGGATATCAACTTCTGGACTGGATGGAGTTGATCTTCCCTTCTCCACAATGTTAGAAACCATTTTTTCACCCTTAAAATAAAACAGTGCTCAATCTATTAAAGGGAACATCCACACTGTAGATATAAGAAAGTTTGAGACACTGTAATTACCGTGGCCCCATCCTACAGAATCCTGGGATTTGCATGTTTGCAAGACACCAGTACTCTTTGGCAGAAAAGGCTAAAGACTTTGTAACATTTAAGCTTTTTGTACGGCACTTGCAAGAACGGGAACGGAACGGGGGGGAAACACATTTTACTGGATGGGAGAACGCCACTGATGCCTCCGGGAGTCCCCAAGTCTTTCCCCAGCCATTCCTGGTAGCCGATTTTGAAGAACAATTT
>CM034708.1:49346658-49358295 GCA_020142125.1 Phrynosoma platyrhinos | reverse complement strand
TCTCCCGTCCACTAAAAAATGTTTTTGCCCTGTTCCGTTCCATTCCCTCCCGTTCCATTCCTGTTCCTTAAGTGCCGTACGATAAGCTTAATTGTTAAGTCCCAAGATTCTATATGATGGAGTCATGACAGGTAAAGTGGTGCCAAACTTTGTCATTTTTACAATGCAGATGCACCCAAAGATATCTTTCTTTTTGTTTTTCTGATGGCATTGCAATGTGGAAAATATGTTAAAACCTTGTGGAATCTTCTTATCACAAAGAGAGAAAGCAGTTCCTCCAGCACAAGATCTTTTGCCTAAGTTGCTTGTTCTCACTGATGGGAGCTGGAACTCCTTGGGTAAGAACTGTAAATTCCCTTCCAGCAGACTGTCCAGAGAGCATTAGGTACTTCAAATGGAGCAAAAGAGGCACATAGCCCAGCAAGATATAGCAAACCAGTTCTAAAGCTAATTGGTCCTGCCAGACATGAATGAATGTGAGGGGCCCCTTCCTTGATTCCTTGGGCAAGTCATACCATCTTAGCCTCAGAGAAAGGCAAAGGGAAATCTGAACAAATCTTGCCAAAAAAACTCCATGATAGGTTTGCTTCACCATAAGTTGGAAATGACTTTAAGGAATACAATAGGTTGGAGGGAAAGCAAGTGATTCTATAGGCTCTTGGCCCTCGTCATGTTTAAGTTGCTAAGAGATGGTGGCTGCATAATCAAGAATGGCAACAAATAGCCAAAGAGATTGCAGTTTCTAGACAATTCATTCTAGACAAATGGTTGTTCCTTCACAATGCTTCTCAAGCTGATGTGGTGGACCAGCATATTTTCCCCTATGTGCAAGGGGCTGGTATTGTATTTGTGGAATTGGATACAACTGGTTCTTGCTTAGAAATTCACCATCCATTGATGGCTTGGTCATTGGACCACCACTTGGGCAACACTGCTCTAGTTGTTTTAGAGTAAGAATTACACGCTTAATTCTTGTGGTTTTAAATTACTTCATAGTACTTTTCATTGGAGAGCTAATGTAATGTAGTGGTTTGAGTGTTGGACTATGACTCTGAAGATCAGGGTTTGATTCCCTACTTGGTCATGGAAACCCACTGGTTAATCTTGGGTGAATCACACACTTTCATCCCTAGACAGCTGTGATAGAGTCACTTTAGGGTTGCCATATGCTGGAAATAACTTGAAAGCACAGAACAACCACCACAATTCTCACTGAAGTGTGGCTTGATAAATTACAATATATAGATGGAAAACTCATCACTTTTGAGCTTTCTCACTCAGAATAATATGGGAAACTGAAATAAAAAGTTAGTTTCATCTTCTAGAGAAGATAACAATAAAATCTATCCCTGGGTGCTAGTTTTGCTTTTAGGAAACCATAACTGGCTTTCTAAAATATGACATGTTGGATGATCCTCACTGTAAAGAAAGTGCATTTACAAGTTCTTGATGTGACTCTTTTACGCAGAATCTTTCTTTGTATGAGCATTTTGGGTCAGGCTGTGAATTCCTTCCCCCCCTTCTCCTTTCCACTAAAATCATTGAAATATATTCTGTCAGTTTCACATCAGAGGTGTAAATGGATTTCTTGAAAGTTTTTCTTCAGAATGGTAAAAGGCAATCACTTTACAGGTTTGACTCCATTACTGCTTGCATCGTAAAACTCAACATACCACCCTAACTTTGAGAATGCACTGCTGTTCAATGACCTTGCTTCGGCAAGGGCATGTGCTCAGTTTGGGCAAAGAAGATTTGCTTGGCTACAATCTGCGTATCTCTCCAGCTGCTGTGTATTTGACAGCACTTGCACAAAAAGCACAGTAGAGGGAAGAGCAGTCAAGTTTTGCATTTTTAGAATGGGTTTCACTGTGGTGGTATCTGTATGTGCAGTGATTGAAATGAGAGATGATCCCTTTAATTTCCTGACACTGGCACTGTAATGTCATGGTTCACATACCATACAGATATCTTTATTTGCTTTGGAATTCAAGCATGTCGTACTGTAATAAGGGACAAGTGGAGACGTTCAGGATAACTTTTATGTTCACACTGGTGTTCTTCAACTACTGACAAAACAAGGAAGCCCAAAGGTTAAAAGTAACCTGCAAAAAGTAATAATGTCTGGAACAGTGTCACTTGGGAGGTAACTAGGGCATAACAACATTTTTGTGAAAATAACTAATGTCCTATAATGTTGTTACCTTTTTTAGTGTAAGAAAAATAATGTTTGCAATACTTCTAAAATATTATGGGGAAGGGAGCCTTAGGGACATTTTAACGCACACTTTCATTTAAAAAATTTAAAAAACCCCAAAAGTAACATGCTAGTAACTTGTAATATATTACTTAGAAAAAAATAAAATTCCAGGCTCTTGGATAATCAATGCTTTTAACAGTTTTAAAGTTTTTGCTTTGTGTTTTACAACTGGATTGGACAATTGGACAATAAGATTGAGTTCAAGAGTATAGATGGAAATGTAGCTTTTATACAGGCTGTGCAACCTTTAGTATATCTTTGTTAGTCTTTTTTTAACAAAATGTAAGAATAAAACAGCTCGCCAAATTATAAATTCAGTTGTCACAAAATCTCTAATTTTGATTCTTCGTTTCCCCCCCCCCCCATATGTTTTCGCCCATGTCTTCATTTCAGACCATATAGTGTTGGAAATACAGGTAATTTCTTCCTTAGAATCTAAATATAGAGGGGAAAGTTTGTACTATACTTTAAGGGAGCCGTTGCCCCTCAGATAATCATGTGCATTTCAACAGAACTTCAATCTTAGGAAAGAATTTGACCCTGTCAGTATTTTAAAAGTCAGGAAATGAGCTAAGCTTTTTAAAATTACTTTTGGGGACAACTTTTTCAAGCTCTGGTACGATGGATGTTACGCCTGGCAAAACTGGATTGACCAGCTAGCTATACAAGGGAAAGGGCCTTTTAAAGTGATTCTACATTTGTGGAACCATTTTCATCAGGAATTCATCACACTCCTTTTGTACTCAGCTCTGGGAAAATTATAAAAGCCAATTCATTTTCACTGGCCTTTTAAAAACACTTGGGCTTCGGGCCTTACTTTAATTATTGTTTTTATTTTATTGTATCCTTGCTATTTCTGTATTTAAGAGGACTTTGCTCTTATAAGTGTCTTAAGCATTTAAAATAGCTATTCAGTGTGAGGAATCATTACATTCCTCTTCCAGTTCATCATTTCCTGAAGATGAAAGTTAAGATATGACAAATAGTGGATACTTGTAGTCTACCAAGCAATAATAGTTAAAAAAGAAACATCTATTTTGTTTTAAGGGGAAGTGCATTCTGCTGTATAGAATATCTATTTTGTAACCCATGCAAAATATAAATATTTTGTCCTTATTCCCATAAAAGTTGGAAAATATACAAAACAGTGTTTGGACTTAGCTGATGGTATATCACTTTGGGGAAAAATCTGCTTTCTCCTTCTTTCTCTCATTTTAATGGAATCTCATTTGTTACTAGCTGTTCTCAGCCTTTATTCTTCAAACATACAAGATGGCCGGGAAGGGAGGTAAATTGCTTATTCTGGCTGGAGTTGTGGGCCTAAATCAGTGGAACGTACATAAGTGTTGACCTTCTGAGTTTCCATTGATTCAGTGGCTCTATTGTACTTGGGGCTATCAATTAGATATAGGCCAAAATGTCTTAAGGATGTTTTTTTAAATCATACTAAATTGTATTTATTAAACAGCTGGTAGCCTATAGCAGTGTTCTGTAATGACTAGTATTTCAGATTAAGAATGGGAAGATCCAGGTTCAGATTCCTTTCTCTGTCCTGAAGCTCACCAGGTGACTTTGCTGTCTCAGCCTAGCCCTCCCTCACAGGTTTATTATAAGGGGGGGGGGAGTTGAAGAGGTAGATTGTCTAGTCATTCTTGAGTTCCTTGGAGGGAAAGTGGAGTAAAAAATTAAAAATTAATAAATACAATATATATTTAAATTGTTCAAAATCATCATCATCATCATCATCAAAAGAATAATAATGCTTTGCCTTCCAGCAGAGATAGAATGGATTTCAAGGGAGTCTGTAGCTTATGGAGGACACCTAAGACTTGAGAACTAGTTTGGTCTACTGGTTGGGATAGTAGATAGAAACTGAAGAGACCTACATTTAAATTCCTACTTAGGAATGAAGCTTAAAATTAGATCTGCCACAGTCTCTCAACCTAACCTACTTTAGAAAGTTGTTGTGAGATTAAGATGGGGGTGTGGTAGCACTACAGTTCTTACTGAGCACTGGGATAGTATGTTGTATCTCCACAAATAAAAGAGCTACATTCTAGGGGAACAGAGTTCAGTCTCCCTAAATGGTCTAGATATCTACAGCCCTCACATATCAGGGGATTTTTTCTTGGAATCCAAATAAACATGTGATCCAAAATAAATTGGAAACATCTATCTGGAGTGGTGGAAGAAATTCAGATTTATGTTGTTGTTCTTCGGCTTTGTAACCTGATTTGTCCCAAACGTCCACTGTGGCTAATAGCCTGTATATTTTATATATGCTTTTTGCCTCACCCTGCTTCACAAACAATCTTGTTAATAGAGAACATGAATGTTCTCTTTTTACAAGTATGGAACTTAAACAGAATGGCATCTCACAGTAACCAATAGAAAAATGGTTGTGCTGGAATTTAATCCCAGATCAAAGAATATGGACCACTTTAGATTTTCTTCAAAATAAACATTGTTTTTAAAAGAGAGTAAAGAATAGCCTTTCTGTAATTTAGACATTATGCTTAACAAATTTTGGATGGGGAATAAGCTTTGTTTTGAATAGAAGGGCTATGTAGGCCTTGTGAATTAATATGCACTGAGTAGCACACTGTTTTTATTAATTTATTATTAGGTCTTGAAGTATGAAGCAGTGGGCGAAGTGAGAATTTCCTTTTGCTATTGTGAAGATGATGCTTGTCATGTTACGTCCCAGTCCTAAAACTTTGTCTTAAGCTTTTCTTCATTAGACTTAAAAATCTTGTCTTATGCCGACAATCAGCCTTAAACCTCTTTGCTGTCACTGAAGAAAACAAATCTTTTGCCTTCCTTTGCCTGGGGGATGTGGAGAGCTGAAGTGGTCCTGTGTGACTAAATTAGATGAAAGACTTGCCTTCCCACCACGGAGACATGGAGTCTAATCAAGTGAAATGAGTTCTGAGATCTCAACTCACTTCCTAGGGGATATCAGTTTACATTACAAAATCACACGACACCTAATTCATCACAGTTGATGCAGACTTTACTCAGGAGAGGGCCACAAGTCATACAATATGATAGTAAGCCACCTGTCCCCTCTGTGGTAGAAGCTGTTTATTAAGAGAGTGGAAGGCATTGGTGGGAAAGGGTCTACAAGGCATTGGACCTGCATATTTATGGAATATATGTAAAGGGAAAGGGAGATGTCAAAGTCAGAAGTGGAACGATGGATCTAGAAGAGATAATTTGTACTCCTAATTACAGTGAATATAGATCATTCCTCACTCCTTAACCCAGAAATGAAACTTAAATTTTCCTTCTTCACAAAAATTTTAAACAAATTAAAGCATGACATATATTTAGGTTATAAAAGCTGATGCAGTCATGGTCAAATTATTAAATAGTGGGTTTGTGGGAACCATTGGATTATAGTCCATGAAAGTTCATGCTACATTAAGTTTGTTAGTCTTTAAATTGTCAAAAATGTGTCTGTTGTGTTTTCACTGACCACCAGTTGTGATCTTAGCCTACTGCTGAAGTGACATTACATTGATGTTTAATAGTAGGATATCTGATGTCTTTATGCATCAAGTTCTGATATGACAAAAAGAAAATTCTGTTTTTCAAACTAATTTTCCCCTTCCATTTTCTTTCAGGGCATTGTTATAACACCTTTGCTCCTGCTGCTTTTTGTGAGTATCTTAATACTGATATGATAATATAGTAATAGTTGTGGCAGGTTAACTGTTAAATACCTGTAGTATTATATTGTACATGATGAAGAGGCAATCTTAACTAGTAGATTTATTAACTAAAGGCTTTTTAGGTAGTTTTGTAGCAAGTTTATAGTTGTTGTATAAAAACATGGTAATCATTTTATATTCATCTATAGGTGTATGAACCTGTTCTGTCTTCTGTATAGTAAATAAATAGATTAGTTGGTATACTGTGGCCAAGCCAAGTAGTAATAATGTAGTACATTACTTACCAGAAGCTACATAATCTTTAATACAGGTTGAGTCTCCGTTATCTAAAATGCTTGGAACCAAAAGTGTTTGGGATTTCAGATTTGTTCAGATTTTGGAATATTTGTATATACATAATGAGATATATTAGAGATGGGACCCAAGTCTAAACATGAAATGTGTTTGTTTCATATACACTTTATAAACCTATACACTTATCATAAATGTAACAGCGGGGAAAAGTCAGGAATGAAAAATAAAACTTCTTACCTACACCTTGCATCTTCTTATGTAATGATTTTACCTACACCTAGCATCTTCCCACTGTGGAAGGTGTAGAGATGCTATGGGAAGAAAAACTGAGCCAGTTTTGGACAACGTTTCCTTTAAAGATGGACTTCCTCCAACTTTTCATGTTACTTTATTCCCCTTATATTTTTGTACCTTGAAAGAAACATGTTCTGCACATTCATAGCAGAGCCCTTTTTCCTGCAATACTACGTCCAGTTCTGGGTACCACAATTCAAAAAGGATGTTGACAAGCTGGAGCATGTCCAAAGGAAGGCAACTAAAATGGTGAAGGGTCTGGAAACCATGCCCTATGAGGAGAGACTTAGGGAGCTCAGTATGTTTAGCCTGGAGAAGAGGCGGTTAAGAGGTGATATGATAACCGTGTTTAAATATTTGAAAGGATGTCATTATTGAGGATGGAGCAAGCTTGTTTTTTGCTGCTCCAGAGAACAGGACCAGGAACAATGGATGCAAGCTACAGGAAAAGAGATTCAACATTAGGAGGAACTTCCTGACAGTAAGAGCTGTTTGACAGTGGAACACACTCCCTCGAGGTGTGGAGGAGTCTCCTTCTTTGGAGGTCTTTAAACAGAGTCTGGATGGCCATCTGTCTGGGATGATTTGATTAGGAGCTCCTGCATGGCAGGGGGTTGGACTCGATGGCCCTTGGGGTCTCTTCCAACTCTATGAATCTATGATTCTGTTATTCTAACAACCAAAAAGCCTCTCATGCTGCCTTTGTAGAAAAAGCCAGTGTGGGCAAGAGGCCTATCATTCACTGTTCAGCCAGCTGCTCAGTTGCTATTCCCAAGGTGACATGGTGAAAAGAGAAAAGCTTCTTCCTGGTGAGGAAGGACTCTTAATCCTTCTTTGTTGGTGTAGTAAGGGGTGTAGCCTATGTGTGTAGGTTGTTTCAAAAGGCCACATGCTCTGGACCAGGGGATTGACTTGGGCAGAGAAAGAGAGAGATTTTAATTGCAGGAGCCACCCAAGGTAAAGGACTCTTCCCAAGAATTGACCTCAGATACTCCTCCCTCTCCTTCCTCAGAGACATGGCTTCCCACACAGCTTTAAGTGTTCCCCTCTCCACACACACACAAACACACACCAACATTGTTTCTTCTACTGCCTCTTCTCTCAGCCTCTCTGATGAAAGAAAGCAGGAGTGACAGTGCAGCTCCAACCTGCCAGCCAAATCCCAGCAAAGCTCATAAAGGTTAGTCAGGGTCCCAAATTTGAAAGCTTCCTTTTTGGTGCCACTTCTCCCCGCCACCACACGCTCAAGCTTCTTGCTCCAGTCTGTCCCAAAATGGTGCCACTCTGGGCCACAGAAGCAATGCCTTGAGTCAACCTTCATAAGTTTCCCAATTGCCACTACTAGCTGCCCCCTTTCCCCCACACCCATGATCTTTCCCCCACCCCTTGGGGGCTGTACTGCCGACTTTGGGAATCATCGCTTTAGCAAAACCCTCCATGCACCCTGATATATTTGGGAATGGGGGAATGGACATTGGAGTTTGTTGCCCCAAAAATGTTGTAGACGTTTATTGATCCCAGCAAATACAGTTTTCCTCCCTCCACTTTGCTGTCTATCAATGCACACAGATTCTGGTGTATTATGTATGATTATGGGGAAAGTTTGCAATTATGTTTTTTTCCTCACCTGTCACAATTGCAGGTGGGCAGATCCAAAGGGAAAAATGGGGAGATGAGTTTAGATTCCTGAGTACAGGATGTTAGGTGTTTGAGACCCTACTTAGTGGCTGTCACCCACCTTACCCCTGGATAGTCAGGGAAACATGCAGCAGCTTTTATCTAGCTGAGTCCCAGTTAATGTCATCCTGTTGGTTCTCCCTCCTCTGGACAGGGTGCATCTTCTCAATATCCCTCCAAAATTGTATTCCCTTTTTGTTAAGGTTTATTCCACACATGGACAACTGTGTCCCTCAGATGTTTTTGGACTGCAGTGCCTATAATTCCTCATCATTGGCTGTACTGGCTAGAGCTGATGGAGCTTGCAAGCCAATAAAACATCTTAAAAGGCACCATTACCCACCCTATTTTAGAATTTACTTTCTCTTCTTAGAAGCCCTTCACATCTGCCTGAGGGAAAGTAATTCTCCAGTTCCTAAAGCTGGATCTAAGTACTAGAGGAACAGCTGTTGATCTCTGTACCTTTAATAGCCTCAGCAGTAGAAACTGATAGCTAGATGAAGGAGAGGAAATCTCATTTGGCACTGAATCTCTTGTGTTGGTTACTGATCGGAATGGGGAATAGATACAGATGCTGCATATTTTCATTTATTTTTAATAATGAAAATAATTGTTTATTATTATCCAGGGGCTGGGTGTAAACCAGGTTGGTTTCAAATGACTTTAAAAAAATACTGCTGGTTTTAAAATATTAATTATTCATATGTGTGTGTGTGTGTGTCTATTATTACTATTTTCCAGTCCTTTTACTGGAGCAACAATGACTGTTTGAATTTAAACATTTAAACTTTAACAGTGTATTGGCAGTTGTTCATTGCTAGACCAGTATCCAGTGTCAGTTGCTTCTTTTAAATCACTTTATTTTATAGTGCAAGAAATGCCATTCAAAAGCAAATCCTTCCATTAACCCAAGTTCAGCCAAAACAACTTGCTTTAAAAGAGCACTTTTTAAAGAACAATTATTATTTAAGCTAGTGGCCATAACATCTGAACTACATTTTGATACTTAATTTTCTGTTTTAGTCCTGTGTTGATGTAGCCCTAAACATTAATGCAAAAAAAAGTAAAAAAAAAAAAAAACCTGGGGCTTTTCCTAACCCTGATATCATTTAAACATTGCTTCCTGGCTAAAACCAGCCCCAGGAGCCATGTCTTTTACTTCTGCTTCCTATTTTGTGCTGTCCTCTCAAACCTCCAAAGTAGCAACAATAATGAGTATATTAATCTGTATGTATAATTTAATAAGACAAGAATTTCCCCCTCAAGATAGCTTTACATTTATTGATCAGAGTTTACATTTTGCCCCAATTTGTACAAAATTAATTCCTGACAGCATTTAATGGTTTGAGCCTCTTTATTTTCACATGCTTGTTAATGTAAAATGAATAATATTAACTAAGTTGCTAAAGAAATGTTGTACACAAAGGGAAGAATGAATATTTATAATAAATTATCCATTTTGCATAAATAATGTAATATCTTACATGAATGGCATTAAATAAAGAACTGTATTTTTGAAAAGAAAAGTGTGATTGAATATTAGATTGATTTCTTTTAAGAAAAAAATATTCTTGCATTCTTTTAACTTGCTGATGGAATTGTTGGGACTACAGATAATCCTAATCTTGTTTAACAGACTGTATTTTCCAACCAGTTTAATTTAAAAAAATCCCTGTATGTCAATGTCTCCGAGTATGCTTCTTCTAATAATGTGTTATTGAAACGTTGTTCCCAACAACATTAAATCTCAGTCACATTTCTTTCATATATGAGACTTGGCATGTTAGAAACCCAAGGAAGGTGTTACCACTTGATCATATGTAGAAAGCGAATGTTTGTACTTTAAAACATCACTTGGGGGAGATTGCACTGCATTGTATATTCCTAGAATGGGGATAGATTTAGCTGGTTTTGCCCTTTGTTACTTAATGCCATGGTACTTAATAGGACCCAATGAAAATTAATCCTGTCTTATTCGTATAACCTAGAGATTAATCCAAATTACTTCCAAATGGCCTGCTTCATGATTGATGAAATGAGAGGGAATTTATCTGAATTTTTCATGGATGGATGCAAAATTTTGCCACCATGTTTGGAGGGGTTAGGTTGCTCTAAGTAGTGGCAAGTTTCTTTCTTTCCCTCCACTGCTATCTTTTCCCACCCATTTATCTCCCTTCATTGGCAAAGTGGTGACACCAGTGCCTTTCTTTTGTTTTCCTTATAATGCTCCAGAGACAGTATTATTTCAAGACATAGTACAAATGAAGATGGCCAGTGGCACCCATTGCAAAAAGTGCCACACAGCTTGGAACACAAAGTTTTTGAACTACAACTTCTTGGCTCTGAGAGTTGTAGTCTCCAAAACTAATTGTTCCAAGCTTTGTGTTTTCCTCGCAATGCCCTGGAACAAAACTGCATCCAGGTATTGTGGAGGAAAATTGGCAACTAGGCCACTGGGCAACTGGCCTTGGAGGTGTTGCTTCAAGGAACAACAGGCAAAAAAAGAAGACTCGAAGATGGAGATTTTGGAAAAAAATACTTCTACATTACCTAACAGTTACCTACCAATGTGGGTAAGAATTTATTCTCTGCCTTCTGAGAAACTGGGTTGGCTAAAATTTTGCTGGCTTGCTCCAAATTTAGCCAGAAAAGTTCTTAAGAAACCCTTTTTCACCCAACCCAGTTTTATGTTCTTCAGTCATCTATAATGTGGTAGAATCTTGGACAAAATTGTCATTAATATAAATATAGGTGTAGCTCACATTGATAAAAGCAGCTAGGAAGCAAAACAATGGTAGAGTAAAATCAGTAAAATGCCATGCTGAAAAGAAACTTTTCAGAGCTTATGTCCCCTTTTTAAAAAATCACTAATCTCTGTGTGTCTATCATCTCCTATTTCAATATTCTGTCCTATATAATGTATCACAGCATTTATACACATTTTTTGCTTCTTCAGCTTCTTTCTTCTTCTTGATAATATTCAGTCACTTTTGTTCAAATCTTTTAAAATCTATCAATCATTTTGGCAGTAATAGCATGAACTGTGGGATTTTGCACTATTCTTGGAATGAAGACTTACTCATATTTGATTGCATAAAATGAAGGGGAATATGAAAAGATGGAGAGGGAAAGATGAGTTGTAATATTGCACATTTGGTCAACATTTAGCCAGCTGTTTTGAATATAGTTTCCAATTTCTTAAATATACAAAGAAATCATTGCAAAAGTTTCAGCTGTCATTTCTAATCTTCCTGCATCTCACTGCAACTTATATAGGGGTAAACACTAGGGTAAACGCTTAGTAAGCAGTTGATGGTACATTATTCAAAATTGATTTGTTGCACTGTATCTTATAATAATAATAAATAATAGTAATAAATTTTATTTATAGCACGCCCCTCTGCTCAGCAATCGGGGCGGGTTACAGCATTTTAAAACATA
>CM034708.1:49310251-49339117 GCA_020142125.1 Phrynosoma platyrhinos | reverse complement strand
CTTGCATATAAGCGAGGAATGCAGATTTGAAAGTCTGTGAAAACAGAGGGGTGACTGTATATATATTTCCTGTCCTGACCTTGACAAGAATTCCAGGGAAGATGGTAGTGCAGGATATCCCAGTATTTGCACCACCATGGAAAGCTCCAGATAATTATGTTGCTTCAAATAAATCTAAAATGAAACTGAAACTGTTGTTGCTTCAAGTTTGGATCCTCCTTTTGAGGCTGTGCTCCTTCTTTGGGGAGTGGAAGGATTGAAAGCAAAGGTACAGAAACTCAGACCCCTGGGGTTGGCCCCTAGGATTCCCCAGAGTTTGGAAAAGGATCCTCTGGGGATCCCAAAGCCAGTTTTTGACATTGCAGCACAACCACCATTTGTGTAAATCCTAATGTTGACAAAGAAGACTCAATAAAATCATCTATGAATTCCACTTTTTCAGAACTATTTCTTGATTTTCCATTCTCATTTGAGGAGGGAAAACAAGGGATAAGTTCTTAGAGGAAGATTTAAGTACATCCAATAACAGAATTAAAGATGGGATCATGTACACACTGACATGAGAGCAATACCATTTAACTCAGTGGGGTTACTTCTGAATATAGATGCATAGGATTACCAGCATTTTAAACTTTATTTGAGCTTTCAGTGTTAGTACAGTTAGAATTAGGTGAAGGTAAGAACAAATGTCTCCATGGCCCTACCCCACTACTTTTCATAGGAAGGAGGAGAGCTAGCTACAAAGCCAGGGACAAATTGGGGGCTTCAACTCCTAGAATGAGCTCTAACTGAGAATTGTTCATTCCTGCTGGCTGGGAGGTTCTGGGAACTGTAATCCAAAGAAGTTCTATTGTAAGCTTGCCACATAATTTAGAACCTTGATTATGTAATGTTCTAATTAATATGATGAATCTATACAGTTACATTTTGCTCCCAACTTGAGACCTTGGAGTTTATCACACGGGATGGATAACTGTGCAGAAACTGGTTTTAAAATGAAAACAACCCGCAAAAGCAGGTTGGTTTTCAAATGATGTTCAGGATTAACTCGAACATAAAGTAGAAATAACCCACAAAAGTGTGTTGTTTTCAGATGACATTGGCCTCAAGGAGAAATAACGCAACATTAATCCAAACAGAAAGTCACCATAATCTGCTCCTTTTTACTTTCAGGAACTTCCGAAAGTGCAAAGGAGAAGGTTTTGGCAACTTTCCATTTGGATTAATGTTGCGTTATTTCTCCTTTACACAAACATGTCTGAAGAACAACCTGCTTTTGTGGTTTTTTTCTGCATGGGATTTAAGCAATTTGCCTCCGTGTGATAAGGTCCCTTCTCCAGTGAGATCCTTATTGCATGAGAAAAGAAAACCAAAATGGAGGGGGAGAGTAATAATAATAATAATAATAATAATAATAATAATAATAAATTATTTATTTATAGCCCACCAAATCACAAGGAATCTGAGCGGGTTACAGCAATAAAAGTGCATGGAATACAATAAAATTCAAAAATTAGTCCCTTCCCAACCCCAACCGCCATACAAAAAGATTTTTTTAAAAGGAGATAATTGGTGGATAGAGCAACGTAGATCACTTTGTGCGGGAAGAGGAGTTAAGTTGGGAAGGCCTGCCAGAAGAGATCCATCTTAAGAGCGTCTTTCTCCATGCTTCCATAGCACTTCCATTCTTTTCCCAAGGAAGATGGTAGTAAAAGTGTGCCTTTTATCACACTGGAAAATTCTATTCAACAAAAGGCACACTTTTACAACTGTCTCCCTCAGGAAGGAGTATGGAAGTGCTATGTCAGCATGTGGAGAGGCACGGACAAAGCTGCTACTCTTCCATTTCATTTTGGCTTTTCTCATGCGATGAGGCTCTATGTTGGAAAAGGTTTGATAGGCACATGGCTGATCAGGTTGGGCCAATAAGCTTGGCATTCTTTCTCCACAGTACATGTATTTCTAATTCAGTTATTCTTAACCTTTGAACCTCAACTTACAGAACCTCTGAACATAGGCTGTACTGGCTAAAATTTATTTAAGTCAGTCCAAAACATCTGGAGAAACAAAGTTTGAGAAACACTGAATTCTCATACTGAGGTATGCTTTGTCACAAATAAAGGCATAGCCAATCTTAAGAAAGGTTTTTGACTCAGAAATATTTATAACTTTAATTCAGATAAAGGTGGTCCTTTTGATTGCTCAACGTCAGCTGAATTTTAGGAAGAAGCAGTAATCTTCTGGGAGACCAGTACTGCTGAAAAGCTGTTTGGAAAAATTGAGATGACAGATAAACAGCATTCTTGCCATAGTTCACTCATTTTTGATACTTGACTTTAACTACAGACAGATGAATTCTTGATAAGAAGGTAAACAAAGAAAAATATAATGTAGTGCACTCTAAAACTGTCATGAAAGATTTTCTTTGTAGTGTTGTATTACGGTGTTTTTAATGTTAAGGAAACTGAAGTTTTAAAAATGTCCTCAAATTATTTAGTGATTTCAACGAAGGACAGAAGCATTAGGTACCTCTCAGTTAAAGCTAAATAGTAAGGACATTCTGGTTTGCATCACATTTATTTTTAGTGTGAGATATAATTGATAAAAACACATAAGTATAATGTATACTATTGCAAATTATAATAAGTATATATGTAGTGATTTGAGTATAGGACTAGGACTCTGATGAGTCACATTCTCTCAGCCCCCCAAAACCCTGTGTTACCCATAGGGTTTCCATAAACTGGAAATGACTTGAAGGCACACAGCAACAAGTATAAAGACTATGAGTGAAAGAAGCAGTAAGCTTAAAGAGAGAAAATAAATCAAAACATTCAAGAACTTCTGATGTTTCAAGAAGGGTACAGATTTATATATACATCTATCTTTTGGAAATGAAATGTAGCATCAGAATATTAACTTTCAATAAATGAATTCATATTTAAAACCTTATCTTTGTTTTGTAGCACCCTCTTCCCTTCGCTTCAGAGGAAAGAATACAACAACCATAGCTAGGTCTTTGGAATTTTCAATTGGAGAGTATTAAGTAGCGTGAAATGAGTTTTAAAAAATAGTTGCAAAGGTGGCGGCAATAATAGTAACAGTAGTTGAAAAGCCAGATCTTTGCAAGGTCTAGAATCCAGCAAGCTCAGAAACACTACCTTACCAGTGAATCCATTTGTCAAGGTAGCAGAACCTGTGTGACTTCCCTGAACCTTTATCTACAGAGTCAGCATTTGATTTGCAGCGTCACTCCAGGTGTTTTATGAAGGAATTTGGAGATTTCTTCACTGAAGTATTGTAGACTGAATTTACTCTATCCCTTCAATATGTTGGCATGTTACTGGAACCAATTAATATATACGTGGTATTTTGTTGTATTCTGCAATACTACATAGGTATTGAGTAGAGCACAAGTAAGGTCTCTACATCTGTGTTTGCAAATGAACTTGGGGGGGGGACCATAAGAGCTGGAAAAGACATATACCAATGTTCTCTTGTACATGTTTTAACAGTTATGTGGTTGTGAGTAGATAAAGGATATAACATAGTACCATTACTTTATTTGGTGGGTCTAATGGTTCTACCTGTGATGTCAGAGACTGTGTGTGTGTGTATGTGTTTATCTTACTACTGGGTGCACCAATGCAGTTATCTGTACTGATGTAGTTTTAATGAAAAATAGGAAGCATTGCAAGCATCCCAGTGAGACAAGTTTTCAATGCAGTTGAGACAGCTCTAGATACAGAAGATTGCACAGTCTGGCTGTATGTTGAGTATGTGTCTGTTCTATTATTTCAGGAGAAGTCAGTTCAGAAGGGGATATATGGAACAGAGAAAGGGCTAAGTATTCCCCCCCCCCTTCCATTTCTGTTCTCTACAATATCCTCTCCTGAACTATTTTTTTTCCTGAAATACAAGGCTCATCATGGTTCAATTATGTGTGTTTGCATGTAATGTGAAGTTAAGCTCTCAGGTAAAAACAGATAGATAGAAAGTCCTTTTTTGAATCAACTTGTTGGAAAGGTGGCATATAAATAATGCATATACATCAGTAATACATAAATGCAGCAATCTTAACACTCTCTTCCTCAGTGGCCTCAGATGTCTTTGTACAATTGATCACATACCCCACCTTTACTTGCTGCAAGGGTATATGACATAGGCATAACCAATCTCAGAGTACAAAGGGTATATGGTGGGCAAAGCAAATGGAAAACAGAGGTAGCTTGATCCAAATATGATAAAGGAAAAGTTTGTCTTCTTTCTTGTCTCTTTTGCCTGCAAGAGAAATTTGAGGTGACAAACAATTTGCTTTTCTTACCTGGACTGAGACTTGGTGCCCTTCCGCAAAAGAGACCTGAGAGCTCTTCATTTTGGAGAACTCCTCTTGCAGAAAGCTGTGGTGTCTCCAGTTCGATCTCATCTCATCTGTGCCCTATAAATTGGTCTAAAGCAGGGGTCGGCAGGTTTTTCTTACCTGGGGCCGGTCCGCTGGCCTCCAGGTCTTCCGCAGGCCTCAACGACCCACGACAACAATGACCCCCACCGCTGCGTGCGTTGCAGCCGTCATTTTGTTTTCCAAAATGGCAGCCACAACTCGTTTGCACGCAAGCAAATCGTGGCCGCTATTTTGGAAAACAAAATGGTGGCCACAACTCATTTGCGCATGATGGGCAAACGAGTCGCAGCCGCGTATGCACAGGAGTACTGCGCATGCGCAGTGAGTCATGGCCGCCATTTTGGAAAACAAAATGGCGGCTGTGATACGTGCGGCGGGGGCGGTCCAAAGGCATCTTCATCATCAATTTCACTGTGAAGATAACAACACTAGCCTACTTTACAAGTTTTTTTAAAAGAATAGACAAGAATAGTAAATGTTTGTGTTTATAATCAAACATTCATAGTGTCCCATCTCTGACAGGATTCTATCTTTATTTATTTATTATTTTAATTGTTCGTATATTGCCTCTCAGCCCAACAGGGCTCATGAGAATGATGTGCAATGAGAGACTGAAACAACTTTATAAACACACACAATTAAAATATTCAGAAAAGCAACCCCTAGTTTTAAGGATCTAAGGCCTTATGGAAGAGTACAGTCTTGGATGGAACTAGCCTGACTTCCTTTGCAGAGATTACCACAGCTAGGGGCCATTACAGAACTAGATTGGTTCGCCACCGGGCGGTATATAAATAAATATTATTATTATTATTATTATTATTACAGAGAAAGCCCTCTGTTGAATCTTCACCATATTCTATGTATTCTTGGCATGATGGGACATGCGTTGAGGGAGAGAAAATATCGTGAATTGCTGGAAAATGAGGGGTGTACTCTAGTGTTGTGATGGGACATGCAGCAGGCATCAGCTGAAGTTCTCATATGCTAGACAGGTTCATATGACAGGTATGGTCTCCTGGCCCCAAGATGATTAGGGCTTGAATTTAGCTCAAAAGCAGATTAGAAACCAATGCAATTAGTACAAACCTAGTCATATTTTAAGGGGTGGGGGGTTTGGAATTGGAAGTATTTTTTGATGTTTTTAATATTGTAAGCTGCCCCGATTGCATTGCAGAGGGACGGGATAGAAATAAATTTTATTATTATTATTACATATGTGGTCTCCAGAGTGGGCAGCTGCAACAGCCTGATTGATGCTTTTTGCATTAGCTGTAGCTTCTCCACACTTTTTAAGGGCAGGCCCAAAATAGTGCATTATGGTAATTTTGACAGGGAGATAATTAAGGCATGAGCTACTGTGGTCAAATTGGAGCTCCCTAGGAAGTGATGCAGACAGTACCTCAACCAAAGATAAGCAAAGACACTCCTGGCCTGCCTCAGGAGTCACCTGGAGCCCTGTTATACTACACAATTATAGTGTTGTGATTCTTCTTTAGTGCCATGGCACCATCCTATGAAATTCTGGAATTTGCAGTTTAGGGAAGCTTAGAATTCTCAGTCAAGGAGGTCATTTGCCTCACAAGATTAGAAACTCTGAGATTCATAGGATGCAGTCATGGCAGCTAATGGGGTCATACCACTATAATTGTGTAGTGTAAATGGGCCCCTGGCTGTCCTGGTGCAATGCTGGATCTAAAAGCACCTCTCTAGCTGCTTTCAATTAGTTTAACATGTACATATTTTCTTATTTAGTTTGGAATTTTCCCAATTTTGACAAAAGAAGGCATCTCAACATTTTAAGATGCCCTCTGAAAGTAATTTTCAGCAAACCTGAATTTGCGTTAAAGTGAAAAGACTTTTTACATTACTTTCCCCCCAACAACAGCATCAGTAGCAAAAAAGAAACCATTGGATTTTGCATAATCTTTTGGAAATTTGTATTTAAAAATACACAAAAATGAAAAAGAAAAAGTGAAAAAAATGAGGGGGGAATGCTATATTAACCTTCACAGATTAAGAGTCATTTTGTTACTTTAGAAACACAAAGTACGTTGGTACTTCTTGTTCAGTATTTAGATGATAAACTTGAATTTAATTTTTTAAACTTATCGGATTCATGTTTGTGGTCATTAATGACAACATGATCATTAACAAGATCTACTGTTTAAGCCAGGCATCACCCCAACTGAAGCATTTTGGAGTACTGCAGATTAGGGTGCTGGAAGAGGATGACTGCAGCATGTTGAGACAAGCAGCTGCAACAGGACTCTGAGGAATCCCTCCAGCTTTCCATCTCAACAAACATCACCACCAGGAGAACATGGCAGTCATAATTTCCTAGCAGCCCAATCTGCTGCACCATGGAGGTAGATTTTGGAAGAGGTGGCATTGGCAGAAATAGTTGTGGATGATATAGGATGATGTTGGCCAGTATGTATAACTTGATTTGTCATAAATGTATAATGTTTGGCATGTTAAAAAGTACATTTTATTCAGAAAATTACAAATTGAAATAGTGTTTACATCTTGTTTTCTATTAAAATGCTGTTACAGTACCACTGAACTACCGTATATACTCAACCATACATCGATCTTATGTATAAGTCGAGGGCAGGTTTTGGGGCCAAAATTATGTATTTTAATGTGACCCATGGCTAAGTCGAGGGTCAAACGTAGGGCCATGTAACAAGGTATCTAAAGGATGAAGCAAAGGAAAACAATACCAAAGAACTTGCAGAATTGCAAAAGGCATAACTATTTGTGTTCACACTGAAGAATGGATGGATCAAAGAGTAGAGGGAGGTTAGTGCTTCCAGAAAAGACTACACTCTTGCATTTCAACAGGGGATGGTTTCTGTTTTTATGAGGGTTAACGTAAAGTTGACCCCCTAAGTCTACTCAGATTTTTGGGTCAATTTTTTAGACTTATACAAGAGTTTATACAGTATATGGATCTCCTTTGCTTTTGCCAGTTTATGATAAGCATGAAAAACCCAGTAAACATGAACATGCAGTATTAATAAACCGTGTGTGTGTGTGTGTGTGTGTTGTTTTCTCTTAATCCTCCATAGTGCCTTGCAGTCATGAATCACTTGTTCCCATAAAAAAAGAATTGAGAAAGGGAAAGAAAACCAAGAATTTCAATGATGCCAGATATTTTTCATAGTCTTACCTAAAAGTCTACATGCTGCCCACCTTTTAGAAATGGTGTGGGTAAAATAAATATAAGAACACTTTGTACTGAATATTTTATTTATCATTCTAAAATAAAATATCCTGTAATCCATTTTTCACTTTTTTCTTGGAGAAAACAGTCCCCCCCCAGATATTTGCAGTTCCCCCCCCCAAAAAAAGGTGTCTTCATATCTTTAGTTATTTCACTGTTGAACTAGTTGTTCCTGGTGTTGAGGAAGAGGTGGTGAGTTCAAATAAACACTTTATTTTCCTCTGAACTCTTAGAGGAATGGAATTGGAAACATTCTAAGTTTGAAGAATTTTGGTATGAATATTTTAAATGGTTTCTACTTTATAACACACTCTGACTAAATTATATAAATCTGGCATAAACTTTTATGCATCACTGTAAAAGGGAAAATGCTATTTATTACATGGACAGTATCCATAATGTTCAGAGTCAACATATACATACCTCTCAAATGTCACATTCCACCCAAGCCACTACTTTTTCCAGCAATAACGACATCCACAAATAGTATTTTACAACTGATCTCTAGCCATGGAAATGTTATAAAGTTAATTCTATTCAGAGCAACTGTATACACCTATGAATTAGGTTGCATTAATACATTGATTTGGACTAAATCACTGCAAAAAAGCTGCCAGCCCTGGCAGATACGACTTGTAAATCTCATAAAGTTGCTTTAATTTTGTTCTTGGGCAGCTAATCTGAGATGATTTAATTTGAGTGTCTCATGACAGTAATTTATCATTAATAGTATAGTTATTGTGAGGTAACATGACATCTCTAGCACCCTCAGATTAGTATCTAGCACGAAACTGCACTGTTATTTCTAAAACACCACAGTAATACAGACTGTTTGGGTATCTCCTGAGAAGTCTTGTAATATCATGATTGAAAAATTAATGCAAATCATGGCTTGTATCATTTCTTTGCAGTTAAATATGCTCGTCTAAATTTAAAAAACATTAGAAAATAATCAGCTGTACAAGTAGATTTGTTTAAAACAGAATTTTCTGCTCAAAAATTTAAGCTCAAAATGTTGGAAACCAGTGCCTTTTAAATTAACTGTTAAAAATCAACCAACTCTGAAGCCCCAGAAGGTTTGGTGGTGAATAAAAATTTCAGTCACAAATATAAAACTTTCACTACAGAGAGTCTGGTTTATCATACTTACCAGAGAGTTTCGTAACAGTGGTGCTGCCAATGGAAAGACCAGGGTTATAGCAAAAAGGTAACTTCATGCCTGACAGAGATGGCATCTTAAATCAGCGTCACGATGTAACCTTATGCATGGACAGAGGCTGCATCTGCACTGTAGAAATAATCCAGTTTGACACCACTTTAACTACCATAGCTCAATGCTATGAAATGCTAGGAACTGTAGTTTTGTGAGATATTTAGATTTCTCTGTTAGAGAGCTTAGGTGTCACAACAAACTATAGTCCCAGCATTGAACCATGGCAGTTAAAGTGGTGTCATACTGGATTATTTCTGCAGCCTGGAAAACATATTGATGTAAGTATGATCTAGGGCAGTGATTCCCAATCTCTGGCCTTCCAGGTGTTTTGGATTTCAGTTCCCAGAACCCCAGATTATTGTCCAAGATGGCTGAGGCTCCTGGGAGATGAAGCCCAAAACATCTGGAGGACCAGAGTTTGGGAATCTCTGTGATTACCTCTGAGAGTTACGCAACATAATTCTGGATGAGTTGTATCTAAACTGTTGTCAAGAGCAACATAATGTGCCTTGCAGTAGTTCAGGTGTGACCACACATAAGAGACAGCAACCAGGTCAGTCTGTACTTGTAGAGGGTGACACAAATCTCTAAAGGGTACAAACTGAGTGATAAAAGAGTTTGCCATATGTGTTTATTCAGATATTGAGTACCTTTATAGAACTATAGTTTTATGTAAATATTAAACAGCACAAGAGGCAAGATGAACAATTCCTATGGGGAATAAGTCTTCTAGTACCATCTTCTGGGAACTATCCTGCACAGAGCTTAGACAAGTTCTTTTTTTGGACTACAACTCTGGCTATGATAGCTGAAATATTGTGGGAGTTGTAGTCCCAAAAAAGTAACTTTTCCAAGCTAGGTCTCAATATTCCTAACCCTCTCAAGCAGGACAGAAAGATACTGTGCTTGATGGTATTATGATGGTCTGCTAGCTGTCACAAGAATTAGTGCTCTATTTAGGGAAGTATTCTGGGAATTAATATAAACTAAGTTTCTTTGTTTCTTTCACACCAAAAAGAAGAGTAAAAATGGATTAAAAACTAACTCCATTTTCAGATTCCTGAATGTGAAAACATGTATCAAACATTGTAGACTTGCTCATCTTCTTGTGATATTTCTAGTATTCCAGAAGCATGCAAGTGGCATTTGTCTTTGGATTTACAAAAACTCTAGATCTTCAGGCTCTGAATTATTTAAGCTCCCACAACACATGCACTTTTGCTTTTCAAGCATGAGTTATAATTTAATTAAAAACTTCTGGTGCATCACTAGCTATTTAAATATTTAAATGTTCCATGGATCACTTTCGATTATCTACTCACATGAAATTCCTGAAGATGTCAGATTTTTAAGATTCCCAAAGTTACACTTGGAATTGTCTGTTGATGCAAAGGGGACTGTGATAATTACATACATCCATTAGTATCAGCAGAGGAGATAAACTTTGGGGAGGCTTAATGGGCATGTCTCAGTGACAGCTAGCAAAGAACATTTGGCATGATTAAGGACAGATTTGAATGTACTTGAAAATATACTCTCATTATGGACACCCAGTGGAAGTTGCACTACAAATGTTAAATTCCCCAGAAGAAGAGTTATGTGGCAGGGAAGCTTTGAAATCCACTGTGGCCGTCATCCAAATTATTCTCTTCTCTTTATGTCTTTCTGCTGTCAGATTCATTTTGTGATGCCTAACTTGGCTCTGTGTGTGTGTGTTGAAAAGAGGCAACCTGTTGATTTCTTTTTTCTCCTTGTGTTTCAGATTGTCCGAAGATACATCAAAGAATGGCTTGAGAGAAAGAAGCCTCCGTTTGGTGTTATCAGCAGCTGCGTGCTCCTGATGATCATCTATACAACTTTCTGTGATACATTCTCTAATCCAAATATTGACCTTGATAAATTTAGCCTGATTATAATAGTTTTCATAAGTAAGTACAGCTTGGACATTGTTATTCCATTAAACTGATGAGGCATGATTCAAAAGAGCTGTCTATTCTTGTTCCAGAGGTCAGAGCCCATAGTACTTGGCATGTCTGTACTGAGTTTCTTTGTCTTCTGTCTCTAGTTTTACATGTAATGAATTGTGGCTCTGCAACAGTGCTGAGCAGTTTGTAGAACTGAATGCATTTTTAAAATATAGAAGAATTAACACTTCCTTTTATTTTCTAATACAGACACTGGGCCTTAATAAATCAAAAGTATCTCTGTAGAATGGGATTCAGTTAACATGTATGTTCCCATTTAGAAATGATGTATGTACTCCTTGATAAAGAAGCTTGCTTGTGCTCATTAACAATATTCACAGTTTTATTTGTTGTCCTTTTTACATGAAGGAAAATGACTTGAGACTTCACTAAACTACGGTAATTTTTTTATTCAGCCACCCAATAGTAAAAATCTTTTTAAGTGACATACAAATTAAAAACAAATGAATACTACAATATTGCAATGGGGCATGTGAAGACAAAAAAGAACCTTAAAATAACTGTACATTATTATTATTATTATTATTATTATTATTATTATTATTATTATTATTATTATTACTATATTGATTTCCCAAACAACCATGATAAGTTCCTGATACCATTGATGTTGATGGCCTAATGCTGGAATCAGCATATAGTTTCAGGCATGGCAGCTGTGGTATGCCAGCAGCTATAGTGCACACACACAAAACACACACCTTATTTTGAGCAAGAATGCTTCAACGAAGCTGCATTGGTGCAAGGAAGCAAAGTCTGATGATACCTGGGCTCCCAGACCATCATCCTACCACTGCTCAGTTTTGGGTGGCTTCAGCATGTTATAACATTTCCAAGCTCTGCTGGGAAGGCAGTGCTACCCAGCTGTGTTAAAAATACAAATATTCTATGTTTGTTCATGCTGTAACTATCATTTTCAAGAGACTGGGGTTACTAGAATATAGGTCCTGCCTGTAAGAAAAAAATAAAAGAAACTGACGGACAAATTCTAAAGCATATTCTGTCTACTAGAGGTGTGTTAGAACAGAGGTAGGCAACCTTTCCCCTTTAAGGGCCGAGGGACTTCAGTTCCCAGAAGCCTCAGCCATGTTGGCCAATAGTCCCCTGTTGACCAATAGTTCCTGGGATTCTGGGAGCTGAAGTCCCTCGGCCCTTAAAGGGGAAAGGTTGCCTACCCCTGTGTTAGAAGATTCTCCTTTGACCTCTTCTGCAGTTACTGATACAGCAAGTGTTAGGCTTAAATCTTATTTCCTGTGAGTTAATCCTCTACCCCTAGCAGGAAGTAGCAAACTTGATGTTGATTTCTGGGCAT
This sequence comes from Phrynosoma platyrhinos, assembly GCA_020142125.1. Lineage (NCBI taxonomy): Eukaryota > Metazoa > Chordata > Lepidosauria > Squamata > Phrynosomatidae > Phrynosoma > Phrynosoma platyrhinos. The sequence continues at coordinate 49,326,976 of CM034708.1, read as the reverse complement.
AAGCCTTAAAATGATATGTAATCTCCTTGAGCAGTCAGACCCGTTGCAACTCCAGTTCAGTTGAATGGAGATTTATAAGTTTCATGGATTCAATGGTCCATTTTAGTCAACTGCCAATTGAATTTATATCATAGATTTTACTAAGGATTTTCCACAGTTTACTGACTAGCATCAGTTTTCTAGCTTGAATTATTTTTGGAATAGCTGTAGCTGAAGAGCTAGATGTGGAAATACTTCCTGATGGTAGTTTTGTAGTTTGCTATTATAAAGAATAAATATTCTGTTTATTACAATCAGTATGTTCAGTCCTTTTCACATGAAATTTGACATGGAGAATATGCTTGGTGGCATGTGTAAACTATCCAAACGTCAGAGAAATGGGATTTGAAAAAGATCAGTCATGGTAGGACTGGGCAGGTTTTCAGTGATGGAGGTTCACACTGGGCTTCCTCAATCCACTGGGGCTGTACCAAAACCCAAAATCAGTGGTTGCTGCAGTAGCCAACAAAAATAAATGGCAATTGCAACAGGCTCTCTATAGTACAGATAGATGCTGGAATGTCCCACAGCCATCATTTTGCCTCTGACTTGACCTTGGTCAACTCATGGTTCCATAAAAAAATCTGTAAGTCTAAAGTCCACCTTCCCCAGCATTGGAACACATAAACTAATTTTATAAATTGTCTGGCTCCTATGAAATCTCATACTGCAATTCCACATTATATATGAGAATATATTGTATGTATATGCTCTATTTTATTTAACATTTCCCCTCTCTTTTTTTAACCTTTGTAACTTACACTGACAATTTTTTTTGCTCCATGTCAACTATGAAAAATGTAGTACTATAAAAGCACCTTTCTTAAAAGAATCAGATTTATTCAGGTGGGGAAAATCATACTAGATTCTACAATTCATAAAAGTCCATTCTGTCCAAAAAGTCCAATTTATGCTGTAAAATGTTTCATGCACTCAATCATTAATGCAGAAGTAAGGGATTTCCAGTTCCTGCATTTCTTTTCCTACTCTAAAATAGTACTTGTGTATGAGGATAGCTTGACAGTGTTTAATGCTATGGGCACACGAATAGGAGAACTGTATCAGTTGCCTGATCTTTATATTCACAACTGAAATTGAATGGATAAATAAATAAATGGCAGATAAACATTTCTCTCTCTCTTAAAACACACATCCATCTTTCCCATAGGAAAAAATCATATTTTATAATGTATTAAGATTTTTTTATGGGAAAGATGGATGTGTGTTTTTAATTTCACATTTGAATAGGTCTTTTCATGTTACAACATTCACATTTCTCAAACTGATTTACTTTTCAGTATTTTCGATTCAGCTGGGATTCATGCTGTTAACATTCTTCTTTTCTACAAGGTATGTAACAATAGGGAAAGTTCTGTATATGACAAAATAGAATAGTTAGCTGCAAAACAGGGTGGGGAGGAATTCACCCTTCTTATGCACTCCATACTTTAGAGGTTGAATAGATTTATTTCAGAATATACATAAACAATAAAATCAGTAGTATCTTTACAGCTCACTTATATTTAGAAAGTAAAATTACTTGGTAGATACACATAAAGGAGCAACTAAAATATATCAACAGAAAAATTACTTGCCAAGATCATTCAACACTTGTCTCCTTATAGTGCACAACCTTGGCCACTTTTAAAGTGATCTAGCATCCCCTATCCTTTATATTAATTCATGGGTATAAAAACTCTCACATTATCTTTAATTTAGGGTGCCTGGCTATTTCAGTCAGGTGGTATTGCAACTCCACATTGCAGATAATGTACTGACTGTACTTAACACTCAAATTTGGAAAGATATGTCCTGAGAAAAAATAAAACGATGTCTAGTAACCAGTGTTGCACTCCTCCCAGATCTCTCTGGTTCCTCCAGAATCAGTGACTGCATCACTCCTTTGCAGCTTAAAAACCTGCTTTCCAAAGCAGGTTTTTGCTGCCATGGGCTGTAATAGGAAGCAGTGGGGAAGAAAGACTTGATTTTGTTGTCTTTGGATCCTGATGTCCACTGCTGGATCTTGGCTAAAACTGGAGTGGATTTGTTTGTTTGTTTGTATATTTATGATAAATCACATTTAAGGCATCTTACACTAGAAGTATAAATCACAAGAAAAATAAAAACAGACCTAATAATAAAACAGTTGATACTCCTAGAATCCAGGGCAAATGCTTTGAAAAGGCTCCAGAAAGTCAGAGAAGTTCTCTTTAGCTAGCTATAAATACAGTCACCTGCAGGTTGATAGAAGGTGGCTGTAACTATTAAGAAGGCATCTAATCAAGAATAAACAATTCAGGATGAGGGGACAAAAGAGGGAGCTGTTCTAAATACTCACATAATTTAACACAATTACTCCTTTTAATTTGTATTACCCTTTTTAAAAATCACCCAGAAATCAAATAAGGCCTCAGATCCATATATCTGTAATCACTTATTAACATAGGCCCATTGCTTATTAGCATAGGCCCAGGCTATCCTCTGCGATACAATCTGGCCTTTATCCCTAAAAGGTTTATAATGCAATTAATCTATGAAGTATTTAGGAGACTCTTCTTTGGGACTGAGACAATTGTTTGACTCACTGGAGGCAGTCTTTTAGCAGCTTTAGGGTTTTTCCTCATATGACAGTGATCCAGATATGCCAGACATCCTTTCTTGCAAAAATTGCAATGTTTTATTAACTGCCTTGAGTCTCACTTTTGAGGAGAAAAGCAGGACATAAATTTTCTACATATCTGTTTCTCAGGTGGGGAACTGTGGCAGGTTTGGGGAGGGCACTTTTATGTGCCAAGACCCTCCAGGACTACTGAAAAAATAATACAGAAAACCCAAAGTGGCCAGAAGTCCATTTCTGGTTCTCAAAAATGGGTATCTTTTCAAGTTAAATAGGAGAAGGGGTTGTTGGATCCTATTTAAAAGATAGTTTCCTATACCTGGAGGCTTCTAGAGCAGCCATTTGCTCATTTTTCTTGGCCAGAAAAAAGATTGGTCTGGGGATGCTGGAGGTTTTGAAGACCACAAAAACATCCTTGAAGGGTGCATGCATCACTGGACCACACTTTGCCTAGCACTGAGACGATGGATGGATGGATGGATGGAACGAGAGAGAGAGAGAGAGAGAGAGAGAGAATGGATTAATATCTGATCTTCCAGCCTACCAAAAGAATGGCAAAGGCCAATAACAATAATGTGAATAAAACAAATCCATGTTAAAAATGTAAAACATCTTAATTTAAACAAACAACTTAAATACAGACTTAAGCAACTTAAAAACAAATCAGTTAGCACAGTGTTTCTCAAATAGTGGGGCGCCCCCCCCGGGCGCGAACATTGGAAATTGTCCCAGCGCAGCCCCAGTAGCAGCCTGACGTGCTCTATCCTGATTGGCCAAACCCGCCCGTGTGACTATTTACAGTCGCGCGGGGGGGGCGCAAAATGTTTTCTTCTTCCTAGGGGGGGGCATGACAGAAAATAATGGAGAAGCACTGAGTTAGCATAATGCTGAAAGGCAGCATGAATTAAAAGATTCTGTCCTTCTGCCAGCATATAAATAAGGAAGGAGCTAGCCTGGCCTCACTTTGTGGGGAAATAGTTGCTGGGAAAAAATCCTTGCATAAGGCATAGATAGCTTCTTGCTTTTTTATTCATCTGTTGTGTTTCATCAATTCATTTTAGCAAGAGTATATAATTTTTTAAAATTTAAATATTGGGTGTATAAAAGGGGGGGTGGAAATTTAAAAATTTTGGCCACTTCATTGTGTAGTGGATATTGCTTTTTTGAAAATCTGGTACTGGTAATGTTGAATATTACTCATTGATATGACAGTCACTCACCATGGAACAGAGCAAAGCACTGGTTCAATTCCCTCTTTTTCAAAAGTATTGTCTTTGCTTACCCTTTAAGCCTCTCTGGGAAAGGTGATGAGTGGATGGAGAACAGTGGGAAATAGCAGCACCTGTTGGAGACCCCAGTGGGAGCAGTATAGCCAAGGTGCCTTAGTGGCAGTGTAGGTTGATGCAAGGGCAACCAACAGTGACACCATCCTGAGAGCTCACTGAACTCTGATCCTGGTCCTGACTCTCTGCATATTGTCCACCACCCATTTCCATTTCCCTCATGTAATCTCAACACTGCCACAGTGTATGTTTAGGAAACTTGATGGTGTGGCTAAGCTTATTTGACCTGGCAGCAGATCACTGCTCAGGAGCCCTGGTGGCGCAGTGGTTAAATGCCTGTACTGCAGCCACTCACTCATAGACCACAGGTTGCGAGTTCAATACTAGCCAGGGCTCAGGCTAGACTCAGGCCTGCATCCTTCCGAGGTCGCTAAAATGAGTACCCAACTTTTGGGGGGCAATGAGCTTACAGTTATAAACTGCTTAGACATCCCATAGCGCAACATGAAGCGGTATATAAATGAAGCTGGTTTGCTTTGCTTTGCTTTGCTTTGCTTTGCTTTGCTTTGCTTTGCTTTGCTTTGCTTTGCTTTGCTTTGCTTTGCTTTGCTTTGCTTTGCTTTGCTTTGCTTTGCAGTCCAAAACACAATATTTTCATGAGTCTAAAAATAAACTAGCTGGTGTTATGAATTTAACAATAATGCAGTGTTTCTAATTTGATTTTAAGAATGTTAACAGGCTTTTTCAAAGCTTGTAAACCAGCTTTAATGTGGTGACTTACATTTTTTAGAAGCATTCAGGGCTGAATCAACTTATGTTCCTCAATAAATTGTTTAGAATTTCAGTTTTCCAAATCAGAAGGTAAGCATGAAAAACTTTGCAACAACAGAGAAATAGTTTCATTTAAAGCAAATAGGCAGATAGATATATAACAAAAGCTGTTGAATGAACAATTTTGTTGTGGAAGTTGATCTAAGTGATTACACATATACTTAATGTGGTATGTTTGATCATTGAGGAGGTATGTAGTAGAAAAGCCTTTTAAAATTTCTTTACATATTTTCTAGGACGAATTCTGGTTTCACAGCAGCAGACACAGTGGCTATTATTTTCTGTTCTACACACAAATCTCTAACCTTGGGTAAGTCTGTATTGAGTTTAATTTTCCTGTCTGATCACACTGCTCCTCATAGTTCCCTTGATTATGATAATGGTTTTCTATTTCTTTTCCTTTTACCAGCTCAGCAATACTGCGTAAAGTTGTAGAAGAGTGTAGTATTAATATTACTACAGTCATGAGAACATTTTTGCAATGGGCAAGTAAATGTTTTCTAAGAAGAAGACAACACAGTCTGCTCCTTTGGGAATGTAGTAGCTGTATTGCAGTGCCATTAATCTGTTCCTTCTTTAGAGAAAGTGATTTGATATTTTTCTTTGTTTTTGATGTTCTTTTTCTCTAATCTAATATTGATAAAGTTTGTGGTTCATTTCAGATTATGTTCTGAGTTATTACAACACAGTCAAACAGCAAAATTATTATAGCTCAAAACTGTAACATACAAAGCATTTGCAACATAAAGAAACAAATCAATAAAGACAGCAGTGTTTTATCAAATATCAGTGTATTTATCCCAAGAAGTCTTTGGGCTACTTGTTTATTCATTACAGCCCACTATTCAAATATTTACTTAACTACTTAGTCAAAATTCGCTTATAGTAATACTTGTTCTGGAACTGTTGGTGGCTTGCATGTCAGTGGGGTAATGAATTTGCTGGGGTTTTTAGTTCAAATGTTAAAGAAGCTATCCAGGGTGCTGAACTCTTATCTCCATAATAAGTCTAGAACTGTGGATAGTTCCTGCAAAGTTAAAATGAAAATCCAAAGGGGATTCACCATCTTACTGACATGGTACTCAGTAGCTGTCAATGTCTGGCAGGCAGAGATAGTCCAAACTCTTTCAAAATTGAGGCAGGAGAAAAGTACCACTGTCACTGCATTATGCCACCAGTGGATTCCACCCTTCCATTGAGGAGGCGGAGACTCCATCCTGGTTTGCTCTTTGGATAGCCAGCTGCCACAATGCAGCACCCTCTTATGTAGAAAGAAGGAGGAGGAAGGCAGTGGTGGCAATGGCAACATGACCAGCAGACCCCACAAGAGCCCTGCTGGTGCAGTGGTTAAATACCGGTACTACAGTCACAAGATTCTAAGTTCTATCCCAGGGCTCTGAGGTTGACTCAGCCTTCCATTCTTTCATAGGTTGGTAAAATGAGTACCCAGCTTGTTGGGGGCAATTGGCTTACAGACTATATAAACTGCTTAGAGAGTTCTGAGTTCACTATTAAGTGGTATAGAAATGTAAATGCTATTTCTATTGCACAGCTCAAAGGGTGGAGTTTTGGTGGCTTCTGGGTTCCATGTCAGTCAGATGGTGGATTTGGCCCATGTTTTCAATTGCTTTTATGGAATTATCCAAAGTTCTGAACCTATATAAAGAACAGCACCTTTAACGTTTGACGTAAAAACTAGCATGGATTCACTGCCCTGCTGACATGGGACTGACCAGCCTTCACTGAGATAGAAATGACAAGAAATGAAATGCCCATGATGGTTCTAGAAGCTTCCAGAAAGAGTGGTTCTGGATCTTTTAAGAAGGCAGAGATGCCTAGACAGATTGATATGTTAGACACCTTTGCTCTTCTCCAAAAACTTGCCTTTCAAGACTCAGAGATAGTCCAGGTCCTTCACAAGTCAGCAATCAATCTGATACAGCAGTCCAAAGGAGTAATCAGACAGACTATTCAGAGTCCAGGCAGAATTCAAAGCAACAAGCAATCATTCCAGGAACAAGGCAACAGTGAGGTTTCCCCAAAGGAAGATGGATGGTTGTCAACCATAGTGGGTTGAGGGAAGTGCTGGGATATTTATAGCCCATCTCATAGGTGCTCCCTATTAGCAACCTGCTTCTTACTTAACTGCAGAGTACATTGGTGTCTCTCCGTTTCCTGGTGTCTCTCTGCAGGGGTAGTCACTCATAAGTCTGGCTCATCATCTGAAGGTGGAGGCTATGATGAACTCTTGTGGCTGATGGGAGCTATGCTGGCTGAAGGTTCACCTCCTGGGGCTGCTGGAGTTTCTGCAACCCTGGCATGCCCCTTGGGCGCTCAGCCTCTTCATCCAAACCCTCAGACTCAGGACAGGCAGAGCATGATGCTTTGTATCCAGCCACCTAAAATTTGGGGCAGCCCTCCTGATAGGCTCTCTTTCTTCCAATTTTCAGACAGGATATGGAGAATTACTTGTCTAAATGAATTTATAATGTTTAATAGAGCCAGCATGATGTAGTGCTAGAGAGTTAGGCTAGGACTCTGAGAGACTAGAGTTTGAAATCTCTGCTCAATTTGGAAACTGGGCAAGTCATATTCTAAGAGGGAGGCAAAGGCAAATCTCTGAATAAATCTTGCCAAGAAAATCCTTAAGGCTGCATTATGTTAAAGGCATATAACTAATAATGGGTCTTCTAATTTGTTTTAGTTTTAACAATGTCACATTGAGTGTTTAGAGGTATATGTTGTGTATTCAACATTTTTGTTGGTTATTTGGATTCTTGTACAGTGCTTTGAATACCACCCATATTGTAGCAATGTGATAACAGAAATACATAAGTATTAACAGATATTATGGTCATCTGGATTCTTGTACAGTGCTTTGAATACCACCCACGTTATAGCAATGTGGGAACAGAAATACATAAGTCTTAACTGACATGTGTGTCATTTAGATTCTTGTATAGCATAATTCAATACCAGGAGGATATAAAAAGATGATTGATGCAATACACAGACGAGTTAAATAAAAAAGATGACAACATGAAGGACACATAGAACAAAGAGCCATGTGAAGATGAATCCCCAAATTCTAAAAACTGAAGTGGAAACTGCAATAAAGGAAATGTAAAAAACAAGATTTCAATAGACTGTTGCAATCCACATTGACAAAACTAATTTTAGTGCTGACCAACATATGTCAACAGATATGCAAAACAAAACAATGGTCCACAGATTGGAAGTGATCAGTATACATCCCCATCCACAAAAAAAGGAGACACAAGAGACTTCAGCAACTATAGAGCTGTAGCACTAATCTCCCATGCAAGCAAAATCATGCTAAAAATTCTGCAACATAGGCTCCAACCATACATGGAGAGAGAAATCCTAGATGTCCAAACAGAATTCAGGAAAGGAAGAGGCACCAGGGATCACATTACAAATATATGATAGCTAATGGAGCATAGCAGGGAGTTTAAAAAAATCAGCATGTGCTTTATAGACTACAGCAAAGTCTTTTGACTGCATAGATCATGAAAGGCTATGGAATGCTCTTAAATACATGGGAGTGCCAATGAATCTGATAGTCCTAATGAGAAATCTGTACTCAGGATAAGAGGCTGCTGTCAGGACAGAACACAGAGAAACAGAATGGTTCCCAATTGGCAAAAGAGTCAGACAAGGCTGCATTCTATCACCCTACCTATTCAACTTATATGCAGAACATATTGTAAGGAAAGCAGGCTTGGACATGGAAGAGGGAGGAGTGAAAATAGGAGGAAGAAATATCAACAATCTGAGATATGCTGACAACACCATAATACGAGCAGAGAACCTCACGGACCTAGGACAACTACTAAGGAAGATCAAAAAAAGAAAGTTGAAAGGCAGGCTTACTGTTGAACATAAAGAAAACAAATATAATGACCACACAGAACTTACACACATTCAAACTAGACAATGAGGAAATAGAAATAGTGAAAGAGTTCTCATATCTGAGATCAAACATTGATCAGAATGGGGACTTCAGCCAGGAAATAAGAATAAAAATGGGGAGGGCAGCTATGAAAGAATTAGAAAAGATTCTAAAATCAAATACATCTAAAATCAAATACATAAAACAACCCTTACAATAAATAGCGAAACAATGCAAACTAACACAATTGACCCCCCCATTAAAAATACATTAAATACAAGTCTCAGTTAAAACTAGAATTAAACAATAAACAAAATTAAAAACAATAGGCACTCTGGGGCACGGCAAGGAAGTAATAAAATGTCTGATGGGGGGAGATCAAGATAGATGAGTAGTTTATTCCGGATAGGCCTGCCGGAAGAGATCTGCCTTGACAGCTTTTTTAAAGCCATCTAAGTTGGTTATCTGACGGATCTCTTCCTGAGAGGCATTCCAGAGTCTGGGCACAGTGGCAGAGAATGTCCTCTGGGAGGTCACCACCAACTTAGTTCTCATCGGTTGAAGCAGCTTCCTCCCAGAGGACCTGAGGGCGTGTTGCGGATTATACGGAAGAAGGCGATCCCCTAGGTAGGTTGGACCCAGGCCATGTAAGGCTTTAAAGGTCATCACCAACACCTTATACTGTGCTCGGAAACCAATAGGCAGTGAGTGAAGGAATTTCAGAATAGGTGTAATGTGATCACTCCTCGATGTTCTGGTAATCAACCTGGCTGCTATATTTTGTACTAGTTGTAGTTTCCGAGTTAGGTATAAGGGTAGCCCCATGTAGAATGCATTGCAAAAGTTAAGTCGTGAGGTTACCAGCGTGTGTACTGCAGTTTCTAGGTCCCTTACTTCCAGGAAAGGGCGTATCTGGCGTATCAGCCAAAGCTGATAACAAAGACTCCTGACTGTTGCATTTATCTGATCTGTCATATGAAGCAACGAATCCAGGAGCACCCTCAGACTGCAAACGCAGTCCTTAGTGGAGAGCGTGACCCCACCCAGGACTGGAGGTTGCAACCCAATACCTGGTTTGGGGGCCCCTACTGTAAGTACCTCCGTTTTGTCTGGGTTCAACTTGAGTCAGCTTTTCCTCATCCAGTCCATTACCGCTTCAAGACATTGATTGAGGGGAGAACTGCCATAGCAGCTGACCGAGACATGAAGAAATATATATTGGGAGTCATTGGCATATTGATAACACCCCGCCCCATGTCTCCTGATTATCTCTCCCAGCGGCTTCATATAGATGTTAAACAACATCGGGGACAGGATAGCGCCCTGTGGAATGCCACATTTCAGCTCCACTTTTGAGGAGCAGCTGTCCCTGAGTGACACCCTCTTTAACCTGCCCGAGAGGAAGGAGCAGAACCACTGAAATACAGTGCCTCCAATTCCTAACTCCTTCAGGCATTCCAAGAGGATTTCATAATCTATCACACCAAAAGCCGCTGAAAGGTCCCAAAGCACCAACTGGGTCACGCATTCCCTGTCAGTGCTAAGGCACAAGTCATCTACTAGAGCGACCATGGCAGTCTCCACCCCATATCCAGGTCTGAAGCCGATTTGAAAAGGATCTAGAAAATCAGTATCCTCCAAGATCACTTGGGGTTGGAGAGCGACAGCTCGCTCAATCACCTTGCTCAAAAATGGTAGATGAGAGACTGGTCTGTAATTTTTCAAGTCCAGGAGGTTCAAAGAAGGTTTCTTCAAGAGTGGTCTAATGACCGCCTCCTTTAGACTAGATGGAACAATTCCTTCCCTAAGGGATGCATTAATGACCGTCTTGAGAAAAGCCATCAATGCATCACCCCCCTGAACGACCAGCCAAGATGGGCAGAGATCGAGGGAGCACGTCATCCTCTTCACTTTTCCAAGGATCTTATCCACATCATCGGTACTCACCGGCTTGAACTGATCCAGTCTAATCTCAAAAACGGGCTTGCTGGACACCTCATCAGTTACTTCTCCTATAATTCCGGCATCTAAGTCGGCTCTTATCTGAGAGATTTCATCTGCGAAGTAGTTGTTAAAAGCATCACAACAGGCTGTTGTTGGGTTAAGTAAAGGGTTCTGCACAGGGGGAGCCTGTGTCAGCTCCCTTACCACCCTAAACAGTTCTGCTGGATGAGATTCCACAGACGCAATACGTACAGAAGAGAAAGTTTTCTGCACTGCACGTATTGCCTCTCAATAGGAACGAAGAAAGTTCCTATGACAAGTCTTATCAGATAAGAGTCGAGTTTTCTACCAGGTGCAGTCTAGTTGTTGTCCAACCTGCTTCATATTCCTAAGTTCCTCTGTGAACGAAGGTTGACGATTTGGAGCGGGTTGGAAAGGACACTTGGGATTGATTGTGTCAATAGCCCTGGTGAGATCGGTGTTCCAGGTATTAACCAGGGCTTCGACAGGGTCGCCGGCTTTACCAACCAAGGAACCCTCCAAGGCTCTCTGAAATCCAATTGGCTCCATTAGCCTTCAAGGGCAGACCATTCTAATAGGTCCTCCACCCCCGGTGGGATGAACAGTGGCTCTTAGTCCAACCTTAACCAAGAAATGATCCGTCCATGACAGTGTGGAGGTATTTATTACCTCCGCCCACGGATATGCCTGTTCTGTACTAAAGACCGCATCAAGAGTATGACCCACAGAATGTGTTGGCCCAGAAACTAATTAGGATAGGCCCATGCCTGCCATGGAATCCATGAACTGCCAAATCACACCTGTTAAACTGGTCTCAAGTGGAATGTTGAAGTCTCCCAGCGCGGATAGGGAATCCGTTAGGCAATGGGGTGGACGGTATACCAACAGAATCCCTATACTATCCCTAGTTTTCAGGCTTAGGTACATACTCTCGAAGTGGTCTGTTTTCCAGATAGGTATCTTAGTCAAGGAGAGGTTATCTTCGTGGACCAGAGCCACTCCACCCCACCCCTCCCCGCCCACTTTCCCTTACCTGCTCATACACAGAATACCTGGCTGGGAGAACTTGATTCCAAGTGATGGCACTATCCTCCCCCAGCTCCTGGCATTACAAAGGAGCAAGGTAGGGTTCTGTGGCAAGGTTGGTAAGCTCCTCAACCTACTTTGGGCAACAGAGTGAACTGAAGGCAGGATCACTTTTAAACATCGAACCCCCTTTCTTTTGTAACAAGATTTCACTCTGCTATTACCATATCTTCCTTTGTCCCACACCACCTCAATTGCCACACCCAGGATTTCCTCTGTCAACTCTCCCCCTCCACCCTCCATCTAATTGATTGTTTTCTAAGCCCCAGAGTGCACAACCCGGTCATTTTAGAATTCCACCGGTAGACAGACTCTGGTAATTGGGTGGGTGATGATGGAGGTTAAGCCACCGTCCAAGTCCTCCCAGATATCCGCTGCTGCTGCTAGCCACTGCCGCACTACCAAGGAGGCGAAAAAAGTAGGCCTTCTAGCCTCCGCCCAGGACACTCTCAGCCCCACCACCGGTGAGCTGCCGCGCTGCTGGAGAAGATGGAACTGGGTAGGCTTTTTATCCTCCACCCAGGGCTCTCCCGGCTCCGCTGCCGCTGCGCTGCCACGCTGCCAAGGAGATAAAAAAAGTATGCTTCTAGCCTCTGCCCAGGGCTCTCTCAGCTCCGCTGCCGGTGCTGCTGCTGCGCTGCCAGAGAAGGTGGAACCATGATTCATGAAATAGAACTGTCAGGAAATACAGTGCATAGTCATAATTTTGTTTTCTTAAAGGACACCTGTCTGTTGTAATGGTAATCTGGGCCCTTGCTGTACCTCTCTCCTAAAAGTTTAATGAGCTTCTTCTTTGCATGGTCATCCAAGTTGAGACTTGAAAGCTTAATTAATGAGATGTCATTTCATAGGGTCTCCATGAACAAGATTGATGTGAAGGCAGTTAGCAACAATAGTACTTTGAATACCACCAATATTGTAGCAGTGTCAAACAGCTCTCACTGTTAGGAAGTTCCACCGAATGCTGAGGTGGAATCTCCTGTAGCTTGCATTCGTTGTTCTGGTCCTGTTCTCTGGAGCAGCAGAAAACAAGCTAGCTCCCTCCTCAATAAGACATCCCTTCAAATATTTAAACAGGGCTATCATATCACCTCTTAACTGTCTTTTCTCCAGGAACATACCCAGTTCCCTAAGTTGTTCCTCATAGGGCATGGTTTCCAGACCTTATGTTTTGATTCATTATGTTTTGAAGAAAAGCAAAAAGATTAGGAGTGGAGAGCATGAGGGAGAGAAAGAGAAACATACGGATACACAAGTGAGGAAGAAGTAAAAGTGGGCCCAATTGTTGCAAGCTGGGTTTTAACGTAGATATGAAGAGCTTGAAGACCACTGTAGATTTGTTGTTGTTAACTGCCTTCACGTCGGCAACAACCCATGGCAACCCTATGGATGAGGATACTGTATATTACAAGTCACAAAAATCCAGAACCAAGTTCTACTGCATGTTGGAGAATGAACACAAAGATTCCCAAGGGCCAAAGCCAAGAAGCTTTTAGGAAGTTTGTGAATGCCATGTTTAGTCTACCTGCTTTCTGGAGAATTTGTATTGTATGCTCTGAGGTTTCAGGGAATGTTCATATTCATCTTAAAGCCCATTGTGAAGGGAGGCACTGGAGAAGCCTCATTAGAGCCAGCCAGCCACAGCTCAGGAAATGCTTTGAAGTTGGTCTTTGTGGGAAAAAGAATACAAAACTGAGGCTTATCCCTGAATGAAGGCATATAGTAGGGAAAAGACTGCAGAGATATGGGGGAAAGTAGCACAGAACTAGGGGAAAGCTGTAATAGAGATAACTTAGGCCCTAAGCAGATGGCTTAAAGGGCCGTCTTGGGGGCAGGGAAGGGGAGGGGCAGCTGCACGATCAGCGCCCCAACCCCTTCCCCAGGTTGTCCTCGGAGCAGCCAGCCCTCCGCACAGCCGGCACCCCGAGGAGGACCTCCCGCCGCAGCATTTGCACGCGCTGTGGCGGAAGAGTCGATGAAGGCGCCGCACCCTTTTGCAGTGCACCTTCGTCGACTTGTGAAAGGAGCGCCAATTTAGCGCTCCTTTCAGGGGTGGTGAAGCTGCGCCACAGGACCAAGGCGTGGGGATGCCTCGGTCCCGCGGCGCAGCTTCCTGGGGCGGCCCATGGCCGCCCGTCTGCTTCCCTCCTTAGTCAGCCAGGGGAAAGAACTGAGTAAGTTTTTTGGGAGCTGTGAATGATTAAATAATTCAGGGGTTAATGTGTGGTCTAAATGTAAATTCTACTTATTTCTTCTTTTTTACAACCATACCAGTTGTTTCTGTTACGTTTTCATAGTCACACTTACCATAGTGTACCCACAAAACAACATATCCACTGATCCATACTCGGATCAACTTGAGGCCCAAGTACCCAATCCAGGGAAGGATCTGAAGGTGAAAAGGGGCAGGGACAGGGGCCAACCTGGGAGGGGATCCGTCACATCCATCAATCAGTAGCAACTTTATAAAATATATATAACAACCTCAATTTGCATATTAATTTTGGTCAAAAGATATAAGTCAGATGACTTTTAAGAACTATATCTTGAATAATCAAAGCACATTAAACATTTTTGATTCCATCAATAAACCAGAGAAATTTTGAGATATTTATATACATGCTACCCATTTTTCTTACTCCAGTCCAATTAGTCGTTTCTTCTTCCCCACCTTCCATAAATAAAAATAAACTGTTAAGCCCTGTAAAGTGAGGCAGAGGACTGCAGTTCAAAATACTAAAAAAATGTATAAATGACATTTTTGGATTAGGGTCTCTGGCAGCATTGGAATGATGTTTTGTCTAAAGCCAGAAGTATTCATGAACAGTTTGTCTATCAGCCATAAGCTGCTCCCAAATCTTTCTCCCTGTGAAACCAGTGTGACTTTTGCTGTTGACTTCATAGAGAATGACAAGTTGTCTGTTGCGATATTCTGCTGTAATTTACCTGAGCAGGTTTTAGGAGATGCAAGCAAGATCCCATTTAACACTTGTGTGTTTGAATATTTAAGGGCATCAGTGAACTTCAGGGCCTTCTTTTAAGTCTGCCGTGACAATGTTTTTATCTGCCTTCAAAACTCCAGCACCACTAAGCAAACAAGAGCACTTAGGGGCCTCCTGCAACAAAAACTGTTTCACTTGGAGCTTAAACTGATTTTTCACATTCTGGCATGTGAAGCCTCCACAGGGTGCCTTGCGTCCATTCCCTGGGGAGTGTAGCACAGCACTAGCAGAGGAGGAGGAAAGATGACAGCTTTGAAGCTTTAGAAGTGGTAATAAGAGAGGCATGAGAAGACTCTTGTAAGGCACTTGTCCCTCACCATATTATGAAACTGACTAATTCCCACATGCAGCATGCTCAGGAGGCCATCTGCCACTTCCTCTGCTTGGATCCATAGAGAAGCTCTCACTCAACTTGGAGACAAACACAGTACATTCCCATATGCTGAATTTTGTTCTGTAGACAGAAGAGTTGACATACCTGCATTTCTGCAACACTCAGAATGCATAGGCTCATTGTATAAGGCTCAGACAGCTCACTCTCTCATACGTATGTATGCTTGCATCAGAGCATAGAAGCATGACTTTTGGACTACAAATCCCAAAATCTCCAAGCCATGGTGGCAGGGGAATTCTGAAGACTATAGTCTGAAAAATAACATCGCCAGGCTTGCTCACTTTCTCCCCCTTTCCCCCCATGTTTGTGAGTGTGTGCTACACACAGATATATGCATACACACAAACACATTTGACAAAGATCTTTAGTACTACTATATCCATATACTATCAAATATTTTGATAAGTGTCATTCATAGAAATTGAATTTCTCTCAGGGTTTTAAACAGGAATGTTTAGCTTAGTACCCATTACATCACTTTTATTTGTAACTTAATTTGACTAGATAATTAGGGATATAAACTCTCACTAGTAAAGATAAATTTGGTACCTGAGAATTCCCTAAGGTATCTTTGCTCTCATTTTGTTAATTCTGTTCCTGCCTTTCTCAACATACATGCACAGCACATGGAAGCACATGAAACACAGACATTTGATTCATGGCTTTTATTAACGTATTTGCCATTGATTGATTGGTGCTTGGTATTAGTACTTCTTCTATTGATTGATTGCAGATGAAGTGACTGTTTGACCTTTAATTATAAGCTTGGCTATTGAAAATGACATTGAGCTATGGCTTCATGTAATCCATCTGGAAGGCCAAATGTGATGTCACTCCCTTGAGTTAATTCTGCAGGCAAAAAAGAAGCCCCAAGGAAGCACTGCAACTATCAGGTTGGCTTGTCTAGAATAATACTGCAGTGTTTGGTGGCTGCATTTATGTATAAATCCACTCCATTGCAAGAATTAGTTTCATATATTGTTGTTGTTAGCTGCCCTCGAGTCGGTCGCGACTCATGGCGATGAGACACCTCCAAGAATCCCTATCTTCCACTGCCTTGCCCAAATCCTGCAAGCCCTTCCCCATAACCCCTTGATCGAGTCTATCCATCTGGTTTGTGGTCTTCTCTTTTCTTTTACCCTCTACCTTTCCTAGCATTATTGGTTGTTTTTTTTTCTAGTGATCCATGTCTTTCTTCTCATTATGTGGCCAAAGTACAATAGTCTCAAAGATGATCATCTTTGCTTCCAAGGAGAGCCCTAGTCTGATCTGTTCAAGAACCCATTTGGCTGTCCATGGTATCCTAAGTACTCTTCTCCAGTACCACAATATATAATAATATATTGCATATATTACATAGAAGAAATTGCCTGCTACAAGTTGCCAATTCACAAAGGGTGTGGCATGGTCATTTGAATTACACAACACCAGAAAGATGCTTAGGCATTTTTAATTTACCATTCGCTTCATTGTTCATCATCTTTCAAAGACTATAAGCACTGAATTAATTTCCCCCCCCTCTTCATTCCATATCCCTTATTCCCTGTGTGTTATGTCTTAAATTTTAGACTTTATATATGAGGGCAGGGAATATC
>CM034708.1:49270344-49303762 GCA_020142125.1 Phrynosoma platyrhinos | reverse complement strand
TCTTATACGCCCAGTCGTCTTATACGCCGGAAAATACGGTACTTAAATAATCTACATTTTAAAATCAACCCCAGTAGCAGAGATGTGCAAAGCATGGAGCTCTTCACTATAGATGCATCCAGCCAGTAAATCCAGGTCTTGATGAATATCACAGTGCAGAGTGCACATTTATACCAAGGTTGTTAGCTTTCATTTATCTACCTTTTTGAATTTGTTACATTTAAATAAATGTAAACCTAAAATACTTCACATTTACTCCTAGAAATGTAGCCAAAATGTGACACACATTTGTTCAAGGAGCTTAGACTGGCTATTATTCTCTACTGAATATATGGTCATGACAAAACCAGTGTTTCCCAGTCTGAAATAGCCCTTTTGTTGCCCTCCATTGGCCGTTTACTCTGAAATCTTATTCGTGTCTACCATAGGACGACTGCAGAGGTACTCCCTAGCAAGTGGCTTCTGTTCTGCATTGTATCCATAGAGTGGACTTTTTCTTCAAGGGGTCTGTATTCTTGTATTGCATTCTTGTATCACTTTAAAGCTGCTGTCCAGCTTAATAGAGTAAGAGATCTTTTTTTGATGTCTCATACATCTAGATCAGGGGTAGGCAATCTTTTTGAGCCTGGGGCCGGGTTGCTGTCCCTCAGACAATTGGGGGGCCGAAGCACCAAAAATAAATAAAAAAAAGTAAAAAAAATATTAAAAATTTAAAAAATATGCATGCACACTCTCTCAGCCCCAGAAAAGCCATGGCAAAACCCCTGTGGAGATTTTGCCAAGAAAACCCCAAGAACAAGTAATAAAAACAATCAATATCATCATGGCGGCGGCGGCGGCAGGACCAGCCTAGGGCCGGTCCAAAGGCCTTGAGGGGCCGCATCCGGCCCCCGGGCCTTAGGTTGCCTACCCCTGATCTAGATCATTGTGAGACAGTTTTTAGTAACCACTATGATTACAAATACTGTAGCTAAAATAGGACCCTACCTATTTATAATTTAACACTTAGGACAGTGACTCCCACAAGTGCTACTAACAAAATCAAAAGCATCCTACAAATCAGTGTATCAAAATCAAAGACCATTTCTTTATCCTAACACATTTTGGGATCATTTGAGAAAGTTCAAAATAGTGATCAGTTATTCAGTTTCCCTCTCTTTGTTTTGGTGGCTAATACATTTGCTTCCGCAATCCAGCCCTTCAGCTTGAACAGGAAATATTGTGTATTTTCTTATGACTGACAGCAGAGAAATTAGTCTGTAACTCATTTGTGTGGCTCATCCCTTTTTTTATGTATAGGAATCACAATTTCTTCATTTGCCCTCTTACATAATTTCAGTCCAGTGTTGCTTCTTACTGTCAACAAGAAGGTTTACCAGTCAGACAGCTTCCTAGTGTAGGACTTTGGAAACTCCAGAGAGATAAAATAATTTTCTTGATCATTCTCGTTACTCAAATTATATGTTATTGCTCAAATTATATGTTATTTATTCTACTTCTTCAATAGTGGCTGGCAGCAAAGAGATCAACTGGGCTATCATTGGCATTTCTAGTTCATGTTTATTAAATATTCTTTAAATATAGGCCTCTAGGTTCCACTTAGGATAATCTTCTATAATTTAGGCCTATATTCTCTTGCAATCAGTTTCCAAAAATATAGGCTACCTCCCTCTATTGATAAATACATAAGAGTTGCCCCAAATTACATGAGAGCTGCAAAACTGTTTAGCAGCTGAAATTGTTTTTGCTTCAACAATTGTTTATATCCTTTCCTTAATTCAAGGGCTGCATGGGAAATGTAGAGGTTTCCTTCTGTAGGATATCAGTTACTGAAGCCATATTACTCTGAATTTGAATCTACAAGAGATTTTGAAAACCTTGGAAATGTTCCAGTTAATTGAATCTGCTGAACAATCGCTATCCTCTCTAGTTTTCTCAGCTCAGGTTCCCAAAAAGTGCTGTTTCTTTCAACATTTAACACTGTTTTTTATAGAGTAATATAAAATCCTCAAGATCCAGTTGAGCCCTATTTATATCAGTTTTGTTTTTCTTGGAGAATTAAAGTTGGAAACCTTATCATTTAAATATATACCTATCACATTGTGTTTGCTGCTACTCAAGACTGTGGCCTTAGGCGTCTCATCATCATCATCATTATTATTATTATTATTATTATTATTATTATTATTATTATTATAGTTTATTTATATAGCGCTTTAAGTTTTACACAGTGCTTTATATAATCATCAAACAAGAAACAGATAAAAACCTGCCTAAGCGTGCAGTCTAAAATCACATGTAGACCAAATACTGTCAGCCCTCTGTATTGGTAGGCTAGCCATCCGCAGGTTGGAGCATTTGCAAATGGCCCTGCCCGATTATCATCGATGGCAGAACATGCATGCAGCCTCCCTTACACAGTTACATGCACATCAGTATCCATTAACAGTAATGGGATTTGAGGTACTGCATTTTTTGGTTATTCACAGTGGGGGTCTGGAACTGACTGTAGCTCACTTTACTATATTTCTTAGTTCCTTGGTGAATATAATTACTGCTCATAAACGGGCAAAAGCTTCATCAGACAAAGCTGTTCTTGTCTAGTCTCTCATCTTAAGTTAATATTATGAAGTGCTGATTGTTTCATTATTAGTGATGAAGCAAAATACATGCCTGAGGAAGATGTGAGGCTGCGTACATGCTCACTTAATATTAACTGAGGTAGTCACAGTCTAAGTAGTACTAAACCATAATTACCAAACAGTCCATAGTACATGGAATGTACACAGCTTTTAAAATCAATCTCATTGAGACTTGATTCATTTTTTCTCTGTTAACTAATTGCTGATACAACACAGTCAGGCAGATGTAGGTGTTTTTTGAATCAGAGGTGAGTGTCTTCAGATGTTGGCATTAAATGTTTCATAGTTAGCATCTGGAGAGAGTGCTCAGGCTATCCATTAAATATCATTACCAAGCTGTGCAAGTGCATTCGGAGGGAAAACAGTCTTCTATATTTTCCATATTTTTATTTACCAAGGAAGTGCTTAGTGTGTTTATTACATAGTACATCTTTTCTGTGGTTATGTGAGCATTGTAAACCAATGACCTGAATGATTGATACCTGTTGTCAGTCAAAAACATAGGACAGTGTGTCTTCCCTTGTTTTTCCCAAGTGTTATGACGGCCTTGCAGTTAATCTGGGATTCAAAATGATTACTTTTAAAGAAGCTCTCTGTGGGCAAAAGACAGTTGCATCTCTCATACAGAATTCTTAGAGAAGAAAGGTTAAGGAAAACCTTTGAAGAAAGAAAACGAAAACATATAGTTGTCATTTCTTTAAAAACATCTATCACACTATAAGAAGAAGTAAAGTTTTAAAAATATTGTTTTTCTTTTGCTTATCTTTTTGTATGAGAAATATCATTTTAGCATAGATTTTCAAAACATAATAATTTTGAATCCCAGATTAATTGCAAGGACTTCATAATACAGTTGACCCCCTGTATCCACAGAGTCCTTATCCTTGGATTCAACCATCTACAGTTTGAAAATACTTAAAAATATATATAAATTCCAAAAAACAAACCTTTATTTTGCCATTGTATTAAAGGGACACAATTTTACTATACCATTATATTTAATGGGACTTGAGCATTCATGCATTTTGATATCCACAGGGATGTGTGTGAGTGTTAGAACAAAACCCCAGTGGATACCAAGGGACCACAGTATAAGTCAACTTGTTGTCATGTTTTCCAACTTGCAATCTTTTCAGAGTTTATCCAAGGATGGAAACCTTGTAAGAAATTTAGTGTTCCTTCCAAAGCATTCTTCCCCATTTTTAGCATTACCCATCTATAAAATGTGATGAAATATGCTTGTGTCATCATCATGTAGACACACGTTATGGTAGTCTATGCATTTTACCAAGGGTTGGAAATATTCATGATATTGCTACTACACTAGCATTGATGTTAATTCAAAATTTAATTTGTTACTATAAACCTCTGTGTGTGAGTGAGTGAATGTTATAAAATTAATTTGTTGCATTAATCAATGTGCTAGTGACATGTAACTTTTTTAAAAAATTAAAAATTAAAAGTACCAAAAATAGCCAAACTTGGCCCTTGATTACTTAAATCTTTAATGCCATTGATGAAAATAACAACTTTTAAATTCATTAAAAATTATAACAAATTACAGGTAACAAACTGATTTATAACAAACTAATTTCAGTCTCTGTATTTTACCCAGTGGCAGCTGATGGCATTCTTGTCAGGGAGCAATGAATCTGTTCCAGGTGTTTGTCCAAATTTAAAGGAATGATCAACCAAACAGCACTTTTAATAGATACTTTAATTTTTGCACTAAAACATGGAATGGATCCATTGTCCTTCTGACATGGAAGCCATCAGCTGCCATTGATTGTACCCAGACTCACATTGCATTCTCATTGACTATTGGCAATAAAAAAGGCATTTGGACATGGGATAAACTGCAGCAGACTTTAACATAGAAAAGAACTTACTATTATTAATACTGTTTTTGGAAGACTCCCCTTGTTCCCTATAATTCGTAGATTCATCCATGGTTAAAAGAATGGTTTTCAGTTTCTTGTCACTTTCTTGAAGTGTGTGCCTATGTGTGTCTATACTTTAATCTAAGGGAAGTATTTCAGCATTATTTCAGTATTCTAGAATTGGGGGGGGGGGTGTTTTCCTGTATCAACCTTTGACTGAAATGTACTGAACATGATAAAACTTTATATTATAAAAAATAATACTCCTCCTTTTATGGAGATGGAAGAAATGGTGGCCTAAATCATCCTAGATTTCTTTGATTTCTCATAGTCATTCCAATCTAACATCATCTGATAAAGTAGATTATGCTATTTTGACAGATGGGCACTTTTGGACCATCAACACAAGAGAAACACTCTTGTTAATACTTAATGCTGTTCTTGAATGTTGATACATTTGTCCCTGGATATTATACAGTTGGCTTCCACATCTATGGATTCAACTTTTGCTGATTTGATGATTTGCGGATTTGATTAATATGTTCTCTCTAGGAATCTCTAGGTCCTCCAGTGCAATTCTCCCAGAAGTTAACCATAGAATTTTGATACAGGAATGCCTAGAAAGAACACTTCTCTAGGCATGAAGTTGAAGGCTTTTATGGCCAGTATCCATGGTTTTTTTGTGGGGTTTTTTGGGCTATGTGGCCGTGTTCTAGAAGATTTTATTGCTGACGTTTCACCAGCATCTATGGCTGACATCTTCAGAGAATGCTGGCATGAAAAAGTGGGTGGGCGCATGCGTGCGCGCGTGGGGTGCGCCATTTTGGAACGCCCAACGGCGCTGTAGGTTGCCGACCCCTGCCCTAAATACTCACATTTATTGCATGGAGTTCAATACCTTCTTTTAAATCATGTCATTTAAACACATTTTTAAAACCTATTACTGGGAGAAGTCATAAGTCATAATAGACTCAAATGGTGGGAGACTAGACAAATTCTTTGTTTGATGATACTTTCACAGACAGACATTTGAGTCTGTAGTGTGGCTAGGCTGAAGCTTGATGTAGGCTGAGCAACCTTGCTGTTTAGCATGATCACCATGCAGCAAAATAAAGCCACTTTGTACCAGCTAAACATGCTTGTCAGTATTACTTTAATTAGAATTAAGACCATCCGATTGCTATATGAAAAGTTGTCCCAGTCATTGATATGCTAAAGCCACTTTCATCAATGTGGCACATTCCAAATGGGTTGGAGTTTACTTCCCTTCATTTCCAGAGACCATGGCCAAGGTAGCGGCTGTGAAAAACTTTAAAAATCCTGTAGAATATGTATTTTTTAAAAATTCTTCTATAGGAGGGTATTGGATTGCACTTTCTGAATTTAAACTTTTTTTCTCTTTGGCATTTCCCTCTTAACACAATTCCAAATGCCACAATAGAGGGAACATTTTACCATTTGAACATCCTGTTTTCCTCCTAATGTCCAAAGCCTCTCTAGGTTGGTGTTGAGAAACTAGAAAAAGTCTCTGTACAGCTTGTAACGGGAAATTTGCCTCCTTCTACCCTTCATACTGGAAAACATACAGCAATTAGGGACAAGCTCAGCAACAACTCAGTGCCAGGCACTATGAAAATACAGACAAGGTCAAGTGTTCACACCAGCTCTCACATTGCCCTGTGGCTGAAATGAACAATGTCTTGCTGCAGAACTGAACTGTGCAGATTGCACGGTTTTGTTACATAGCTTTGTACACTGAATTTTGAACAAAGCAGTGCAGTTGAAGGGTGATGTCCTAATCTTTTCTTTCTTTTAGTTCCAGTTTTTTTCTAAATGGCTTGTGGGCCATTACAGTCATGAACAATCCTGTCTGTACAAGTGACGCTTTTCACTGCTACATGCCTGGGATTATTGCAGTTTAGATAGCCCAATGGATATCTTCTTCTAGCCAGATATATATCTTCTAGCAAGGAAATAACTATAAAAGGCACTTTTCAGCGGGTTCATCTGCTTTTGCTATACACTGTGCAATACTGTTTTAAGGAAGAAAAATAATGACAGACTATTCTTCCGCATGAAGGCCCTACACCTACCATCCTGCCCCATGTGTCCATGTTATAGATACACAATCTTATCTCTTTTTCTTATGCTGCATGTTTAAGTAAAATATATATGACTCTGCAGACACAAGTGGTTTTTAATGTAATTCAGTGACTTAACACTTTTAAGATAAACTGTTGGTAAATGGTTGCTTAGGGAAAAGAAATCTTAATGGTAAAGTTAGTTAAGAATAGCATCTAGCAATAATTTGAGGAATGTGTGATTTGTTTGTGGAACAAATTTTTTGATATTAACAAAGAGAAGTTCTTTCTAAATGTAGCTAGCTCTGCAAGCAGCAAATGACAAATATTTTTGCGAGGAAAGTAAAAACATTTCAGGGAGCATAACATAGAGTGGGGGGGAGGGACCTGAGTTCCATTTCTTACTGTTTTATCTTTTCCATCATGGGTATAGGATAAAAGAAAATTCTTGATTCCTTGTTAGAAAAAGAAAGCTCTTACTTGAAGTTCTTGCTTGGCAGATGTCAGTTGAAAGCTCTGCAATGGAATAAGCTGCAGTGTCAAACTCTGTTGGGTAATTTTAGACAAATGTGTCATGTGTGACATGGAAATATGGTGTGCTGTACATTAGTGATTTCCCAAGTGTTTGGATCAGGTAGTAATGTGCTGAGAAAGTGCTCTTTATCTCTCCTCGCTGTGTACTTGTACAGCAGTGGGGAAATGCTTTTGGTAGAAATTACTTTAGTCAGAAAAAAGAATCCATTTACAATATGTGCTTCCTAACATCTTTCAGACAATGCATTGTATTAAAGAGGCATTTTTGATTAATGTTTTATAAACATTTTTCAGCATGACAGCTTAAAGTCCCTGTAAAATTGTAAATGCGTGCAGAGTGCTCACTTCCATAAAGTCAAATGCCATCTCCTCAAGCCTGCTTGGATCCTGTCAACCATAGTGACACAGCATCAGTACCTTGGAGCATTAAAATGGACTTGCTTCATTTCTGTGGCTGCAAGTATGGCAAGATGGAAAGAGACCCATATTTAAATTTCTTTGAAAATGCTGCCATATCTTCCATGGTTTTGAAAAATATATTTTGTAAGTAACAATGTGTAGTGAAACACAGTGTACTGTTTTCATAGGTTCTTGCTTGAAAGTGAAAAAGGATTGCCAGGGGAAAAAATGAGGGAAATATGTGATTACCTCAGGTACCAAGAAAACCCCATGATAGAGCCGCCATAAGTTGGAAACAACTTGAAAGCACACAATACACACACATGTACTATCAGAGGAGCTGATAGTTCTCCTTGAATGCAGCCTTTCTTGAGTGTGAATAGACCAGCCTTGTTTGCTCGCGGGGGTAGGCAACCTGTCCCCTTTAAGGGCTGAGGGACTTCAGCTCCCAGAAGCCTCAGCCATGTTGGCCAGTAGTCCAACTGGCTTCCCAAGACATGACCTTGTGGTAGAACTGGGATATTCCATCCAGAAAACTTGCTTTTTCATAGACTAATTGAACTGGAGCCATTCTGAACCAACCTTCCTTCACTGGTGACCTCTGTCCAGAGCTTTGCTTAACTGTAAAAAGAAGGCCTTTGCTCTGTGGATCAACAGCAGAGAGTAAAGGCCTTTGCAGACTGCCAGAAATAGTGCACATTAAATTGAGGCACTGCCCTGGCTCAGCGCTAGGGAATCATGGGAACTGTAATTTATTATGGCACCAGAGCTTTCTGACAGAGAAGGCTCAATGTCTCAGAAAAAAATACAATTCCCATGATTCCCTAGCACTGAGCCAGGGCAGTGCCTCAATTTAATGTGCACTATTTCTGGCAGTCTGCAAGTGGGTTAGAGAAGGTTCCTGCAAGGAAGAACAAAAAACAATGCCACCTTTTACAGTGTTTTCCTGTGTGTTTGGCACCCACTCTCATATCCGTTCTCATACCACAGGCAATGGTTGGAGGCTAGGGGGCCACATTAGCCCCCCTCTCCACTAGACTTTAGTGGGCTGCAAGCTCACTATGCCTACCGCCAAAAAAATAATAATCAAATCCCCCTCCCAATGTTCCCAAGCACCCTCTATGGGACATGAGTGGCATTTGCACCACATTTGGGGGGATGGCTTCCAGGGGAGGATATTTTCACAACTGAAGCTGACCCAGAATTCTCGTTCTTGTTTCAAGAAGGCCTCTCGTGGATCTAAAATGACCTAATCCCCCCCATAGCAAAAATCGCTCCATATCCCATAATGAATGTTTGAGGGGAATAAAGTATTTCCGCCATGGGGCCTTAGCAGTCACATGCAGCTTCAGGATGCACTTTGCCCACTCTGTCATACAGTATCAACTTTATTCATGGTTGCAAAAGAAATATTTTCAGAGGGCTCAGAGAAAAATGCTTTGTAATGCTTGCACAATTTACATTTCCAGGGGATAGCTCTGCTAGTCTTTTGGAGCAGAAAAAAACAACAAATATGTGGGTGTCTTATATGCTAACAAGTTTTGTTTGGCTTAAGGTTTTGTAGATGGTAACCTAGTACCTGGGAGCCAGTGTGGTGTAGGGGTTTGAGTGTTGGACTATGACTTTGAACACCAGGTTCCTAATCCCATTTCAGCCATGTAAACCCACTGGATTACCTTGGGCAAGTCAACAGTTTCTTCAGCCTGAAGAAACGTGTCAAGAAAACCCCATGATTGGGTCACCTTAGGGTCACCATAAGTCAGAAACAGCTTGAAGGCACACAACAATAGTATCAGCCTAGAACATCAGATGTATCTAATGAAGTGGGGCATAGTCCATAAAAGCTTATGCCAAATAACCCTTGTTTGCTTTCAAGATGCAACAAGACTCTTGATTTTTACAGCTTACGTTGGAGGACAACAATGTCCTCTAGTAGATAACTGTACCATATTGAACATTATTCTCTAATGTACTTAAATACTCAAACTATAAAAGACCAACCTGGGTGTGATTGTGCCTAACTAGAAAGAGTGAGGGGATATGGCCACAAGAAGGAAGAAAATTTAGGAAGGAAAAGGGTGAAAGCAGAACAGCTCATTTCCAATGGAAGAGCTTTTTTTTTTTTTCATATACACTGAACAATGGGAGCTACTTTTAGGCTGAGATCCTGTATCATCTCCACATGGCATAAATATTCACTAGTGGAGTTATGCTATGCTAGCACTACACAATCTCTATACTGAATGCCACCATAGCAAAATACACAAGAAATGGTCAATGTACACAGCTGTCAGCTTACAACACAATGCACAGAGGCAGCAAACAATGCCCATTGACAGACTATGGTGCATGCATTGTTGCACATCTGCAATAGTCCACTCTTGCCACCATCAGCTGAATCAATCTGTTCTGCATTGTCCCCCAAAAGTCATTCCACATGTGTAACACAACTTACCATCTAACCCACAGGACTTTGGCCTTACAACACTAATTATTTCCATCTTCTTTCTCTGAAGGCTCAGACCTGTATCTTTTTTTTTCCTGAAGCAGTTTGCACAAAAGACCACTCATCCAAATTTGCCCTAGTTTTGTTTGTACCTTCATCAAATGCTCCCATGCCAATTGGCAATAATAAAATATACGTCATGGATCACTTTACTCAGGTGCAGTCTCAATATTGTATTAAAACAGTGCCTTTCAACTAGTTGTACCCTTGGGTTATTTCAGCTGAAATATACTTGTCTTTCCCTTATCATCTATAGCATTTTCCCCAATAGATGTATCAATGAATCTAAGGCAAGACCCACTAGCAGCTTTAGAATATTTCAAAATGTAGTTAGTCCTGTGCTCATAATAAGCACACTGAAGATCTGTTAATTTCTTAACAGAATGAGAGGAGAATAGATTAATAGAATAAGATTAATATGGGCCTGAATTATTGCATGGATGGCCATGGCAAAAACAAGGAATTCACTTGGGTATTTACAAATGCAGAATCACCGTAATTATATAGCTATGCAATGATTCCCAGCCAAGTCCGTGCTTACTGAGAAGCAGCTGCTGTGAGCAACACGAGTCTGTTCCCTTGTCGATTGGGGAGCAACATACTGGTTTTACCCCTCCCCTGAGGATGTCCAGTGTGACAGGCAGAAGCAGGGGCCCTGTTGCAATTCCCTCTTATGCCAAAGATCTATCACACAAGGAGGGGTGGGAACATCAGTCAGCTGTTCCCGACTGACAGGGGAACAGACCCCCATTCATGATAGCTGCTTCCACCCAGTAAATGGAAATGGGGGACTTTCAAGTCCCTGTGTATTCCCTAACCTAGGGAATACGTAGAGATCGTGAATATGAAACAGTCCCAGATGTGTAACTCTAGGTTACACATTTGTATCTCACTTAGTGGATTCTGACCAGCATAATTGTTAAGGGGATGACTGTTTGAATTAATTACATGGGATTATATCTGAATCATTGGGATCAATCATGCAATAACCGAAGAGGAATTAGGATACTTTGGCTACTTTCAAGTTAACTTAAATCAGCCCAGTAAAGCCTGTTGCTTCAACATTTATTATATTTTGTAAATTATATGGAAGATTGGCGGGGTGTGTGTGTCATTGTTGTTCTCTCGACCTGTCACTTTGATTCTCTATTCTGCAGAAAGTAAAAGTTTATTAAAACCTCCCAAGCTTCTTGAGAAATGTGGGTTTAACTTCCCCAAGGTATAGATTCTCCTCTGCCCTTGTGTTGCTCACTGCCACTCCCCATCCATGTTATCTCTTACTTGTAAAACTCAGAAAGAAGCATTTGAGACCTTTCCCATGTAATCCACTACCAATCTATAAGCCCCTTCCTTTTCCTCAAGAGACAGGGGATCTTAGCTGTTTGACTCAACCGTAAAAAGACTTGGATTCCCTTGGTAGTTAACACTGGGGTATTAACCACATGCACACAAACATCTCTACTGAGAAAACAATAATCACCACCAGTGTAAGAAGTGATTGTGTATTGAAAAGAAAACAAAAATACATCTGTGAAATGTTCCCAGGTTCCTGAATGTTGCAACAGACTTTATAAGAACACAGGGAAATACATCACCTGGGAATCAGCTAAAATTGATAACACAATGGGAAATGCATCCGTGTGGGCCAAGACTTCCCAAACACCCAAATAAAAAAACGTATATATCACATCTTAACAAAAAATTCTAAGCTTCTTACACCTTTTTTGTTTCTTACCATGAGAACCTTGGATGAGACTGAATTGAATTTAGGTCTGCTACATCGTCCAGAAAGAGAGAAAGGTCTCTTTTTCCTCCACAGAAATGGAAAAATTGATATTTTGTTGAGTCAGTTTCCTCTCTACGAAGCACCCTCAGTGATCTTAATCCTTTGTAGACACTGAGCAGTTTCTTGTACACTGGTAGATTACTTCTACCCACTCTTTATTTCCCAAGATACCCTGGTGTCACATTGATAGTATCTCTTAGAAATCTGGATTCAAATTCTTGCCTGTCTATGAATGCACAGGTTGTATTCGGCCCAGTCCCTAGGTATCAATGTCATTATAGAATAAATTATTATATTATCAGCTTTGAAAGGGTCTAGAAGCTAAGGACAGTGTTATGTTCACATACTCCAGCTACAGTCCTAAGCACATTTAGCTGGCAGCAAGTCCCACTGAATTTAGTGGAACTTACTTCTAAATAAGTATTACATCAGGTATACAATTCATACAGTCCTCAGATTTTGTTGAACTTCTCTATCATCCCTCACCATTAGCTATGCTGGCTAGGGCTACTGGGGGTTGCAGTCCCAAAACATCTAGACTACATTATTCCCACTTCAGATAACATTGTACAAATGATTAAGATGATTAAATAATATAGTATTTCAGAAGTAAGCACCATTAGGGTCAATGGGTGAAGACCCATTGAACTCAGTGGTGCTCATTTCTGCATAATTGTTTTATTTAATCATTTAATTTTTGTTCTAACTGGAATTTACCTATTTAATCAACTGCTAAAGCACAAATCAACACTTACGTCAGTCCTGTTTCTTCAGTTGGACTAGCATACACACACTGTGAGCAAGCCTCCCTGCTTCTTTCCTAATCCCATGGGACAAAATGGTATATAAATGGTGAAAGAGATGTGTCCGTCTTCAAGTGTCCTATAGGACAAAAGATCTAATCCCTTTCTTTACACACCTTGCTGGAGGTAGGAAGGTGAAGAGGGGAAGGAGGGTTGTACTAGAGATTCCAGCAGGTTCCTCTGCTTTGTCTCTCATTTGTTTCTCTGAGCCCATTAATCACAGATGAAACATTGTTGAAGGCTCAATTGAACTTTATTTCTCAGACTTGTCTTCTGTTGAACCATCAGACTAGACTTGATTATATTGGAAATTCAGTTTAAATAATAGTTCCAACTGCTTTCCCTTTAAAATTCTGAAAGCAGCCCTCAAAAACAGGAAATGGTACATATATGGCTGATCTAATGAAACAACACGAACCATTTTCTAAAACTCAGTTTTTTAAAAAAAGGAAAACTGTTCTTATGAGAAAACTTTAGAAAAGTCTGGCTGGACTTTCTCTCCCTCCCCCTCTGGGTGTGTGAATGTGTGTTTTAATTACATATGTGCTGAGATACTGTGCAAATTTATACTGAACACATTTAATGTTGGTGTTCCTATCATATTCTATTACATCAGAATGCGTGTCCTTTTAAGTGATGAAAGAAACTGGAGTGGACAGATCAAAACAAAGATAACCAGATCCTTTTAGCTTAGCACCTTCGTTCTTTGCTGCTCATATTAAAGATTTAATTTTATCTTCTGTGCTTTACTATTTTTGCTATAGTGGCACCTGCTCCTGTCACTGCAGTTTGAATCATAGTTCCAGTTCCAGAGTTACACGATCAAAAACTGTGGACTGAAATATCCAGGAGCAGCCTGGAGTTTACTAAGCCCTTTGTTTCCTTGTTTTAAAACAATCCAGCATCATCTCTTGGATGAAAGCGAGGAAAATCAAAAGAGCAAGCAAATATTTGTGTTATTTCTCAAGTAATGCCCTCATTTTCCCGTTTCAGAACTCTGGAGTTTTTAATTTCAAGCCTGTCAGTTAAATGGATTTGAAACACATGGTGTTAAAAATCACCTAAAATTATAAAACACTCTGAAATCAAAATGTTTTATAATCTTAGGAGATTTTTAAATCACCTAACAAAAAGAAAAGTTGTTTTTAGCAACAACAGTATATACCTTCCTTTCTAGCTCCATTGAAGAACAGTTCAGAAAAAGTGTATAGTACATTATTAAACTGACAGCAGTGATTGAAGATTGATATATAGCAGAACTTTGTTAAAGTTCTTATCTTTATCAATTGATTTCAGTCACTTCTTTCAGCCCAGCAATATAAGAATATTTACTGAGAGAAGTCAATGTAGCATAAATGAATGGATTGTAAGTAATAAGTAATTTGGCATAAAAGTAATAGAAAGCAAGCATTGAAAGAATCTAGATCCCCTTGCAGTTATCTGCATGGTTGCCCTTTATCAGGGTACATATTTGCATTGAGTCCCAAAGAATAGCACTTTCTGATTAGTAGGCAATTGGTATATAGATTCTCTATATTATCCTTGGTCTCACCCCTTTTAATGAAACAGTGCTTTTCTTCATAGTGGAATTATTGTGTACCCGTGTTCTCCTGCCTCTTACAAGACTCTTCTGTGTCTTCATCTTTGTGAACTGTCTTTTGGTAAAAAGAGGGCAGGGAGGTCTTTTTCTTTGAAATCGTAGTGAAATCTTTTAAAAAGTAAAATGCTTTCCTATGATCCTTGACACAGAAAATACATCAAAGCCTTCTTAAACTTAGCTGTCTTTCTGCCCATAGGAATACCAATGCTGAAGATCGTCTTTGAAGGCTATGAGCACCTGTCCTTAATTTCTGTCCCTTTACTTATCTATCACCCGGCTCAGATCCTTCTAGGCAGTGTCTTAGTGCCCACAATAAAATCGTGGATGATTTCAAGACAAAAGGTAAGTAGTGACTGTAAGACCAAATGTTTTGTGTTACAGTTCCGACTGGCCCCAGTCAACATGGCCAGTGGTCAAGGGTGATAGGAGTTGCATTCCAAAAGTTCGGAAGAGCATCAAGTTTCAGAAGGCTGGGTTGTAGTTTTAGCCCCATTGTCATACCAGCCACAAGATGGAAATCAGGCTCAGCTTTGAAAAAATGTAGAGTGCTACCAGTTATGAGCATTGAAAGAATGCATTTGTTAATAGGGCCTGGCAGGCATGCCCAGAGAGACTCCCAACATCCTGCCACATTTCCCCAATGTCACAGTGCATTGCTTAACATGGGCATAAGTTCAGTCCAGTGGACTTTGCTAAACTATAATTTGCAGGTTAAAGTGTATTTCCACAGCATAGATTTCATGAACAGTAAGGGCAGCTTCCAAAATTTTGAGGGCAGTAATACCCTATGCGAGAGGGGAAGACACTATATAGGAAGGTAAACAAAATAGATGCCATACTTGTGCAAGTGGATCATTGTTCCTATAGCCTTGTTAACATTCTCATATAGGGGGAGGCATTTTATGACAGGGCTAATTTTTTTGTCTTATTTAACCACACCTCTGTTTGTAAGGCTCTTAGAGTCTTTTCTGTTTCACTGATTTCCAGTCTGTCTGCAGCTAAAAGATGTTTAATTAAAGCATTTTGATGATAACTTTGGGCCTTTGCAGACTGCCAGAAATAGTGCACAATAAATTGAGGCACTGCCCTGGCTCAGTGCTAGGGAATCATGGGAACTGTAATTTATTGTGGCACCAGAGCTCTCTGACAGTGAAAGCTCAATGTCTCAGAAAAAAATACAATTCCCATGACTCCCTAGCACTGAGCCAAGGCAGTGCCTCAATTTAATGTGCACTATTTCTGGCAGTCTGCAAAGCCCCTTTGTCTCCGACAAAGAAGGATAACATCACTAGCTATTCCAGATATAAAACTTAATATCAGAAATGTGAGATGCAATGATCCTGCTACTTGTTTGGTAGTCAGAGAGTATTTCCCAAAATTTGGTGCGACAACCACCTAGCCCAAAGATCTTCCCAGTGGGAATTTCCCCTGCCAGTACTCCTTTCGCCCATTTTTTCATTCATCCAGGCATGCCTATCCAAGAAACTTTCAAAAGATCCAATATGGACTGCTTTATTCCCTCCGCTCAAACAGTAGGGGGGCTGGTTCTTTTCTCTAAATGCACCCATGATCGGTCTCCAATGAGGGCTTTTTGAGTTTAATCAGTCTGCAGTGCCTGGCAGGTTTATTTTGATCATTTGTCATTTTACCATGCAAATCTTCTTCTTCTGGTCTTCTAGGTTATTTCCCCAAGAGTACTATTGTAATTATATGAGAATATTGTTATTATTGTAAATCAGGAAGATTTTTTGTTCTTTTTCCAGTAGCAATAATTACAATAGAGTTTGATGTAGTGCCTGAATAATGGTCTCCTGCTTTGAAAATAAACATGTCATTTTCACCTTGATGTTTATTTTCTATCAACACTTTGGCTTCATTTTGGCATTTCTCTCATGGTGGAAAACTGTTATCCAGGCACTGCACTCTGTTCCACTGACATCCTTCCTTAATTATGATACCAATATGTGATCTCTTCATGAAGTTGAATTTAAATATTTAGAGGTTCATCAGCAAGAGGCAAGTAGTGCAGCAGAAGCTGACACACACCGAAATAAAAGATTGCATTTGCCAAACTGTCTGAAATCTTATACCTTCATTCCTAATATAAAGTACAATTAATCCTAATGCAGAAATGTGGCAGAGCCATTTTGTGTTTTTACTAGGCCAGCGTTGTCTATTGTTTTGTTTGTCCATCTGTTTTGTGTTGCCAGATTTTAAAAACAAACAAGTGAGCATTACACATTATATATTTCCATATCTTGTTTCATAGTGCATTGAAGGCTTTGATAAGCCCACAAATATAACAGTTTTTCATTAGCATTGGGAGTTGTGTATCAAAAACCAGAAGGCAAGAATGGATTTTCCTATTTATATACATAATTTAGACTGTTACAAATATTTTTGGGTTTTTTTGTGTATTTGGGGACAACAATAAACTAACAAAAATTTGAACTAGAGTTGAAACCTATCCAAGCACGCTCTGATGAGAACTTCCAGTAATACTGGATTTCCAAATCTCATTAAGTTAACATAGGAGAGGACATTTAAAATAGTGTGCTTGAACAAAAGAGTACTGCTATCTTCTTTTTTCCCTTTTTCTACCAATGTTGCCCTACTGGCTCTCCTCTTGAGGGAAGCTACTGCCTGCCCTGGATATCCAATGAGCTAGTCTCTCATATCCTCTTCAAGGGAAACCAGTTGTGCCACTAAAGTATTTGTAATGGGAAATGATAATCTAGGACTTTTTTCTCTAGAAGAGTACAGCAGGCTTTTTCCATTTATACCCCAAAGTTGCTAGACCTTTTTCTCTCTGTTATGGCAGATGTATGATTCAGTTCCCAGTCTATGGAGTAGCATATGTGTTCATTTAGTGGCAAAAAACAAGGTAATTCCATGTCTGCAAGTATGAGAAAAGGTCAAAGTTATATGTTGCCACTCAGGTTAGGAGTTGTGTTCCAAAAAGTAACTTTTCCAAGCTCTGTGAAGCATTGATGTGGCCACTGGAAAAAACCAGGGATGCTTTGACTTTGAGTTCCTGCATGGCAGAGGGTTGGACAGGATGGCCCTTGTGGTCTCTTCCAACTCTATGATTCTATGGTTTTTTAAGGATGGTCACACATTACATTCCACACAAATAGGGGCTATGTACATGCATTGATGTATAACCCATGCAGTTATTCATTAACATTCAACATGTGTGCTACACTGTGTACAAATTGCTGGTGTGTATGTTCATACTTTCTGTGTACACAGCCACACAGACTGTTGAATGTAACATGTGAAGATGCCTTTTGATGACCTGCTGATACTAAGATTAAATGCTTTCTTATTTCAGCAACACTTGATAGCAACAACTTTGCAAGATGATGTTGTTTAGTCCTGCCTTTATGTACACAAGCAAACTGATACTCTGTTTATTATTTTCAGGCACTGAAATTAACAAAGCAACCCAAGGTGCCAGTGAAAGTATAACAATAGAAGAGTTCCAGTGAATGTAAATATGTACTGTTTTGTACATACACAGAGACAATTCAGAAGATGGGCATATGCGAATGTCACTTCAGCACTTACATTATTTTTATAGACACATATATATTTAAAATACCTATGGAAGTGCCTTAAAATATATTTGACAAAAGCATTGATTCCAAAATCAGATGGCTGGTTACAATAAGAGGTTGCACACAAGTGGGCAGGGAGGGTGATATGATTTTGATTTTTCTTCCTGTGTGGGTAGTGAAAGACTAGAACTTCCATCACTAACTCAGAAGTAGTAGGCATATTCCTCCAAGTGATTGTTTTGTACCAACCACGTGGAACTGAGCAAAGATTGAACAGGAATTGTGCTCTGTGAAGTGTGCAAATCATTTGCAAGCCCATGTGTTGGTCCCAGACCAAAACGAACTGAAGACTACTCTTTTCAAGCAGATGCATGAAAGCAGTTTCTGAAGTTCTAGTCAAGACTAACTTGAATTTCTGTGTGATTCCATAACCCTCCCCACCCGTATGATTGTGACATGCCTTTTTCTTCTGAGTTTGTGTACACTCAGCATGGGGCCATCCATTGGAAAGGAACTGAAAAGCATAAATTATTTGCATTTGTTGACACAGTTGTCTAGACATTCCTTCAAAGCTAACTGTTTCTCAAGACAATTCTCTCAGTTCCATTTTTGTGATATTGTGGCATTGTATGTCTTAGATGCACCGTGCATTTCTTCAAAGAGACGGCCTGGTGGTTAGGGTAGTAGGGAAAAATCTGTGATCTGAAAGCGTTGCTGTGAGGGTATTTTTAAAATATATATTATTATTGTTATCTCAATATGAGTAAAATGTTTCCCCTTCTTCCCCCAAAATGCAGTACACTATGTTCCCCAATGACAGAAGAATATCAGTTTACTAACATTACAAGAGCCATCTTCCTGCCATTTCCTGATTTTACAAACCCCTATTGTTCGTTGCCTGTAAAAAAGCTAGCAAGTGGGAGAACAATATTAAATTTTTTTCAACTAGCAAGTATATTTGTATTCTAAAAACTTAGTGAAGCAGATTTACAAAGGACAACTGTTTCTGGTTAATTTGACAATCAGGTGTATCTTGTGGGAATTTTTTTTAAATGTATTGATTTTCTTTACATGTTTATAAGAGGGATCAATAAATAACTAGGGTGTTAATGAATTCAGATGAAAAAACAGGGGAAAGGGATTTCATTTAATACTTCAGTAAGCAGTATGCCTTATTTTAAAAAAGTTGCCATTAGGCTAAACAAGGATGTGAGAAGCAGATGCACAGTTACAAGCTCAGCAGCGTGGTGGTCATGAGACATCAGCCAGCAATTCCTTGTGCAGCTGAGAGCTTAGGCCAAGATGCTGTGGTGTCCCGATTGCCCACACAACAGATGATAATGTGAGCAGTAAGACACTTTCACTGTTCCGGCACCAAAATATCCGCAAGCGGAAGAGCTGTGCTGAACTACAGTGGCAACCCCACTTACATGCTGCATGCATATGCCCCAATCTCACTAAAGAAGGAAATGGAGGCCATGCAGTATGTACCTCCCATCAGAGACCAGCTATCTATAGGATCTGTTGTTTTTTCAGTGCTAAGGCACAAGCAATTTTTAAAGATACCCCTGCAATAGTGCCTTAACTTCAAGGATCCTACTGAAAAAATATCCATTCTGTATAAATCTAATCTCTGGGAGGATGATTAAATACACCAAGAGGGCTTTTTGATCTGCCAGAAATGAAAACAATCTTGGCCTCAGAATACAACCCCATCCAGAGGGTCCTTCTTGGCCAATTCCTATGAGGTGTGTGGGGAAGCCTGCTTTAATAAGAGCACATGTGTGCATTTGGCTGTATATGGAGTTCAGGGAATGAAGGCATTGAATTTAATATGGTCACCTCTGTCCATTTCAGCGGAAAGAAAGAACAGGTTCTTAGGGACTGGCATTCAGCTTTAATGTTAATTCTTAACTGTTCACACAAGTTGAAAGACATTCCACTCCCCCTTACCTCAAAGCTTAATCATGCTTTATTAGGATTAACTGTCCTGTTCAGATAATTTTATTTGGTGCCAAGTGGAGGTGCCTTATGTTAGCAACAAATGTGTACCAAATGATCTTGTTGTACTGATGTCACAATGGTAGACCACTTTTGTAAAGTAAAGAGATTAGTCCTGAATGATCAAGATACACAATCTGGTAAAACTGTAAGCACCCATTAGCACGAATTAAGGTCAGTGATATTTAACATGCTAGCAAAAAGCCTAGTACATTCCTCCAATTAGGTTGCCTCAATCATGTTTAGGGACAAATAACCCATAACTGTAAAACAGTTTTGCTGCACATATTTTTGTTTTGTTTTTTAATGGAAGAGCATATGAAGATGCAGCTCAAACAAATCATAAGCGGGATCATCTGTTAAAGTGTATAAATATGTTTTTGCATACAAATGGCAAATTAATTTCCTTTACTCTTGGTAGCTCATTATATACATCTTGACTCATTGATTTAAAAATATGGTCAGGCAAAAAGACAAAGGACAGACAATGTACTTCACATTTTGTTTCCACAAATCCTTTACCGAGAATACAAAATACATTTATCTAATCCAAAAATCTTCTTTTCATAAGCAGAGGAAGAAAATCGTAGAGTGTCATGGTTGGAGATTCGCTAACAGATTGTAATGTGAATTTATCTTGTGGTTAATTTCTGAGGGATTGAAAGGATTTGTGCAGGAGTGCAAGTGTTGCTTATATGCAAATCTGAGTCAGTTTTCTTGTCTGTCATATATTAAACATTCTTAGCTGATGGGTCCCATTGCTGCTAAGCTCATATCCATCTTCTCTTTTCTGTCATTTGAGTTGAGTCTGCTCTTGAACAGTCACTACACTGTTACAGTTCCAACAGATCTACCTCAAATTACTTCAATAACATCAGCTCATTACTTTAAATTATGAAAATTTGTTGCAGCCATTGCTTTGATATTTTACTGTATTTAAGACTGTTTTGGGGAGAGGCACTTTTGGTATAATTGTTTGTGGATTGGAAAAACCTAAATAGTGTTTAAGTGAATGTTGGATGGATTGTTCTGAATGGAGTGTGTGGGTTAAATGAAACAAAAGTACATCTTTTAAATCCACACTTAGTGAGACTTGATTATTCGTATCCAAATACTATGTTATTTTTAAAGACTATTAAGTTTCTCATTTCATGCCTTCAAATATAAAAGGAGCTCATTGGGGGTTAGTTTCAAAGGAGACAACAGGCTAGTTTATGCTGCAGTTTATTTTTGTAACATGGGCCTTTCTTCCTCCTACCTGGGATAAAACTTTCTGTTGGGTTTTTTAAAAGCTTATATAAACATTTTTTAAAAAAATAAAAACAACTGATTAAAAGCCATTAATCTGTTTTTCTTGTTGATTTTAATGACTAATTAAGCAAGATGCATGGGAAGGTGTATTTACCTTATTGTCTTTGACACTACAGCTGCTAGATTAAGAGTATTCCCAGCCTTAAGATTTCAGGGCCAAAACCCTGAAACCTTTGGATAAAACCTGGTCAGTAAGCACAATATATTAATTATCAATCAAAGTTGGCCAGAATTCTTCCCTGGGATGCATGCATCCATGGCTGCCATGGAGGACTCTTCCCTGGGATGCATGCACGCATGCCTGTCATGGAGGACTCTCCCCTGGGATTCATGCAGCCTTGGGTGTCATATGGAGGACTCTCCCCTGGGATGTGTGCAGCTTTGGGTGTCATATAGAGGACTCTCCTCTGGGATGCATGCAGCCTTGGGTGTCATATGAAGAACTCTCCCTTGGGATGCATGCAGCCTTGGGTGTCATATGGAGGACTCCCCAAAAACTGGTGAGGGATGTGCCACAGTAATCCCTCCCCTTCAGTTTGATGCGACTCAGGTCCGTTGTTCCCACTTGCTGAACAGGCTTCCTAATTGCTTCTTTTTAAAAAGACTGGCAAAAAACTAGTGTCTGAAAACATTTTTTTTTTTTTTGCATTTGTCTCGTTTCAAAGCGAGTCCAAATGATCACAGTCACATCTGAAACAGTTTCAAATGGGGATGAGGCACATTTAAAGCAATCAACAAATCGATGTATATCATAGTGGGAATGAGCCATCACACATTTAAAGGCTCTGAGATTCGCTCTGAGATTCCTCCTAATCAGTCCTTTTTTCTTTTGAGAAGATGAGACAGACTCTAATATCCAAGAACCCTATCTGACTCCCATCTCAAATTTGCTTGAGGGTTTGAAGCAAATGCCAAAGAAAGAAAGAAAGAAAAGAAAAGAAAAGAAAAGAAAAACCAGAATTGGGGATGGTATTTGTGCAGCCCTTCACATGTTGAGCTGCAGCTTACATTTATCCCTTCCCTTTGATTATGCAGGGTAAAGCTGCTGGGAGTTGCAGTTCCACTATATCTAGAAGGTTATGCAATTCATATTCCTGCATGTTTATCATTCCCAAAGATTTCTATAGGGAAAAAAGTATGTGTTTCTGCAGTCCAATAGGACTGTGTAAGACTGCAAGACATATTTGTTTTTGATTTGGGATGATCTGTCATCAAAAACCACAAGGTCTATTTACCATGGTCTGTCAAATCAGAGTTCCTTGTGCATAGGAAGGAAAGAGGGACACCATAAAGCAATGGGAGCAAGCTCCTACTTCAGGTAGGATTTGCAGTCTCTTTGAGTATGTATCTGATATACTGACAAGTGCAGCTCCAATGCAATTTTGGACTAAATTCACTAACACCTTAGAACACAAATTCAGAGATTTAGGTCAAAGCCAATATTTGTTTTATATTGCATTCAGTCCTAAAATATATTATGCTACAGCCTAGAAAAATGGAATACATTTCTTAATATCAGCTTCTCACAGACTTTTCTCAATTTTTCTCTTAAAATGCGTCTAAGCCTACCTTTGGCTATATCATCACTTATAGTACTGAATGAGATTAAAAAATGCAACTCATTTTCAGTTGAAGTGTGCGTAGTCTACAAATTTTTGCATGCTGTCAAAGACTGTGACAGAAGCTGAAATGTTTATCCAAAACTGCAGTCATTCTAAAATGGGACAAGAACAGGTAGGCCTCTTAGGTCCAAAACACACTGGAGAAATAATCCAGTTTGAGACCACTTTAACTGCTCTGACTCCATGCTAGAGAATTCTGGGAACTAGCTTTGTGAGACATTTAGCCTTCTCTGTCAAGGTCTGATGCCACAACAAACTACAGTTCCCAGGATTCCCTAGATCTGAGCCAGAGCAGTTAAAGCGGTCTCAAACAATTATTTCTGCAGTGTGTTTGTGAATGTGAACTTGCCAGAGTAGTTGACTGGCCCTAATTCATGAGTTTGCACTGAAAGGGGGCAGAGAAATGAAAATTTAGGCTAACATTTGCAGATATGTTCGTCCATTAGATTTTTTTTTTAATTGACATAATAATCGCTGTATTAAGAACCAGAAAATGTAAAATAGTTAGCAAGCTTATAGGGCTCCAGTTTGGGTGTCATTATTAAATAGAGTTGGACATTTTTCGGAAATGCAGAATTTGAGCAATGATTTCAGAATGAAACTTTTTTTCTTGGCTCATGTACAGATACGATGAAGGACTGTGGGATACGGGTGGGAGTTCATATTACGAATTTGTATCTCCAAAAAAAAAAAAATGATGCTTCCATGCAGTTGCCACAGTGTCTATGGTATGAGTCTAAAAAGGAAAGGATTTTTTTTCATTTTTTTTAAAACTGCCAATAACATTTTTGCCTGATGAAGAAGCCAATGGAGCTTCGAAAGCTTGTAACGTGTATAATGTGCATTTTGGTTGGACAAATAAATGTATCACTGTTTTGTGTACCGTCGCCCCTCCATTCTCATGGACTTCATGTCCGCGGTTTTACATATTCACAGAGGGGCGACCTCCATTTCAATCAATGGGGTGCACACCTGCAGGAGCATGCCCCATTCAAGCCTATGAGGATTGAATATTAACTAATCTTCGTTTTTGCAAGGTGGGTGGGTCCAGAATGGATCCCCCGTGAAAACAGGGCCAACTGTATTTTGGATGATGCTATAGTAGGCCATAAGTTAGCATCAGCTATTTTATTAAGATTTATTACATCTTAAGTGTCTTAATAGGACACATTGGAAGTTTTTCTTTCCCAGCTATAAAGATGCACAGCCTATTTCCCGTTCTTGCTTTTCAAAAACAAGCAATGGCATGTCTATGGAATCATCAACAAATGGAATATCTATGTCTGAAGAATACATGAAGCTTCTAAATACTGGGGGAAAGTGAGAGAGAAGGGAGGCTTTGTACCCTGTTTGTGGGCTTAAGACAGGGATAAAGAATGAACAGACTTCCAGAAGTTGTTGGGCAGCAGCATTTATCAACATACTGACTGTGGCTGATAGGACTTTCCACGTAACAACATCTATAGGACCACATGTTCTCCATTCCTGGATGAAGTCTTCCAGACCATTTAACATAACTGACAACTTTGTGTTTTCAAATCTTTCTACATTGTCAAGAGGGCTTCATTTGTTGTCTGCCTTCAGCGTTTACTTGGCAAGGTTTATTTGGGGATTTGACATTGCTTTCCTCTGAACCTGGGAGAGTGTGTCTTGCCCAGGGTCATCCAGTGGGCTTCCATGGCTGAGGGAAAATTTGAACCCTGGTCTCCCAAGTCAGTCCAACACTCAAGCCACAAGAGTATAGCGGCTCTTTCTGATTCTTACTTTGGGAATTTTAAATTTGTTATCCTCGCTATCACATTACATTTTTAATTAGGATAATAATTTAACAGGGGCAAAGAGCTTGACTCTCATGGCCTCTTTATAAAGCTTCTGGTACACGGACTGCTCAAGGAAAGAAAAAATGCTAATACTAAGAAGACTGTTTACAGTATGCAAAGCTGCTACAGGCATCTGAGATATGATCTGCACACCCCAACAAGTAGTCTTTCTCACAGGGATGCCTTTCTTTCCCTACCCTCCTTGACTTCTTTTCTTTGTTGGGAAAAATTGAGCAATTGACATTCCAAAAGGGAATTCGGTACATGGCAATTTGCCTCCTGCTTGCAGGATGTCTCCGTCAACTGTAGCCTGGATACATTTTCCTCTCATTTCTCTCTATTCTGGCTGTGGTCGACACCATTCTGTTGAATGTTCAAATCATTCTGAGTCCTGAGCAGACCTCTGTGCATGTGCTACGGCTACCCTCCTGACGTGAGCATCTCTTGGACTTTGGTGTGAGTTCACCATAGATCCACCTGCCTTGCTGCTGAACATCAGTCCTATCTTCTGGCCAACAAATCAGGAATTATCTTCTGGCCAACAAATCACCTCTGAGTCTTCTCACATCATTGTCTCTAATGCCCTGAGGAACTGCAGTTTCCTTTTTCTTTTCTTTTTAAACTGGAATACACAGATTGTAAGGTGTCCAGACCTTGTAAAATTTGCAGAAGCAACATCAGTAACTCAGAACAATCAGCATGAATCAGAGATGTCTGCTGTGACCCAAGGAGGCTCTTCTCCAGAACAATGCAGAGACTCCAAATCTGGCAGCCTAGCATTCAGTATGAGTGCTCATACAGTTCAGTCTAATCCTCTTGCTGATTGCCTGAATGTGTATTAAATTCAATAAATACATTTTGGATTCCCAAGGGGTGGGGTGAAGATATAGAACCCATAATGGAGACCTATAGCCAATCATGATTTGCAGGGCATATACACACCTTAACTCGCTCTCTGTCTAAAGAGAGACGGAAAGAGAGAGATGAATACAATAACTACACATGGAAATCTTCATGTGATTTATACAAGGGTTTTTGCAGGGAACTCCATTGACAAAGTTTAATGCTACTTCCCCAGGCCTAATCTAGTCACACAAACCCTGCATACAACTTCTGTTTCTAATGAAGTGTGTGTCTGTGCACACATGCACACACACTTTGCTTGTACATACAGATTCAAATCCAGCAGGCATCCATAGGAATCACCTTGCTCAAGGAGGACCATAATGTGTAAACTACGATCATTATAAAATGGATATTTCCATAATATACACCACAACTGATTTGGAAAGATTCTCATAATGCCATGCAGTGGTTCCACAACCACACTGTCATGGTCTGACAGAATACTTCCTCCCTCCCAGTACCAGTTATATATGCCCATACATCATTGGCATCCATCCATCCATACAACAGGTGAAACCACACAATGCCCAAAATGTGTGGTGTAAAGTTCCACCCAGGTGTAACTACACCCTGTCCATCCCATACCTCCCACATAACTCACCTTCCTCCTGTGCCCCAGTCCCAACATGGCCATGTTGTAGGCAGGGGAAAGATGGAGTTGAGGGCAGAGGAACCAAGAGTATTACATTGTGTGACTAGCTATAGGGACAACACTCTCTGCTCCTTTGCTACTACCCCTGGCCACTAAATGGTTGTGTTTGGGAAGGTCCACAGGGGGAAGATGAGTTTGAAGGGGCCGGTGGGGCCATTGGTCAATAGAGGTATTGCATTTCTCCATTCATAACCAACAAAGTACATACAGTGGGCCCTTGGTATCCACTGGGCTTTGGTTCCAGGATCTCCACCCGCCCAGCCCCTGTGGATACCAAAATCTGTGAATGCTCAAAACCTATTAAATACAATGGCGTAGAGAAATGGTGTCCCTTATACCAAATGGCTAGATCAAGGTTTGCTTTTGGGAATGTATATATATTTTAAAATGTTTTCAAGCTGTGGATGGTTGAATCCATGGATGAGGAATCTATGGATAGCGGGAGCTGACTGTACACAAGTTAGTGTATGTCGCTATCAGGATGCCAACTGGTGCTTTTTCACTCCAGTTTTCAGTAATCTCAATATTTTTCCAAAAGGAATAAATTATTTTTCAATAATCAAGGAAGCCCAATTTTAAGCCAAACCATAGCTATGATTATTTTGAGTGTTTGGTATAGATCAGGGGTAGGCAACCTTTCCCCTTTAAGAGCCGAGTGACTTCAGCTCCCAGAATCCCAGGAGCTATTGGCCAACATGGGACTATTGGCCAACATGGCTGAGGCTTCTGGGAGCTGAAGTCCCTTGGCCCTTAAAGGGGAAAGGTTGCCTACCTCTGGTATAGATATTATATAGTATATGGGGTATCTTCTACTCTTGCATAAGAAGCCTCCATGTCATATCAAGAACACCTTGTAAATATCCTGTTAGTTTCAAAAAAAGAAGAAAGCTTGTCGGGCACCATGAGGGACTGCCATATGCACAGAACTAACAGCACAGTTCTTTTCATTCAAACTCTTGTGGGTACGAACCAAGGGGACATCCAAGCATGCAGACTTGGATCAGAGTGAATTTCTATAGCCTGTTACCCAGCAGGGTTTCCTGTTCTACTAAAAGACCCAAGATGCTGTGTGTTAATAACAACAGTTGTCTAAGTTACCACTGCAGTGCTAGAGAAGTTATTCTGGGTTTATAACTAGTTTGCCAATGAATAATGAAACATACACCCCCAAATGAACAATGCCGGAGGTGTGACATGATTTCCAATAGGCAAAGAAAACCTTTTCCGAGGGTGTTAACTTTAGATGAGTTCTACTTTGGCTCAGCAGTGACAGTGCTTGGGATTTGGGAGCAGTAATGTGTGACATTCCAGCACTGTAGTGTTAAACATCCTCACTGACACTTGAACTAGTTTGGGGACATCTGTCTTCCTCTTTTCAACTACACCAGTTGTACTCAGACGGAAGTGTGATGACTACAGTTCTCA
This sequence comes from Phrynosoma platyrhinos, assembly GCA_020142125.1. Classification (NCBI taxonomy): domain Eukaryota; kingdom Metazoa; phylum Chordata; class Lepidosauria; order Squamata; family Phrynosomatidae; genus Phrynosoma; species Phrynosoma platyrhinos. Next base: position 49,276,234 of record CM034708.1, on the reverse strand, counting down.
TTCAGAGAGTTTTCTTTGTCTTTGACATCAAGGGGTCATGACCAAATTTGGGAGATATATGGCACAGATTTCATATTTTACAATGCAAATTTATTTTGCAGGTGGATCACCCAGTATAAAACACAGCAATAATTCCTTTTAAGGGCCATGGCAAAGATAGATAGATGATAGATAGATAGATAGATAGATAGATAGATAGATAGATAGATAGATAGATAGATAGATAGATAGATAGATAATACTAATAGCATGTGATTTTTTTTCTTCTTCACACAAACACTTCACAGAAACCTTTCAAACACTTGTTTCTACATAGTACTTTCTCTCGTGGACCAAAAAATCAGTAATTTGATTAACTGATAAACCGTCATATTCACAAGACGCAATAGGAAAGAGAATGCAAATCCATGTAATAAACAACTAAAGACACTTAATATAGCCCTATTTTATTTGTTCGTATGAAGTAGTGTAATTTTTATGTATTTATAAGCTTAATATTGAAAAAAAATGCAAAGGGTTGAGACTTGTCCCACGTCTTTAACCGTGTTGTTAGCTCTGCTGTATTGTGTTTACATTGCTTTTATCATGCTACTGTCCTTTTCACACACAAAAAAGAATTCAGAATGATCTGGTGATGCATTTGAACTGAGAAACTGAATAGCATTGTCACATAAAATATCTGAGATTCAGCAGGAGAGAGAAGAAGAAAACCCACCAAAAGACTTTGCTACCCCATGGGTTGTTGCTGTTGGGACCAGAGGACTAGTCTTGCTAATTCTTTGCTTCAGGGGGTTATTATCTCATGTACAAAGTGTTTGCTCAGAACTTGGAAAGCGCCATTTCACACCCTGAAGGTAAACAAGATTTTATAATTGACATTAATTCCTTTGGATGTTGTGACGAGCAGAAACAAACCAAAGATTCCTTTGTAAAACTGAAAATTAGTTCATTCATTTGGAATGTCTTCAGAACACAGAAACGCTCAGTGACCAACATCTGTCTCTTCCCCTGTGTCAAACACAGCAACCGCTTGCCAGTTCAGATTTCCCTGGGTATTATTTTGAGTGGTGCACAAGGGAAAATAGTTTTTAGAGGGCCTCTGCTAGCATTTTTAAGATCCCAGTCTTGGTGGCAATGAAGGTAGACTTGACTCTAGAGACTTTTCAGCTTGTATTTTTACATTTTTAGTCCTTGTGAGACAAAAGTAAACTTGACACTGTATAGCCAACTCCTGGTGAATGTCAGGAGCTTGACAACTGGCTGAATAAGACATCTAGTAGAAAGCAAGTATGGCTTGTTCTAAAAACAGAATTGGGTATTCCACACTGTGCACACTTTCATTATTTATTATAACGTATATAGTCACAAAATTCAGAGCGAACTTAGCAGAGAATAGAATGTCTTTGCTACAGAATTTTTATTTTTAGTTGTGAGAATTTGAAGGCTGGGAATTGTTTCATGAGTCTCCAGTGTTTCAGCAGAAAGAGTATTTGTGGCTAAAGACATAACAGTCCTCCAGTTCTAGCAAATAGCAGCCTTGGACAGGGATAAATATTGCCACCAGGAGATGCAGCTATCAGACTCAGCATGACCATTGAACATTGTGAGGTGGGCACACACTGCACTAGCTTCACACATAAATATGGATCTTCCTTGAGGAGTTGATGCCTGTAACATCAGTTGCTTTATTCAGTTGCTTTATTCCTATATGTGATAACTGACTGTCCTGTTTAAAGCTGGCAAGTGCCCATATGAGTACATCTATAAACCACAAGCACTGGCAGGGGAAAACCAGTCCAGTGCAAAGGCTTACATGAGATGACAAGCAGAGGCATGGTCCAGGCAGTCCAAAGTTCAAAAGAGGAAAGCAGTTCAGAGGACAGTCCAAAGCCAAGAGGGGAATTGCCAGAAAGATTAGTCTAGAAGTACTTACTAGAAAGAAGACTAGACGGTCAGACAGTCAGGAAGCCAGAGATGTCAGACAGGGTTGCATGGAGGTTTGGAAGCTACAGCAACAGAATGGCCTGGGCTGAGCTAATTTATAAGCAGCAGTTAATCAGCTTGGCTGGCCTCATTAGCTCAGTGTCCTCTAAGTAAAGTGGAGCAGGCTAGTGCTTGACCTTTTGCTCCCAGCACTTTAACTTATATAGCTTGAAAGGGTGACATGTTTCTATCTCCAACCTCTGATCTGCAGCTGCTGTCCCAGATAAACTGGGACATGGCAGGGCAGCCAGCCTCCTCCGATTCCAACTATGGCCTGTCATCCCAGCTTTCCTCTTCCCCTTCTTTGTTCAAAGTGGTCTCCTCCAAGTGGGGTATGGTACGGGCAGCTAAATATGCAAACACTTTTATGTGGTTTGAGTTACTATGATTCCCCCCCCCCCCATAGCAGCTTTACCAACCTGGTATGTGTTGTTCTAGAAGTTCCATGGGATTATGAGAGCTGGGTTATGAGTGCAAACTAGGAAATGTGCATTCATTTCATAATGAATGGAACAGTGAGCGAAGTTTTTACTTGTTCCAGAAAACATTCTGGTGAGAGTATGTTCATCATTACTCACATTCTTGCTCTCTAGTGTGTGGCAAAGTAGGTGTGATGAGTTATTTTTCTTCAGCATCTCCAATTGATTTGGTTTGGAGGCTGCTTCTAATAGCTACCATTTTCTGCTCTTAGAATTCCCTGAACATTGTTCTGGGACACTCTGAAGGGGAAGGATGGCTACCACAGAAAAGGACAGCATCAGGAAACAAAGACAAATAACAAAAGGAATGCATATTGAACGAACAAACAGAAAGATATGTGATGTTACCAAGTGAGTAACAAGATGAGACTTCTAATACCAGCCACAGTTGTATGGTTGATATTCTGTTGCAGTTATAGATTCATAACCCTGTATTTAGTAACACTACATAGTCACAATCATGCCACTATTGTGACAACTGTAAATGCCCTCTCAAACTTACTTTACCAGGGAACAACCACATCAGGATAAAGAGGACTGTTCAGCTGGTGATTGGGACTCAACGAGGATTGCATTTCCGTCCCCCTCCCAACAGCGCACAAGGGCTGTGACAACTAGAAGCAAGATCTCTGTCTCAATTCTTCATTGCAGGCCCATTTTCTGGCAGAAGGGGCTGGAAACATCTTCTTACGATCCAATCGCCACCTGAACAGACCTTTGTTGCTGCCCAATGTGTCTGCTAGCTCTTAAGATGGGCTGAGGGGACAGGCCAGAATATTTTACTTATATGCTCATTACTTAGTTACACATTGATAACTAAGTAGGTTATGTAGTCTTGACGGTATATACTTCTAATGTGAACTAGCTTTAGATTTAATTCTGTGGCTGGTATTCTGTTGGTGAGAAAGTCCAGCTTAAACCTGTGTATGTATTTTTATGGCCAGGGCAGATGGTGAAATTCAGCCCTTGCACTTGTTCTGATTCATGTGTTCTTACCTGGTGCTGAAATGCCACCACACCGCAGCCACTCAGTGGTCAAGGGACAACATGAAGTGCCCAAGCAGTGACAGCCAGATGCGGGAAGACGGCACCATCCTCCCGGTCCTCCAGATGGTCCCAGGAGATGCAATGGGATGCTTTTGTCTTCCTGCAGTCATCTGGAGAAGGAGAGCCAGCCACTGCCTGGCTATTTCTCTTCACCGAATGGCCATAGGGATGCCCCTCAGTCCCAAGAGAGTAAGGACACAGAGGTGAGGAATGGCTTTATGTTCTGCCAGTGAAATCCAGGAATCCTGGCCTATATCTTTGCCATGGTCCACTCATGGCATAGGAATTATTGTAAGAATGATTTCAGATGTCTGGTTGTACTTTGCATCACAAAGTCAGTGTTTTCTAGCTTCTGGTTTGAAAGAAAAGAAAATATGTATCCCGAGAGAGCAGAGAAAACACACTGCTGGACCTAATGTTGCTCCAGAAATTTAAAGAGAAGTTTTGAGTTTTGTTTTTGCTTTGTTTTGTTGTTGTTGTTTTTATGGTGAAGGTGTGCATATTTCAAACTTAGCAAATTATTGTTTAATAGATTGAAGGATCAGTGTGATCTTGCTGCATATTAGCATCATTGTGGCCAGAGAAGTGTATGGATTTGTGTCCTGAAGTCATGGGTGGTGGTTTTTTTAACTTTATGGCCCTGAGGCAATGGCTTTGCTCCATTTGGACTCTTTTCAAAAAAGAGAATCAATACAAGCCCATTATGTCTATAGATGAAGACCATCAATTAAGGAGAGACTAGCTGGAGGTGATAAGGCAATCGGAGAGGATTTCATGGTTTTATCAAAGGACTGGCCATGCTTTACAAGAGATTTTACATAGCTAAAGCCCTAGTTGGGAATGATAAAAACAGTATAGACAAATAAGAAAAGAAATAACAATATCAGACCTTTTTGTGAACCAAAAGATTAATCTAAGCTCTTTGGGTCATTCTTTTGAACCATCAATGACTCAGGGGATGTTTTCAGTAAGATATTCAAAGCCTGTTTCTGAGCATTATGCACTCTGTAGACAAAGGAAATAAATACAGATCTGCTAAATTATTTCAAATCTTATGCATTTCACTCTACTCAGTGATTCAGTGAAGCTTCAGATAGTAGAAAATCCATTTTGGAAATTATTTTAAGATAGAGGTGAAAACAGTTTGTGTGTGAGAGAGAGAAAGAGAATGAGATTCTATGTAAATAAATCAAATTCCAGAGTTCAGCACCTTTAAAAATTTTTCACTGAAACATTAAAGTATATAAAGTTGGGCCATATAAGCAACTATTATAGATGTTCTGTCAATACAGAAATCTAATACTGTGAAAATATAAGCCATATGGTGGTCCTGATTGGAGACCCTGCTGCCTCCAATAAAACTTTATGGAACAAAAAAGCAGAAAATTGGAAGTATTCCTCCCTTTGCATTGTAAGGAATAATGGTTACATTTATTTATTTTTAATAGAGACATGTACGCATTGAATTACTCCATCTTTTTCTTGGAAGAATTGCATGAGGAGGATAATAAATTTACCAATGGCGCCCTCTAGTGGGAAAAACACCGCCTGCAACAAAACAAGGGCAAAGCATTGAGGACTGGAGCATACTATGAGGCTGGTCTCCCATGTACAAATCCTGTCTTTCAGAGGCAACAGGAGCTTAACCCTGCTGAAGATTATCTCCTAGTGGGACTCTTCAATGACAGTTTGTATTTGTGGCAATTGGAGTGGGGTTTTCTTTCCTTTAGCAGTGGCTGTTGGGTGCCTTTACGTCATTCCCAAATTATGGCAACCCTAAGTCAACCCTATCACAGGGTTTCCTTGGAAAGATTTGTTCAGAGGGGGTTTGCCTTTGCCTTCCTCTGAAGCTGAAAGAATGCAGCTTTCACCCAGTGAGTTTCCATGGCTGAGTCAGGATTCGAATCTTGGTCTGCTGGACCAAGATTCATAGTCTGAAACCACTACCCCACATTAATTCTACTGTAGCAATAGGGAAATATTGTTTTTTGTTTCCCAGCAAAAGGAGCTGAGCCCTGACCTATAGATATGCATTTTCTGCAGGCATGATGTTGTAGTAGCAGGAAAAGCTACATCAGTTGAGCTTCCACCTCACATGTGGCCATGAGAGGTTTTGAGCTTAATAATAATAATAATAATAATAATAATAATAATAATAATAATAATAATAATAATTTCTATCCCACCCCTCTGTGTAACGCAATCGGGGCAGCTTACAACATTAAAAATACACTACATATCCCATGGTCTCACCCACCCCTTAAAATAGCATTAAACAATGAAACAATTTTCATTGTTAATAAAATAAAATACAAATAACAGACAAACAAATAACAGTAACTGGCACAGTTAAGGGAGAAGGTTGGGCTGACTCTTAATGG
>CM034708.1:49236077-49259215 GCA_020142125.1 Phrynosoma platyrhinos | reverse complement strand
AATTGGTTCATTATACCACCAGTGGTGGAAGTGTAAAAAAGCAAAAATATACTGGGAAGTTATAAGATTGGCCCTTAATGAGATTCTGGATTATAATTTCAGATTAGACCCTCAACTTTTCCTCCTAGGGATTTGTTCAGATGAAGTTTGGAAAACTAATCTTCTATTCCTTGTCTGCTGCCAGGCTATTATATGCTGCAAGGTGGAACACGAAAGAAATTCCACTTTTGAATGATTGGATTTCAAAAATGTTTGAATTGATGGAAATGGACAAACTTACAGGGATGATAAGAGGAGCAAACCTAGAGACATTTAAAAGAGATTGGGAACCATTGACCAGGTTTCTTATGTCGAGAGGTATTGAGATGAAAGTATGGTAAAGGATGGAATAAATGCATTTGGCTGGGCTTTTGTTATTGTTTATTTTTTTTGTTTTTCAGAACATAAAGGAAAAAGAAGCAAAATAGAATTAATTATAATAAAATAATAATGTATAAAAAGTTTGATGGTAATGAGCGTCCCTAAAAGATTGATTGGTAGTTTAATAGTTGGTAATTAAATATATTGTAGGATGTATATACTGAATGATGGGTCTATACTCTACTTCTGATTTCTAATTAATAGTAGCGCATATCGAAGTCATGTTTATAAGGCTAAATGGCGAGCTGTACTAAATATGGAAGTCTTTTTTTTTAGCTGTTGAATATTTAGATAATTGTACTTTGTACTTTGATGTGTTAGTTTTATTATTATTATTTTCTTTGTTTCTACGATATTATTGTATCCAATTATAGATAAAGTCACAAATGTATAACATATGATTCTTAACAGATTGATTGTAGATTAATAAGAAAATGAGTTAACTGAAAGTTCAAAATGATAATTGTTAGAGCAATGAGTGAAATGAAACTGATAGAATATAAGGTTATTATGATATATGTAGATATATATAGTCATATGGATCTTTGTTGTTGGTTTTTGTTTGTTTGTTTGTTTGTTTTTTTGTTGTTTGGTTTTTGTTTTGTACTGTTCTGTATGTCTTACATTTTAAGGTCTTTGTAATTATTATGTTTTTGTTAATGGATCCTTTGTCGGTTTTGTTTTGAGTTTGGAATTGTTATGTTGTGTATTATTATGTTTTTTAATCAATAAACTTTTTAAAATTAAAAAAAAATGATGCAATACAAATATTTTAAGAAGTACTTATTTTTTTGTAAAAGGCAGCATGCCCCATCACACCCCCTGAATGACCCATTAGTCCCCTACCATCAAAGGTACTCCCACGAATATGGAGCTTTCCATGAAACTATGCACTTTGTTACCTTCATCTTCTAGCTTTCTACTATTAAGTCTTCAAAGGTATATATATAAAACTTCCCTGACACTGACCAGACTGCTTACTGTCAGGATTGCTACACCATGTGTATATCATCAGATGGTTCCATGAAATGAACTAGCATTTTAGTCCAGGTCTCATAGATCCAGTGCCCAAACTGTCTTCTCTTTTAGAAGAAATATTTTATTTTGTTCAGAAAACTTCTGCCTTGTCCTTTTTTTTTACCCATAGAATAATAATAATAATAATAATAATAATAATAATAATAATAATAATAATAATAATAATAATTTATTTGTACTCCGCCCCTCTGAGTACAATCAAGGCAGCTAACAAGATTTAAGATTACATACAATATAAATCTACAAGCCCCAAACCCACCCATACTAGGTTTAGTTCACAAAACAGGGAACAAGAAGATGCTCAGTTGTTGAGTGAGTAGTTCTATTTAAAATGAGGAACAAATTTTACTACCTCAATCTTGCCCTTCTTTGCTAAACTCAGTTGTGTCAGGGTATGCAGGATTGCATTACCCTATTGTGACTGAATAAAGGTGTGGTAAATGGCAGGTGATACTGGTAATTGGCCAATTAGGCCAGGTGGTTGTAATGCAGGCAGTCAACAGCCTACAAATGTTGTGGTAGATTGTATGTGTATTTCGATCTCCCTGTTGTGATCTGTGTGATTTGCTCTTAATGCTGGGGTTTGTTTCTTGTTTTTCTATACCTGTTTGTATCCAGCCACTATGCTATAATGCAATGTTATGTTATTTTTGCTTCTGCTCAGTAAAGTATTTTTGGTTACTGAAGCTCTCTGTCTCTGCTACAAGCCATTTTTTTTTTTTACCTTAACAGGTTGTCACTCAATAGTCCTCAGAGGTGCCTAGGTTAACACAATACGGTTGTTACATGACAAGCCGGAGCAAACTATAAGAGAACCAGGCTGATCAAGTCTCTCTGTACTGCAGGTTGCATGCTTTTCCTTCTCTGTTTAAGATGGGAACAAGCAGAGGTGATGGTTTCTTTTTTAAAAAGAGAAAAATGAAATGAATCCCAAGTGATAACAATCTAGTACTATTAAATGTAGACAGACAGAGAAATAGTGCAGGAGGACATAAGAATGTGTAATTTATTCATAAACTGCTATGCCATCATAGCAAACTTTTTAAATGAAATGTGATAGTTGTTTAAATATTTACCAGCTTGTTGACCTATTTTCTCAGTTAATTAGGGATTCCATTAACAATGTATTGAATATAGGCAGCTTTTAAAATTAAGCAACAAAACTATTGTGGGTTCCACAAAGTTTATGTTTTGTTCATTGAAGCTAGAGGAGGAAAGCTCAAGTGAAACCATGTCTCCCTCCACCTCACCTTCACCCAACATCATATTAAATATCTATCTATCTATCTACCTATCTACCTATTTGGATTTATCACTTTTTATTAATCAATAGTCAAATCCAAATCATCTCACTAAACTTGCATAATAAGAGCATTTATTCATCAACCCTTTCTATTTTTTGTCAGCTTTTTACTGACTTCTACTACACAATACTACTAGAAGTTCATAAGCAGCTTGAATTGTTTTCCAATGAAAGGTTTTGAAATACCTTATTTTCTGGCGTATAAGACTACTTTTTAACCTGCAAAATCTGGAGTTAAAATGGGGGGGTCGTCTTATACGTCGGGTATAAGGAGGTTCATGGTAGGTTTGCCTTAGTGTCATCATCAGTTGGAAATGACTTGAAGGTGCACAGCAATTTTGGAAGTCATACTCTTCCCAAACTCTATATTTTAACTGGAAAAGTGGGGGGTCATCTTATACACCCAGTCGTCTTATACGCCGGAAAATACGGTAATTGACTTCTAATGAAAAGGCATGCGTAATTTATGATACATTCTCTAGTTTGGCTGGTTCACCTCTAAGGTGAATCCCTTCCTGGCACCAAAATCTGTATTTCTGCTACTAAAATAATTTAGACATGATGCAGTCTCACAGACTGTACAACCAGCCTTGTCAAACATTTGTGTTATGTAGTTCCTGAAGTACTCTATACCTTTCCTCATTGTTATCCTGTTGATTTGTGTATAAATTCTCCATACAGTTTTACTTCGTTTGTTTTTTAAAAGTAGCTCTACTGAGTGTCTCACATTGAGATCCAAAGGTGGCATACACAATCATTCCTTCACATTCACCGAGGTTAGTAGCACAGAACCTCTGTGAAAGTCGAAAATCTGTGAATAACTCTAGGCACCCCCCAAACCATGGTTACAAAAAGTAACATCTGCAGATTCAAACCATTGCAGATGTCTTCAAGGTGGTAGGGTTTCTTTGCAAGGCAGAAGTGGGCAGCTAGCAGGGCTTGCTGCCACCTCCACTGCTGCTCTATGCAATTTTTAATAAGGACTTACAAGCCTTGTTTGCAGTCTCAGTTTTGCAAGCCTTGCAGTCCCTATTAAAAATGGCATAGAGCAGCAGCAGCAGAGATGGCACCAAATAATCTGTGAATAATCAAATCAGCAAATGTGGAGGGTGGACTGTAAATGTTTTTAATAAATTGAACCTATGGGGAAACTAGCGTGAGTGGTGCATTTGGTACTATAACACTTCTACAGTCTTTTCTCAATTGTACTCTGCTTCATGTTAGATAAACAAAAGATATTGGCCAGGATTTTGCTGTATTTGTTAGATTTTAATAAGAAGTTTGCTGAAACATATGGAACTACTCTTTTTTGTGGTGAAGGAACCTATAACTATTTTTTCCCATAAAACATATTCAGCAGGAGCCATGTTGGCTATACAGGTAAGCACAATAACATTCAGAATCCACAAAACCTTTATTGGCCAACCAAAATGCACAAAATACATGCTGCAAGCTTTCAAAGTTCCACTGGCTTCTTCATCAGGCAAAGGTCTTAGAAATTAAACAGGAAAAAGGAAAGAAATGATAAAGTTTGAGTCACAGACCTACATTTTGTCAAGATGTTGTTATAATTGTTCTATAACTATAGTTCTGTAACAATAGTTGTTACAGTTGGGTTCCATGTTACTCTGCCTCTGGTTCCAAATTTTCTGTTAAAGAAGTAAAACCCAGGAATACATGTACTTTAACTGAGGTATACCTGCTTTTAACTAAATAGCTGAGAGAGAATTCTGGTTACTATATGATGTTGCATCATGCAGTGTTCCTCCAACCAACCAGCCAGCTGTTCCTTCTTCCAAATTACTCCATTTCACTCTACTTCCCTTTGGTATCTCCTTCCCAGAAACAGCCACCCATATTCCACAGCCACTGTTCATGCACATTTCTCTACTTTCAGCTGTTTGTTTATGCTCTAAGAGGTTTAGATCCCCAACTGATGTTATAATGTAATAGGGAATCCAAAAGCCTGTCTTTGCTACTCTTTACTTCCCAACCAAAGTCAACCATAGCTGTCTTGGCTACAGTTGATATGAAAGGAGCTGTCATGACAAAGGTGAACATGATCAGGCTGGAAACCATCTTTCTTTTGATTAGTGAGGGTCAATAAAAGTGGTTGGCAGTTAGAAGTTTTAAAGGAACATGGTTGGTCAGAGGTCTGGGACAGAAGGTTTTCAGGAGAGGTGGGAATCAGAAGTGTTTCAGAGACAGCTGTTAAGAGCTAATAGTGGTTGGCCAAGGAAGGGATGCCCAGAGCTGGGGAGAAGCACTGCCTCAAAGAAACTAAGGTCTGAAGACTAAGGCCAGTTGCTAAGGCAGGATAGGGAGTTGAGGAGTAAGTCATGCTTTGAAATTGTGTTCAAGCAGGCTGACGAGTCCAGAAGGTTTCAAGCAAAACTCTGACCAAAGAGGGCTTCAATAAGTAATCCTAGTCTGGGAACTATCCTAAAGCTATCCAAGAAGAAATGGATGGAGCATCTGGCTGGAGCTTCAGATTGTGTATTCCTGTATGGCAGGGGGCTGGATTTCATGCCCCTTCTATGATTCTGATCTAAGGCAAAAGCTACTGAGGGTTTAAGTGATGGGGAAATCTTTCTTACTTGTTAGGAATGGTAACCAAAAAGATTTAGACTATAAAATTTAATCAATCTCAAAATCATTTTATTCCTGTATGTAAGAAATTACTTTAATTGACCTCTTAAATTTAGTTGCGACACTAGTGATAATGTCAGTCCTATGCCATAGAAGCCAGACTCCTGTATTTCTAAAAGGCACAGAGAGTTGATTTCTAATGAGAGTAGAGACCCAGTCTTAATCTTTTTTTTTAAAAAAAGGAACAGAAATGAGACAAGCCATAATGATGGTCTACCAAAGGCTATTTACCCCACTCCGCCTTTGTCACTTTAGGGTTCTTTTATTCCCCTGAATCCCCAAAATATGTTGTCACTTCCCCATTTGGGTGTTGATAATGCTAGTTTGGCAACATCAGGACCAGAACACAAATAAACATGTTTGCTGACAGCATATATAGTGCTTATTCAATGTGTAGAGGTAAATAACCTGCCAAAACCAAACCAGGATGAAGCCATTTAACTGGCTTCCTTTAACATGGCACCAACCTGTGTCAGAAGAGGAAAGTTTATTTGTGATGTTGCACAGTGCTAAAATGCTTCAAAAGTTGTGTCAGGGCCATTGTTGGCCTTTTCTGAACTGACAGTAAGTTTTTCTGCTTTTCAATAAACATTTTTTTCTTCCAATAGCTTTATCGAAGTCACCCAAAGTAGAAAACAAAGCAAATACCAGCTGTGAGTCTTAAACAAGCCAACTTATCAAGGTGCAAATGGCTAGAGAAGCTTTCTCTCCATTTACACCTGATGAGGAACCATGTTCCTCTTCCAAAAGGTGGCATTTGCTGTGTCTTTGTTACCTTTCTCTAGATCAAGTCACAATACAGTCAGCCAGTGTTTTCATCCTATGGATCAATTTTTCTTAACTTGCCAGTGTTGTTCTATTCTGTTTTTCAAACAGGAAAGTTAGCTCAAGTGGCAAACATTTGACCGATATGAGAAATATCACACACCAAACCTAAGGCTTTGCAACCTAAGTGAGAAGTTGGGTGGGGGTTTTTGTTTGGCTGAAAAAAAGAACAGGAGAAGCAAAAACTTTGTTTTACTGAGACTAAATAGGAGATGACACACAATTGCAGAAGAAGGAATTTTATTTCTGATGGTACCTTAAGGCAACAAAGGAAATGTAATGGCTACAACAACCCCATTTAATGAGCAGGTATGCAATATTAATTGCACTAAGTGTAACACGTTGAACAAAACGTCTATTCATATTTTCATGATATCTGAAACTAAGGACATCTACATTTCAAAACATCTGTAGAGTAGTTAAGATGCATCTGTACTGCAACCAAAACATTCATACATTGAGTATATTTGTTCAGATGGTTATATGCCACTATTCTGTCTCCTGTGTTCTTACTAATTTCTAACACAGATGCAGCTATCTGACTTATAAGGGGGGGAGGGGGAAGCTGACAAATACTCTAGAAACTAGATGACAGCTTTTTTCCCACTGCCTGATGGGCTGATCCAGTTGTACTCTGCCTGTACCAAGACAAAGCTGTTTTCTCGTATCTTTCTGAAGTGCATCATCTCCCCACTCTCTTGGAGTGCAATGACATTGCTGTCTGGCTCACTAAATGAGACTTCAGTTCGCTTGTGACAATATTGGGAATGGAGGCAACGTAAAGTGATAGCCAGCACCATGCCAAGGACAGCCGAACATCCAAGGAGAACACCAAGCTGAGCTGCTACGAGATGTGACTTTTTGTCTGGCCTTCCTCCTCTTCCTCCTCCTTCTCCTGAAACAGCAGCTTCAGGAATTTTTGTTACTTCCAGGAGCCTGTTCCCAGAAATACCCTTTTTGCCCTTTTTCTCCTGCCCAGTTGTTGTAACTTCTGCCTGAGGTAGGAATTTTGCTGATGCTTTTGGAGTCACTGGTTGCTTCTCTGCCACCTGCATCAAAGCAGCGGACAAAGTTTGGTAGACCTCTGCATCCTCTTCACTAGATAAATCCTTTGGTATTTTCTCCATGTTTGAAAACAATGCTGGATCCCAAAGCTGGGCCAGCACTGAAGTTGTAATGGGTGGAACAGACTTGCTTATACTTTCCTTAGATCTTCCAAGAGGCACCTTATAAACAAAGGAATAAAATGCATATTAAGAACAGAACTCATATCTTGCACGAAGTTTAAAGTTGTCTTTTAGTTGGACATCACTGGACCAAAACTATTCTCAGTAGTGGGTATGGAAGATAATCACTAGCCAGCTGGAATTTGTTATTATATCCACAAGGCAATTATTTTCCATCACAACTGTATACCACTCCTTGAGAGCTACTGAAAGTGAACTCACTGAACAATACTGAATGCTATCTAGGAAAAAGCATAGGAGAACTAATTTTTTTGTGACACCAGCTAGGTAACCAGAGATCAGCATGTAGAATTGTCATTTTTGAAAGATATTTCAGCTCACAGAACTAATGGCAGGGTTATGCTGGGTTTCCATATTTATTGCCTTCCTAGCCAAGTATCAGAGTCCATGGGAAGGGATGTCACAGAAGAATTCTGTTTGTCTCAACTTCTTCACACTCATGCAACAAAAACCTACATACACATCTTATACCATCACACCCAAACTGTAAACACCATGTCCACAATGATTTCACCATCTCCTCCCCATGCTTGTTGTTGTTATGTGCCTTCAAGTCATTTCCAACTTATGTCGACCCTAAGGCACACCTATTACAGGGTTTTCTTGGCAAGATTTGTTCAGAAAGAGGTTGCCTGCCTGCCTCTGAGTCTGAAAGAGTGTAACCTGCCTATGGTCACCCACCAGAGATTCATGGCTGCATGAGGATTCAAACCCTGGTCTCCAGAAGTGTAGTCCAGTGTTTGAACTACTACATCATGCCGGCTCTTCCCATGCTTTTTACCATCTTTGGCCTGATGAAAAAGCCAGTGAAGTTTCAAAAGCTAGCCTGATGTATTTTGTACCTTTTGGTTGGCCCAGTAAAGGTGCAGAATGAATTTGTTGTTTCTTGTTATATAGTCAGCAGAGCTACCCTGTCACAGGACTCACTAGTTTAGCCTTGTGAAGAGCCTTCCCTACCATTGTTAGTTATGAGAAAGGAAATTAAAGATCCAGTGTGGTGTATTGGTTAGCTGGTGAGGCTGGATGAACTTAATTCAAGTCCTTACTCAGCCAAGAAATTCACCAGATAGGTACAGGCCACCTAATGAGTTTCTTGGCTGAGTGAGCCATTCCAGAACCAAACCTAGAAAGGGTTTTCACACTACTTCTAATTGACTTTGTCTTTCAAACTCCCACTCTCATTCAAAACTCAGCAGTAACATATCATAAAACGGAAGGGCATGAGACTGTGGATCATCATTCTGGATTTATCACTTATGTTGAATCTGGATTTACATTCAGAATATAAAATAACACTAATATGAGAGAAGGAAACTAATTCATGTAATTGGCAGCATCCAATAAATGTCTTTAGCCCTCATACAGTCGCACTCCACATAGTAATTGCAATAGTCCTGTACTACTTGGGGAAAGAGTGCTATTTCACCAAGTTAGAAATCCTTTGGGAGTTGCATTAGGATATGCAATGTTGGAATATATATATATATATATATATGCAACATCTAAATTCTTGGCATGTAATAACTACATTAATGTTGTTAGCTGCTGTTGAGTCAACCTCAACTCATGGCAAATCTGTGGACAAGACATCTCTAAGACCACCTGTCCTTATCCTCTGCTCAGGGCCTGCAGGTTCAGCCTGTGTCCTCCCTGACTGAGTCTCTCCACCCAGCATGCAGTGTTCCTCTCTTTCTGCTGCCATCCATCTTTCATTATCTATTCTAATGAGTAATTTTTCCTCATGATGTGGTCAAAATATGAGTCATCTTTGCTTCCAGAGAGAGCTTGAGCTTGATCTATTCTAGAACCCATTTGTTTGTCTTCTTGGCTGTTCATGGTATTCTCAGTGCTCTTCTCCAGTATATCTCAAATAAGTTGACTTTCTTTTGTTCGGCTTTTTAAACTGTCCAGCTCTTGTATCTGTACATGATGATGGGGAATGCAATGGCTTGGATGATTGTCACTTTAGTGTTCAGTTATGTCTTTGCATTTTATGATCTTGTCCAGTTCTTTCATAACAGACCTTTCTAATCCTAGTCTTCTTCTGATTTTTTGGCTGCAGTCTCTTTCTGATCAATATTTGAACCAAGGTATGGGTATTCTTTGACTATTCAAATTTTCTTATAGTCTAGGATGAATTCTTATAAATCTTCCATGGTCATTATTTTGGGGTTTTTTAATCTTCAGTAATTACTCCAGTTCTTTGCTTGTCTTTGCTAGTAGTATTGTGCTATCTGCATATTTTAGGTTGTTAATGTTCCTTCCTCCTGTCTTCACTCCTCTTGCCTCTATATAGCTAAGTGTAAATGTAATATATGCAGTGCTGCAGTACTGAAACAAACAAACCAGCCACTCAATGGCATCCAACAAAATGGGCTGGTGTTAAATAAACATTAATTTACTGAACTTTAAAAAGACCTTTCAAAAATACCTTTTTGTTAAGAGAGAAGGAAATACAGTCGGCCCTCCTTATCCATGGATTTTTTATCCATGGATTCAAGCATCCAAGGCTTGAAAATATTTTAAAAAAAAGTATAAATTCCCAGTAGCAAGCCTTGGTTTTCCATTTTATATAAGGGACACCATTTTGCTATGCCATTGTATTTAATGGGACTTGTACATCCACAGATTTTGGTATCCAAGGGAGGTCCTGGAACCAAACCCCAGTGGATAACAAGGACTCACTGTAATGTACACCTCAGCATGAATAACAGCAATAAAATAGAAAGAAGGTTAGATTAGGCTGCATTGTACCTCCTTGGATCCAACAAATTTTGAAGCATATATCACTATTCCAAGGGTATATGCAGAACTGTATCCAAGGGATACCAAATTTGGACTACATCTTTAAGACTATCCAGGTATTTCACTTCTGGGAGTTGGAGTTTAAAAAGGTTCTGTTGCCATCTAATTATTCCATGCTCACTATTCACATGATAGGACAATTGCTATCCTCCCCTAATATCTCTTACTTCTCCCATATGAATTTAAAATGTTCTGGTCAAGTTCAGCATCACAAGCACAAAATACTGTAAGTGATTCATCATAGCAGCAGTCAAGCTACTGCTACTGAGAGAGCTGCTGGTAGAAAAAGATGTCCAGAGTACTGGCTATTGCCTAGCAGAGGAAGAAGTTTTACTCTTCCTCTGCTGGAACTATTAACAACTATCATGTATGCATTCATTTTCATGGCAGCCAGCATGGTGTAGTGTTTTGAACACTAGACTATGACTCTGGAGACCAGGGTTTGATTCCTCACTTGGTTATGGAAACCCACTGTGTGACTTGGTTGAGTCACATTCTCACATTCCCCAAACACCCTGTGACAGGTTCACCTTAGGGTCACCATAAGTCAGAAATGACTTGAAGGCACACAACAATGTGTTCATACTGTTATTTCTTAATTAAAATATTTAAACCCCTCCCATGGGATCTCAGAGCCATGTGCAAGTAAAATAACATATATAAAAATGAAACAGTTCTAGATTTTAACAATAAAATAAAATAAAATAAAATCAACATAATAATAAATAATAAAATAATAAATTTTTATTTATAGCCCGCCCCTCTGCACAGCAATCGACTAAACAGGATAAAAACATATTAAAGGAACAATTTAACAGGTTAAAAAAAAACTTAAAATGTTAATAAAGTTAAAACCATGTGCAAGTACATCTGAAAAATAAATTAGATCCCAAAGCCGTATGTTGACTTGGCACTAGAAAGAAACCAATGGTTTCAGCACCAACTGGATTGCCAAAGGTTCATTAAAGGCTCTGGTCCTACTATTAGGTAGATGGAACAAGTGCTACCAGTAGCAATACTCAGAGGCAGCAGTAATCCCAGTAATCTGCACTCTGCTATGTCATCGCTAGTACCTGTAATGAAGTCTGGTCCAGTTAACAATCCAGTCTGCATGTATACATGGAAAATATATATATCTTGGGATAGCACTGTTATGAAAATACTAAACAGCATTCTTTTTTCTATAAAATACTTCTGGAAAATCAAATGCCAACAAACTTGTCTTCATAATAAAGTACCACAAATCCTATGCAAAGAGTTACTTTAGTTTTAACTAGAATTTCAGAGCATCTACTGCCCTCTAACTACAGTAAGTGAGAACAGCATTCATGCCTCAAGATACCAAAGGCACATATAAATGATTGGCCTCAAAATCACTACATGAAAATCAAGTGTGGATTAGCCTACCTTCTGCCTATCCAACCTACCATCAAGAATGCTACAGTCCTGTGCTCACATAGCTTTGCTCAGAGCTCAGTGAAGTTTCTCTTGAGATCACTTCACTGTTTTAGTTTTACTCTGCATTATAGGTGGAGCTCATCTTGCCTTCCAGGTGGTGCTGGACAGCAAATCCCAGCATCCCCTAGTGAACCCAGCCAGTGCTGAGAAATGCTGAGAATTGCAGTCCAACATATCTGGAAAGCTGCATGATTCACACCACTGCACCACATTCAAATATTTTAGGAGGAGAAAGTCAATATATATGCTTCTTTCTGATGTGTTGCTTGGAGCATGACTATGTTTGAAGGCCCTTGCAGTGTGGAGAGAATTCTTTGCTTCAGAGTCTCACTAATGTTAAAGTTAGCTAGGTTGCAGCTAATTAAATACAGCAATTTTTTTTTTAAAGCATGCTTCCCAAAAGACATTAAAATACCTCAGGTGCAGTCTACATGTGCCAAAATATATCCAACAGGCTTCCAAAAGGATAACACAAAACAAAATAAAATAATATGCTTTGTTGGCCTGAGAGGGTCAAACATTCAAGTAGCAAAGAATTGTGCTTCCATCAAGTAGAAGCATGGATTCTCTTTAGCACAAAAGATTTCTATCCTGGGGCCAACAGTCATAACATTCATTTAACCCAAGACTGGAAAAAGTGTAACCCAATCTCTTGGGAACTTCAGGAATAGCAATGTACCTTTTAAATATATTGCAGCCCCCCTCCCACAGTTAACATCAAAAATAAATGGTTTTCCAAACCTAGCAGTGGACTACCGTCCAAATCAAAGGTTTTCTTTTTAAATTTTGGACAATCTTTGCGGCCTGCACAGTTGCCCACTCCTGTTTTAACTAAATGTTCCACAAAAAAAGCTGTACATTTCCCTATATGGTCCATCCAGCATGTTTGAAATATGAGGCCAGGTCTGTGTATGCCTCATAATAGGCATAAGAAGAGAATGCTGTTCTGTATTGTTTGAAAGCCCATACTATTGCACTGTTATAATTCAAATACAAATTAAAGACGAACTCAATTACTTCAGTGACATTCGTATTGCAGTGGTTATTTGTGATTCTTTCATTACTCTCTTCTTACGGAGCTAGTCATTACCATAGTCATTATTCTCATGATAAGCAGTAAAACAGCCTATAAGTCTTTGGAATTTGATTCTGGTAAGAGGTTGTATTTATAGTTATAGGATGTTATATGTGCAGTTTACTTATGGTCCCTTTCACATTATACAATTATAGCACTATGATTCCACTTTAATTGCCTTTGTTCCATCCTAAGAAATCCTAGGATTTGCAGTTTGGGGAAGGATATTTAGAATTCTCATCCAAGGAACTCTAGTGCCTGGTTGTTGTTGTTCATTGCCTTCAAGTTGACTTCGATCCATGGCAACCCAATGAATAAGAGACCTCCAAGTCACCCTATCCTCAACCGCCCTGCTAAGCTCTCACAGATCCATGGCTATGGCTTCTCTGGTTGAGTCTATCAATCTGGTATGCAAACTTTTTCTTTTCCTATTGCTCTCAACTTTGCCAAGCATTATTATCTTTCCTAGGGAGTCCTTTCTTCTCATGATATTATCAAACTATTTAGTCATTGTTTCTAGGGAGTTAAACCTGATTTGCTCTAGGACCCATTTATTGGAATTTGTTTGTTTGTTTTAGCAGTCCACTGTATTCTCAGAACTCTTCTCCAGCTCCACATCTCAAATGTGTTAGTGTCTCACCAAACAACAAACTCAGGCAGCTAAAGTGGAATCATTGTGCTATAATTATATAGTGTGAAATGATCATATGTATTGAGTCACTGTAGCTGTTCTTATTACACTTTAAAATATGCAAAGCTTGATGACGTTTAAGCATGGCATCACCTCAAATAATATCCTTATCTTTCTCAGATTAGGCTTCTAGCATGATCTAGAATGCATGTTGAGGTTCCAGAGAAGTTTCTGTATGTTGTAAAATAAACCAAACATGCTCCTCCAGTACTTACCTCCATGCCTTCCTTACATGTCAAGCACAGTAGTGACATGGGAACAGATGAAGTATTTTCTGTCCTAAAATGTTGAGAAAAATATAAATTAACTCTCTGCCATACAAGTATATTCAGTTTGAATTCAGCATGGACATTCCTAGCTGCCACTGGAAATTTTCACAAGGTTTCTTCAAGTTCCCACCGCAAGTGAATGTAGGAGAAAAGTTTCTATTGCATGACAGTCCAAAATGTGAATTTGTGCACTTGTTCACTGAGTTATGACAATTGTAAATAGGTGTCTCTTTCAGTCTTTTCTAATAATTGTGGGCTCTGTGTAGGGCCAGGTTTACCATTAGGAAGAGTGATGCAACTATATCCAGCAGCAGATTTTAAGTGTCATAAAAGGAAAGCAGATTGTTACTTAATCTTTGTTTAGAGATTTTAATACATTTTAAATTTTAATGCATAATTCTTTAAATTTTTTAAATTGTTTAAATTTTATATTTATATATTTTAATGCTTTTGTATTGTTTTAAACTGTATTGTTTTAAATTTGCTGTGTACCACTTTGAGTCCCTATATTGGCAGAAAAGAGGGATATAAGTAAATAAAAATAATAATCTGTGAATATACTATTTTGTTATAAGGGAGAAGTGAGTGGTACACTGTCTCATGTGCCAGAATAATTTGGGTATTATGTACCTTAAACTGGATAAGGGGCAACCTTTTTTGCTGCCCAGTTTCAGGCAGCAAAATGTCTAAGGCTAGTCCTAGCTATTCTAATAAAGTTTTTTTTTTCAATCTGATTTTTAAATCAGAATGATGTGGAAGTACCTTAAATATTGGAAGGTGATGCCCTTTTAATGCTTCGTTATATTTTGAGATGAACAGATACCTTTTCTTTTGAACAGATATTTTGGCTATGCTTGTCCTAAATTTCAGGTTCTGAGTGATGTAAAATTTCCTTAATTATCAGGTCTTTGAGAATTTCAAACCATTCTGAGGACAGATGCACAGATTTTTGCAGTAACCAGGATGTCTCCTTAGTGCTAACCTTCAGTTCTTTCAGTCACAATTTTGACACCTCCATGAATCAGTGAGTGAACAAGGCCTTCACAGCTCACCCACACATCTTTATAAATATATTGTATTCACAGCATCTTAAAAAAGGGGATTTTTATCATTCCCAAAGAAACACTGCTACATAGCAAGTAGCTTTTCAGAACACCCAACCAAAACATGATTTTTAATTTAAGTATATGTGAAATGCAGGGATCTTAATGAGACTATTAGTTATCTGAAGTGTACTTTCACAAGTCACAGGTATTTCTTGTTTTGAGTCTAATTACACACAATTCTAATTATGCAATTAGCAATTCCACTGTTGCTTTAAAAATTGAATACCAAGTATAAAAGGTGTTGGGGAAGCTATAGTCATCAACAATACAGAATGGGTAGAAGGGGCGTTTGGACTTTTCTTCTCCAACCCAATCTCAAATTTTAAAAAGCTATTGCCACTTTCTGTATCAGATATGATAACCACCTCATGGAAGCAATTTCAAATTGATCCAATGTAGTGACCTCTGAAGACACCAGCTATTGACAGGGTTGTCTCACAGTCATATAAAGATAAAACACATGTCTGACTTGTGAAGGATCGGCTATCCTTAACAATCCTATTTTGCTGTCAGACAGATGCCATTTCAGGTAACTTTCAGGTGGTATCATTTTGTGTTTAGCATAGAAGTTGGAGTAATGTAGTTCTTCAGATTGTTTTATTGCAGTACTCACCATTCCTCATCATTGTCTAGGGTTGCTGGGACATGTAGTCTGAGAACTGAAGGGCCACATAATTTTCACCTCTACTTTTGCTTAGACAGTATCCTAGATATTTGAAAGTGCTGTGCTACAACTTATCTGGTATTAAAACTGACAACACATCCCTATACATCTCCTCAAAGAGGAGTTCTACGGGCATACATATAGTATGGCACACGTGGGATATTTATACACTTAACACACAAACAGGTATAAAAGAGAAAGTTCAGGATATAGCTCATGGACTCCCATAGGTCCATGTCATGTTTGGCAAATCCAGTATTCCTAAATCTTTGTGAAAGAACTGTATGTACAACATGACATTCCATGCCAACACAGTACCCATTATATGAGCTGTGGCTGGAGGAATAATCTTGTGTAATGAAGCTAAGATCCTGGAACTGAAGTGACGACTCCAGTCTGAGATCACCATCTGTGCCACTTCCATTAGTCTGTCTTTCTCCACTGTGACTGATGGCTTGTGAAGTGGCTAGGTCTGCAAGGAACTCAGATAGAAACTTTCCATTGTCAGAGGGTTCAGAGACTTGTCGTCTCCTGTAACCAGGATCCAAAATCAATGTTGCTGCAATCCAAGTGGGGCTGCTAGGTGTAAATGTTGACAACTGAGTGTCAAGTATAACACTTTCTAGAAGAGAAAAAACAAACGTTAAAAATGTAACTCTGGGTATATTTAAAAATAATAAGCATATATTTTATATAAAGCTTGCATTGTGCAAACCATTACTGTATGTATTAGGAGTATATATAAATTGGCTTACTGGATCAGACAAAAAAAAATTCCTAAAGCAGCCAAAACTCTCTACAGACACTCACAATCAGAGGAAGACTGTAATAATAGTCAGATCATCCTATTAATATAAGGAATTTGATTTCACATTTCATTGGATCAAATTACATCTTAGGAGCATGGCATCCAGTCTTATACCATCATCACTTGTCCATCTAGATCAGTACTGTCTATCTTTAGTCTTCCTCAACCTGGAATTCTTCAGATTTGTTGGACTACAACTCTCAACATCTTCATGTTGACTAGGGCTGATGTGTTAGTTCAAACAAATGTAGAGGATAGCTAATCTCTCCTGATGGGCAGTAGCTCTGCAGAACTTCAGTCAGAGGTCCTTCCCAGCCTACCAGGAGATGTTGAAGTTTAGTCCTTCAGCCTTCTACATAAAAAACAAACAAACCATACTCTATGGGGTACATAAAAACAAACCATACTCTATGGGGTACATAAAAAACAAACAAACTCATACTCATGGGGCCACTCCATACAGTAACCTTCAAAGGTAAACAAATTGGTTGTCAATGAAACAGTCGAGATTTGGTTCAGTCATTTCTTTTCAGTAGAGGTAGGAAGCTTCTAGTATCAGGAAGTAGACTAGGATGTCTTGACTCCATCCTACCTACCTCTGTCACATGACCAAATTTTTGGTATCCGTGGGAGCAACCAAACACTCCCCCCTTCAATTTGTTAAATTATGTTTCCAGGAAATATCTAGGAGTACAATTCATTTATAAAATATGGCATATACTTCTCACAGATCTTGTTCTAAAGAGGAATTTGTGCAGATTTGTGCACAACACCTCAATCTAGCAAAGATTCAGTCTCAATGTTTAGGTCCACATCTAGCCTATTACTGGGTCCAGCAACTGGCTTAGGACTTGCATTGCTGCACCTGATTCACCTGTATCTTCTGTGCACCTGTAGGAGAGAAGTAGGAACTGGGTAATATAAGATCATCAGATCAGAACTAATTCAGTGCTACAAGAAAGAAAGCACTTCTATTTCCCCACTTCTGCCCAAACAGCTGAAAGAAGACTCATACAGATTTCATCTATAAGGACAATTAACAAGTCCAGAAATTATTTCAGACGTATGTATCTCAAGAGGAGGTGATCTTGGCATATGTGTCTCAAGAGCAGACAAAGTTGCAAGCTATCCAAAAATTAATCAG
This sequence comes from Phrynosoma platyrhinos, assembly GCA_020142125.1. Lineage (NCBI taxonomy): Eukaryota > Metazoa > Chordata > Lepidosauria > Squamata > Phrynosomatidae > Phrynosoma > Phrynosoma platyrhinos. The sequence continues at coordinate 49,241,713 of CM034708.1, read as the reverse complement.
TAAAAATGAAGGGCATGATCTAGTAATGTTGAAATCTTTCACTCTAAATAGAGTGTGAATGGAATCCTAAGGCAGCAGTATCAAGGATATTTACTGGGGACTAATGTGGAAGTCTTGCAGCAAATTTAAGTCAGAGCTTGGGAGAGTTACTTTTTGGATTACATCTTCCAGAACATCTGTGCCAACATGGCTACTTGCTTTGGATGATTATCTAACCCCCTTCTATCTAAGTTCAGGCCTGGATTTAGGACTTGGCCCTGTTGGATTATCATTTTCAAGAGAAGGACTGGCCATGCTGGCTATGAGGCTCTGTGAAGTGTAGTCCATCAAAGCAAGTCTCCCAAGTTCTATTATATACACGTCTGATGGGGATAAATAGGTTTAGGAGGGAGACCTACCTTTGAGTGCAGTAAATGGTGCTTTTAGACCACTAGGATCTTGAGGAGGCATGGAGTTTATAGCAGTAGAGGCTGCCCTATTTTCAGTAGCAGTTTTGTTTTGTGTTTGTTGTGATACAGTAGAAGATTCTATCCGTGCCCAATAAACAAAATATGACTGGACGACTGATAAACTGTTTGTTTTTTTTTAAAAAAAAAAGTATATGAAACAAGGGTTTAGTCATTCCGTACCATTAATAAATCATCAGAACATTTGGTTAAATCAAAGGGAATTTTAAAAAAATCTACAAACAGAATTAGTGCAAAGGACATTAAAGAATTAGCCCAGAACAATTTTTTTTAATTTTGAAATTACAACCAATAAACAGCAGAAGCCTTAGCACAAGGACTGTAAGTAAAGTCACAGCTGGAGCTAAACAAAACACAATTTGGCGAGTGTGCTCTTTTAATTTAATCAGCTTTTTAAAAATTAATTTTTTTACATTTGACAAAGATAGTTCTATTTGAAAAGCACTGGGTAGGACTATAAGCCATAGTTAAAAGCAAAAGGAAAACTGAATCTGCATCTAATTTTTAATTGAGAACAAGTATACATACTTACACTTAATGTAATCTGTCTGAGCACATTAAGTACAACTGTGTAACCCTGCTTTTAAAAAAAATAAATTAACCCCTCACCTCATGTCATTTTCACTTGTCCATTATGTTAGACAGACCCCAGGTCCTTATCCCATCATCCATGGGCTCTTAGGGAATCCATGGACAGATTTCTGAGAGTGTGAGAATGTGGTACAAAACTTTAATTTTCCCATTTTTTTTCATGTTACTTTTTCTCTCTCACAATGAATTGTAAGTTGAAATTGTAGTCTTTTCAAGTGTTCACTGTCATTCTTTTGTTCAAATCGAGGTTGTATGAAGGAAATCCATTCCCAATGCAATAAAACACATTCTATGAGAAATTTTGTTATGTTCATGAGTGTTTTTCTGTGCAAACTGGTTTGTAGATTTTATCATGTTCTCAAAGGTATCAGAAACATACACCCAAAGAACTTTAGACAGCCCTTTTCACAAACAACATGCATTTTTCCTGTTCTTTTCAGTAGTTTCTAGCTTACAGCAACTCTATGCAAATCCTATCATGGGGTTTTCTTAGCAAGTTTTGTTCAGAGGGGGTTTGCCGTCCTCTGAGGCTGAGAAGATGTGACTTGGTTAAGCAGGAACCCCAGAGGACCACCCAGAGGACCTTTTTGGCTACCGCTCCCAGATTATGGAATGGCCTGCCGGATGAGATCCGTCATATTACCACCTTAAACAGCTTTATAAAGGCTGTTAAGACCAATCTCTTCCAGCAGGTCTTTCCTGAATAGATATCCTGCTATCAAAAGATAGCCCAAAATGCTCCCTGACTCTGCTGCAGTTATTGTTTATTTGTTTATTTGCATTAGCATTTTAAGTGTGTTTTAAATTGTTATTGTTTAATATTATTTTAAGGAGTGGGTGGGATTGTGGGATATGATATGTATATTTTAATGTTGTGAGCCACCCTGGTTGCGTTACGCAGAGGGGAGGGATAAAAATTATTATTATTATTATTATTATTATTATTATTATTATTATTATTATTATTATTATTATCCCTTGTCTCCAAGAGTCCTAGTCCAGTATTCAAACCACTACTCCACACTGGCTCTTAAAAGGCAGTCACTTCCAAACATGTGTTCTCATCCTAGGCAACTTTCCAAGAAATACAGAACACAGAACAATTGTTGCTGTTATGCACCTTCAGGTCAACTCTGACTTATGGCTAACTTTTTCTTGGCAAGATTTATTCAGAGGAGGTTTGCCATTCCCTTTCTCAGAGGCTGAGTGAGAACTCGAACCCTGGTCTCCTAGAGTCCTAGTCCTAGTCCAACATTCAAGCCAACACTGGCTTTAATGAAGGTTTTATTTAAATTTAAGTATATAAAATGTGTAAGTAACAGTAACCGAATTCTTGACCTTGGCCACTTAAGATACCATAATAGTATTTTACATGTGCATACTTTTAAAGTTTTATAGCCAAGGCTATAAAATCTTCCATGTACCATGTAAATAGGGGTGCCTATTTAGTACAAGGAGTGTCTATTGAGGAAGGAGATGAATGCATATGGAAATAACCTCTCTCACATAGATACTAGCCACAGCACCATCTATTGAAGCACTCTGTCACCGATAGATATAAATCTAAATGCTGCTTTGTAGAAGAATAGCTGGATATAATTCTGCCTCCTGAGATAACAGTAGGCATATTTTCCCGCTATGACACAGCTCCTGTGTTTTTAACCACTGTATGAAGATTTACATTGAACCAATAAAGCTACTCATGTCATTTGATTAACATGCTAGGAAAACAAAGAAGAACTTTGAAAGTTCAGGGGGAAACTTTAATGACAGCCTCCTAGTTTGTTTCAAAACTCTGGCTTACCCAGTGCTGTCTGGTGGCCTCTATGTCAATGGAGCAGTGAATCCATGCCAGGTTTTAGTTGACAGCTAAAGGTGCTATTCAAGGTGACAAACTCCATTCCTCCAAATAGATTTGGGCACACCTTCAAGCGTATTCAAAATCTGGAGTGAATTCAGTGCCCCAGTGACATGAGATCCACAAGCCTCTACTGGCTTACAATATAGTCTGAATGCAAATGTATCATAGGCTGCTTGCTAAAACACGTAGCACAATCCTATATAAAAATCAGCCTTAGTATCCCATGAGGTTAATGGTTTGGGATGTGTGTTTAAGACTAAAGCTTAACATGTTTACACAATCAAAACAGAATTCTGTCACAGATTTTGAGGTTCCACTTTGTCAAGTACATTTACCAAAAACAGTGTTGGATCAATGCCATAATCCAGGCTTCTTCTTAGTTTGTTTTCCCCAAATGCTTACTTAATTTACAGGTTTGAAATGACTCATTACAATAACACTTTCATACTCTGCCTGAGTGAACCAAAAACCTAACCAAACAAAACTTAGTCTGAAGGAGTATAATTTCAGTTCTGAAAGAAAAGAAAAAGAAAAGAAAATTATTAAATATCAGGCTTTGGGCATTTGAAATGGAACGCTGTGGGAGTGCTATTCAGCCACTATAAAATATCTCCTGGAAACAAATTTCCATCAGCTTAGTTGACTGATTTATTTATTATTTACAGTTCATTCAATTGCTAGCACCTGGAATTTTAATCACTTAGACAAACTTTCCCACTATTGTGCAATCCCCATAATTTTCTTTTTTGTATAATTGTGTTCCTGCAGGAAATTAAAAAAACAAAAACAAATTAAATTTCTCTGAAGATGCCAGCCACAGACGCAGGCAAAACGTCAGGAATACATTCTTCTAGAACACGGCCTCATAGCCTGAAAAACTCACAAAATCCTATGGATGCCGGCTGTGAAAGCCTTCAACTTCACAAATAAAATTGTTTTGTATAGGAAATCAATCAAGCATAATAATAATAATAATAATAATAATAATAATAATAATAATAATAATAATAGCAAAGAAATAGGTGACTCTTTTAAGCCTGGAGTGTGACAGAGTGCCTATAGTCCATGAAAGTGTATGCTGAAATAAATTTGTGTCAAAGGTGCTGCAAGACTACATTTCATAATCAGTTTCTTTTCAGTGACTTGTTCAAAAGACTTCAAAACAAGTCAGCAACTGGAGCTGGGAGGAATGTACATCATCATCATCATCATCATCATCATCATCATCATCATCATCTATTACTACTACTACTACTAATGTGACAGCACATGCACATAATCAACTATCACGAACTGATGCTGGAAGATTTGCAAAACCCAAGAGCTATTGGAACAGTAGAACAATAATTGGACTGAACTTTAGGAAGCAACTCACCCATAATTAGCAGTGACACAAGCCCATAGCTAGCTAATTAGGAATTAATTTCAGACATGTGAAAGTTTCCTAGACTGCATCTGCACTGCAGAAATGATCCCGTTTGACACCACTGTAACTGCCATGGCTCCATACTATGGAATTCTGGGAACAATGAGACATTTAGCCTTCTCTATCAGAGATCTCTAGTGCTACAATAACAGTTCCCAGAATTCCATAGCATGGAACAATAGCAGTTAAAGCAATGTCAAACTGGATTTTTCTTTTGCAGCCCTAATAGATCAATATGTTCAAGTCGGTGTTCAGTTTGTACAAAGAAAAACTTTCAGAATTATGATTTCTGTGTTAAGAAGTCGAAAGAAACTCACAACCTGTTTCAGACTGAATACTACAAAGAAAAATTAAACCACTTCCACGGGTTGCCTCTCTAAAAGACTTCCTTCAAAGGAAATTTGATTACACGATGAGTAATCAAAAACATCTTACAAGAATCTGATATCTCCAATGGGCTGATCCGGTGCTTTCCACACAAACGATAAGTTTCTTTTCAGTGACTTGTCCAAATGGGTGACAGTGTCGCCATCTTCAAAACAAGTCAGCAACTTGGAGCCAGGAGGAATGTACACAAAAGTGCCAGCAATTTGATCATTCAGTACTCTGCGAGCCTGAAGCATAAAGCCCATAAAATCACGTGTGCTCCTAACTGTGACTGGAGACAAAGAGGAAATCACAAACGTCCATAAACCTTTGGAAAGAAATGTTAGCATTTGCATTTTGGAACTGAGCATGTACATTCTGTTATAGTTAGTATTACATTTTTCATATATTTATATACTGGGGAAGGACCTTTGTGGCCCTCCAGGTTTTGTTGAACTGCAGTTCCCAGCATGCCTTATCATTGGCTGTGCTCACAAAGAATGCCGGTAGTTGCAGTTCAATAACATCTGGAGGGCCACATAATGCCATTCTGTTCAATACATGCAATTGCCATTGGTCAACATTTTATGTACATCCTGAATTAAGATGAAGGGAAAGGGAATCATAGAGAGAATCTTAAGCCCTTGGAATCTGGACCTCTTTATTACCTTCATCTCCCTGAGTCCCCTTGTTCATTTATGGCCTCACAGGCTTCTGTTCTTTGCTTGAAAACCCAGATTCCCAGTTTTCAGCAAAACTCCTCCACCTCCTGCATGCCACATTGTCTATTATCTCCCCTTTAAGCCTTGATGCACTCTAATGCATTTGCTCAGTACAAAGTTTAAAAACCCATTTTCTTATCATAAATGTAACAGCTGGGAAAAGTCAGGAATGAAAAATAAAACTTCTTACCTACACCTTGCAT
>CM034708.1:49173788-49215574 GCA_020142125.1 Phrynosoma platyrhinos | reverse complement strand
TGTATTTGAGAAGCAAAGAGAGCACTGCCATTCATTTAATGAAAAATGTCTATGGTATAGTTGTTTGAGTGCTGGACTACAACTCTGGAGGCCAGGGTTCAAATCTCGATTCAGCTATGGGAAGCCACTGGGTGATCTTGGGCAAATCATGTGCTCTCAGAGGAAGGCAATGGCAAACCCCCTCGGAAGAAATCTTGCCAAGAAAACCCTATGATAGGTTCGCCTTACGATTGCCATAAGCTGGAAACAACTTGAAGACACAAAGCAACAACAACAAACAGTTGTAGCCTGTCCTATTAGCACACTGCAAGAGAGGGTAGCACGGTTAAGAACTGCTAAAGTCATGATCACTCCAACCGATGGGAGAGCATTTTTCCTCTGTCAGGGAAAGTTGCATCTTTAACGAAGTTTTGGGGTTTTTTAGAACAAAATATTTCACACACAATAAAAAACTGCAACACTAACTATATAGCTTATAATAGTCTGCAGAATCAGTATGCATACAGAGAGATCTTGTAGCACCTTTGAGACTAACTGAAAGAGAGAAGTTGGTGGCATGAGCTTTTGTAGACGAAAGTCTACTTCCTCAGATGCATTATACAGCTTAGGTCCAGGCTATCTGACAGATCATATCTCCCACTATGACCCTGCCTGGCCCCTGAGATTCGCATGAGCGGCCATTCTCTCAGTACTACCATCTTCACAGGTATGGCTGGTGGGAACATGAGAGAGGGCCTTCTCAGTGGCTGCCCCTACTTGTTGAAACTTTAGTTAGAAGGCCCTTTCCTTACTGTCCTCCCTGTGGCAGACAAATGGTGTTTTGTTTTGTTTTTAATTCAGAAAAGCTTTTAACAAAGGGCTATAAGTACTGCAAATGGATCCTACAACAAATCAAGCCTGAACTCTCCCTGGAAGCCATGGAGTGTAACAGATGGGCAAAATAAAGCTTCCACACTTTGAAGGTAGGGTGTTTATATAATGTATGCCTCCAAAGTGGCTGGAAGCCAGAATGAAGCTGCGCTCCAGGGCTAAAAACTGGAGCAAAAAGAAGCCAGGATACTCCAACTTAGCCCGGAAAATGTCCATCTTTGCACCTGCATATAAATGCATAAACGGGGCTGTGGCTAAGCAAAAAAATGAAAGCGCAACAACTCCAATGGATGCAATTATAGTCCGTCTGCGCCATACATGGGCTTGCCGTATGCAGTTCTGAGCACGCTGCCATAACATTGAATGGTCCTTAAGCATACACGTTTTTCCCATATGTGTGTGGGGGGTCCAAAACAGATCCCCCACATATGCCAAGGGCCCACTGTACAACATACACAAACCAGACAGTTTAACACAGGAGCATGGAATGAACAGGGCATGTATGGAGGGCTTCTATGATTGTGCTTTACTAATGTATCGATGCACCGATGCCCTGTATGGGCCAATCAAAGGGGCAGCCACGCAATGGCCGCAGGAGGTACTTTGAGGTTGCAGGTGGCATGTTTGTGCGATGGTATGCATGCATGGTGAGGAGGCAACAAAAAAATTACCAAGTGGCATGGCTTGACACTGCGCCATGTGGTCAGGCCATGCATATTCTGCCACCTTGGAAGCGGCCATGCGGACAGCAGGGTTTCAAAGCAGGATCAGGTTGTTTTTTCCTGTTCATCTACTCCAGCCCCAAGATTACTAAATTGAGGCTGTCATACTTCGGCCACATCATGAGAAGCCAGGGGTTATTAGAAAAGACCACAATGTAGAAAGGTAGAGGGTAGTAGAGGAGTAGAGTCTTTAGAAATGCAACAATGTACACACGTCCCTCCACATTTGCGGCTTTGACTTTTGCGGCTTTGATTATTCACGGATTTTATTAATATGTTCTCTCTAGGAATACCTAGGATCTCCAGCGCAACTCTATGGTCAACTTTAACCAAAAGTCACACTGAAGGACCTAGAGATTCTTAGAGAGAACACTCCACTAGGCATTTGTAGCTCCTCCAGTGCAATTCTATGGTCAATGTCTGGCAGATGTTGACCACAGAGTTGCACTGGAGGACCTAGAGATTCCTAGAGAGGGGCTCTCTCAGGTAAAAACATAAGTTTTTTTTTGTTATTTGCAGTTTTTCCACATTGACAGGGGTCCCGTGCCCCTAATCCTAGCGAATGTGGAGGGATGAGTGTAGAAAGGTAGAGGATAGTAGAGGAGTAGGGTCTTTAGAAAAGACAACAATGTAGAAAGCTAGAGGGTAATATAACAAGAGGAAGACCGCATGCTAGATAGATATACTCAATCAAGGAGACCATGGGTCTTGGCCTACAGGTCCTGAACAGAGAGGTAGAGAATAGCAGGGCTTGGAGACATCTCATTCACAGGGTGGCCATTCAGGGGTAGGCAACCTTTCCCCTTTAAGGGCCAAGGGACTTCAGCTCCCAGAAGCCTCAGCCATGTTGGCCAATAGTCCCATGTTGGCCAATAACTCCTGGGATTCTGGGAGCTGAAGTCCCTCGGCCCTTAAAGGGGAAAGGTTGCCTACCCTGGTCCAGGTTGACTCAAAGGCAGCTAAAAACAACAACGTTGTTTTAAACAGTATTGTGTAACTTTAGAGGAAAAAAATAGGGTACATAGATGGTTATATACCCTGTATGGTTATAGTTTCATTTTGGTTGTATGTTGATTTTTATTTTATTTTATTTTATTTTGCATGTTTTTAATTGTCATATTTTTGCAAGCTGCCTTGAATCCCAGTTCAGGATATAAAAATTGATGATGATGATGATGATGATGATGATGATGATGATGATTAATGGTGAGCAGTTTAATGAAGTAAAACTATCATAGGGCCTTTACATACTGGCAGAAATAATGCAGCTTGAGGCCGCTTTAACTATCCTGGCTCAGTGCTAAGGAATCATGGGAACTGTAGTTTATTGTGGCAGCAGAGCTCTCTGACAGAGAAGGCTCAATGCCTCAGAAAAAAAAACTACAGTTTCCATTATTCCCAAGCACTGAGCCAGGACAGCTAAAGTGGCTTCAAGCTGTATTATTTCTGGCAGTCTGTTGCAAAAAGAGGATTAAGAGTAATTTATTTTCTTGTAACATCTGTGCCAGTCTTGGACACCAGCCATGTTTCATTCCTTAATAAGAATTCCCAGATATAGACTTTTTTTTTTTCATATGGAGTTGTTGTTGTTGTTGTCTGATCCAGGATGTACTTATTTTGGCAAAGGCCCCATGCGAGCAACTGGAAGAGAGAAGCTACAGGTAACCAGTTTACCCACACATCCACAGATGCAGAAGGAAGTGTGGCTAGGCAGCCTGTATTTAATTCTCCCTCATCTACATAGCTTTTGTTCTCTATTACATAATTGGCTGTCTTTTGATTCATAAGCTGAAAATATTTCTTGTTTAGTATGTAATTTCCATTAATTTATTTTTATTTTTTAGTTCCTCTGCCAAGCAAAGCAGGAAGTACACTTGAGTGCTGGGATGGCTGTAGCTATTCTCTCCAAAGGACTGATGTCAAGGGAAGATGAGAATAAACACTCTAAAAAGACCAGCAGTTTTATGTCTGGCCAGAAGAGGAAGCAGAGACAATAGCTTTGGTATTGTTAAAATGTTTTTTAAAAAGAAAATTGATCTTCAAACAAAAGCCACAAATGACTTAGGAAAATCTGTATAACCTCCACTTAAAGGCTTTTGCATTGTTTCCATACATTTCATGCTATATACGCATTGCAGAAATAATCCAGTTTGACATCACTTTAATTGCCATGATTCAATGCTATGGAATTCTGGGATTTGTAGTTTATTGTGGCACCAGAGTTCTCCAATAGAAGGCTAAATGTCTCCAATAACTACAGCTCCGAGGGTTCCATAGCACTGAGCCATGGCAGTTAAAGTGGTATCAAACTGGATTATTTCTGCTGTGACGGCTGTGGAAGGAGTGTCCCTGCTAGGAAATATGTTGAAACAAAGGAAAGACAGAGTATGGCAAAATGTACTGTTGTCAGTGTACAAGGGAACTAAGGATGATAGTCAACTCAGTTCCTTTTAGTTCGGTATCAGTAGTCATAGACATAGCATCATATTAATTAAAAGCCATTTAAGTACATTTAAGGTTCATTTATGTATAAAGACAATTACAGTCATCCCTCCAGATTTGCTGACTTCCCGTTTGCATTTTTTAATTTCTGCGTATGGGAAGCCAGGAAGAACAAAATAGCACGTACACCTGCAGCACACACGGGGAGCCACATGCAGGGCCATGTAGCCATTAAAAACAATGGGGCTCCAATATTTGTGTTTTTTCCGATTCATGGGGGGGGGGGATCCAGAATGGATCCACCACGAATCGGAAGGGATGACTGTATAATAATGAGACATGAGTGAGGATATTTTATTTGTGAATGAGTTTAAAATACATTTTATCCCTAGCCATTTTATGTATTTTAAACTTAAGAACATTAACTCTCCTCCCAGCTTCTCTAAAACAAAAAAGTGTGCTTCTTGACCAGTTGGTCAACCTGAAAAATGCCCCATGGCATTTGTTCACACTTGGACTAAGGATATGTCTGCTTGGTAGGAAACAGAGCTGAGCTGGACCAATACATCTGGTCTATGCTAGTGAATCAGTGTGCATACTGCAATATTTTAGTACAAATGAAAGGAGATTTCAAAATGGTATTTCAGTTTTGTGACCACTGCTTGTTACATATTGGGCTGTACTAAACCTTTCATGAAGACATGCCCCAAGAAATGTCAGCCCCTGACTTAGAGAAGACTCCAGTTCTGGCCCTCTGTAACAGGAGGAAGTAGATCATATTGAGCTTTTCCCATCTTAAAGGGAAATACTAGAAAAAAACAAAAGCTGCTGCGCATTTTCCTAACAGATCACTGTTTAGGAACTCTAAATGATGAAAAGGTCAGAAACTCATTTCAGTCTTACACATGAAAGACAGGTGTGAGGGCTGCATGTGGCTGCCATTATATAATGAACAGAGCAGCACTTAACATTTTTTTTTATTTGACAATGTAATTTAATCATTCTTGTGCTGCTCTAGCCCAACCCATCTCATTCTTTTGAATCACTTATTCTGTAATTTACATTATGAGAAAAAATATCCATATGAAATATTTCTTGGGTCCTATCATCACTTCTAAAATATTTCAGTTAAAGTGAATGAACCATATTTTCAAATAAACAAAAATCTGTTTCCCCCCCCCATCTCACTGAGACACAATATCACTAGAACAGTTGAGGAAAGCAAAGGCACAAAATGAAGTGTCTTTTGTTTATCTGTTTGTTTACTTGTTTAAAACATTTTAGCAGTGCTCATAAACGATAGAGCCACCTTACATTTGGGCAATTTTTAAATAAAACAGTTGTATATGTGTGTGAAAAAGAAATACGTACTTCAAATGTGTCGGAGTGGCAAATACAATAAAACCATGTTAATAAAAACCCTTAAAAACAGTCTATTTTTAAAAGTAGCCACAAAAGGAACCATATCCCTTATCACAGCAAGACTATCACTTCCATAGTAATACCAATCTCTATGGAAGAAGAAGAGAAGAGAATTCAACAGGGTAAGGGAGAGCCAGCATGGTCTAGAGGTCTGAGTGCTGGACTACAACTCTAGAGACCAAGGTTCGATTCCCAGCTCAGCCATGAAACCCACTTGGTGACCTTGGACAAGTCACATCCTCTCAGCCTCAGGGGAAAGCAATGGCAAACCTCCTCTGAATAACTCTTGCCAAGAAAACCCATGATAAGGCCATCAAATGACTTGAAGGCACACAACCATAACAAAAAAATAGGCTAAGGACATTATCACACGTGGGCCAGAAAGCGATAATAAAGTGGAAATGAGGCATTCCGAAAATAAACCGAAAATAAACCTTGATTCCTCAAATGGCTTTCACACGTAATTACCTTAATTGCAAAATTACAGTAAGCGCATTTAACGTTCACACACAAGTGAGAAAAGCCCGTAAATGTACTAGAAATGAGCTTCTTGCACATGCGCAGATAGAGTAATGCTCGCCGTGGAATCATGGGAAAAAGCAGGGAAATGCTCTCAAATGTGCATTTGCTTTTCACGTTACGGTAAATGCGAAATTACTGTAATTTCGCAAATGCATTTCCTCAAAACTACTGAATTTCAAAAGATCTCAAATAACACCAGTTTCTGTCCAGTTTCTATGCGACGTCGTGTGAAATCGTGAGGCACAAATCCAGTTTCTGTTTGGGATTTGTGTGGATTAACCAGCAGATTTCCCCCATGTGATAACGTCCTAAGACTGAGAAGGTCCTCATTCTAGTGCCCATCAACCGTGCTCATCTTACTGTTGTGTGAGTCAGTGGAATCTCTGTTGCTTATCTTAATTCACCAACAGGTTAATTTTTGAATAAACAATTGCACCCAAATAATATAAGTCAGTGTGGGAATGATTTTATATTGTTCATTCTCTGGATTTTTCATTGTTTTTAAAATCTTTAGTGTTAAGGTTTTTTAGCTGGTTCTTTTTGGAAGCTGCTTTGGGTCCCAGTCTGGGGGGGAAATGGTATATAAATGAACAAACAAACAATAGTAATAAACCATACAGCCCCCATTGAAACTCCCCAAATGTCAGATAATTTTAAGAGGCGAAAACATTTTTTGAAAACCTGAAGATTTTTTGACCAGGAAATAGGCATGATGATGACAAACCACAAATATAATTTTATTTATTACAACTTTATGTGGACATTGTTTCATTCGTTACTCTCAAGCACACAAACACCTTTAGTTGCCATTACATTTTTAGTTGTTGTTGTTGTGTGCCTTCAAGTCATTTCCAACTTATGGCAACCCTAAGGCAAACATATCACAAATTATTCTTGGAAAAACTAGGTTCAGAGGAGGTTTGCCATTGTCTTCCTCTGAAACTGAGAGCATGTGACTTCCTGAAATTCATTCAGTGGGTTTCATGGCCAAGCTGGGAATTGAACCCTGGTTTCCAAAGTCATACTCCAACACTCAAACCACTACGCACCGCTGGCTTTCGTATACTAATTTATTCTATTACTATATAACCCCTTAAAGACATAATAGCAACATCTCTCACACTGTGTATCGGCTACTTCAGAATTCAGATCTTCAATGTCTTCTTCCCAAATTCTAATCTATCTATCTCATCATCATGCTCACTTTATTTCAACAGCACCTCTCCTCTTTCTTGCTTAACCAATTACATTTGCAAATTCACTTCACTCAATATTCTACACCTGTCATTCTGTCTTCAAATACTCTCCTACCCATACTCTCCATCTTATACTATGCTACAATATTATACAATTGCCCCTCTGTTTTCTCAGGAGAGCCATTCCAGATCCCCCCATACGAAAATGGAATACCGCAAATATTCAAGCCCCGTATGCTTGAATGGGAACAGTCAAGCACCCCATTTTATACCCCTCTATTTCCCACCTGCAAACAGGTGAGGGTCACGGACTTCAAGTCCGTGAAAATGGAGGGACAATTGTACAGCAAGGGGTGGGCAAAGTGTGAGCCATAACCATTCTTGGCCCAAGATCTATATTAAGCAATAGCATTTATCAATAACATTTACATTTCAGTACCACCTATCAGTGAACTCAGCACTCTCGAAGAAATTTACAATCTGTAAGCCAATTGCCCCCAATAAGCTTCGTACTCATTTTATCATCTTATGAAAGGATGGAAGGCTGAGTCAGCCTTGGAGCCCTGCAGTTGAACTCACAACCTTGTAGCAGCAGTACAGGCATTTAACCACGGTTTAACCAGGATTCTTTATATTAAGCAGACCCTTCACTACAAAAATAGCTCTTCTGGCTGGCAAGTAGAATGATGGCAGAGAAATAAAACTTCTTCACTGCCATCTTCACCACAAAATATGCCCATGATGGCCTCTCACCAGGGCAGTTGTATCCACCACAGGTTTTCAAGCACTTACCTTCTGGTTATTGACCTATTTGTTTCATAGTCTCCAGTTCATCAGAGTATCAAGGAGCTGGCTCGATTCTTAATTTTGGTCAAGGACATTGGAGATAAAATGTATTGATGGCCCTGGTCACCCTCTAATTCCAAGTAGTGACCCAAGCCTGAATAAGACATTTGGCTAACTTGTCCTCTGTCTATAGTTTGACTGTATGCACCACTTTGGCTAGGCCAAAATTAAAATAAAAATCTGTAAGACATGCATTCCCTTAGGCAGAATGTACTTTCTTGACAGTGGGTAGGGTTTAAAATGAAATTTACGGTAGATATTACCAGGCATATATGTCCAGATTCTGATAAGCACTTGCAAATAAAAAGGCTTTCTTTGACAACAGGACATGTTCATAGAAAAAGGCAGAATAACAATAGATTCCTTCCCATAATGCCTCCAATTTTCACAGGAAAGACTGTAATCTTCTACATCCATTTAGCTTTTCATTTAGAAAGGAGGACTTTTAAAAATAAGTAAATACATTCTGTTTGGTAATATTTGTGATGATGCTTATAGTGCTGACATTTGTAAATAACAGATCCTTTCATAATGCTTTGTTGAGATTGAATGTTTAGCACTGGAAAGGGCAAATGAATATCATGTTCTGAACTGTCTCTTCACTCAGCAAGCTTCTTTTTAACAATTGTATCAAAACTACTTCATCAAAATTGTGTATCAGTGCCAACTCAATAAGAAAGGTTCCATTAATGGTTGGATAGCAAACCACAACTCACTGACATTTGCAGATCATGACAAGCCATCATGCAGTTTCTTGAAATCTGACTTGTTGTGATATGTGAACTCATTTATGATTTGTTAACTAGCCACAGACCAAAATCAAAATCCATATTTCATTGTTGAGTCAAACTGGTTTGTTTAAGCCAGGGGTAGGCAACCTTTTTGAGCCAGGGGCCGGGTTGCTGTCCCTCAGACAATTGGGGGGGGGGCCAAACCACCACAAATAAATAAATAAATAAATAAATAAATATAAAAATGTTTTTTTAAAATAATAATAATAATAAAATATACATGCACACTCTCTCAGCCCCAGAAAAGCCATGATAGCAGAACCCCTGTAGAGATTTTGCCAAGAAAACCCCAAGAACAAGTAATAACAACAATAATCAATATCATCATGGCGGGCAGCAGGCAGCGGTGGGAGGACCGACCTGCGGCCAATCGAAAGGCCTCGGGGGGCCGCATCCAGCCCCCCGAGGCCTTAAGTTGCCTACCCCTGGTTTAAACCATGGCTTGTCATGCTATCGGAACCCACAACCATGGCATATTCCTGGTTTGTTTTCCCAGGTTTCTACCATAAAAAGAATTTATAGAAACTATACAGATCAGAAACAAAAAAATAGAATATAGCAAAACACAGTTAATTTGGTCAACTGCCATTGAATTTCAGGCATAAGCAATATAGTTAATACAAATCATGACTTACCTTGATGTGCCAACATGCCCTTGAGCTTATTTTCCTGCTTTAGTTTAAAACTAGATATGCAAATTTTCTTCATCCCTAAATACACTAAAGGCCCCAGATCCCATCTAACCTTGGAAACAAAGCAGGATCAGCCCTGGTTTGTACTTGGATAGAGGACCATTAAAGAAGACCAGGTGCTGTATCCTATATTTCAATGGAAGGAAATAGCAAATAGCAAATCTTGGAGTATTCCTTGGCTATGAAAACCCCATGCAAATTCATGAGGGTATCCACAAGTCAACAGGTGATTTGAAGACACACAAACACACACAGACGTGTACACACACAGCCAAAGTTATCATGTAGCAAAAATAATTCCCATAGATGGAACGTGTACAATATTTTGAGAGTTTTAGATTAGAAAAATAAGGATGGGTATGAAAAAGATATATAAAATTATACATAGTAAAGAGAAAGCATTTGTAGACAGGGAGAATTTCTCCCTTATAATACTAGAATCTGGAATCAACCAACAGATCTAAATGTTAGGAGATTCAGAACAGATCAAAAGAAGCACATCTTCACTACAAGATGTAGTGATGGCTGTCAACTTACATGGCTTTAAAAATAGATTAGACACAGTCACAGAGGATAAGACTTATCAGTACCAGAAACAGTAGACCTCTGAATACTAGTGGCTGGGAACATATGTGGGAGGGTGCTATTATACTCATGCCCTTCTTGTGAATTTCCCATGGATGGTTGGCCATGTGGGAACAGAAGGCTGAACTCGATAGTCTATTGGTATGATCTGTCACAGAGAAGTTTTTTTGTTCTTATTATAATTAGATCATTTTACAGAGTTCTTCAAACATCCATGCATTCTAGATACTGGGTCAACTTGACAGATTCTCTTATCAACCATAGTTCCTGCTCCTCTCACACACACATTTCTGTGTCTCTAGGATAAATGAAGTTTCCTTATCTGTCGAGGGGGACTGATTTCTGTCTTGCTCTTTAGGGTCTCAGCAAGAACATTTTCCCTATAATTTTCTATCTCATCCTTTGAAGGAAAGATACCATGGACTGATGCATGCTCATTTTTAATGGGGTACAAACTCTTTTTATAATCTAACATTCATGAGGGGTAATTTAAGTTTGTTTTAAGGAACTAAAATATACAAATATGAAAGCTAAATCTGTTAGAATCTGACTTTCATTAGCAGAACAGCAGAAGAGTGACTTTGCCTAACTATGCTTCCCTAAGAACTGATACTGATTCAAAAAACAACAAACACATAGCTTGTAGTTTAAAAACAAGGCTTTAATATATAATTACATAAAAGGCTAAATCCTAATCTAAATAGTGAATAGTTCAGGTAGAGAGAAGTTTTTATCTCACCATCTTTCCAAAGTTGACAGAGCAGGAAGATGGAACAGCTCAGATGGAAAATCTTGAGAGAAAGAGAGTTAATCTCAAAGAGGGAGTGACCTAAGTCACATGGTTTGTTTGAAATGAGAGAGGAGGGGAGGAGTTTGCAAACAGGATTCCCTATCTATCTAAAGAGGGGGGGAAATAATGTAAATATCTTCCAAGAATTCAACTACTACTACTACTCCCTAGGCTTTAGTATAGATGTTGCAATATTGGTAGTTTGCTTTTAAAAAGCAGAGGGTGTTTTGGGGCATTTGGAAACCAACATTTGACACTCCTGGGGAGCTACGCATTTGACCTTTGAAGGGGCTCCAGGGTCAAATGTGTAGGGCCTGCAAGTGGCACTTGCTCTCCTCAATATAATAGGATGGAATTCTGTGGCTCTCCAGATATTATACCCTCCAACATTTCACAGATGAAAACTGGGCCATGTTGCCAAGAAACATTAGAGTGTGGTGAAGATGACAAAAGTTATTAATGAGGAAAAACACACAAACTATGAGAGGCTGCAGCTGTTTCTTTTTGCCTTTGTCTTTTTGCCTTGGTCTTCCAGATGTTTTGGACTTCAGCTCCCAGAATTCCTGACTGTTGGCCAAGCTGGCTGGGGCTTCTGGGAGCTGAAGTCCAAAACACCTGGAGGACCAAAGTTTGGGAATCACTGATCTATAGGGTAGGGCAGGCCTAAATACCATAAAGGCACTAGATCCCATCTGAGCTTGAAAGCTAAGTAGAGTCAGATTTGGTTAGTATGTGGATGGGACACCACCAGTGAATACCAGATGCTGTAGGGCAGGGGTAGGCAACCTTTCCCCTTTAAGGGCTGAGGGACTTCAGCTCCCAGAAGCCTCAGCCATATTGGCCAATAGTCCCATGTTGGTCAATAGCTCCTGGATTCTGGGAGTTGAAGTCCCTCGGCCCTTAAAGGGGAAAGGTTGCCTACCCCTGCTGTAGGGTATCTTTCAGAGGAAGAAACTGGCAAAGCCACCTCTGATTATTCCTTGCCAAAGAAAATCCAATGAAGTTCATGGGATTGTCATAAGTCAACAGGTGACCTAAAGGTACACACACACACATACACACACACACCTTGCCACTAATCTGGAGAAAACTTACAAAGAAGACAATTACTGCATTTAAATCAGAAATCTACATTTGTTCCCTTCTTCCTTGTAGACTTTTTTAATATTTGCTTTTGGAGAATGTACCATATATTAATTTCAGGCAATTGCTAAGACACTGGATTACATTTGAAACAAAGCTTTTAACTGCAATACCCTTTGGTGAAAAGAATAGTTTGGAAATTAAAATGTAACTCTATGCATATTTACTTCAAAGTGAACTCCACTGAATTCAATGAAGCTTACTTTTTAGGATGGCAGACAAAATTTGCATCAGTCTTCACAAAAATTAAGTCCCGTCTCATTTATCTCAATAGTTAGGTTATAAGAATCAGAAGCATCCAGATAATACTTAGATGGTGCTTTAGGGACACAGAATAAATCTGAACAGTTCAAATTTTTCATAACTGATGTTTCCATTACCAGGGCATCACTGTATTTACAAAGCAATGCATGACCTAGATCTTTTGCAGTTCTTTAGAATACTACAACTACAGTGAAGTAAAATGAATCATCTTGGAAAACACTGGGTCAGCAGGCAAACTGGTGTATGCCTTATCTCCCTTACCGGTCAAGTGGAGTGGATATTAATTATTAACAAGTGGAGGATGGGAATAACAGATGAAAATTAAAACCGTTAAGATGGTTGAATTCCATCTTAACATATCCACAAAGATCATGTAATCACATCTGTTAATGGGCAACTTAAGAATGCTACACTTCCTGAGTGACAAAATCTAAATGACCTCAAAGATATGGTCTTCAAAGAGCTTACATAATCCATAATTAATGGACTTATTTAAAAGTTCAAAACTCTGGAGGAGAAATAAAGCCTGGTCTTTATGTTGGCTTACACAAGTATGACTGCAGCAGCACTGAAGCAATTTAGACAGAAATAGTATTGCATAAATTTGTCAGCAAATGTTTTAAGCATTGCAACCTTGTCTCTTTTCTGTGTGTTTAACCCATGAAGGCATATTTAGACTAGATCAGTTACATTCCATTTAGCGTTATATCATTTTATTCCTTCACAATGTAGTATGGTGATGCTTTGCTGGTCTTATTATTAACTGGAAACAGGCAGAAGCTGCCCTTGTCTTTTAATCAAGATGAACTTCAAAGGTGAAGATTGTAAGTGGCAGAAATTATTTATAATTTGGTAATAAAAGTTTATGTCCAACATTCAAAATTTCATACATCTGCTCTGGTGCTGGCCTTGAGATATAAAACTGTAGAAGTTTCCTTTAGACTGGGCATTAGTTGAAAGGTCATAAATCAGAATGGGAGAGTTCATAGTCATTCCTAGCTCACTAAATTTCCATATTAACATCTTCACCTCAAACATAAATGGATACAAAGTTACAATGAGAAGAGTTGTGTTGGCCTTTGTCAATTGAGCTTAATGATGGAAATCTGGACAATGGAACATTTACCTACTGCAGAGTGCTAAAAATGGGAACAATTTCAGAATCCTTGCACAGAGGACCCAATTAAAAATTTATGGTGAACTGTAAAACATAAAGTGATATTTGACAGTCTTTCTCTTGTTCTCTTTTTACTGAAGTACAAAACAATGAAACATAAGAAGCTCTTTTACCCCCAGCTACTTATAACAAAACCTTCCTACAGATCAACAGGAGCTGCACAGTGGATGAAAAGAAATGTGTTTTATGATTATATTTATTTTATTTTATCTGCAGCTCATCTAATGGCAAGAGATTGTAGAGGATAGGCAGCAAGATAGTAAAAGCATCACTTACCTATGTAAAAACTTGATGTCACAAAACCTTATAAGGGGGTTGCAGACTGCCAGAAATAGTGCAAATTGAGTCCACTTTAAGGGTTAGGGTAAGTGCTAGGGAATCATGGGAATTGTTTTTTTCTGAGACATTGAGCCTTTTCTGTCAGAGAGCTCTGGTGCCACAATAAAATACAGTTCCTGTGATTCCCTAACCCTAACCCTAAAAGTGAACTCAATTTGCACTATTTCTGGCAGTCTGCAACCTCCCATAGTCTTCCATTACTTCTGAAAGATTCCCCAGGGTTTAGCAAATCTCTTGGGGACAAGAATACAAGAGTTAAAGGACAGCCACCAAGGTCACCTTTCTACAGGCTCCTACAGACTTACTCAGACTATAAATGGTAACCTTGAGAAGATATACTGTCTATCTCTTAGAGGTAGTCAGGAAATAAATAGGTAGGCACTGTAGTTCAAGACAGATACAGCTCCATTCAAGAATAACTCCTGGTTTCTGGTTAGGTTTCTCTGCTGCTAACCCACAATGACCTGAGCTGAGCAGTGTATGACCCTATGGGATCAGTTGTTGGATCAGATAGAAGAAAGTAATCAAAAGGGTCCATAATCAAAGGCTTAAAGGGCCTTTAGCTGACCCCCTCCACCTTCATTCTAACTCTGGATCTGCATAAAAAATTGATGACAGGCAATCACACATATATGAGACAGGTGGACAATTGTGGAAGGCTAGGGGACCGTGTTTTCTGCCCAGGAGACCTTGAAGGGTCGGTCACTCCTCCTCTTTCATCCACTTCAAAGATATTCCCCAGAATGCCCCCTAGGAGCATAGGGTAGTTCACCATGTTTTTAGACCCAGGAGAAGTCTTTTTAACAACAGGAAATGAGTTGAAGCCACTTCTTGTTGCAAAAAAGGCCTCCCATAGGCCTAAATTGGTGGAAATGCCCTTGACATCCCCTAGAGCAGGGGTAGGCAACCTAAGGCCCGGGGGCCGGATGTGGCCCCCCGAAGCCTTTGGACCAGCCCCAGGCCGGTCCTGCCACCGCTGCCGCCGCCCACCATGATGATATTGATTAATGTTATTATTACTTGTTATTGGTATTTTCTTGGCAAAATCTCCACAGGGGTTTTGCCATGGCTTTTCTGGGGCTGAGAGAGTGTGCATGCATATTTTTATTAATTTTTAATTTTTTAAAAAAATATTTATTTATTTATTTATTTATGGTGCTTCGGCCCCCCAATTGTCTGATGGACAGCAACCTGGCCCCCAGCTCAAAAAGGTTGCCTACCCCTGTCCTAGAGGGTGTTAGGGGGCCAACATTTAGCCCCCCTGGGGGCCCTGGGACTGCATATGACCCATAGTCAGCACTTTTACATCCCAGTATAATAGGAGAGGATTCTGTGGATCTCCAGATGCTGTATCCTCCAACATTTCATAGATGAAAACTGGAATGTATGGCCAGGAAAACTGGAGTGTGATGAAAATGGCAAAAGTTATTAAAGAAGAAGACTACACAAGCTAGAAGAAGCTAAAGCAATTTGATTTTGCCTTTACCATTACAGGGAAGGGCATGCCTAAATACCATGAAGGCACCAGATTCCATCTGATTTTGGAAGCTAAGCCAGGGTTAGCTATTCCTTGGTTAATATCCCCAAGGAATACCAGATGCTGTAGGCTAAATTTCATAGGAACGTACTGGCCAAACCATCTCTGAATATTCCTTGCCTGAGAAAATCTTAAGAAATAAGTGCTATATAGAAGAAGTTCCACTGTCCTTCTTCCCTCTCTCTCCCTCCCTCTCTCTCTCACACACACACACACACTGTTCTTTTGTTGTTTGTTCTCGATCTCAACTTATGACGACCCTATGGATGAGACATCTCCAAGACCCTCTGTCTTTCACTGCTCTGCTTAATCCCTGCAACCTGTTAATACCCATGACCTCCTTAATAGAGTCTGTCCATCTGGCATGTAGCCTTCCTCTCTTCCTACTTCCCTCCACCTTTTCCAGCATTATTGTCTTTTCCAATGAGTCCTCCGTTCTCATCATGTATCCGAAGTACAACAGCCTCAGCTTGGTCATCTTGGCTTCCAGGGAGGGTTCTGGCTTGATCTGCTCTAGGACCCACTTGTTTGTCCTTTTGGCTGTCCATGGGATCCTCAGCACTCTTCTCCAGCACCACATCTCAAATGAATTGACTTTCTTCCTATCATCTTCCTTAACTCTTCAACTCTCATATCCATACATGGTAATAAGGAATACAATGGCTTGTATGATTCTAACTTTTGTGCTAAGTTGTATATATTTGCAGTTTAGAAACTTTTCTAGTTCTTTCATAGCCACCCTCTCCATTCTTAGTCTTCTTCTGATTTCCAGACTGCAGTCCCCATTTCTATCAATGTTTGATCCCAGGTATGGAACTCTTTTACTATTTCTATTCTTCATTGTGTAGGTTGAACTTGTGAAGGTCCTTGGTGGTCATTATTTTTGTTTTCTTTATGTTCAACATTAAGCCTGCCTTATCACTTTCTTCTTTGATCTTCCTTAGTAGGTGTTCCAGATCTGTGAGGTTTTCTGCTAGTATTATGATGTCATCTGCATATCTTAAATTGTTGATATTTCTTCCTCCTATTTTCACTCTTTCTTCTGTGTCCAAGCCTGCTTTTTTTATATGTCCTACATACAAGATGAACAGATAGGGTGACAGGTTGCAGCCTTGTCTGACCCCTCTGCCAATTGAGAACCATTCTGTTTCTCCATGTTCTGTTCTGACAGTAGCCTCTTGTCCTGAGTACAGATTCCTCATCAGGACTATCAAATGTGTTGTTACTCCCATGTCTTTAAGGGCATTTCATAGCTTTGCATGGTCTATGCATTCAAAGGCTTTGTTATCGTCTATAAAGCACATGCTGATATTTTTTTAATTTCCTGGTGCACTCCATTACCCATCATATGTTTGCAATGTGATCCCTAGTGCCTCTTCCTTTCCTGAACCCTTCTTGGACCTCTGGGATCTCTCTTTCCCTCTATGGTTGGAGTCTATGGGCTGATGCAGACCGACACTAGGCCAGCCTGGAGGTGGAGTTGGTGTGGGACGACTGCACACTGGCTGCCCCAACTCTGATCTGACTCTGCCCCAATGCCGCATGCCCGACTGCACGGTGCACGGTGTCAGGGTGCCCGGTTGACACAGCGTGCACAAATGCTGCATCAAAAGGGCACAAAAGAGCCTCAGTGGCGGCTCACTGCCACCCCAAAAAATAGCAGCATTTGTCTGCTCTTTTTGGAGTAGCAAAAAGGAGGATTGGGGCCGCAGCGTGTGGTTGCCACAACCCTGATCCAGCATTCCCAGGGGCAGCACAGAGTCAGTCCTTAGTTGCAGAATTTTGAGCATAATTTTACTTGCGTTGGAGATCAGTGCTATGGTCCTATAGTTGCTGCAGTCTCTTGTGTCTCCCTTTTTGTGGATGGGGATGTATATTGATTGCTTCCAATCTGTTGGCCATCGTTTTGTTTTCCATATCTGTTAACATATGTTGATTAGCACTAGAGTTGACTCTGTCAGTGTGGATTGCAGCAGTTCAACTGGAATGTCATCTGTTCCTGGTGATTTGTTTTTCACAATTTCTTTTATTGCAGTTTTTACCTCACTTTTTAGAATTTGGGGTTCATCTTCATATGGCTCTTCATTCCATGTGTCCTTCATTTTGTCATCTCTTTTGTATAGTTCTTCTGTGTATTGTATCCAACATCTTTTTATTCCTTCCTGGTCTTGAATTATGTTATTTTCATTGTCATAAATCGTCCCAGTCCTTGGTTTTAATTTTCCTTTGATTTCCTAGATCTTGTGAAATAGATCTCTTTCCCTTTTTGTTGTTGTCTTCTATTTTTCTGCATTGGTCATTGTAGTAATTTCCTTTATCTTTCCGCACAAGCCGTTGTACTGTTGTGTTCATAATTCATACATTATGTTGCATTCATACAATCTCTTTCCTTCAGACAAATACCTGCAAATGCTTTCACACTCATAAATGGATAAACAAACATCTCAACAGCTCCTTGCCTCCTGCCATTCTGTCCCTGCCTTTCCTTTCTTCCTTCATTCAGCTTCTGCAACAGGAAATAAGAGACTCTACCCCTCTTTCACACACACACACACACACACACACACACACATTTCTGATAGATGTTAGATTAGTCCATTTCAACCAAGACTTTTTGATTGATTGATGGCTTTTTTATTGATTAATGGCTTGACCAAGGTAAAACATAAAGTAGCTTTAATGCTGGTCATGCAGAGAGCTCATGCTGAAGTTCTGAATCCTGGATTCTGCTAGGACAGGGAATTTACTGGAACCCCTGTATGTTTCCAAATATATTCCTGTGATTTTTGAGACACTTGCAGGGTATGATTAATACAGAAAGATTTTGATGTGGGAACTCATTACAAACAGAACACCATCATAATCTGATAACTAAATAGGTTGGCATCATTTATCTTTCCCAGATGATAGGAGTAACTAATAGCTTTGTTACTTCTAATTTGTTTCCTTTTTCCAGTTATTTTTAAATACTTGTATCATCATGGTGATATGCTCACAGGGAAGAAGGAATATCACATGGCTCAAGCTAATTCTGTGTGTCTCATGGTCTGTCTGTTTTCTAGAGGGCATCCAGAGTAGGGTTCCCAGGATCGTGAAAAATCTGGAAACAATGCCCCATGAGGAGAGACTTAGGGAGTTGGGTATATTTTGCCTAGGGAAGTAAAGGTTAAGAGGTGACATGCTAGCCATGTTTAAATATTTGAAGGGGTGTTATATTGAGAATGGAGCAAACTTGTTTTCTGCTGCTCCAGAGAGTAGGACACAGAGCAATGACGTCAACTACAGGAAAAGAGATTCCACCTATTTATTTATTTATATTTATTCATTGTATTTATACCCTGCCCTTCAGCCAGAAAGACTCTCAGAGTGGCTTACAAACAGTTAATTAGACAGTTCCCTGCCCTCAGGCTTACAATCTAAAAAGACATGACACAAAAGGAAAGGGAATGGCACTGGGGAATGGGAATAAGTCCAGCAGTCCTTCTCTTCCTCTGAGGCCTGGACCATGGCAAATGAACTGGAGGGAGGGTCTTCTTCTTACTCTGGCTAGGATTGATGGAGCTGGGCCTGCCTTTTGCTCTCTCTGAGGCTGGATGAAGTAGAGGCAGAACCATCCTCCCTGAAGGTTTCAGAGGTAGCCTGGGGCGAAGAATGTGGAAAGAGCTTCAGCACCAGGCAGTCTACCTTTAGCCAGAGATGCCATCTTCCCAACATATTCCATCTTTCCTTTCTTGATCTGGATTCAAGAGAGCCATCTTTCCTGGTTTAAGACACAGCTCCTCATCAAAGGGGTCCAGGAGCAGCAAAGCTGTTTTCCAATCTCATCAAGATGATAGAGGAAAAAAGGAGAAGCTGGGCGTTATTCCAATGCACAGCTGGACAGATTTTGTGCAGCAGGGAACAGGTTTCAGTGCAACTGGCAATATGGACCTTGATCAGGAACAAGGTTCTTTCTTAAAGCAAGTAGATGAGGGGGAAAACACGTAAAGGGATAGAAAATTGTAATGTTTGCTGTTACCTTTCTGTCTCCATAGTCTTATATCAATGCAGGCTTAACAAAGCCTCTGACACTTAAACATTAGGAAGAACTTTCTGACAGTAAAAGTTGTTTGACAGTGGAATATGCTGCTTCAGAGTATAGTGGAGTCTCCTCCTTTGGAGGTTTTTGAACAGAGGCTTAATGGTCAACTGTTGGGAGTGCTTTGATTGCATATTCCTGCCTGGCAGAGGTTGGACTGGATGCCCCCTGGGGTCTCTTCTAACTGTATGATTGTGTGATTTCTCTACCATCAGCCAAACACTTGAAGCATCCATATGAGGTTATTGTTATCCAGAAACAGAAAAGCAAGGAGTGACTTTCAGTAACTGCATCTGTAAAGGCAACTACAACGGTAACACATTACTGTTAAAAAGTAACTTCCCAGGATCTGTTTCCCATCTTCAATAGGAAAGACAGAAGAAGCAGTGAGGAGACACAAGCAGTGAAGAGATGATAGCTTATCAATAGGATGTCTGGTCTGAAGCCACCTGAAATGTGTCTCGGCTTTATACTTGACCATACATTACATTGCTGGACAGAAAAATCATAATCCTGAACTTTAAAAAGTTAACTACCTTAAAATATATTTGAATTCAATAGAATTAGACCCTTTGCATTAAAATGCATGTGACATAAAAGTGCTTTAACTTTGGTAAACCATACTTTAAAAATTCTTATTGAGGATAGCTTTTGCCTCTTCTGTGTTTGTGTATGTTTAACCCTTAAAGGATATTGCTTTATTGTCACTTTTATTCTCTCCTACCATAGTCACTTTTATTCCCATTATATAGGTAAGGAACTGAGGGTGAAAGATCGGAATTGTGAAAAGTCAAAAAAATACCTAAGGCAGTGCTTTGAATCTTTTATGTTTCATTTTGCCTTTATAAATCCATTTCTAATCAATTTATTGGAAGCATGAAAGCAGGTGAGCTGAACTAGAGGCTTGATAACTCCATGAGACAAGAACAGGAACAGTACATTATTTATATTTTTATTACTGTTCAGAATAAATTTTGCTAGCAGATTCCTTAACAGCATGTGTAATGACTAAATATTGTTACAGCTATTTCTTAGATGCCACACAAGGTTTTTTGTATTGTTTTATTTTATAGTATTTTAATATGGGGAAAAATAGGTTAAATTATTCTATGCCATTTCTTTTGAGGCTGGAGGCCTAAAGTGAATAGAAAAGCTAATGATTTACTGCATGGGCAAGTTTAAAATGTATGCGCTAGTACATTTTACTACCCTGTATGTTCATGCTTTGTTCCCCTAGCTTTTTAAAACCTGAATAGAGAGAGAGAGTGTGATAACTTTCTACATTCAGTGATATCTTATGAAAAATTGCCCTAACAGATAATAGCAGAGCTAAGAAAACACACACCTATAAACATATAATTTTAGAGTAACCTCATTGCAGCTGGGCATCTTTCTGCTTGTAACAGGAAAGCTGAGTTCTTATCTTCATATTTTCATAATGAAAGCTCCCCAAGCACAGGCTACTGTGGCAGATTTACAGCATTTGAACAAGAGAACTGACAGACAGTTTAATATGAAAGGAGATATGATGTCTTTAATGTACTGTGGTGTTACATCAAGTGAGGTAGAAGGTATACCTGTACGTTTGTGACAGGAGGGGAGGTTGGCTTTGTTTGTTCCTTCCACTGCAATTACCAAAGCAAGTCAAACATGCCCACTGTATGAACCACCTTTTTAAAAAAAAAACAGGGAAAGCTCACCAATTATTGATAGAAAGTTAAGAGATCCCACATATATAGGTGGAAAGCACACTCTGAGGTTAGAGAAACAGGTCCTCCATAAGTAAAGCTGAGGGGTCTAGAGCAGGGACCGGCAATCTACGGCCCGGGGGCCGGTTAAGGCCCCAGTCCCTGGACTTACCGGCCCAGACAGAAGGTTGCCGCCGCCACCGCCACGCGCCACCACTGCGGCGCGTTTTTACTGCTCTGTGGCCGCGCTCACCGCACCCGCCATTTTGGGAAATCAAAATGGCAGTCGCAACGCATTTCGATTTCCAAAATGGCGGCTGCGACATGCGCCGCAGCGGCTGTGGCCGTGCGTGCTGCGGCAGTGGCAGCCACGCCAGCAGCGTGCGCAGGGGGTCACGCATGGTGGCGGAGGGCGCGCACGTGCGTGCCGCCATCCCCCCCCCTTGGCCCAGCCGAGACCTGGGCTACGGGAGATCAGCTCAGGTCTCAAAAAGGTTGCCTTCCCCTGGTCTAGACTCTAGGGATCACAAAAAGGGAAGATGTGATATTGTACTGATAATGGATGTCCCCAAGGGAATGCAAACATGGCCATCTGATTGACTATTGGTAGTCTCCCTCCCTTTCCTTTTGAATATATACCATGTGGCACTTGCAAAACATGTGCAAAAGGTTTACAATTATATCCAATCCTATGCATACAGACTTAAATCCTATGCCTATATTACAGTATATCCAGTTGTGTGTGTGTGTGTGTGTGTGTGTGCGCGTGTGTGCATAGTTAAAAATACAGCCCACTGAATTTGTTGGAACATCCTCTTGGTTAGGTGTGGTGGTTGCGAGAATTGTAATTGTAGCATGGTATTTGACAGGTTAGCACACTACACAATTTGTAGTTTCATGAGGCATTTATATTTGTCTGCCGGAGACTTCTGCTGCCTCACTAAACTACAAATCCCAAGATTCCATAGGATATAGCCATGGTAGTTAAAGTAGGATCAAAGTGCAATGAAAGAGATTGAG
This sequence comes from Phrynosoma platyrhinos, assembly GCA_020142125.1. Taxonomy (NCBI): domain Eukaryota; kingdom Metazoa; phylum Chordata; class Lepidosauria; order Squamata; family Phrynosomatidae; genus Phrynosoma; species Phrynosoma platyrhinos. The sequence continues at coordinate 49,193,450 of CM034708.1, read as the reverse complement.
GAAAAGTTTCATGCTGGGCAGCAGAGATAACAAGAGGAAACACATTGTCATGGGGTGAAATCCTCCAAAGCAAAAGCAAAGCAGCTTCATTTATATACTGCTTCATATCGTGCTATGGGGTGTCTAAGCAGTTTACAACTGTAAGCCCATTGCCCCCCAACAGCTGGGTACTCATTTTAGTGACCTTGGAAGGATGCAGGCCTGAGTCAAGCTTGAGCCCTGGCTAGTATTGAACTCGCAACCTTGTGGTCTATGAGTGAGTGGCTGCAGTACAGGCATTTAACCACTGCGCCATCAGAATGGACACAATTGTGGAAATGCCAGATGTGTGCAGGACCTGAGCAGAGTGGTAGAAAACAGGGGTCTTGGAGATGTCCCATTCACAGGGTCACTATGAGCTTAAGTTGACTCAAGGACAGTTTACCAACAACAAATAACAATTTATTCTGCTCCTTGCCTAGATGCCCCAAATCTGCATCTGCTGAGCACCCTCAGATCAGATTTTTTTTGGGGGGGGAGCTGAGGAGAAGTCTCTTCATATGAGATGTTAAAGGCATATCTCACTAATATAGCAGATTATTTTCCAGACAACTGCATTAAACAAATAGCACTTTTAAATGGATCACATACTTTTCACTTACTAGTGCCTACACAAGTCTAAAAACATATTTATACTATCACTTATAAAGTGCACAATAACAATAGGTGTAAAAAATGTTACAAAAGTAAAAAAAAAAAAATTTGAAAATTGCCAGAATATGACACTGAGACATGAAGTGCACAAACACTGTCCAAAGCACCTTCAAGCAAGGTATGCCTGTATCAATGTCATAAATTTAGTAAGAACCAGAAAGCAACTTTTTGCCTTAGTGTTCCCAGAATTACCTAGCCAGCAATTTTGGAAGTTGTAGTCAGCAAAAATCTGATCAGAACTTGAACCCAGAGCTTTGACTCATCTGTATTGTAATGGTGCCACACACACAAAAAAAGTAAAGAAGAATATCAAGCTAGAACTTTACACACTTTCTTTTTTAAGAGCAGGGAAGTGTGTGTTTTTTTTAAATATGCTGGATAAAGCACTGAACGATTCTATACTGCACCTTAATTTTGAGATATTCTTATTCTTATCTTATTCATTTATATCCCACTTGTTTCCTAAAATGGGACTCATGGTAGCTTACCAGTTATTAAAACCATGACAGATTAAAACCATGCAGAAACTCCTGTAAAATATAATTATAAAAGTTGTTCCAAAACAAATTAATCAATTAAAGTCATTTAAAATTCATTAACAGATGTTATTTAAAAATCAACAAAATAGCACTGCACACTATTAAAGGCCCATCACAGTCATATCCTTAAATCTTTAAAATTTTTACATGCCAGCAGAAGGAGACCAAGGATGGGAAAGAGGGAGTTCTAAGGTCTGGAAAGAGCTCCTGAGAAGGTCTTCTCTTATTCTCACCAAAAAAAAAAAGCCTGAGAAGGTAGTGGGACAGAGAGAAGGGTTTCACCTGAAGATCTTAGAACTATAAGAAGCTTAGATAGAGAAATATCATCCTTCAAATAATCTGGACTTGAACGATATAGTCATGTTGTTAGTCCTAAAAGGGTTAATGCCATATAGGCACTCCAGCTCTCAGTTTTAGAGGGTCCTTGGGCAAGACATTTCCAAAGGGCTCTTCTTGTTGAGTACAACCCTTCCTTCCATCTTGATGTTGCCTTGCCATTGTAGCTTGCCTGCCTGCTTGCTTGCAAGCCAGACAGGTATTGAGGTGGCAGATTCCACTTCCCATTTTTGTAACTGTTGTTCACCTGCTGTCGGATAGAGGAAAAGAACAGGGAGATTGACAGTAAGGAATGGTAAGGAAGAGCAGTGTAAATAAGAGCTAGGCAACTTGGGGAAAGGTTCCTCCGACAGAGTTGTGGACCTCTTCGGATGCCCAATCCTGCCAAGCTCAGATGGCAGCTTTGGCCATGCAATTCTTCTGAAGGGGTAGATTAGCTCTTAGTGAAATAGAGATCCTGAAATTCTTATCTCTTTCCATGGCTGTATCCACACTGCAGACGTAATCCAGTCTGATACCACTTTAATTGCCATGGCTCAATACGATGGAGTCCTGAGATTTGTAGTATTGTGAAATATTTAGCCTTCTCTGTGAGAGAGCTCTGGTGCCACAATAAACTTGCTTAGCGGGGGCATATTAATTATAAAGTGTGATGGTTATTGTAGAGAGTTTTGACAGGCATTCACTTTTCAGTGGGTCCACATATTCTTGGAACAAAAACTCCAAAAAGTTAATGGAGGAGTGTTCGGTATTAATTTCTCTGGCATTTTCTCAGGGGAGATTATCAAATTTGCATTCCCTCCTTCCCCTCCTTCACAAAGAAGTCTTAAGCCCACATTTTATCACATATTTTTTCAGGGTGAACAGTCCACTCCTAAGTATGCTTACTAGCTAAAGATTAAGGACATGACTACACATGGCTTTTAAGCTTCAGTTACACCAGGAAAGCAGTGACATTAGCTGTACTTGTTGCACAATGATGCATCCAACCTATAGCTATGCTGTCCCTGACCCATTCCTTTTCTTTTATGGAGGAAACCCATCAATGACCTGGCAAGCATGCAAGTCCCCAGGTGCAAAATGTTGCTCCATTGCAAGTTGTGCAATTGCGAGTAAATAAATTTACTTAGAAATAGGATTGTATTGTTAATAACTTGTTTCACATGAGCAACACCTTACTTTGCAAAATTGGAGGTAACAGTGGAGAGCTTCACTTTGATTTTAATTGGCTGATTATTTTAGGCTGTATCCAGGCATTGTGATATAATCTGGCCACAGTATGGAAAATATACCTTTTTGGAAGTAAAACTCCCAGAGTTTCCCATCCAGGATGGCCAGAGAGAAATGGGATTTGCATTACAGTTTATGTCTCTCTTCTGAATGCTTCGAACCAGAAGTGTTTGGGATTTTGGAATAATTTTTGCAGGATCTTGGAACATTTTGCTTATACATAATAAGATATCTTAGTGATGGGACCCAATTCTAAACATGAAATTCATCATGTTTCATATACACCTTATACACATAGTCTGAAGGTAATTTTATACATAATATTTTTAACAGTTTTGTTCATGAAACAAAGTTTGTGTACACTGAACCATCAGAAAGCAAATGTGTAACTATCTCAGCCACATGTGGACAATGTTGAATTTTGTGTATTTTGAATTTCGGAATTCTGGATAAGGGATACTCAACCCGTACTTACTAATGTAGGAAGTCCCTCTGATTTAAAGAAATCTTTTTGAAGTATAGCTAAATCTGGAACACTGGATCTAACTGAGTATTAATAAATATCCTTGGAGTGGGTATTACCATACTATTCATAGGCAATGCTAAAAAACGAAACACATTTTTATCCTGTTGTAACAAAAATGACATTAAACTCAATATTATTAAATGTACTGTAAGTTTGGTAGACTGTTGCAAATTTCCCATGACAGCTCTTGCTATAATAACTTTATTAGTCTTTCAAATGTTATAGATTCTGTTGTTTTTACTAAATACTCTCACTTTTATATAGGCCTAGCAAAAGTATACTTTGATTTTATATGGCTTCCCTTCCATAATGATTTTTATCACACTCAGTGCTGTCTGCACGTATACAATATCTCTTTATTGCAGGAAAAGTACATAGGTTCTGAGTAAAATATCCAACTTTGAGCCAATAAAATAAATTCCCCAGATATTAGAATAAACTCAAGGGATAACATTAAAAGGATGACATCAGTGTTTACATACATTAGCTAGCCTTACTCAACCAGGTGCCCTCCAGATGTTTTATACTACAATACTTATCAGCTCCACCAGTGGTGAGATGGGATCTGTAGTCCAAAACATCTAGATGCACCAGTTGAAGGAAGGCTGGCTTAGCCTACACCAGCAGCCCTGTGTTCACTTAACCTGGGAACAAGCACCACTAAATATAGTGGGAATTAGTTCTAAGTCATCATGTACTGGAATGTGCTGTTAATCTATTTTTGCTTTTACTGTTTCCAGACATCTTCTTCTTCTTCTTCTTCTTCTTAATATTATTATTATTATTATTATCCCACCTTCCTCCCAACACAGGGACTCAAGGTGGCTAAAATCTAAAACAGTCCAAGTTAAAACAGTAGAAAACATTAAAAATGCGATGTTTAAAAAACAATTAAACAATTCAAACAATTAAAAACATTACATTATGAAAATTTTACAGTCCATGTCATGTGAAGGCCTGGCGACATAAAAACGTCTTTACCTGCCACCAGAAGGACAGCAGGGATGGAGCCATCCTGGCCTCCCTAGGGAGGGAGTTCCAGAGCTTGGGAGCAGCCACTGAGAGGGCCCTTTCTCTTGTTCCCACCAAACGCACTTGAGAAGGTAGTGGGACAGAGAGAAGGGCCTCTCCTGATGACCTCAATACTCTGGGAGGCTCATACAGGCAGATACGGTCCTTCAAATAGCCTGGAACCAAGTTGTATAGGGCTTTATAAGTCAAACCAGCACTTTGAATTGTGGCTGGAAACAGACTGGCAGCCGATGGAGCTGTTGCAACAAGGGAGTTTAATGCACCCTGTGGCTCTTTGGACCATCTGAAGTTTCTAAGCACTTTTCAAAGGCAGCCCCACATAGAGCGCGTTACAGTAATCCAAATGGGATGTAACCAAGGCATGTACCACCGTGGCCAGATCTGACTTCTCCAGGAACTGGTGCAGTTGCCGCACAAGTTTTAGCTGTGCGAAGACACTCCTGGTCACTGCTGATACCCGGGCTTCCAGGCTCAGCAATGAGTCCAGAAGTGCCTCCAAACTACATAGTTTTGTGTGTGCGTGTGCATGCACATCTTCGGGTCATCTGTCGATTTATGGCAATCCCATAAATTCTGTAGGATTTTCTTAGGCAAGGAATATTTGTCAGATCCTTCCTCTGAAATATAGTCTACAGCACCTGGTGTTCATTGGCAGTCTCCCATCCAAGTACTAACCAGGACTGACCCTGCTCAGTTTCTATTATCAGATGAGATCTGGTGCCTTTAGGGCAGGTGTAGGCAACCTTTTTGAGCCGGGGGACAGGTTGCTATCCCTCAGACAATTGGGGGGGGGCGAAGCACCAACAATAATATGCACATTCTCTCAGCCCCAGCCCCAATACATGCACATTCTCTCAGCCCCAGAAAAGCCATGGCAAAACCCCTGTGGAGATTTTGCCAAGAAAACCCCAAGAACAAGTAATAACAACAATAATCAATATCATCATGGTGGGGGGAGGCGACGGCAGTGGCGGCAGGACCGGGCCTTAGGTTGCCTACCCCTGCTTTAGGGTGTTTAGGGCTCTCAGACATAATTGTTATTGTTGTATGCCTTCAAGCCATTTCCAACTTATGGCAACCATAACACAACCCTAACATGGGTTTTTCTTGGCAAGATTTGTTCAGAGGAAGTTTGCCATTGCCTTCTCCTGAGAGTGGGTTTCATGGTCGAGCAGGGAATCTGACCCTGGTCTCCAAACCATTATGCCACGCTGATTACCTTGGTCCAGGGGTAGGCAACCTTTCCCCTTTAAGGGCCGAGGGACTTCAGCTCCCAGAATCCCAGGAGCTATTGGCCAACATGGGACTATTGGCCAACATGGCTGAGGCTTCTGGGAGCTGAAGTCCCTTGGCCCTTAAAGGGGAAAGGTTGCCTACCCCTGCCTTGGTCTAACTGCGGATCTATTCAGTGAAAAACAGCTTTCCTTTCCACTTCCTGTCTCACTCTGACAATCGCTAGCCTGGGAAAGCCCTAAGGGCACTTCTTTGTCTTGATGCCATGTACAAAAAACAAATCAATGGGACCACAAGAACCTTTGCAGATGAAGTGTAATGCAGATGGAATCTTTTTTTGGAAACTATAGCTCAGTATGCTAAATCTGTTTAGCAATTAGAATGCCTATGTTGACTGAAGGGGAAAAAATCAGAGGGAGATAGTAATGAGAGACCATAGTCATGGCTCCAGTAGAACATATTATTAGCATTAACCTTAGCACTAGGTCATGCACTGTCCCTTCTAATGAGTGATGTTAGGGCTTCTCTGACAGGTTTATTCCAAGCAGAAGAGTAATATAACCTTTACTATCTGATTATGCCAGGAGGCATATATGAACTCCAGTAGGCTAGACAAGCCTAGCCCTGTATTATAAAGAATAATTTGATTTCCATCCTCTTTCCTTCTCTGGCCTTTTAATTTCCTGGCAGCAGAGGAGAGTCCAACAATCCAGCCCTGTGCACATTTATTTGGCAGTCAAGTTTCATCAGGTTCTTTGAAACAGTGCAATCCTAAGCATGTTTACTCAGAATAAATCACAACACCCAATGGAATTTACTCCTATGTAGATGTGTGCACAGCAGTGTAGCATAATTAAATGTAACTTAGGAATTACAGACAGCATTAGATTATATTCATTCTGTATTGAAAGAGAGAGTCAGTGTGGTGTGGTGGTTTGAGGGACCAGCTCTTTGGGAGATCAGAGTTCAAATCCTTGCATAGCTACGGAAACTCACCAGGTAACATTGGGCAAGTTGAACTCTCCCAGGCTCAATGGCAAACCCCTTCTGAACAACCCTTGTGAAGAAAATCTCATGATAAATGCACTTTGGGATCACCACAAGTGTGAAATTACTTGAAGCCACACAACAAAAAAACTGAAGGAAGGGATTGTAACAACAAACATTTATTTTGTTAATTATTAGTAGAACAAGCAAAAACAAACCTTTACTTATTTAATTAATTACTTTCACAGTTGTGATTACACCCATATATATGAACCCCAATTTTGGAGAAAACTGTATATAAATAAAAGATTAATTAATATCCCCCACAAAGAGCCAAAATAACACAAAGGCACCACATTCCATCTTAACCTGGAAGCTAGTGTTAGTTATTACTTGGAAGGGGGACCTCCAAAGAATACCAGGTGCTGTAGGCTATATTTCATAGGAAAACAATGGCAAACCACCTCTGATTATTGCTTGCCTAAGAAACCGTATGAAATTCATGGGGTCATCAATAAACAACCTGAAGACACATATGCACACATATATTCTCAAGATACTGTTCAGCCATGGCATCATTTTGTAAACCAGATAAGTAGAAGCAAATTTGATATATTAGTGGATTACGGTATATTCTTCAGATGGCCCTCCTATTCACTGAGTTAACCTCTAGGACAGAGTTTGGAAGGATTACCCTGCAGGTTCAGTGGTTCTTGGAATTATACTCCAAAAAAGTAACTTTTCAAAGATACACTGTGAGAGCAAGAGTTAGCTGGTCATGATCTGATCTCTTGCTTGTCATCAGCAATTAATTTCCTATGCTAAAACAGTACAAGGGCCCAGTTGTGTAGTGGTAAAATTTGCTTCTGGTATATGAGAGAGTTGTATCACAAAGCACTACATATAAACCCCTCCTTGCTATTCAGGCAGTGATGGCTGCATTTCAGGTCCCCTTCTTAATCAATCATAGCTGCAAGGAGGGGGTGCCTTTGAACTGCCTGTGAGGGACAGTATGATTGACAGAAAATACAGTGTAAGCCTGCCTTCCGTTATAGCTTTAGTGTGTTCAGCAAGAAATCCACTCTGATCAATGCCACCCAAGCAAAACTATCAATAATCAGGGGAATGTATGACAGAAAAGAACCACTGTTTTCTATTACAAAGTAGGCCTTGTTAGCATGAACACTTAGCTTTTGGATGCTAGGCAAACAGGCTGATGAATTAAAGCAAGAGCTACTTTTTCAATGCCTGCTTTTAATGTAATTGCTTGATGTATTAAACCTTGTTTACTGTATATTTGGTTAATTTAAAATATTGGCTTAGATATCTGCTTGTATAGCTCTGCTCTCTAATGCAGAAAACTATACATCTAAATGGCTTTTCTGCTTTAGATCTTCCTTTAGGAGACCCTTGGAGAGATGATCTCTCTTATCTTCCATATCAATACCCAGTTTCCAGCCACATGCAGATAGCAATAATACATTGCTCCTTTTATAAAGGCAGTAAATGGCTTCAGTCATGCAATATGGCTTATTATAGTGGGAACAGAGCTAAGATCAAGAAAAACCCTGCGATGTAGATTTGTCTGCCTCTGTTATTCAGTGTCTTGACCGAACAGTTATAGGTCTTACACCCATAGAAATCTATGTGATCTTCCAGAAACTTCAAGATAAAGAATTTCAAAGATTAGTCTGCAAGTATCCAATTTTAGTTTTTTCTTCAGTCTTGCAAAGCATCCTCAGTTCTCATTTCCAAACAAACAAACAAAAAGAAACAAGTGTCAGTAAATAATCCAATTGTCGAACAGGCTTAGGAAATATTCAAACAAAAAGTGTAAAAGTTTTGATAAATGAGGCTGTTACTTTAGTATGGAGCCTGAGTATGAGAAGTGAAATAAAACCATCAAGTTTATGAAATGAGGAATCTGGTAATATTAGGAACTGGGAGTCTTGATTGAAGTCATTCAAAATCTTCATATGATTTCAGTAAAAGGGAATATGTTTTCTCCCTGCTTCCATTTTAATCACCTGTAAGGTGGAGTTGAGCATACCAATGTGTGTGTGTGTGTGTATGTGTGTGTGTATAATATATTACTGCCTTTTTCAAAAAGTCATTACTGTTTTTTCAAGGTGATCCTCAGCCATTTCTTTGCTGAAAATGTTATCAACTTATTAAAAGGGGATTAGACAAATTCATGGACAATAAGGCTATCATGGCAGTCAGTCATGGTTGTTACATCTTACCTGCAGTATTAGAGACAGTTTTCCTGTAAATACCACTCCCTTGGGAATGCAGGTAATGGGAGATGCTATTGCACTCATGTTCTTCTTGAGGACTTCCTAGTGTTATCTACTCTAGTCATTGCAGGGACATAGTCTTGTATTAGGTAGATTATGTGCCTGATCCAGCAGGATTCTTATGTTATTGCCTGACCTAACTGCTTCCATTGTTTTTGGATCAATTGTACAACATGACAGCAACTTTGAATGTGGAAGCTCACAAAGAGTTGAATCCTACTGGTAGTTCCAACTACTAGTATGTTCCTTCAAGTTGATTCTGACTTATGATGACCCTATGGTAGGATCGTCTTGGCAAGTTTCATTCAGAGGTGTTTCCTGTTGCTTTTGTCAAAGGCTGAGAAAGTCTGACTTGCCCAGGGTCATCCAGAGGTTTCCATGTAAATAAGTAATGTTTCAACCCTGATCTCCTAGACTCCTAGGCTGAAACTGTACTGCAGAAGTAATGCAGTTTGACACCACTTTAACTATCATGGCTCAATGCTATGGAAGCCTGAGATTTGCAGTTTGTTGTGACACCAGAACTCTCTGACAAAGAAGTCTAAATATCTCACAAAACTATAAATCTCAGAATTCCATAGCATTGAGCCATGGCATTCAAAACAGTGTCAAACTGCATTATTTCTGCAGTGTGGGTGCAGCCCTTGTCCAATACCCAAACCACCAAACTATACTACTCCCCAGTGCAAACAACAGTAGACCAACAAAGTTAATTGATGAATGATCAACATGTAGAGAAATTCCTTTGATTCAGATAGTATACTCTAGCTGAGACTAACAACAGGTTTCAGACCAAAATATACTTTATTTTCTAGGAAATGTCACTACCTAATGAAGAATCCCACACAGTCTGAATGTTCTAGCTAGATGCTGAAACAAGAAAAGATGAGTTGCTTTCATTCAAAGTCTGATGGTACAATGCATGTATGTGGAGTCCTTCTCTTCAATGGCAGAAATATACCGTACTATGGCCACATACTGAATTAGTTCTGTGTGCCCTGTAGTGCTGTCTCATACCCATCAGTTGCTTCTCAGCCTTTAAGGTCCTGGTCACGTGCGTAAATTTTTAATGATAGCTCATGATTATTAAAATAAGCCAGTGTTGACAAAATATAATCAATAATTTCAGGAAATAAATTAAGCTGTGATAATGTAAGTAACCTTTCTCTTTTTTTAATCTAGATAATAAAGAAAAAGGTGACAAAGAGCAGTCAAAGACAAGCTTTTTGAAGACCTTGGTTTTTAACTAATTAGAGCTGTATGGAAAAAAATATTTGATTCACCCCTTAGATACAATGACAAGCAACCAGCCCTGGTTGAAGATCAGTTTGTGTTCATTATTCAGCCATGGGCTCCCCTCTCATATGTTCTATGGCCATTAACTTTTAATCAGTTATGAATATGAACTTTTTTAATTGGTTGGGTTGTTTGTAAATACTTGAATCAGTTGTTCTCTAGTTCATATCGAGCTGAATATTGCTGATTCAGAATGGAGAGGTGGAATGGAGTAAGTCATATTAGGTGATGTTCTTCAGCTATGACTAACAAGTTGTTCTCTGCTGCATTTAAGAACTCTTTTCTATTAAGTTGCCCCCTTTCTATCAATTTGTTAAAAAGCTCCTGGAGACATTTCTCAATAACATATTGTTTATTTGATGTGAGTATGGCATGAAAAAAAAGTACTTGGGTTACAATTCCCCAAATTCTGATAGAATTATAATACAAAAAAGTAACTTTTCAATGCTTTGGACAACTTATATCACAACAAACAATGCCAATTCAGAAATATAACCCAACCTACTATGTTAAACAATGACCTGTTATTCGGTATTAGGTACCCAGGCCAAACAAACAGATGACTCCTTTAAGTCTAAACCTCCGACATGGAAAGTTTTATTGAAAGAAATCTTAAGTTCAGCTCAACTATTAATAGCAAAATATTAATTTAATTAAAATAATAATATTACTTCAAAGAGCCATCTTTGAAAGAATAGGGAAATAACATTTTGCATAGAATGATGTATTTTATCAGAAGGTTTGAGAAAGCCATGTTCTGATAATTCTTTAGAATGGAAGGATACATTTGTCAAGTTTGGGAAGATGATTTAGTTTAAGAATATTAATATGAAAGTCTAAGAGGTAGGATGAAAATTTGTATCTAATTTAGTAATTAGGTAACTCTATTTGAATGGAATTTTACAGGTTGAGTCTCCCTTAGCTGGAATTCCAAGATCCGAAATACTTCCAACCCCCAACTGTTTATGGGTGGCTGAGATAGTGGCACCTTTACTTTCTGATGGTTCAATGTACTCAAATGTTGTTTCATGCACAAAATTATTTTAAATAGTGTATAAAATTACCTTCAGGCTATGTGTATAAGACGTATATGAAAAATAAAATAATTTTGTGTTTAGATTTAGATCTCATCTCCAAGATATCTCATTATATACATATATGCAAATACACATATTCCAAAATAATAATAATAATAATAATAATAATAATAATAATAATAATAATAATAATAATATAATACAAAGTCCAAAACACTTCTGGTCTCAAGCATTTTGGATAAGGGAGATTAAACCTGTTATATATTTAGCACCTAGCATCTAGTGTTCCTTGCCAGACTCCCATTTGCTATAATGTGTATTTTTCTTATTAGAGTCTTAGGGCCTTTGCAGACTGCCAGAAATAGTGCACATTAAATTGAGGCACTGCCCTGGCTCAGTGCTAGGGAATCATGGAAACTGTAATTTATTGTGGCACCAGAGCTCTCTGTCAGAGAAGGCTCAATGTCTCAGAAAAAAATACAATTCCCATGACTCCCTAGCACTGAGCCAGGGCACTGCCTCAATTTAATGTGCACTATTTCTGGCAGTCTGCAAAGGCCCTTAGAGAGAAACATTATATACTGATTTTTAATTTTAATCAATAACATTTATTTTTTAAAGAATGGTAAGGTGTTTTAAGGCCTAAATACCCTAAAGACACCAGATCCTGTCTGATCTTAGAATTTAAGTAGGATCACCCCTGTTTAGTACTTGGATGAGAGTCTGGTAAGGAACACTAGGTGCTATAATCTATATTTCTGAGGAAAGAACTGCAAAACCATCTCTGAATATTCCTTACTTAAGAAAACCGTACATAATTCATGGCATGGGGTTGCCATAAGTCAACATAAGACACATACATGTACACACAAAAGGAGGTCTGGAGTGATGTATTACTTAATATGATGCCTCTCAGTAAGCAGTGCTTGAAAGAAAGTCATTATGCCAGTATCTAATTGTGTTGAGTGTGACAATTATCCTACTCCTCTTTCTAGAGCACAGGTGAGCAACTGCAAATGATCCCGTGGCTATTAGAATAGACAACTTTTGTGGACCTATGCTCAGTACTGTAATTGCTAATTTGCATGTTTCCTTATTTCCTGTTCAGTAGCATACCGTGTTACCCAAAGAAAGATGGGAGACTGGGGGGGGGGTTCCCACCAATTATGTCAGTGTTACTTTAAATTTTGGAGAAATTAGCTTTGCAAGAGGCTGGGTAATCTTTAGGACCATTGGCACCTGTATATACCAGTAGTAACTGAGAAGAGTACAAGGTCTGGATGAATTAAGACGGTTTTATTTAGAAAAATGCAGAGTGCAGTCACACACATGCAATAGTAATTCACACAGACACAGCATTCAGAGCTAACTGAAATGGAAATATGGAAACTAAATAGCAACATTTGAGGAAACTAAATAGCAACATTAAGGAGGGCAATATTTATCTCTCTGAAGAGCAGATCACGGAAAGTGGGAGTAGCTCAGACTGTTGTCTGAGGATGACACACAGCATACATGGAGTGCTGCCTGGGTCAACTGTATGCATATTGTGTGTGCAGAGGATAGGTCCTTGGTACCAATATTTATATTGAAAACTAGCGTCTGGAGCTGGACTATCTTGCAGGTAACAAAGACTTTATGTTCTTTCCCTGGAATTGATAGTGGGATTCTGGACTGGTTGATGGCTTTAATTTTACAGTGACAAAAACAGTGATAGAATCAGGACAACTCCAGGGTGAAGGGACAGGGAGCTTGGCAGGAAGCACAGCAGGGGGTTGGCAGAAAGAACTGGCTCACTACTTCAGAAATTAGTACACCCATTTTGTCTTGATTGTATTATTACCTGGATTGTCCGCATGCATCGGGTCTTCGCTCCTTTTCTCTTGGGAACCTTACCTACTTTTCCTAAAGATCATCATGACCTCTCAAGAACATGCTGGCTCCAGATATGAAATTGAAAATTTGGGACCCCAAATACAACTTGGGGTATGCAAGGCATGCTAACACTAGCATATTTGATATCCAGTGTAGATCATTTTTAAACATCCCCATCTGATAAAAGAATTAATGAAGAATATATTTGAGGTTGAAGTACCTTTAGAGCCAACTCTCTTTTTATTAAATATGACTGGGGTATTAGAGAAAGACTTTGAAAAGAAAAATAAATGTGTGTTACTATATATGGTGACCACAGCCAGAATTCTCTATGCCAAAAAATGGAAACAATCAATAACACCATTGAATAAAGAATGGATAAGCAAACTATGGGAAGGTATGGAATCGGACATTTTAACAGGTCTATTAAATGACAAAACAGAAGAGGAAGTCATTATAGATTGGGGAAGGTTTAAAGAATATTGTGATAGTTATAATAGATATGAAATAAAAGATATGTATAAATGATATGGAAAAGGAAAGAAATGTTTAGGTAAAGGTGGATAATTGGAAAGGTTATAAATTACTTTGATTAGGGGTACAGAGAAGCTATGTTATAAAATGCAAATACTCATTCATTTGGAAAGATCAAGAATCTTACTAGAAAATCATATATATATAGTTTGTTTGTTTGTTTTGTTGTTGTATTGCTGATTGTGTAACTTGTTGTTTATGTATGAGTGTTGTTGTATGTATTGTATGTATTATATGTAGAGGAATTTTGTTAATAAAAATTAAAAAAAATAAACATCACCATCTCATCCCTCACAACAAATGAACCTGTCTCTTTGGGGCTCCATCAACTCCTGAAGAGATCGGCTGTCAGCAGCAGACAGCAGCGCTGGAGCTGACTCCATATTTCTGTTGTCCCTACCTTCTCAGTGCCTCCTATTCCCCCAACTACCTTTCCTGCCTGTCTGCAAGCCTCTTTGGGGTCTGGAAGGGCTGCTGGCCAGCTGGGAAAGAGAGGTGGAGGAAGAGGAGACGTCTATGGCTACGGAGGCTCAGTGGGCAGAGAAGGAGACAGTGATGGTGACTGCAATCAAGCATCTCTTTGCTCCACCCACTGAGCCTCATGGCTTCAATGTTTGAGGAGCAGTGGCATCAACCCAATTTAGGGTGTCGCCCAGTGCAATCAGCTCCCCCTAATGAGGCCCCTGTTTTCCCACACACACTTTCTTTTGTATCAGTCTAACTTGCAGCCATTTCTCATTTCTCCCCTTCCCCACTGGATCACATATTTGACTATGCAATTAGAAAGCTATATTGTATGTGTTTCTATTCTCTGCTAGACCTTGGGGGGGGGTCACTGTGGGACTGGTTGTTGTTCTGCTTCTGTCTTGCCAATATGCCTCTGCTGTCCCTCACATTTCAACAACAGCAACTATCTCCACCCTTCCACAGGCTGCCCCTGCCCTGTTTTGTCAAAGCCAAAAGTCATACCCATTTTTAAAATGCTATTTCAGTGCCCACTTCCTTCAAAGGTTCAGGGTATTAAAATGAATGGTTACATTCCCTGGAGGCTTTTGAGGGCATAGATGTCAATTTTTAGGTTGAAAAATACATTTGATGAGGGGGGCCTGGTGGGCTGCCCAAATCCCCCCTTGTCCTACAGCATGCTCAGATTGTTATATTTCTCAGTGTCCTCAACATTCCAATAAAAGTTGCTTCAGGATGGTCTGAAGTTATTATTGACTACAATCCCACTTTTAATTCAAGTATAGGACTCAAGTGTAAAGCAAGGAAAATGCTGTGTTCTTCAAACCAACTGACAACACTGGCTGGGGCTGATGGGACTTCCAATTCAAGAACATGAAAGGATGGATGCAGTTGCTCACTGCAACTGCAGTAATATAGGCTCAACCTTCCAACTCTTTCTGTAGAGATAAGAGTGGTTTACATATATTAAAATTTTCCTGATGCCTGAGGCTTCATAAAAGAAAGAGACATGCTGGATTCCAAGGAAACATCTTCTTCGGATTGCAAATGGACATTAAATTTCCTTGGCTTGCAAAATTTTCCAATGACCACATGGCCAAAGGGGGAAGTACCAACCTGCAATCTGAACATCAGAAACAGAAAATGCAAGCCCAAGACTAACCTCTTCAATTTTTTTCTCCTGTTTGCCTGATAAAGAAATCAGTGTGACTTCGAAAGCTAGCAACAAGTAATTGTACATTTTGGTTGTCCCAATAAAGGTATCATGGTTTGGATGTTATTGGATATACTGTAGTGTTTTGATTTAAATAAATAAATAATTGAAAATTTTGTTGAAAATTTTGATCATTTTTGTTAACCAAAGACAAACAAAATGTTGAATACCTTAGACCCCAGTATAATAAGTAGATAGGCTGGGGCTCACCCTTTAAAATAACTAGGTCAGTAGTTCCACTAGCTTGCCCTCAGTTTCACACCAGTATTCATTAGTGGAAACTTATTGAGTACTCACACTTTGTTAACAGCATCAATATTTATATTCAACTTTCAGATTTTCACAATGTTTCAGATACATCACCTCTGTTAAAGTTTTCTGCCTCTGTGTGCTGCAGTAATTTCCAGAGCAGGATTTCCCTTTCCTTTGCAGTAATTAGATTAAAGTAAATGTCAGGCATGATTTAAAAATAAAATAAAATAAAGAGGTGATGTCTCTGGTTTTCTTTAGCAAGATCCATTCAGTGATCTCCTCAATTTAAGCTTCACAGAAAGAAGAAAGTGTGTGTGAGGGAAAGAGGCTGCATTGCACCAGGTTGAGCAACTAGTGGTGGGGGTGAGGTGGGCAGGTGAGCAGAGTATAATCAGTGCCAACAATACAGACACAGAAATTCACCCATGGAAAAAGAAAAACAGGGATGGTTGCACATTTAGCTAAAGTAGATGCAATGCAAGTAAAGCTAACAGCAAAGGGATGATCAGAGGATTTTAGTTACACATGCCATGGTGACTGATAGTTTCCATGTTGGTAGGGCAGCGAATCCAATCTTTGATTATCCCAGTCTTTTAAAGTCCAGACTTTAAAGCGGCTATCCAAGATGCTGAACCAAAAATAGATTTAGTGGTTTGGACAGCTCATTTAAAGTTTGGACTAAAACACAGAACATACTGGGAGGCAAGATTTACAGTTCGTCAACACTTTCATTGTGTAAAGATGCACAAAGCACATCTCAGAAATGTTAATTTTTCTACAACAGTTTCAGAATCCCCCAGTCACCATATTCAGTGTTAATATTGCAGTCAGTTCCTGAAACCTGCAATGCTCTTAATGGAAGCAGGCATCATGATCATAGTATGCCTGCACTTTTCCACTGACTTGAATGCCTAGTTTCTAAGCTCCAAGTCAAAGTGTTGTTTTTGACTCCTTCGAGAACTTGGGACCAGTGTGCCTGAAGGACTGCTTGTCACCATGTTTCAGGGATTCTAGGAACTGTGTTCTGAAAAAGTAACTTTAACAAACTTTGAATAGGTCAAGAACAAGCTAGTATTGGAGATAAGAGTGGAATGTTTCAAAGCAAGCAGTAGATGCCTGCTCTGTAAGATTGTCAATCAAAAATTTACTTTTGAAATACTTTAGTAGGTGATTGCATCACACACATCTTGGCTAACAGCTGTTGATGAGCTATTCTGTTCTAATTAGTGTTATAGTACTGATTTTTTTCAAATCAAGAATACAAAGTGCTAATCTTGACTGATCAGTTCTCTTCTGAGCATTTTAAAATGGCTTTTTGAATGTAGGTCAAGTGTTAAATTTCTCAGGTGTGCTTTCATTGTCACTGCTGTATTCCCTGCCCTGGCAGGTAGGTCACGAAATTTGCTTGTCTGGATTACTCCAGAGATTTATTTATTTGATTTCTATGCTGTCTTTCTCCCAGAAAGGGACCAAAGGCGGCTCACAAATAAAAATTCTGAGGGAGAGATTTAAGATGGACTTAAAATTACAAGAATTTGAAGAAGAACTTACGGATTTGGACAAGTTGTTAATGCAACCTCGGGTAAAAAGAGTAAGTAAAATTTATAAATTTTTAGTGGAAAGAGGGAATGAAACAGAAAAAGTATCTGAGAACATGATAAAGTGGGCAACAGATTGTGGGAGAGCAATCGAACTTGAATGTTGGGAGAATGCAAGGACAAAAACCAGGAAATTTACTTGCTTGCAAGATTTGAAGGAAAATTATTGGAAAATGGAGCAAAGGTGGCATTTAACTCCTTTAAAGATAGCAAAAATATACAAAGTAAAGATGAGTAATTGTTGGAAATGCAACCAGAATGTAGGCTCCTGGATACATGTTTGGTAGAAGTGCTCTAAAATGAAAATATACTGGAAGAAGATCCATATCTTAATACAAGACATCTTGAAAATTAAATTTGAACTTTGTCCAGAGCTATATTTATTAAATATGACGAATAAGTTGGGACAGATACTTGAGAAGAGATACTGGAGAATGATACTTTACATGATAACTGCTGCAAGATTATTAGTTGCCCAAAAATGGAAGAAAGAGCAAATTCCTACTACAGAGGAATGGTTAACAAAACTAATGGAAATGAAGGAAATGGACAGGCTGACAGCTTTAATTAATCAAAAAGATATTACTAAAGTGGAAAAAGAATGGGCTCCAATTGATGAATATATTAAAGCAATGTGGGGATGAAACAGCAAAGTTAACATAAAGGGTATAACAAATGAGGGGGGAAAATAGGTTTTATTAAAATGCATAAAATGACTAAAATGATAAGTAGAATAATAAGAGCTAATAGAAAGGAGGTAAATAATGTAGAAGATGTGATAAGCTGAATTTGGATCTGTACATACTGTCAAAGAACTATGGAAGTTTATGTTAGGTGGTGTTTTGTGAGGTTGTGTTATGTTGTTAGATTAGTTATATTATTATAAGTTGTTGGTATGTTTAATGTTTATGTTATATGTTTATGTTATATATGTTATATATGTTGTTTTAATAAATATTGAAAATAAAAAACAAATAAAAATTCTAACAAACATATTAAAATAAAACAATTAAAGCCATCAGCTAAAAACAATATAGAATTACAAACATTAAAACCACAATAAAACCATAGTTCATATTTATTTGGGATAATTTCTAAACTGTTTACAATAAAATAATGATATCTGAAATGGCAATTAACTTAGACTTAATGAAGTACTTAGATTAACTTAGAGTTAATGAAATACAGAAAAGGACACCCAAAATGACTGAGGGACTGGTGCAACTCTTCATTGAGAAAAGGTTTAAAAACTGGCCCACTCAGCCTGGGGCGGCAGGGAAGGAAATAAGGAATTATATGTTGAACCCCTCTTCAAAAATGAGAAAAAGAACAATCTGGACAACTACCAGTCAGTTGGCTTGACAGCAATATGAAGAAAGTTTCTAGAACAGATCATTAAGTCTGAAACTACTTAGAAAAGAATGCTATGATTACTAAGAGTGAACGTGTTTCTCAAAAACAAGTTATGCCAGACCCATTTCTGATTTTGACAAGTTACAAACTTGGTAGATAAGAGGGATTAGATGGATGCAAAACACCTTAGTCAGGCTTTTGACTTTTGTAAAATGTGGGCTAGACAACATTTCTGTTAGGTGGGTTTCTAGTTATTTGATGGAGCAAATCCAGAGGGTTTGTCAACAGTAACTCATCATCCTGGAGAGAAGTAACAAGTGAGGTGTCACAGAGTTCCCTGGTGGACCTGGTGATGTCCAACATGATTATAAATGATGTATATGAAGGGATTCAGGGCACTCTCATCAAGTTTTCATGTGATATCAAACTGGAGGGGGAAACAAATACCTCAGAAGACAGAATCAGGATTCAAGATGACCTTAACTGATTGAAGTACTGTGCAAGTTCTAACAAAATGAATTCCAGCACGGACAACACTAAAGGTTAGGCAGAGAAAAAATGAGATGCACAAATATAGTATTTGTGACATATGGCCTGACAGCAGTAAATGAGAAAAGGATCTAGCAATCTTAGACCTCAAGTTAAATATGAGTCAGTAGTGTAATTTGATCTCGGAAGATAGCAATGGCAAATCCCTTCCAAAAAAATTTGCCAAGAAAACCTCATGATAAAGCAAACCACTTTAGGGTCTCCATAAGTTGGAAAGACTTGAAGGCACATAACAACAACAACAACAACAACAGCACACAGGCATTCAATAATTACAGCATCCTCTATATGTATAGCAGGCATTTCTCTATCTAGATAAAAAATATGGGCTATTTTAGCAGAGAGTCTCTCTTCCTCTTTTTTACCAGCATATTGTGGGTATTCCTCAGCCAGGAATAGCATTATCAGCATAGATTTATTGGAGCCAGTTCAATGGCGTGACTATTATGTATCAGAAGCTGGCCTTTATACTGTCTCTAGCTTCTGTCTGCCCAATCAGAGAAGGAGCTTACTAGTCTGCATTTAACTTATTTAAATTTAACTTATTTAAATGATTTAGCATTTAATCAATATCCACAATTATCTTCTCCTCCAATGTGATGAACAGAAAGACAGCA